>OZ029915.1:27920583-28520583 GCA_964023275.1 Norana najaformis
CTGCATTCGTTGCAAAGAAATTGCTGCTTACAGCGCACAGGAAACGTGAAGCAAGCACTGCCTTGATGCATACTAGATGGGGGATGACAGCCTTCCCTGGTTAGGAAAACACGTCAGTTGATTGGGAAGGACAAATACTGAACTGAGCTTGTGCTGTTCATGACTGGCTTTCCAGTGGAATCTAAGCTTTGTTGCAAATTGTTCCGGTATATGTCAGTCCATCAGCCAACAATTCTTGAAACAGGGGAATAGTTGTGAAGAAATTGTTTCACTGCCTGATTGACACCAAGACGACACCAGTCCCGAACAACTCTTGCTGCTTGACCCACTTCTCTTTGTTCACCAGGCTATTTACCCAGATAGATATGACCTGCTGTTGGGTATGAGATAGTGGTATCTCAGCACCACCATAACAGTATGTAACTGGTTTTGATGGGATGTACTGTCTGAAATCACGTTGCCCATGGAAGGCTATCAACTGCTCATCAACACACAAGCCGATCCCTGGTATGTAATATTTTGGCAGCTGGACAGTGAACATGCCCAGATATCTCTGAATGTAGCAAGTTTATTTTTCAGCTGTCATTCATTGCAAGTTGCCTTGTCATCAAACCTCAGTATTTCAGTGACCCTGCTTCTGGACGTTGACACAGCCTGCCCTTGCATTCTGACCAGAGTCGAAACTGATTCATTACTTCTGCAAGTTCCTGCCAGAAGACACAGGCCAATAAATGCTCTGATGTGCCCTTCGCTGACTGTTTTCCATTCTTATTTGCAGTAGCGTAGAAGTAGCCCGAACAAATGTATCCATTGGGTCACAAATGATCACAAATGGGAGGATGGTTAATTACTTAAGCCTAGTCTAGGTGTAATATGGTCGATGGCCATGAGGTCAGAATGATTGCTGGGGTCACAGGATCATGATGTCGTCTAGATGGCGATAAACCCACAGAATGGTGCACTCAAGGGCCATTGGTTCAAGAGAAACAGTTGGGCCAGAGAAATGATCAGGACAATTCGTTCAAGAAAGATGCTGTGAGACAACATTCAGTTGTCGTAGGTCAAACGACAGCCAAAAATACTCTGCCAGACACCTAACATGGCAGGTCAGATTCTGGGCAGGGATATTTCCAGGGTCAGTGGCTGCTGCAGTTCAAGATGGTTTGAGCTCCAGCTGGGAGCTGCAACTCATGATGGTTGTTTGAACACCATCTGGGCTTTCAGCGCATGACCAGGACCTTTGGAGTCAACATGGGCACTTGATCATCTCGAGGACACTTGTTGGATACCAGCAGAGGGCATTGTCAACTCATCCATCCATTTTCAGGTGCAGACACCAACCAGTCGCTGTCAGAAGTTCTACACCACTTTCCACCTTCAGGATGCTTCTCACGTCAGGGTCAGCTCCCATGCTGAGAGGACTGCGAGTTTTGCCGAATATTTGGGAGACCCAGGGAAGGGAAGGGGCATCAGCATGGAGTTCTGTAAATATACTTGTCTGAGTAACTTCAAGTAACTTCTTTAGTTTATATATATATTCAGAACGTTTCTTCTTCCTGTGTTAAAAAGACTGAAAATAATAGCATGTTGTTCCTGTTCTTATGTTTCAACCTGGCCCAGAAACTGCTTTGCTAGTTTGGCACGGGGCCTACCTCACCATCCCCCATGAATCTGTGACAGTTATGAACTCTACAAGTAAATTATGACAGGCATTTTATATAATGAAAGAAAAAAATTAAAAGACTTGGGTATGTAATTCTGCAGGACTGAATCATTTGACATTGGTACTTTTCTTTGGCAGTTTGTGGAGGTTGGTCGTGTGAGCAGCATCGAAGTTAACCACAAGCCTGTTGAGCGTGCCACCAAAGGCCAAGAAGTTTGTGTCAAAATCGATCCCATTCCGGGTGAGGCTCCAAAGATGTTTGGACGACATTTTGATGCCACTGACTTCCTAGTGAGCAAGGTAAAAAGTGGTTGCTTTTGTTCTAAGTGCTGTACAAAATTTAAGATATTTTCAAGGAAAATTGCCATTCTGTTGTAACTTAATTTGTTTTTGCTAGCTTTTAATGATAAATGTTTCATTTCAGTAATTTAACAGTTAGGGCTTATTGGATTAAAAGATTTAACTGGGCAGCTGTATAAGTCAAGATAAGCACTGTTGTGGGGCTCAGTTTCGTATTTCACTCTTTTCCACTCGGGCAATGCAGCAACCATTGGTTTTCATTTTGAACCACGTGTTATTTAAGCCCTTAATTTGCATTCAAAATAAAAATAGGAGTTTCTCATAAAATTTGTCCTACCTACAGATCTTAGCATTGTTTGTGTTTGTTTTTTATTCAGATAAGCAGACAGTCAATTGATGCTGTAAAGAATTACTTCCGGGAAGAAATGTCGAAAACTGATTGGCAGCTGATCATGGAACTTAAGAAGACCTTTGAAATTCTCTAAGCATGACTTTTAGTTTGTCGTGTGCTGCTAAGAATAAGTTATCAGACATTGAAACTGATTGATGAGAGGTTGACGGTCATGTATTGGTCTTCAGTTTTCATTTCTGCAATGAATTGTTTACAATACAGCCCTTGACAAAATAACGAACAGTATGTGATTATGCCCAAAATGTACTTGCTTAGTTTCCACGATTATTACCATATGCATGGTTTTGATGGCCTGTGCCTTTGATCAACTTCCTCCAGTTTTTGCTTCTCATGTGGTTATCACAACATTTTGTTAGGAGTTGCTTGGTTTAAGTCACACTGTATGTGGGTTTTTAAATGGAACGATACCTTTTGCAGCAAGTGAATTAACTTGTAAGTAACCAGTGACGATGAATTGCTACAGTGGTGACAGTTGCTGTGAAATTTGATTCAAACACTTGCAACTGAAAAGGCAAAAAGCCACAGATGGCTTGTAAGATCTCAAATGAACTACAGCAGTCAAACATTATAAGGAAGCTTCAATTTTATAATTACCTATACAGATTTCTTTTGTATTATGGGCTACCAATAATTGGCTGGGCATTTTGGTGGTTCAACTGGGTTTCATGGTAACATCTGGGTTTAACTACTTTAGCTGAACCATGCTACTTGTTGATGTAAGCAATGCCAGTTGTGGAAAAGAATATCAGATTCTTTCTGCTTGATACTTCTGAAATGGACAGATGCTGACCAGGGCAAAGATTTAATATTCAGGATCATGCGATGATTAAAGTAATTAAACTGATGCCACTGATTACTGCAACACATTGCTAGAGCCATATCGTGTCCTTGCTTCAGTTTTAAAGAATCTACTGCCGAGCAGTTGTTTGGGCTGTTTGTTTAGAACTCATGTTTTTCAGGATATCTTTATTATCATTTCATCTGTGGTCATGTAGCAACAAACAGAAACTCCACCACACATACATTTACATGCACTCTGTTAACCATGTTGAAACGATGCAAAAGACACATCGTAACAGATTAAAGTAATTGCACATTTATTGTGCATCTCTGAAAATATGTTCTTGGGCTGACGCACAACTCCACTAACTGTTGCTTGGCTTGGAAAATTTGGCTTGGAATATCGTAACCGTTAAGATTTGGTCAGTTACAGCTGCATCTTCCTCATTCTGCAAACACTGGGCACTGGGTCTACATTGTCGCATACTGGTGTCTGCGCTTAATCATAGAAAGATAAAGCTGCTCAAAAACATAAAAACATTACGACTGTGTGCCACTTTGTTACACTCGAACGTCTCTCAGTTTGTTCTCACTAGCCAAAAGAGTTTTAATGATAAATTATTGTAAAGTTTTCCAAGTTACCAGAATGTGCAAGGACATGCAGCAGTTGTCCCATCTGTTTTGGGTTGTGTACATGAAAAAGTTCTCACATGCGCAAACATATTAGCAGTGTACACTGTATTTGTATGTAGGTTAGTGGGACATGATGCACATCACTTGTTTCTCCTCAAAGTATTCAAAAATGTGCCTTACTTCACTCATTTTCAGTCATCTGAAAAGACAACACATTGAATGAGTTAACTAAGCAACACCAGAAGTAGAAATACTAGTCACATAATATCATTAAATCAAGTATTGAGTAAAATAAACAAGAGCAATGATCCCCAAATTGTAAAAATTGAGCAAGGAATATTGATGTTCCATGATTGGCATTATTGCACTTGAATCTCAAGTGTAACTGACCCAAGAATGACTGCAGTAAAGCCATCAGCAACTAATCCTGCCTGTGTACCATTACACGTGTAACAGCTAACCTAGTTGATAACGAGCAACTCCTCTTGGCAGCTGTGTGAAAGCAATGTCATGCCGTAACAGCAGTCTTGTTTGCTGGGTCCAGCAATTACTGACAACTTTGGCTGTTATGTAAATTAGAAAACTTTCTACAGAATATTTAATATTCTGAGTAGCAACATATATCTTGGGAGCAGTTGCCTAATGGATTATTTACAAGGTTTAAATTTGTATGTTGAAAAGGTAATTACCATTACCTTTCCATGTCCTGATAATTCGTTCTGATCCGAAATCACTTCATTCAGTTACTCCTTTTGAGTCATACCTTTCAGATCACATTGCCATTTTCCCCAAGTTTAACTTCCCATTTAAACTAGCTCCAAATTACAAAATTGTTAGATTTCAGTCTTGACATAAAATTGGTTTTTAATAAACTAATGCATATTTTTAGCACATCGGTTATGGTTATCCCTAGCACAAACAGTTCAGGAGCTAGCTGTGCAGTTCCCGTCTGCTTTAACCAAGGTCTCTTGACAGGCAACTTCCTTTTAGAACTAAGAGAGTAGTAGAGGTCACATTGCTGTTTTGGTTTACCTTTGACATTTCTGGAGCTAAGTGTCACAGAGGTCAGTTAGGGTGTTGACGGCACCACTCTTGCCTTCCCTCTGACCACATTAGGCTCAAGCAACAGTGCAAACTAGCCCAAATGCTTGTTTCAGCTGCCAATCCACTTCAACTACTTTAATTGCTCAAAGCTTTCTGTATCACCAAAAGTGTTGTTAAGATGGCTTTGAATAAGTTTTTACATAGAGAGCAGTTAAATTTGTCATCTGTTGTGTTCTTGGCTACCCAATAAATTCTTGATCTTTGCAGATAAAATGTCGTATAAGGCTGTAATTTGTTGGTTACTTGGTATGGGTTCAATTTCTTCATCCTGGTTTTTCATCTCGTGTCTTAGACTACTTTCAGCCAACAGATCTTCCCGAGTTTTGCAGACTCATCTTTTCTTTACCTAACAGGAGCTCTCCTTGACACCATTCCTATATCACTTGTGCAGGAATGCTTCAACCAACCATTACATCAGTTATCACTTTCTCATTGCATGAGGGATCCATCCCATCTGCATTTGCTCATGCCATAGCTTTCCTCTATTAAGGAAACCTTCTGTTGACTCCAGCAACCTATCTAATTACAGATCCGTCTGAACTTTGAATTTTGTATCCAACATTCTTGAACGGGACATCATTTCTATGCTGATACTCAAGTCTCCATGTCATTTGACAATTTGGCTTGTCACCAATGATATAGTAGTATAACCTCTTTGCTTGTCACTCATCTGTGCAGCCATTGTCCAGTGCCTTTGATGATGTGCAGTCTTGAATGGTGGCTTATAAACTTCTTAAACTGAATTTCTACTACTGGGCACTCCACAGCAACTTAAAAAGTCTTAATGTTTTAAAACCTAACACTGGACAATTCACTTGTTGAGCTGGCCAATGTTGTACATAACTTGGGTGTTACGTATGATTCTACTATCTCTTACCTACTGTGCAAATGGTATATTTGTGACATATGCAGAATTATGCATTATGTTACCATGCCCAAGAATATCTTTGGCTTATGCATTGGTCTCCAGTTGCCTTTAATTACGAACTCGCTTATTGTTGGTATCACAAAGTCAATGCAGAAACTTGAGTTCAGAACTTCTTGGCTAGAGCCATAGCTAATGCATTCAAATACGAGCATAAACCCATGCTTAAATCTTTGTATTGGGGTCCTGTTGAGCAAAGGATATATTTCAAACTCGGGCTTATATAGTTTATAAAACACAGAACTCTGGTCAACTACAATGCTTACAATCAGTCCTCATTCTTCAGACTTGTTATTCTACCAGATCAGACTGTCTTTCTCTGGTCTTACTAAGACTATAACGTTTTTAATGTAAGCTTTTTCATTTGCTGGCATAGATTTTGGAACTCTCTCCCTGGAACCATTTGTCTGGCTCAGTCGTTTGTGTCATTTCGTTCTTAAAGTAAGACTTACCTTTCTCAAATTGCTTATCCACCATAGGCAGCTTGGCTTTGTTGTGCCATTGGTTGATGCTTTGTGCAGTAGATACTGTCACAATATAAGTTACTAATTAATAAAATAACTATATGTAAAGACAAATGCAACTCACAGATTGCTAAGTAGAAATGCTCACAGTATAATCAGCTCTGGGGTTTATCTGCAAAAATGAAACAATCCTTTGCAGAACTTTTAAGCTAAAGGTTTCTGAACAGTACACACACAGAATAAGCAGACACAGAGTTGGTACAGTTGAAATTACCAGTGCCGTTTTTTACATAAAAAGTCACTGCATGTACAAAGAAAGTCATGATTTTGTATTTTGATAAGTTATTCAACTGTCACAACACAGTGTACACTTTTTCTTCGTCGTCGATTTTTACAGTATCCACAGCATCGTACATTGACCGTGACTCCCTGATGACATTCTTTTCACACCCAAGATTCACGTTCAAGGCTGACTTGCTGCCCAGTTCACTTACCCCACGGTCATTAACATTCATCACAATGTTACCGTCTGTTCCAAGTTCAGTTTTTATTTCTGCGAATCCACCTTCAGTTGCAGCATGTTCTGCTATGACATGCATACGAATATTGTGCAAGTCTGTTGTGATGAATGTACAGTGTGAACATTGGTACATCTTGTTGTTAACATCGTCAACCATTGCACCTCTTGAACTACTGACCTGATATAGTTTTTCCCCATCATTGGCCACTCCTCCAGGGTTCACTTTTACTACTGACTCCATGTACTGCAACACACCTTCCTGAGTTGTTTTCTGATGGTGCCTCACACCTGTAAAAGTACAACTGTACTTTTCATGGCTTTCCAACTCTTCCTCAAACTTGCAGTAGAAGCTGCAATGCTCATCATGACAGAACAGAACCTTCTGTCGCTTGCGCAGTTCACGAGCACGGCGATCTATGCAGTAAAAGTTGCGGAAGTTATCTCGATGTTTAGCAACAAGATGACTTTTCATTTCTTCCAGTGATCCTATACGAAAACTGCACTGAACACATTCGAAGCGGACTGGGTAGTCAAAGCGCTCTCGTGTTTTTGAGCGAGGCTTCTTAAGCAATTTTGTTTCCTTCAAAGATGCATCTGCAACTGGTAACTCATCAGGACTTCCAAGCGCTGGGCTATCACCGAATGCATTACTGACATCTGAAGTAACTGTGCCAACTGGAGACAATGCTGGTTGTGAAAACGTGGATGTTGCAGGTGAAGCCAGCGTTACAGCACGTAATGGATCCTTGTTATCATCACTTGATTTGCTACTGGCTCTTGCAGCTGACGTTTCTTCAAGTGCAGCTTGTTTGCATGAACCTTGGTCATTCTTGTCCAAGAGATTTGAAAGGTCATTTTGAATACGAGGTTTTTCTGATGATGTTCGTTTGTGAGTCCTCTTTTTCTTAATGAGTCGATTACTCTCAACATCTGGATGTTCCAAATTCATATGATGTTCAAAGACATTGCTGTAGTGTGAAGAATAATCACAACCAAACACTGAACATACAAACAAACATGCCAGTCCTCCTTTATCTTTTGCATCAACATCAATAGCTATTGGCTTAAGTCGGGGATGCTTGCTAGCCAAGTGATCTTTTATTTCAACAGGATCTGAAGTTTTTGGATAGTCACAGTACCGGCATTGTAGTACCATAGATCCATGTTCCAATTCAACTCCTTTTAAGGTTCCATCATCATTATAGTCTATTGGCCCTTCCGGCGTTTTCAATCGCTTCCTATTGTTACCAGCAGCACTTGCCGTTTCCTGTCTGCCCTCGCTGCCTAATGTATCTACCGATTTAGGTAGCTCCGACAGTGATAGTAAAATGCCATTGTCACTGTCCATGTTTGCCTGACTTTTTGGTTGGGTCCTCAGCCTTGCCAGCACATCAGATGAAGGCTGTGGCTCAGCACCACTTTGCAGCTTCTCTTCAGGGTTTGATGGCAGTTTTGCCTTTTCAGTCTCTTGGGCCATACCTTTACAAGAATGTGCTGTCAGCAGTTCCTGTCTGTTGGTATAAAAAGAACACTCGGGATACCTACACATGAACAGATGGTAAGTTCTACGACTGGCACGATGATCAACGACGATCACTAATTCACCTGGATGTGTCTGCAGCACATGATTCTTGACAGCCTTCAGGTTAAAGTTCCTGAAATGACAGTGCATGCATCGGTATCTCTGAGTGCCTGCATTCTGATTCGCAGCTGCGGCATCTTCGACATCATCAACTTCATCGTCAATGTCCAAATCATGTATCAGACTCACACCATTATCCAACAGCAAAGTGCTGAGAGTCTCATAGAGATGCATTTCTTCTATTGGAACAATATTAATGACACCTTCTGCGCATATAGGCTTCTTTCTTTGATTTTCTGCAGGCCTAATCAACCTCTTCAGCTTTGTCTTAGAGTGTTCATTTGGGTGAGAAACCTTCAGGTGAATTTTTAAAGCCCCTTTAAACACATTTCTTCTACCACAGAATGGACACTGCCACATGTGAGTACTTGTCCTAATCATGCTTCGTTCTTTCACAGTTCGAGGCCCTTTAAGTTTTGTCAGTCCAGAATGTTCTTGGGGCTTTCCCTGAGAAACAACACTTGATAGCTCAGTTTTACTAGAATCAGTGCTGCCAGAAGGAAATCCAGCCGCAGTGCCATATTCAGATGACTTGTTATAGACTTTTCGCTGTATCAGGCGTAGTGGACGGTTTTTGTGTTTGTTTTGAACATGCCTGAAGATCATACTGTGACGGCCACACTTGAAAGGACAATATGGACAGGTCCAAAGATGTCCGCCTGTATGTGTCATCACATGTTCACGCATGTGATTTCTGGCATTCAGGCCTGCCATTTTCAACTTACAGCAATTACAGCAAGCCTCCATTGTTGTATTATCAAAATGGAAGAGTTTAGAATCATTTAGAGGAATGTCATCCGGCCAATCGCTAGCAAAATTCATATCCTCTAAGGCCACATTATCTTTTTCCTTGCTTCCATTTACTGGACCTTGCTGGTTACTGAAATTACCATCCACCTGTCCTGGCACAGTGAGCTCTGGATGCAGAACTGGCATCTCCTTATCAGGCTCTGGAGTTACTTCGTTTACAGAACAGCTTGTCACAGGAGCTTGTCCCATCAAATCATTAGCCAGTGAAATCTGTTGTGAGCTTACTTTTCCAAGTGCAGGCTTTAACTTGATGAAGTTAGAGACATCTTCTAGTGCTGGCATGCCGACATCTTCTATTCCATCTTGCCCATCTATCACTATTGTAGCTGTAGAAGCATCTTCAGCTCCATTTGCTTCAAGTGTCAAATCCAGCATCTTCATCGCATCTTTCCCCATACTGTCATCATGCTTCATCCTTTTTGTAGACTCTTCGCTCTTCTGGTGCCTTTTGCCTGCTGTTCCATCCACTTGCTTTAAATCTGTCTGCTCTGAGAACTCTTTTGACTTTGCAGGATATGGAAACTTACGCTTGCCTTTGTTGCCCAGCATTGCCGTTTCATTGAGTTCAGTCGTCTTGCTAGGTTCTCCAGCCTCATCGTTTGCCACATCATCAAAAACTTTACGTGGAAAGACTTGTTTTCTTCGCGACTTCAGCAGAGAGTGCTGAGGATCAGTGGAGTCTATATCCCCAATCTGGACATCACTGTTGGTCCGCTCAGACAGAACCAATTCACTATCGTTAGGCAGTGAATCACTACTTATTTCAGTTGCCTCTGGCTTTCCATCTATTTTGGCAGCATGTGGTGCCGGTACATGAGTAATTCGTCTTCTAGTAATCACTAGCTTCTGTTGTGCATGATCCTTTTTCAAGTGCAGGATTATTTCATTACGGTCCACTGACTGAACACTACAGTAGTAGCAACCCCACATGCAACCATCATCAGCCTCATCTGGCTTTTTAGCTGCTGCAGCAACAGCACTGGTTGGAGTTTCATCTGAATTCTTCTCCTTCTTTATTGGTGGAGATGGAGTTGCTTTGGCCAATGACCCAGCAGCATCAGTTGGGAAGTTAGCGCTTCGCAGCAGAACAGATCGGCTTGTGGATCGTTGGGCGGTATTGGTTACCATACGCTTCAACTGTATAGGTTTATTCGGATGTTTGGCAATGACATGGCTTACAACATTTGCCTGCAGTACTGATGTGAAACAGCAATAGAAACACTCCCACTGGACATTGACATTGTTGGACTTCATCAGATCTGTTAGGCTGTGAGTTGAAGCATGACCAAAGATTTCATTGATCTTGGTTGATCGATAACTACAGACGTCACACTCGTATGCCTGAACCTTGCCCGCAGCATCATGTACTATTTTGTAAGTGAAGTAATTGTCATTTGCTTTTCCAACACTTGCAGTTGTCTTCACTGTAGAGACTGGTAAAATTACAGGACTTGGTGTAGCACTGGTAACAACAGGTGTCTTTTTCTGGGCCATAAATGCTGCAGACACTACAGGAGATGAAAGGAGTGTTGTCACAACTGGTTGACTTGTCTGCAAAACTGGGGTTGAGAGCGTAACAGAACGGCTAACCGAAACCAGTGAAGCAGGACTTGACAGAAGACACGATGGACCTGCTATTGGCGAAGTTGATGAAAATGTTCGCACAGATGGCACAGTTGATGAAGTGGTGGCAGATGGTCTCGAGGAAACGATTACCATGGATGCATTCTCTGAGTCAGTGGTAGTTGTGCTTTCTCCTGCAGAAGAAACCGGAGTGCTAACCACTGGCATTTGAGTGCTAACAGGTATCTGACAGTGAAAATCAGCCATTAGAGAATTCATCTGTTCTGAGAAACTGTCCAATCCTTCATACCCTGCAAGTTCTTCAGCAATGCCATTGTGTTTCTCCTTTTTATGGCTCAACACTTCATAGCGAGTAAGTGCACGGAAACTGCAATAGTTGCAGCTGAAAACATGAGTCATAAAGTGTTCACGAAACTCTGACTGACTAGCAACCTTATACTGGCAGAAGTTGCACAGATATTCCTTCAGAGTGCAAACAGTTCCATCAGCCTTGATTGTTCGACTGTTAAATGTTAGTTCACAAACTCTAGGCAAAGCTGAAGGTACTGCAGCAGATGACAGTTTAACAATGGACTTTATGTCATTTTGTGCCTGAATTTGAGACTGTATCACTTGCGGAATGGCAGCCTTTGCAACAAGACCTGTGGCTGATGTCAGAAGATTTTCTGTCATCTTAGGTGCTACACTCAACGGTGACTTTCCCGCACTGGAAGTGACAGTTAGCAGAGTGGACATCTTGGCACGAGAAGCAGAAAAGGTCATGTCTGATGTTGTAGTGGGTAAGCTCCGCAGCCCTTGAGGTAGCAGCAGTGACTGAATTCCCCCAGTTCGACTGTTCACTGTCTGCACCAGTAGAATTGTCTTTGGCTGGGCAGTAGAAGCCTTTGCACAGCCTGCTGGTGATGTCAGTACAGTGATAGTCTTGCTGACGCTAGTAGATTTTGAAGCTGAAACTATACAAAGCAATTACACATGATTAACAAATTTCTAACAAGAACTCTTACAGCCAATTGTTTGCGTGGTGAAGTTTGTAATGTGATCAACTGAAGCAGGCTTGAGGTCTAGGGAAATGTGTAAAGTAACACATACAGTACTTTTATAACACCTGATTTAGAACTTCAGAGATATTCAGCATCTGTCACTTCATCTTCTGTAGTACAAATTAGTACAAAATCAGTAATTTAATATCACTTGCCTAGGTCAGCTGACATTAAGAATTCCTTAACTGACTACCCTACAACAAGTTATATATCATGTGACACAGTGGTCCGTTTGGTAGCCTCCTGGGTCTGTAATCGAATGAATATGGGCTTGCGCCTGCCAAGTGGACTACATGTAATAACCCTGGCCAAATTGTGCACACCAGTCTTGTGCCTCAGATTCAGGTTTACTGACCTGGCATGGGTATTAAGTGCATTAATAAACTTTTAAAATATATACATTCAAATCTTTTCATAATATTAGCTGTTCAGCAATTCAGAAAACTGGCCAATCAAGGTCCACCAAAAGTTGGTTGTCTTGCACGTACGGTTTTTGAGGCATCCAGTTTAGAAATATTTACCACTTTGGTGTAACTGTAATTCCAGTAACACAAGCCAAAAATGTGTTTCTGAAGCAAGCTTGCCTCAAAATCAAACCTAAAAGGTCTAATAAAACTGATGATTAACTCTATAACAGCTACACTGTGTTTGCTGAATCTGACCATTAGCAGTTCATATGAAAGCAAACACTTAAAATCTTTAGAAATATAGACATTTTATATACAATTTTTTGTCTTTTATTCATCAGCAATACTGTCAAGAAAAACTTGATCAGTTCATGTGTTCACCTCAAAGTCGTTAAAAATATGAAAAATTTTTTAAATAAAAATCAGAATTATAAATTTGTAAATGCAGTCAAAATTTCATGAAATGTAATAAACACTGCACAGTGTAGCCATTGGTAAGGCAAATTTGTAGCAACACATGAAAAGCTAAAAAATAACTAGTTTGGTCCAGGACTGGGCTTTTGTTTATTCTAGTTATCACCAATGTTAACATCTGCCCTCACAGCATTCCTCGTCACTGCCCTTTTAAAATTCTGAAACCCCACACTCATATGCATTCGTTTCAAGAGCCTTCAAAACACTGGCCGAACGATATAATTGATTTTTTTGACATGGCTGATAAATAGATTTTATTACAGAGAAGCAGCCAATGATCACGAAAGAGAACAGAACTATTTAAGCCACAAATATCATCCAAAGTTCCATTTATAACATTCAGAAACCATTAAAAAACCACTTGATATCTTTTTCTGCATGTACAATGTTTCTGCTAGCTAGCAGATATAAACAGAACTATAAATATAGTTCTTTATGATATAATCACAGGAGAAAGATGGAACAAGGAGGAAGACCAAGCAGGACATGGATCGGCATGAAGGAATGAACCAGGATGCCCTTGGAACAGACAGTCCAGGTGACGCAGGAGAGGTTAATGGAGACAGATCGTCCATTGTGTGGCCAAAGTTGGAAGTATCGAAGAGGGCATTGACAACAATTTATACGCAAGAGGAAGTTTATTTTGTCATGTGGTTGTTATCGACCCCTAAGTTGCAACAGAGTTAAAATACCTACCCGGTGTAACATCTTCTGGCTCCTTCTTTATTTTTTCAGGACTGATAAGCTCAGTGCCTACACAGAAAACAAAGAAGTCAAAAACACCCAGTGAACCAGTTGTACCAAGAACAGTTAAGGCATCAACAAGTGAAAAATCAAAACCTAGTCATGAAAAAAGCATGGCATCACATCAGCACAGGTAGAATCATACTTCTGATATATAGGAGAATGTCACATGTGCACTTAATGTGTAACAAATATAATCAAATGCTTACTTTGTTTAACAATTCTCTGGAATCAAAACCTCCAAAACTATCATACCCAGTATAATATTGGACAATAAAACAACTCAGGCTGCTTAGGTGTTACAAGGTCTTAAGGTCGTCTGAATTTCAAGGCAGTTTTTAAATAATATACACAAGAATTGGTGATGTTAACAATCACCAGGCATCACATGCAATATTCTTTGTCTTCAACTGTCTCCCAAAGGGAGTTTCAACATGGAACTAGCTTTGCAAGAAGCAAATGGTTTTTAACTCATCATAAACAAATATAATTGTTTTAGATCCAACTTATGATATAAACTGGCAGTGGTAATATAACTAAATCTAAATAGCAAACTTGGTCTTCTGGTAAGCATTCACATGTCAGGGCCTAACTAGCCCTTGTGCAGATAATGTTTTACGTAGGTCATGAACTTTTTCCATCTCTTCAAAGTCATAGTATAAGAATCAGACCATACTTTCTGTTGGTGAAAATATATATGCAGCTTGGAAAGAATTTGGTCACAAAGCCCATTAAAACAACCAAGCCAAAACGATGTTATCAAAACTTAACCCACAAAGCACCTCCAAAACACCTTTCACTAGCCTAAACGAAGTTGCAAGCAAACAATGCTCAAATAATAAGTTATAGTAAATGCCACCTTCATACCTTAAAATAAGAATAGAATATAAGAAAATCTAATGTAGATAATGCAGAGTGAACATTTATAAATCAAACCTTTGTTAGACTTTTCTTTAGCCATCTTATCAGTTTCTGAATGGTTCATTTGGATCACTGTCTTCTTAGCACATTGTGCTAAACATCTTCTGAAACATTCCATATGGATTTTAATGGATAAATAATTATAATTATTATGTTATTAATGTAACATCAATGGCAAACTTACATCAGACAAAGTTGTGCGACAGCCTTCACTGGAAGCTTGCCCAAGAGCAGACTTCTTACAAGCTGTGTCTGATGACATGCAAGGCTCTTAACTGTCTTGCACCAAAGTATGCAGTCCACAACTGCACTCAAAAATCAGACCAGCAGCATCCTATCAGCTGTGATCATTTTGAAAAACCAAAGAACTGATCTAAAGAACTGCTAAAAAAATGCTCAGAAAACACTCCTCTGCAGTTACTGGAATTGTTTAAAGGAACAGCCTTTCTAAAGTAAAGCTTTCCTGACAACTTTATTTTTTCAAATCATGACTCAAGAGATTCCAATATAGTACCTCATTTGACTGCCAAGTATCTCAACTCATGTACAGTGCCCTTACCTTCAAGTTTGACAGTGATGTGGGGCTATATAAATTATCTTATCATCATCGCCATCACCATCAACTACAAAGTGAGGTTGTTAGTAACCTATGTACAAATACATGAAGACGCTTAATAATTATAACACCTCCTAGTGGTAATTAAATCAAATAAGGACATTAAAAGGTAGGTTGAAAATGTACATTGAACAGAACCAAGTGAAATATCATGTATATGCTAATTGGTGGTATTTCCAAATATGACCATGTCTTGCATTAGAAGTGTTTTACAGCACATCAAATTGTAAGTTTTTTGCTGCAAGTCTGGAAATGCCACTTTCAGATTATGTCTGCCTATTTGTGGGAGCTTCGTTGCCCTGTTTCAGGTTTGTCTGGTTGCCCGTCCCTTCACTCCACAACCTGGCGTGAATCATTCCCTTTGAAAGCACCTTGCCTGGATGGGCCATTTACCAGGAATGGCCTCCTGTTGGATCTGCACGTCCAGCTGCCACACATCACTCATCAATGCTTGAAAATTGTTATAAATCACCAGGGCTGGGCTAAGAACATCTCTCAGTAGATATCTCAAAGGAGCACTGAACAAATGCTCCGAATGAGAATGAATGAATGCAAGAAAGATTTGTCACCTTACTTACGTCATGATGTTTACAACTGGTCCAATAGCTAGTTTAATAAATGCATGACCTAAAAACCATGTGGCAAAAGGAGCAATAATTTCCTGCTAGCAGAGTAGCACATTCTTACAGTTATATGCACAGGCACCAACATCAGGTATCCTTTAAGCCATAACAATTTTGTTCAGTCACACAGCCACATTTACAGGGCTTTTGAGAGGTTCTTTCAATGCACCATATACAGTGTCTGGATACTGAGAGCTGTCCTGAAGAAAATTCCAAAGTTGGCTTCTCACAGTTTAATCAGCTTAGCTATGAACGCAGTTTAAAAAACTTTGTAATCAATGATCAAGTAGAGCAACACCAACTGCTCTCTTTGCAAAGTACAATGACATTACATCAAATTTCAAAAGTGTTATTGATAGTCAGCTGTCACAACATGCTAAGCCCAAGGAAAATGAACTTGCTCAGCTATGGTACATACAGCAAAACATATTTCTTTAAAAAAGGTAGTGGTTTTATCTTTAAAATATCTATAAAAAGTGGATAATAACTGATTTAACGACAATGTGTAAGCAGTAAATTTCGTCAGCTGTTATCAATCTATGTAAAATCCAACAATTCCAAGTTCCAGTTTTAAAAATTATAATTTTGAAATACAACAATGCCAACCATTTTAACCCTCCATTTTAATAATTTTACAAATGGCCATTATGTTCAACTCCATCTTCATGGGTTCTATTTTTAACATCCCCAAGCACAAACAAAACTGACACAAATGAGTAACTTTGGCTCCATGCAGTTCTACACAAAATAAAGCTGTAGTTGTGAATATTTTAAACAATTTTAGTAAATTTTGAGGCAGCAACAAAATTCTCAGTCAAGCACAGAATAGATGAACAGTCAGTACAAAAAACAAATGGGTGCGAGTGCACAAGCAAGTATTGATACACTCTGCAACGTGAAATTTAATGGAGCAATGATAGAAACATGTCATCAGTCACTGTTAGTGCTGAATATCACTGGTGAAATTTACGCAGAACAGTTTTCAGCAACTTTTATCAAGAATGCAAAACTGTCACATCTGTACTGCATTAACAAACAGTTTAAAATTTTTTTGTTCTGCAATACCAAAACTTATAAGTTGAACTAATTAATATAAGTTTAGTCTTCTATATTTCTGGACTTCTGCACTAAATATGTTAAAAAGCACTAGCGTTGGATCATCATCTGGAAAAAATAAACCATGCAAGTTGTTACTCATATTTCTTTCAAATCCAATGTTTTTCACAGCTTGTATTTCCTACCAAGTTGTCAAAAGTTTCTGTAGTTATTAGGCGAGTGTTACAAATGTCCAAGCACAGGAAAATTACTCTGCATTAGTTTGTCTAGATTGTGATTTCTTTTCTTCGTATCAAGTTTCGTGTACAGGGGAAGTATCTTTCCGGCACTCAAACTACCGTGCCGTTCCGAAATTTGAATGCATGTCCGGTCAGCCGGCGCCAACTGGTCGCCGTACAAGAAAACCAATAATTGCGAAGACACCCGGTAAAAATTCTCCAACCATGCCCGACTTTATCGAATCATACGATAACGAATCTCTAGAAATTTACGATCCGACAACCACACCAGGGGGCTCAAACACGATAACTGCGATTATCGCTGCCGTCGATATAATGGGACCAACCAATGGGCGGCCATTTTGTCCCGATCTGGTTTCTCGCAATGGTTGTCGGCGCCTATAGGCGCGCTTCTACACGACAGCGTCGTTTCCCCGACGGGCCTAAAGTCCCGACCGGACGTTACCGAACCGCAACCTACCTGATGATCGATTTAAAAGGCGAGAAAACGTCGAAGAAACTCTACAACTCGCATGAAAAAATGATTCCAAGCGACCGATAAACGATGACGACGCGACGTCGTCACTCAGCTTTCTTCCGCTGCCACCCGAAGAAGCTTCGGATAATTCCGGCCGCTTCCGTCTGTTCCGGAAACGAGGCTACCTCGTTCTCGCTTTGACAGGTGCCCTCTGGGACACTGGCCGCCGCGATGTTTCTTTCTCTTATGCGACGTTCGGGGTAGGGCACAATCTCACCGGTTGGAGTTAGAGTTAGCGTTGCGTTTCCGATGTTGTTAGATTTATTTCACTATCGCCTTCACTGATTCTGGCTGTTACACGTTCGACGCGATTCGGTTGCTCCTGACCATTCGGCGTTTAACCGGTCAGCATGACTTCTTCCTCTTTCCACTGCGCCTCTGCTTCCCCTCCATCTCTCATCATTTAGTGTCTATGGATCGACGCCAACCGAGGCCGGTGTCGCGAGAGCGGCGCTCTTTGGCCGCTGGCGTCGGTCGTGTAGGCCTAATGATTCAGCCAGTGAGTCGCGACCGACAACGCAGCTGCCCGAAAGCCCGCGTGTGTCGATCGTTGTGTGCATGGATAGGTTCTAATCAGCGCAAGTAACCCAGCCAATTAAAATAACATCGCAGAGCTTCGTTAATTGATCCAAACACGTCTACGTGAGCGTTTTTAGCGCTGTTGCTGCAGCGGGAAAACGGATTATCAAAATTCTAGCATTTCAGTGCGAAGAAGTGATACAGCCAAGCCATTCAACAGGTGTAGGTTAATATGTGGCTCGGTTTAACCGAATACCGAACCGATATCGCGATATTCAGAAAAGTTGAAACAGACACTGACGTCGGTGGTCAGAAAGCCGAAAAATACCGAAAACCGGACAGAAAACCTTAAAGTATCAAAATGTTAATTTCCCTCGCGGATGTAATTTCTAGTTTGCTGAACATACTTTAAAACTGTTGAAACGAAAGCTTTGATGTTGACTGATACACTTATGGCCCGTCACTGGAAAAATGTTAGACTAGAGTAAATGATGTCCTACATAGCGGAAGTTGTAGCGTCGAGCACTTGGGCCAGAAGACGGCAGTCGACTCCAGTGGTGGGCCACCAACCTGTCAAAATTTCTAATTGTGATCCAGGTCGCTAGGTTGTGTTTGGGAATTCCATTCTAACTGCGGCTCTAACAGACGTCTGTTCATCGCCGAGTCCACAGCACGTTCAACAATTGATGTTTTTAGCGTACGGTTTGCCGGGCGACAAATAAACCAAGATCAAACCTGTGGGGCAAATAATTAATAGGCACCTCTTTTGTTACGTAGGCCTAGTATATCAGTCTAAAGACGACACTTCAGTAAGTTGCTTTATTCGGTGTGCGGCGTCATGTAGCCTATAGAACAACAGACATTTTAAGAACTGGTCGTCAAAGTTGAAAACATAAAACAAACTTAATTTTTAACATGTAAATTTTACAATTTTTTAAAGAACACAGCTCTGTGACGGACCTGTCACAAGGCTTGTCTAAGATAGGATTTCATAATTAATTTTTTTTTCAATGATGCACTAATTATATAATTGTTTGATGCCTAAGAACAACAGACATTTGTTGTTTCGTACGCTTCAGTTGCATTTTTACTGTTTTTTTTTGGATTAAATATAATTCAATAAATGAATACTTAAACTTACCGATCACCGCTCCAATAATTATAATTAATTGTGCCACTGATCAAAGGAACGCCGGCAGTCGCGTTAAGTCAATAACCGAAGCTACGGTGCTCTCAAAACAGCTCGACTCTAGTATTAAGGTGTCTTAAGCGCGAAGGAGTATAGGAAGCGGTCTTTCGCACGGTATCAATTAATTACTGCGCAAGACAATAAACATCACCCGAACCACACAATAAAATGCACATAGAACGCAGGAGGGTTGACTAAACCCTGTCGCATAGTGTGCTGCTCTAGATGCAGAACAGCGACGCGGGCGTTCTGCATGTAAACGAGCCAAGGCAACTTGGTATCGTTTTGTCAACGATATATACGGTACATTCGAGTCTGGGTGAACACAGCATAATTGTACAAATCAAAGCGGTGCTCGGAGGAAGTTTCGAAATATATACAGACTAGAGGACGTCCGAGCGAAAGGCTAATCAGTGCACTTCCAAGTCAAAGCCGAAACAATTATTGTCTGGTTCTGGGTTGTCTCCGCTGATCTGACACGGTGCACGCTGCAAGATCGCGAGACGGTCTAAGTCCCGACAGTGAGAAGATGAGAGGTTATGCGGAACTCGGGGAAGTTCCTTTTGTGATAAATAAATAAATAAGTAAGGACACGTTATGTAAGTCTGTATGAAAAGGGTTAAAGCTATAGAAGCATACCCGTCGGTGCCGTTAAGGAAACGTGCATGTTTGTCCACGCACAACAGAGGCAGACTAAACTTGTCAGTGCGCTTCCGGGAAAGCCATACCCGTAACTTTCCCTGTCCGATTCAGATATTGCCTCAAAAGAATCCGATTTCAGGGTACGGGACTACCCTATTACGAGGTCACGAGTCGGACTGATTATAGATTCTAGTTTAACGAGAAGATGAGACGTTGTGCGAAAGTCGGAATTTCTACACTGAACAACAGCGAAGTCGGACTATAAACTTAAAGGATAAACGGCGACATAAAAACACTGAAAACCGAAACCGATTTCGCGATATTCAGATAAAACGGAAACCAGTTCGATTTTTAAAAAATACCAAGAAAAATACCGAAAACTGATACTGAATAAGCTCTAGTGTACGCTAACTTTATTGCATTGTAGGGACATGGCGTGGCTTGGTTGGTAAAGGCTTTCGGCCTCAAGGGACTCGGCGAGTTCGCTTCCTGTAGTGCGTCATGTTAAATTTGCAATTCCTTCTCGAGTTTTGTAAAGACCTATGTGTAACCTGCGAGTCAGTCAGTCTAACTCTTGCCCCGTTGTTGGGTTGCTGAACCTTGTCTTTGAGATATCCTTCAATCCCCAAAAACACCTATGAAAGTTATAATATTATTATGTAATACATGAAACCTATAGGAGCCTGAGAGACCGAGTTCGACTTTCAACAGTCGCGCACAGCTCTAAGACTGCTAGAACTGTTTAGGGCTCAAGTCATGCTGTGGCCCTCTGGCGAATAGATTGGTCATAGGCAATCGTGGTCGACTTCTACTTTCGCTATCAGATGCCGACATCCAGTGAGATCTATAGCCTGCCTCAGATACGATCAGTGCCTTTCGCTAATGGAACAGGTTACATGGGTTGGCTACGGACACGAATTCTTAAGCCTCGTGTTATCGTATCTCTGCAGTTTCATTTTCCATGTAGGCCTATCTAGGGGCCTGTGTGAGAGGATCCGATTCACTTACCGATCGTGGCTCATTTGAGATATCTGAATCTCGGGCTAGCACGATCACTACGCGGAGACCTTCAAGGGCGTGGCACCCATTCCAACAGGCAGTGCTGACGAAGGATGTCACCCGATGAACTTATTGAAAATAAATGTCGGGGTCGAGGCCATACGGTTGCTATAAAACGTGTACATTTTACACATTTACTATTGCACCTACAATTGTAGGCCAACATAAGCCTACACGCAAAATGTTTTAAAATGCGCTCGCGTATCTCACTGAGTTTGTCAGGCGGGGCTGTTGTTGGCCCCAGCCTCTTGTTGGCCCGAGCCTCCTCACCCGAGAGCAGACCAACAGAGATCGTCGCCTTTATTAAGCTGTCTCAAGAGACTATCGCAAGAAGTGCCAGATTCAATCGCCTGGAGATCAGAGACAGACAGACAGACAGACAGACGGACAGACAGGCAAACAGACAGACTGATAGGCTAGGCTACTTTGTTGTATTCGAGGAATCGCTCAGAAACTGGCATTTCAGAATTTATATTGCTAGTACGGTATACATACGCATATAGGCTAATTTCAGTACAAAAC
Source organism: Norana najaformis (assembly GCA_964023275.1). NCBI lineage: Eukaryota > Metazoa > Annelida > Clitellata > Crassiclitellata > Hormogastridae > Norana > Norana najaformis. The sequence goes on from OZ029915.1 coordinate 27,941,989, forward strand.
CTCTTATAAACTGTGAAAGAATAGTTGAAATATAGGGCCTATATGTTAAAGAAAAGGCTAAGCTTATATAAATGAAGTGATACGCCTATTAATGCACAATAAAATACTATAGAGGACACTGATCTAATTACTTCATGCACAGTAATTAACTCAGTTGCAAAATAATCACTGCAAATCGTTTAATATTTAGGCCTTATAAAATTAGTAGGGGAGTAAGTGAAAATATTAATATTATATGTTGACGATCTTCAAATTTGTCAAAGAACGGGCTTCGAACCGTCAATTTGTAGCATAGCTTTAACTTGAGCAAAGACAGGCAGTCTCATATTTTCGATAGTATATTAATTAATAAACGATTAGTTAAATCACAACAGTACATGAATCGTCACAGTTTTTAAACTCACAAATCTATCACGACATTTGTAACACACATTGCCAACAGAGAACACGAGAGACTACTTGTGCCAAATCATTTTTGGGCTCAGCCAGCAAAGCATTAGCGTCTCTTCTGTTATCCTCACAAGTTAACGGTTAGCGCTAGTGTCAGGCATTGCGCTGTAACGCTGACAAATAAGAAGTGTAGCCTATACCTAAAATTTGCGCGCGAATGCCGGCCAATCACAAACAAAGAAACAACTCATCGACGTACGTCAAAGAAACTTGGTGACATCCGGCGTAACACCAAATCCCCATGCAGCTCGTCTTCGATGCGTGCTAGCCAGGCGCATTAAGTAACCGCAAGCAACTGATCAACGCATGCACAAAAACAAATCAGTAACCCAGAAGTTTCCAATACAAACGCGTGCTTACACAACAGTACAAAAGTTGCATTCACGTTATGCATCTTGGGACATAAGTGTACGGCGTGTTTCTGGCCAAGACGAAAGTGTCACCGTTTGTTCTGACTCAGGTATTTGCTCAACGGTGTAGTTTTATGGATTGGCCCCCTACAAAATAAAGTAAATAAACATCGTTTAAGTCTTGCTATAAACACGCATATATATTTATGATATATATTTATGATATATATTTATGATATATATATATATATATATATATATATATATATTAGACATACGTATATATGTCATGTCAGCAGCGCGTCTTTTTGGTTACCGTGCAGGGCTGGCCATTCAAGGATAGGAGAGATAGAAATTGTGGAGAGTGGGATTAGATAGGAAGAAAGAAAGGATAGATAGATAGATAGATAGATAGATAGATAGATAGATAGATAGATAGATAGATAGATAGACAGACAGACAGACAGACAGACAGACAGACAGACAGACAGACAGACAGACAGACAGACAGATAAGATACACACATACCGACAGACAGACAGAGGGACAGATGTCGACTGCCCTCGTGATCTGCCAGGCGATCAAGAAATCGAGAAAATAAGTCACCAACATTTCGCATCAGCATCGCCGCCGATATGCGATTTGTGTAGTCGAAGAAGAAAGGAAACTTTTCCCCTCAGCATCCTGCGATTATGCTTTGGTTTAGACCTAGGCCTATAATTAAATAGGCCTATATTCAAACTGGTATTCTGGTCTGTTGTCTTGATTGCGACGACAGTGATAGGGCTAATCACGACGCGGTTAGACTGAAGACAAAAATGAATAGGATTGCCATGGAAAATAAGACTTAGATGAAGGCCTGATCAACTTTGTTGATTGCAGGCCTATGCAGGTCAACGTTATTGAGGGCCTATACGTTACTCACGGCTGCGTTCTGGTTGTCTCCAGAGGCGAAGCTTCTTCCTCTCTTCCTTAAAACCTAAAATAAGTTAGTTTAATTGCAGCTTTAGCGCAAAAAAGCACTTGAAAAGTATATGGGCCTAAGCCTTACATAGTAGAGTTATACATAGTAATATGTAGGCCTATGTTTAGATGCATTCATTCATTCACTCGCTTGCTCCCTCATTCATCCATCTATATTCAGTGGCGTATCCAATCCCGGCCATTGCCCCCATCTGAGATTTGCCATAAGACTTGAGATCTCAAACTTCGGCTTCACTCGCCATGACACTCTTCGTCGCAAGTAGGCAGCAGGAACTGTTGGTTACTCGAAAACCTAACATCTCAGCAAACATCTCAGTGCCAGAGATTTACATGTTTGACGAGTTAACACTACAATTAGTCAAAATTAGTTGAAAGCAAGTCGAGTCATGACTAATGAGTAGCAATCTGCCATCTGTCTTCAATAGACCGGATGGATGAGTTCCAGATGTGAACTTGTCAAAATCGCAATTACATGTAGTAGTAGCAGCAGCAGCAGTAGTTCCAGTGTTTTTAACGACTTCTTATGGCATCAAAGGCCGTTGACGTCGCCCTCCTCCTTTATCCAGGTTTGGAACTGGCATTATCCGACTACAGGCAGTGGCGGAGGTTACAATTACATGTCAACAATGCAGCATGATATATATGTGTGTGTGTGTGTTTGTGTATGTGTGCTATATAGTATATATACTAGACCTATGCTATGCATATAATAGGCAGATAAGTAAGTAAGTGTCGCGAATTCAGGTAAAGGTAACTAATAACAAAACCCAGTTTCTATTTTCAATGGTTCAATTTACAATATTTATTTACAGCTTGATATTTACTCATAGTTTTCATACAGTTCTACACAGAAAAGACATCAAAACCAAGCTCTCACAAAAAAGCAAAGCACAGCCATACGGACGCAGTAGAATAGTCAGGCATCCAGAATTATCTCAGGTCCGTGCGTCTTCTCCACCAGCGGAACGAACTACCCCAAAAGGATTTGTCTATAGGTTAGGATTCCATCCGCAGCCGCAACAGGCGAAGACAATGGTTCCGTGTCGCTTGTCAACCAGTCGAAGATTACTTCGTGCGTTCACCATTCTCCGGCTCATAGCTGGTACAGCCCCAGTACCGGAAATGACGAAGGTAAAGGAAGCTTTGCGTTTCGCCGCTTCTCCAGCTACTCCACTTCAGTCACGGCCTCGGTTCTCCAGTTCGCCTCATTCGAATTCCCCAAATCATCTTCAGCTTGCTCTGTAACCCAGCGACTGATTTCAGACTCTCGATACAGTCGACCTTCTCGTTCCTTCGCCGTGCACTACCGCCCACTAGTCTCTTCTTACATCCCTCCCCGCAGCCTGCGATCTTTGATTATTATGGGTCTTTTGGCTGAGCTACGGTGCAGACTGTCATGGGTTGTCGTGCATTCGACAGAAATGCTTGTCTACTGCAGACGATAGGACCGGTAGTTTGCTGGCGTCACCTACCAATTTGCTTGGCGACCAAAGAATGGCGTGATTAGTGAGAAAAGTGATCAAGAATCAAATACAGGATTTTCAAGACTTATCTGAACGCAGCAAATACCTATCAAGCACAGAACGGCCTACAGTCCTACAACTGGTGTAATTAAACTGAAACAAAGAATGCAACAGCGGATGAATGAAGATTTAACAGTGAAATTCATATCCATGTAAACGATTTTGCTAAACAGTTTAGGCCTCACAGTTGGCTTAGAAAGTGCACTTACTCCACACCAGATGACGAGGAAGAAGGTGAGGTTGACGAGCAGATAGAGAATGGCGAGTGCTACAAGAACCCACTTGTCGCCCCAGAAGACGACCTCAGCAGAGACACCGAAAGCAGCGACAGCTGCATAAACGATCGCATGCCAGATACAGATGATCACCAATACCACCATCGACGTCAGTATGTATTTGTCCTGTTTTACACACGCATACACCCACACACACACATACATATATACACAGATATACATATTATATGCAAGCGGTGCAATTTCTGCTTCGGCCTTTCACTCAAAACTCAAAACATTCCTCTTTCACAGATCGTACCCTGATACCCCTTCTTCCTCTTATCTCTCTCTCCTCTCCAACCCCAAACACCACCCCACGTAGCTGCCACCCTGTCTCTCCGTCTGACTTTTGGATCTTGACCTGGAACCGGACCCTTTTTGCCTATCGATTTTGTTTTGACTGAGCGCCTGTGAATAAGCTGGTCCCCGCGCTTTCTTTGGGCGCTGTAGAAATCTCGGAATTTCGATTACGATTACGATATGCATGAATATTATACATGGCTTGAGTACATGTCTTTCAGAACTAGTTTTATTTTGTAAAGAAGCGCTAGATAAATATATAAATTAATGACTAATGCAATACATTACAATCACACATAGCAGTATGGCAGTTGGTCTGTTTATCCACCTGTGTGATTAAGAAGAACTGCCTGTTACCTGAGACAAACGAGGATTCGTCGAGATCAGCTAAGACCGAGTCTAATGCTCAGGCAGATTGAGCTCCTAATTAGGAGACCAAAAATTTAGCTCATGAAAATCTTCACCGGTCAACAGATTTTCACATTTAGTCAGAATATTTTCAGGCTTCGGGCTTCTCTTTGCCATTACGACCTTCTGAATATCGTGACTCTGTAATCCCATGCCACATAAGCATTCGGCTCCTTCTGCCGCCAACTCATATAAGCTCAAGAAATTATAGCGTTGATAACGATGACGCCAAATACGACGAAGAAGACGACGGCGATGATGATGATTATGATGATTATGATGACAACGAAGAGTATATATGACGAGTGCGTACAGCCTCCTACCATGTAGGTTAAGTAGGAGATTCGCGGCAGAGACTGGTTAACGACGAACTTGAAGCTCACGGTCGTCAAGAGAAGGATGAAGGTCAGCTGAAGACGATTCTGCGGAAGCTGATAGTCGACCGCAAACGTCGTAAAAGTCATGCTACAAATGATGAACTACAACGACACCATGCAACGATCTATGCATCTATGAATGTACTATGTATGTATGCATGTATGTATATAAGCGTATGTGTGTATGTATGTATATAAACGTATGCATGCATGTATGTATGTATGTATGCATGCATGCATGCATGCAAGTATGTATATTAGCGTAAATATGTATGCATGAATGTAGGTAGGTAGGTAGGTAGGCAGGTAGGTAGTTAGATAGGTAGGTAGGTAGTCGTAATCGTAATCGTATTCCCAAGATTTCTACAGCGCCCAACGAAAGCCGCGCCGCGGGGACCAGCATATTCACAGGCGCTCAGTCAAAACAAAATCGATAGGCAAAAGGTTTCGGTTCCGGGTCAAGATCCAAGAGTCAGACAGAGAGACAGCGTGGCAGCTACGGAGGGTGATATTTGGGGCTGGAGAGCAGAGGCAGATAAGAGGAAGAAGGGGTGTCAGGATAGAATCTGTGGAAGAGGAATGTTTTGAGTTTTGAGTGAAAGGCCGAAGCAGAAATTGCAAGCGGTGGAGCATCGGTGGGTTTGCATGATGAGTCCGAAAACTGTCGCAGTTCTGGGGGGAGTTTATTCCAGAGTGGTGGGGCAGCTATGGCTACGGAGCGATTACCAAATTTTAAGGATGAGGTGACTGGAGGGCGGATAAGTGTTAGGTAAGTAGGTCTCAAGGCACATAATATAGCACGCTGTGGTTGCCTCTCAAAAGCGATGCGTACATTGAACGCTGTCTGATTGATGTAAAGAAGTGCGCTATTATATGCATCATGACAATCTATCTACTTACATTGTATACAAACCTAACAAGGCAGTGCATGAGACTCAACTGCAAGTCTGAGAGGGCCGGCTCTTAGCTATTATAACAGGTAAGACTAAGTAGTAAGTCAGATTGGATTAGAGTGGACTTGATATGATGATGGAGCCTAATATCAGATATTGACAGATCGGCTGCTGACCATGATGAAGCAGATGTTCCAGGTGTAGAAGCCGAATCGCCTGGCTGCCCTGCACTTGAACGCGATCATCGGGTGCAGTTCCCCTGATCCACTTTCGTAGAACTTGCAACACTCGTCCTTCCGCGTATCGACTGTACTATACAGATGCCACTCCTGTTCGTCTACGAATGACATTTTGTTGATGCTGGACAGCTCAGAGTGGTCAACCTCCAGGTCTAGTTCATCCACTGACCGTTGTGATACCAAAGTTACGGTGATGTCCTATGTACGCAAACGATATATACCGAATACGTGTGTGAACGATGCACAATGAAACAATCTAATTCAGATATTTTAAGACTAAATGAAACTCACACAGATGCAAATCAATTTCGGCGTAAAAGAAATATAATTTGGAACCACGAGTTATTTAAATAGTTGGCAAAACGACTTTCTTTCAAGGAAGTGTAAACCTATATGAAAGAGTGCATTGGCAATGGCGAAACTACGGGATTACAGAGTTACGATTTTATATAGGAGAGGCACTGGCGGTGATTTGTGTTGAAAGGTGGGGGACAGATGAGAAAATGGATTTTGTGAGTGATTTCTCAGTGTCACACAGGCCTATGTGTTTTACCCCGGTATCTTAATTAAAAAACTTATATATTGGAAAACTGATGAAAACCTGACACCACAATGTGTCCGAATTGTTAAACTACAGGGCAGTGTTATACAGCATGCAGTAATCCTTCATTACAATGCAGCGTGGTGAAACGAGTCGTCGTTATTACTTTCAACAGACTGTCTATATATATATATATATATATATATATATATATATATATATATATATATATATATATATATATATATATATATATAATAAACGAATGGTCGTGTATTTATTATGCCACGACCTGCATGCGCGTCTGGTGGAACTGCATGCAGTTGCTTACCTGAATGTCGAACGGGAACTGGTAGAGTTCCATGTTTTCGAGAAAAGTTCCTTTGACTAGGCGTCGCTCGCAGATGAAGGCTTCATCATTCCCGCTGAACATTAGCGTGTGGTTCTTCGTCTCCTTTGCTTCCCCAACTGTGTTGTCGGCGTACAGCTTCGGAAGCCAGTAGTCATCCCACTTGACGGAATTCGGGTCCTGAGGCAGAATTCCACACAGAGGAGAGGAAGTGTGTAGCGATTTCACACCAGTCAGATAACTTGCTTGTTTAAGCATTTTATTGCATAATTTAATTAATTAATTTAACTGAAACTGTACCTTTAACATAGTGATTCGGCACCACAGAGGTAGAATGTAAATACATGTACAAAGGCAGAACGACACTATATCTTTTGAACTAAGATCCACCAAGGACTAGTTTAAAGAAAACGAACGCAACGGACTGCGGAGAGCTAAAGGAATTGGTCGACTGCAGTGGACTATTCGTCAAGTCAACTCGACGGACTGAACCTTATTAAAAACGAGGCTGTCAAGTTCTTTGTGTTACTATATTGCGATATAGTTGTATCGGATGTCTGTTCAAAAAGAATCATCTGAGTTCTTGTTAATCGAGTATAAATTAGTCTAGTGATCGAGCGTTGGACCGAACGATACTGCGGGCTTTGGCAACTTCGAAAACACTTGCGGCTCAGCGATTGTGCTAGCAAGGAATCGTTACGAAGGTCTTCGCTTTTTCCGGAAGTTTTACTGCTAACAATCAGTCTGTGGACTGGATATAGTTGAATTCCTGCGACATAAGAGCTCGTCAAACCGTGAACGCAACTTAAGGAATACCAGTTTGGACCCTTCGCATCCGATGCAAGAAACTTTCTAGTGACGCCGTCTCTTGCAAAGGGAAAATCAGATTCCTGCCTTTCAACCAGAGAGATAAGACAGCTTTATACTTAGTTTACTTGGTATCGAATACGTAGATTAAGGTCACCACTTTGTGTGTATGTGTGGCTTGAACAATTATTACTCAAACTCTAAAGACTGAAGTCGTCTACAGGATATGATTCCTCTGAATGTAAATTATAGCTTGGCTACCTACTTCGAGGAATTTAGAGGTGCAACACGATCTGCATGTAGCACAAACAAAATAATGGCGAAGGTGACGACATTGGCCATGATCAGACTTAATGTTATTTCCTCGAACTCAGCTGTCTGATCAGCAGCAATATATCTAGTCACAGTAATTAAGAGCTATCGAGAACGTTGGGGATCCAAAAGAAGCGGATGGCACATGAAAATACGGATCAGTATGGAGAACGGAGCACGACTTGAAGAAGAAAAAGAGAAGGAAGTAGACGAAGAAGAAGAGCGAGAAGAGCAAGAGCAAGAAGAAGAACAATAACAAGAACACGAAGAGGAGGAGGAAGCGCAAGAGAATAACGGAGAGATACGAACTGTGTCCTTCTTCTTATCGAACAAAGGTTCACTCCATCTGGCCTGGATGAAGACGTCGGCAGCGAAGCATTCTTTGACGGTGTCGATTTCACCGATTTTCAAGAAAACCACTCGAATGTAGACCTTGCGCTGCGTCAAATTTAATCAGTTATAAGATCAATTTCTAGGGGTAATATGGGTTAATCAGTTTTAAGATCATTAGCTAGGGGTATATAAGGGTTAATCGGTTTTAAGATTATTATCTAGGGGTATATAAGGGTTAATCAGTTATAAAATCATTATCTTGTAGGCCTACGTCCAACCCACCATGCAGTAGCTAAAGGGCTAAATTGTGAACAAAGCAAAATTGGTTGATTGTGAAACAATCGATGGATAATAAATACGCAGCTAAGAAATTTTGATGATTCAAAACAAAAATTCCTCTATCGTGTAGCAAATATAGGCCTACTAGCTTATATAGGCCTATTTATAAGATGCAGAAGGCGAGAAGGCCACTACTTTAAGGCAACCTCGAGAGGTAGCTATTGGTATGAGGCAGGCCTATTAGCAACTGCCTTATCTCAGCTTCGACGTATGAGGGCATGTGGCCAGCCCTCTCCCTCGCCATCTGATCATACCATGGACAGTGTAATCACATATTTATATTCTCTCTTCAAGAGATATTCGTCAACGGCGCATTGTGTAGGGCTTATAGACAATTATGTGCGCCCATATACGAACGACGCTTATCATATTGAAGCACATATATATTTTTGGCAGAAAAATAGATTAATCCTGGGCTATTAATTCCCAAACTGTACACACGAGAATCCAATGCTTTATGGTTCCGCCTCGGAACTATGTCGCCATCAAATGTCCACGTTGTTTTCTACTGGAAGTGATATTCGTGCATGTAGACATTTGCAGGCTTCCCTTATATGGGTCTCTGCATAATTATGCAATAACTTAGAAGATATGCATAGCATTGTGTACGTTGATGTGTACAGGATGTACACATAGCAGCGTACATCCTGCTCGCGAGTGATGAAAATAAAAGCATATGACGAAAGGTCTATAATGCCTGTGCATTCGTTTCATAAGCAACGCTGTTGTGGATGTTGTCAATTTGGATGGAGTTGCGTAGCCTAATGCCACATATGCCTACAACCTAATGCCTAATAGCCTACAGACTCCATCCAAATCGACAATATTCACCTAATGCATATGCATGTATAAATGTGCATATTTTCATGCCTACACTACGTCTCACGTGAATAAATATTATATGTATATATGTGTAGACTGTAGAGTTCATTATTCACTATTATCTTATAAAGGTTGAACAAAAACTGATGAAATAGGAAATAATCAAATGTATCTTAAGCACTGGCTTAATAGGCCTACATTTTCCTGGCCGAACTTTATTAGAATATGCATGTACTGCTTTATAGGCCTGTTAAAATATGAAGAGATAACTTTAAAGTGGTCTCCGTCAATCAACTACAGAAGACCTTAGCGCTCGAGATTCCGTGCCATCATAAGGCGGAGGGAACCGCGAAGATTCGCCGCCGCAATATAAATGGCACCTCTTGGCTCCGTTCTGAGAGTGCAGCCATCTATCGACACGGACCGTTGCTGCCGTCTTCCTTGTCCATTCAGGAATTTACTACCTTTCTCAAAAATTTGCCATCTACAAACCTTGCCATCTACAACAGCCACCTGGTCGTGACGGGCGATCTCGGCATTCACATGAAGGATCCGGGATGTGAGTGGGGTGAAAGGTGAGCATCATGAACTCATGAACAGTATGCATGAAATTCCAAAAGGAATATGCAGCTGGGTCGATGGATGAAGTGAGCAATGCAAGGAGAGATAGATAGATAGACAGACAGACAGACAGACAGACAGACAGACAGACAGACAGACAACATAGACAGCGGCTCTAGGGCTGGGAAGAGTTAATTACGACCAGATAGGCATGAAATATGAGGGGAGATGCGAAAACAGGGAAAATAGGAAACCTAAACAAGAAATACAAAGGAACGAGAAGGGTATATAAAGCAAGCAAACGACAATTAGGGGGTCTTTTTCTTTATTTACCCTTCTTGTTTCTGTGTATCCCTTGATGTCAGGGTTCACGCCAATCATCTTCGTCTCACGTTTGTATAAGTATGTAGCCTAGCACTTATATAGCGCATTTTAAGAACCTGACTGTAATACTTCAGTATGACTGTTGCTCATCACTCTAACACATGTTTTTGGTGGTAGCGATCCTATCGATACTGGGTCTGTTTGAGGTTTCTTGGCGTCTAGTTCAATGTGACGACTCGCCAATCATGTCTCTTTGTCTCAAGTTTTATTTACAACAGAAATCTATTTACAGCAGTTAACAGTTCGACTATTTGTTAAGATTTGCTAAATAGGCCTACATTCTCTTTCAACCTTTCGGTTTAATTTCAGACTTAGATATATGTCTTTCTCGTCGTTTGTCTTGCTCGCCAACTTGTGTCTCGAGAGCGGATTTCTCTACCGTCGTGATGACCCTTGAGGATGAACTCTGACTCTATTAGCTAACAAGGCATCAGGGTTCAAATCAGATAAACGCAACTACATTTAATCATTCAGCTTGACTGGGTTGTACACACCGTCTGCGTATAAGACGCAGATTTCATGACCCTACAGAGTGACCAGTTATGAAGTTCGCTGTTTTACAGGCAGCCTTCATAACACAGGCTTTCAATTACACCAACTACCACTTTTCCAGTTTTCACCGAAGCTTTGTTCTATATTGATACAGAAATCTATGCAAAAGAAAAAAGCTGAAGATCCATTAGCATTGTCTACATATATTGACGTAACATCCTTCTCGAACTGCTGTAAAAATGTCTACAGCAGTAGGCCAACCATCCGAATCTACTACAGGCCTATCTTTCGTGTTTTATAGCTGATATCCTGACATCTGTCGACAGGTCAATGTTCTGTATCTTGCAATAGATTCCAAACTCGATACTGCTGATCTAAATACAATGAATAACTTACCTGACTTACACGTGTATAACCTTTCACGGAGATTGCTAGATAGATGTGAAAGATTAGTACCCTAAGACAATCCTGAAAGGAGGTCAAGCATAGGTATGAAGAATTAGGACCTCATTTTTACCATCGGCATAATTTTTATTGGGGCGGACGGCCAGCTCGGTTCGTCACCGTCTAGTACATAGGCGTGCATTCATTTGCTTGAGTGTACTTTATAGTGGCCACGAAACCTATGGTAAATATCATTGCTGTTCAAAGTGCCGGACCAAAGTGTTTAAGTATAAGTCAAAGTAATTCTAACATTAAGTGCTTAAGTAAAAGTAAAATTACTCATCAGCAGTTTTACTGAAGTAAAAGCAAAAAAGTTTTCTTCCGAATAATACTTTTAAAATAAAAGTAAAAAGTACCGAGTCTGTATCTTACTCAGAGTGGACATGAAACATATAGCGATAACTTACTCCCTTCCCGCGACTGGTCGGGCGATTTTAAGTCATCTGACACTCAGCCCTGCAGTCAGCACAGTATTAGTAGGCCTAAATGTCATGCTGCTTTAGCCCCTTATCGCAGAGCAAGGGGCCTGCCCCATGATGCTGCCCCATGTGTTCGTTTGATCTTACACTAGCAAACTTACTAACACTGTACGTCTACGCCTAGCGCATAAAAGCAATAAGTAACGAACCAATTAGCGTCAGTCATTACGAAGTAAAGTACTGAAAAATGGGTGAAATATTACTTCGTTAGGCCTACAAGTAAAAGTATTTCTATTTTTGATATTTCGCTAAAGTAAAGTAAGGTGCTAGAAATTTTACTTGAATACAGTAACCCGTTACTTTTACTTCGTTACTGATTAACAGAGGTAAATATGAAGGAATGTTGTAGGCCTACGTCTGTATCTATTTATGGTTATTTTGCTTGTCTCGTCAGGCCTATATCATATCGAAGTATGTGAGAATATCACTGACTAAGTTATAGGAACTAATTACATCGTACAACTTCTTGATGTTTACCTTTTCTGCAGGGGCTTTGGTGCCGCCTTTTTCTTTGCTTTGGCTTTCACTTGAAAACGTATTTAGTGACGCCATTGACCCGATCTCCGAATTTTCGCGTGAAGCTAAAGGAGGTGACACGGAGCACTTCTTTCCATTCTGCTGAGATGCTGCTGGTGCTGGTGCTGGAGAGATTGATTCTGCCATCAGTTGATCTCTTACTACGGTTGATGCCTTCAAGCGTACGCAGGTGCGCGTGTCCTCCTGCGGCGCAGTTTCTATGCTACGACAACAGATGATGTGTTGTTGTGGCACTTGACTGAATCCGCCGGGTGGAGCTGTTGCCACTCAGTTCAATGCATGGCGGATGGCGATCTCCTTGTGTAAACGACGCAGTGACCACCAACAACATGAGCGTCGCCCCGAGTGGATTTCATGGCCACAACACAGCGCAACGCCATCATAGCAATATGCTTTCATTCGCCAGATCACACACACACGCACACACACACCATACAATTATATGTATATCTATGTGCATGTATAAGCCTACATATATATATATATATATATATACGTGATACGTATACGTTTATGTAGGCCTACACGTATATGTATAAGGAAAAGCATAAGGCCTCTCGTATATGCGCGATGCGTGTTGTCTATACAAATAGGCAATATATGTATATAATATATTATATATATATAATATATTATATATATATATAAGGAGTGTAATGTAGTGATGATTTTTAAAAAGTCCTAAATGACTGCTGGTTTTAAGAGTAGTAGAGGGAAGGACAGGTTTGGCTTCACCGCTGACTGAACACATGAGCTCACAATCTCACAGATGTGGCTCGCACAGTGTGGTTACGAGTCACATTTCACCCGCAATCCGAATCACTTCATCAGAAGACGGGGTTCCAACGCGGTTACTGAAGGAGCCAGCATCCAATCTCCAGAGTGTGGTGCCTTACGGCCAAGTCAAGAGACGAGCGCGGTCTAGTGGGTTGTTCGTACACTCGTGTAATCTCGCCCACACCGTTATTGTCCAGCGACTGTCCAAATCCCTTTGTCTATGAGCTGCTGATCCTCTTGGTGGTTCTGCACCCCTGAAGACCATCCATGCATTTCGTTAACCTCGACCGGTAGGCTCCCTTCCAACATCAGATTGACCTATGGCGACCGTCGTGAGCGAACTAAGTAATACAGGGAAGTGATCGGAATATTTGACCTTTGGAAGATACGTTCTGGCCAAGCTAAGACGACGAGGAGTCAGACGCAATCGAACGCCGACAGTTATCTAGTTATCTATTAGTTATCTGGACTAGCGATCGACCTGGCGTTCAAAAGGACCTTCAGGCGGTACAGATGAAGACGAGAACAAACCAACTGTGCCATTGCGGGCTGTCTGGACAGCCAGGAGGAAAGAACTATGGACTTGCCGGGTGAGAGTAGTGGGTTCGAATTCTGGTTGGTCACACTTGCAGTTCCACTTCGTACAGCGCCTTTCCCATAAGTGGACAGTTTTTTTTACTCAATCTTATACTTCTAAGGACAGGAAATCGCTTAATTCCTTCGACCTTTTGATCACCAGATGGCCAAGAGTTGTCCGTGGCGGTCGGATGTGCAGCTACTCCTCTGAAAGAGCATAAGGATTCGTTTTGGCTATCCCGACAGACTTGTCTTTATTTAAAACTGGGAACTATGATTCAAATTCATTTCTATAGTTCGCTTGTAAGAACCCATATGTTAACAGTACAGTAAAAGTAATACACACACTCTTGTTTGCACGCCTCTATATTATATTTACATATTAGTTAACAAAGAAATATTGTAATTTAGAAGTAATTGTTATTTAGATTTGTAAGAATATTTTTTAAAATTTTACTTAAATAAACCCGCTGACGAATACTTTTACATAAAGTAAGAATTACTTTTACTTAAGTAGGCTACAATTGGTATGGTGCTTTGAACAACACTATATATTGTAATAGGCAGTCATTCAAAAGGGCAACGGTGGCGAAGGATCTCACCAGATTTATTCATTGCAAAATGAGCAGGATCAAGGCCATTCGGTCGCTATAGAAAATCGTGTACATTTACATTTACATCAGGTCGCGGCGTAATAGAAAACGAAATAGAATTTCCGGATGGTCTATCACCTGGCACGGTCCATACACGGGGACCATTCAAACGGGCAGCGGTAGTGAAGGATCTCACCCAATAAATTCATTGAATAATGAGCAGGGTTGAGACCATACGGTCGCTATATAAAACTGCTATATGAAACGGTGTACATTTACATTCATTTAACTAGGCCGAAGAAACGCGCGGAGTTACTAATACGAAATATTGCATAATGGCTAGAGGATAAATTTTCACGAAGGTAAAAGTATTTGTCACTTTATACGACTCTGCAGGTGTTAAAAATAGCCAGGCTAAAGGGTGGTCCTCAGGTGTTTCAGTGATAGACTTCCTGGTTTAGAGTTTTGAAGTTACTTTCGTGTTAGACATGTTAGACTGGAGGTAAGTGTTAATACAGTCCAGGAAACGTAATTACATTTGAAGGTGTTTCACTCGCTCATATCGCGATCAGGTGAACAGCAGAATAATAATGTGCCTTTCTTAGTAATAACGTTCATAGACCTAATTAGCAACAAAGTTCAGTAACGCCACTAGGACTGTAGGCCTAGGGTGATAATTAGGCCTAATGTCATGCATCGATGAACATTGATCAGTCGTTGTTGAGTATCGTAATTAACTTAGCTACAGGCGAATTTCCATTCATAAAGACTTGAATGTTGTGATTGATACACATGTAGACAAACTGTGAAGCTGACCTCTGTGTTTGTTGCTTATATGTAGATGTTAACTGTTCAGTCGTTTAATGGGTCACAGTAGTGGCGTACTCGACATTGTTAGTCAGAGGATGTCCGGTACCTGGAGGAAATGTGAAGGATCTAGGACAACGAGCTCCCAAACGACTGGGAGGTATGGGAGCGTCGTAAATTCCCCAGCGTGGTCGGGGGCGGGGCTTAGGAAACCAACGCATTTGGAGCATTTAGTATGAAATTGAGCACATTTGGGCTACGTGTTTTTGTGCCTTTTTCTAGCCAGGGGGTCCAGTACCTGGATGAAAATTGAGAGGTTCTGAGACAGCGAGTGCTGTTGATGCAAAGCCCCTGGCAAATAGGGGGTCAGGGCGATGATGTAGCTAGGTATTTTGGCACCCAGAAGTAATGATGGCAGTCGCTACCATCCTAATAGAAATTTTGAATTTTAACGAAAAACAGCAATTTAGAGAAACATCGTGTGCTGAACATTAATCGGTGACATAATATTATGACACAAACCAAAAGCTCAACATTTTTCTAGCATTGTCAGCTGCAAAGTCTTTGAGAACTTCACCAAAATTGATGGCAATGGGTACTTCATTTGAAAGAACAGCAAGGTTTGTTAGTCTTTCTTGTGACACTGTAGACCATAAAAAGGATCTGATAAGTTTGAATTCATTTTGCTGAAAGAAAGTTCACAAGGCACTACTAAGACTGGCAATGTCAACAGAACCTGATGAGCTGTGGCCAAAGTCTTGTGTGCCTCTAATCTCCTCGTTGAATGTACTTCAGCAGTCCAGTTGGAGAATCATCAAAACTTTCCCCATTTTGATTTCCATTTTGATTTCCATTTTGATGGAAACGATTATATCCATATAGTCCTGTTACAGGTCCAATCCATTCATTTCTTTCGAGTAATGCTGTGCCATTTGTAATTTGGAGTTTGATGTAGTGTTCATGATTCTGAGGAATCAGCTGCTCAAGAATTTCTCATAGAGAATGACGCCTTTCTTCTTGTCTAGTCAACCTAGCATCTGACACATTATTATTGGGCTTGGAATGTTTCCTTCTAATTAGTCTGCTCACTGTTACACAAGTTCTCAGCATCACTGGTGGTTGTTGCACAGAGGTGGATTTTCCAGTTTTCATTTAGGTCCATAAAAGTTTCCAGATGACTCAGTGCTTGATGAAAAGTTGTTTCCTAATTAATCTGAAGACATTTCTGAATTTGATCAATTGATAAGAGAACTTTTGATCAGAAGAATATTATATCTACAAATTCGAATTTTTCAATTCCATTGAGAATTAAAGCTGCATTATGACGAGTATCCAGCGTCTCAGTCAGAGTATCTCGCAGTTGTTCAAGTGCAGCAATCACGCATTCAAGCTGACTTGAAATGGCTCTAACTGCATCTGTGTTTGAGCTCCATCTGATTTCAGAATGGCGTTTCACTATAAAGCTGACAGAATCCTTCAGGACTTCCCATCCATGAGCCGAACAAGAGACATAATTGAACAGATGTTGCCTTGCTGAACTTTTCCTAAAAAGAAAAGTTCAGCAAAGCGACTCCATATAGAAACTCATGCCTGGCTGGAAGCAAATGCATTTTGCTGATTTAACAAACAGACCAGGAATCGAATACATGAAATTGGCTTTTATTGTATGATACTGTATCCATCAATGGAGCAAAGTCAAGAGCCACCGATCTGGGGTGGGGTACACCTAAAAATCTCATCGGATCCAAACAAATTCTAAGGTTCATGGTCTTGGCTTCAGAGGGGTCTGGACCTCAGGACCTCCAATCCAGTTGTGCTACTGGTTCATGGCACTGGACACACCCTTTAGCCACCCAAATGATTCAGCTTATGCCATGCTTATAAGTGACACAGACTGAAATTGCTTATAATTGTTATCACTTCATTTAAAGAATTTCTTGTGACGTAAAAAAATTGATGTGGAAAGTGGTTTAATGTAAATTTATTGAATTCTTTTTTATCCACTAACTAAAATTGAGTTTATTAAAGTATTATTAATATGAAGTAATATGCTAGGCCTATAACTTAGAATTTGTACAGCTGCACAAAATTAACCTGCTTTGGGGGACCACCATGTTCTATGGTACTAAACCTAATCAAAGACTGTATAGAATAGGATGGGTTTTGGTGACATATCTATTCCGAGGAATAGGCAGCCAAATCATGACTGACAGTCACATTTGTGGTTTTAAGTCTTGTGTTGTCACTAGAGTGACTACTGAAAGGCTTATTAGAGATCAGCCCAGTTAGAGATCCCACCAAATAGAGATCTCAGAAGAGCAGATATGCCTCATTTCGTCTTTCCAATTCCTCATTTAAAATTGGCTTTAATGGCTTAGACAATAAGTCATAAATTTATATAAATGCTCCTTTGTACAGATATCTGAATTCCAGATAGTATTAAAAGACTATTTCTGATAATTTAAACAAACAAAAAATTAATATTCTGCATTTATTTAGTAAATTTTTTGCAACATATTTTGATGTGCTAACTTTTTTCGTCTCTTAGTTATAAAATGAAGTATTAGTACTTACTTAAAGACATTTATTGCAGAAATTATTTGTACTGTGAGTTTAGAAAGCATCATAACTGTATGTGTTTAACTATTTTCTATTTGAAATTCATTCAAAGCAGCCAAAGATATGAAATGTTAGTGACTTTATTTTCTTAGCATCAGCTGATGAGGGTTGGTGGCAAGTCTTCTTTGTCTGATCTTCTCACTTACAGCGTACAGTTGATGTACTCAGTTTACAGCTGAGTTTGCTAGAGGGCATTAGTGAAACTGAAATCTTTTATTAGCATTTTACATGGGTGGGAATTTGAACTCTGAATCTCTGGGTTGTTAGTCATGTATGCAAAACTGTTATATAGTCATGTATTCAGTGCTTTTGTGAAATACTTAAAAGGTGTTATATTAAGTGTTCTGATACATACACACTCCGATACCATGCCAACTCTCTCTTAAGGCCTTATCAGTAGTATGGCTCACTGTTATTCATCCTTTTTCATATCAGAAGTTTCTGATCCTGTCAAGGCCAGTTGTCTCTGACGGCCTCCTATAGGGTCAGTAGGTCAAAGTGGATTTCAGATACCACCATGAGTGAGATCCAAGTCCACACCATGTGTACCAGGAGTATAGAGTATAGTCCACGTGGCTTAAAGTGTCTCATCCTGTGTACCCTTTGTGGCTTATGCTTTGAGAAAAACTTATAAGGCAGTGCTTTGTATTGAACACATAAATATAAGTTGTAACAAGGCAAAAGTAATGATAAATTGGTGAAATATTATTTTCTTTAAAGTAAAATATGTTTTCACTTTTTAATACTTTGTTTCAAATAAAAATACAGTGTTACTTAAGTACTATTACACATTATTTTTCCCTCATTACTTTTCAACACTGTTCCCTGATAAGAGGATACATACATAGAAGGACTTGTTCCTTTCTTTAGCAGTTTCCTGTGTGTCAACATCCTGTTTCTTTGTACTGGTCAGCTGACCATTTTGGGTTGACCTTTTGACCATTTTGGGTTGACCTTTTGACTTCCACAGCAATCACTGTGAATAATGATTTGTTTTCTGATTGCTGTTAACCCTATTAATACGTTGTTGATTTTCAGTCATTAAATGGTTATATGAGTTATGTTTATACCCATTAATTTTAAGGTTTTATGTGAAGTGAATTAACTTTAGAATTAACTTAGAATTCTTTTGTGTAGATTAGATGTATATTAACTGCTAATCTGTACAAAAGAATTCTTTCTTTGTTTATCAGCTTGTTTTGTGTTTTTTATGATTGATGAGTGAAATTGCTAGTTTATTGAATTTTGCTTTGCTGAGGTTTGTAAGTGCAATTGCAAGCTCAAGATTTCTACAGCATCCAAAGAAAGCTAAGTTGCAGGAACCAGTTTATTCACAGGCACTCAGTTAAAACAAAATCGATAGGCAGGTAAGGTCAGACTCTGTTCCAGGTCAAGATCCTAGGGTCATGCAGGCAAACGGGTTGTTACATATTGGCTGCTGTTCATCTTTTATGTAGGTCTATGTTCACAACATGGATACCTCAGCAAAAAGCACAGGAATTCGAAAACGAAACTCTCTTACAGACCGTTTCCGGAAGATATTTGTTCGCAGAAGCAGTGCTTATACAGTGACACCTTTTCAAGAAGATGGTGAAATCCGGGAAATAGGAAGCCCAACTGGGTTTCAGAGAAACCTGCATGTGGGATTTGAAGATGGACAATTTGTTGGACTACCTCCGGCTTGGGAAATGCTGCTCAAAGGTTCAAACATAACGTATGTTTTTCAGACTTTTCTTCATTCTGTTAGGCTCCTTCTTACTTTTACTTTACAATTGCCTGTGATGATGCGAAAACTGGAGAAATATTCGAAGGACGTTAGCAGAATTATGATTTATTTTATACAAGAAAGGGATTTAGTGGTGCATGAAAAAAGGATGTAAGAACTCGTGTTTCTACCTGCTTTGTGAAAGCAGAAGTCCGTTTAATGTTCGAAGTTGGCATAGTTTATGCACAGTGAGCTTTTTGAAGGCCACTTTCCTATGTTTTTATTCACTGTTGTTGAAGAGATCTATTCATGATCATGCTTATGTAGAGCAGTAGCACACAAACGGACATGGCTATTCATGTGATATATTGCTACTTATCTTAATTTAAATCCGTTAACCAGCATTTGCCTGTATATCAATTAAATACAGAGGCTGAACTTCCTGTTTTTAAGTGGTCTTCTCATAAAATGACTGGTTTTCTGTGTGTTTGAACCAAGAGAATATGCTCTAAACTCCAGTCTCCTAGTCCAGTTTTCCAGTGAAATCCTTACAAATTGCTGTTTGGCAGTAAAATATACTGAAAACATTTATGTGATAACACATAATGAATATTATGTAAAACTGATGTTCTTCACCGCATAATAAACTTTTAAAAATTGTTGATGTAAAATTTTCATATTATTATAACATACAAGGAGAATGAAGTCCATGAAAATGATGCTGGCTTGTTCAGTCTTGGATGGCTAGTGATAAACTTCATAATCCTTTCTTCTTTTAGACATAAACCAGCAATTCCACATTTGATTGCCTTCTGTGTGTTCAGTTGGGTGGGATACTAGTTATCCGTACTGAGTTCATACGCAGTTTTGGTGTTGTGTTTGAGACGAGTTTTTTGTACATCAAATTAGTTTAGTGAATTCCTTTTATTGCCTTGTACAATAGTCTTTAAGCTGAAGTGCCTTTTAGTATGGACCAAAAAGACACAGTTTGTCAGTTCTGTGGACTTTGCTTTCATGTAGCCATTCCCTATCAGCAGCATTTCATTCCACACTCAAAACTGAACTTCTTGAACTGTCTTATTTCAGTACCTCTCTTTCACAATACTGTGGGTGCCCATAACACCATATTACATAGTGTAGGGTGAAGCAACATAGCCGTAGCTTGTCTATGAAAAGTCAGAGGTTCAAATCACCAGCAAGTATTGAAATTTCGTGTCATATAAATTCACTTTCTATTGCAACAGTTTGAAATTCACTGGTTCTGATTCAGCATCTACGATGTGATGCAGTTGATGTACTTTGAAGATTGTTGCCTTTCACCTAAATTAGAATCAGACCACAATGAGAGTAAAATGAAGATGGTCTTTTTTACCATTAAAACTTGTGAAGACTAAATTTTACTGACACAAACTGCATGAGCAAAGTTATAACGGCCAAATCACATCGTGTTCTGATTTATCAAACTGCTTGAAATAACATTTTAGTAAATCCTGTTCATTGTATTTCTGTGTGTAGATATGAGAACAAGTCAAATTTTAAAATTGACATTCATGTATTATCGTGGCATGACTAGTGATGCAATCTGAGTGTTATTAGATTTATGTGCTATATTTGACTTGACTAGTATATGATGGATAAAGAGCAGGCAAAATTTGTTTATTGCTGACATACTGGGACAGTCTTAAACTCCAATACAATAAGCATGACAGATGAATCTATGGCAGATTGTGATAAGTTTTACTTAAGATTGAAGGAGACATAATTGGGGCATGATTGGCATGTGCTTGAAAGATATCAACTGAATCAGTTTGTTAGACTGGTATACAGATAGAGTCAGCTGAAGGTGTAGGCCTATGCAACCTACTGCAGTTTATTACTCAGTCAGTTTTCTGCACTTGGGCCTTCAGTGCACAGTAATGGAATGCATCTGCGAGATACCTGAGGAGTCAATAGATTCTGTACAGAAATTCCTTTGTTGATCCAGCTCAGTGTGTTGTAGACCGCTCTAGGCAAACCATACCTTAGCAAAGGTATGCAGAGTAAAAGATCACATGACAAGAGTGAATGAAAGAATAAATGCTTGAATAAAAGACCATAAAAATTAATGTTCAAGTCTTTGGTTTTGTACATGAACACATGCTGGCCTGGTTAGCTACACGCGTACATCAAGGCGCCTCTGAGTGTGAGGATGCCGGTTTGTGTCCTGATATTTTAATCTCGAGCTACCATGCTCCGTACATGAGGATCTTAAACAGCATGGCGCCCATTCAAACGGGCAGTGGTGGTGAGGGATCTCACCCGGTTAATTCATTGAAAAATGAGCAGGGTTGAGGCCATACAGTCGCTATAGAAAACTGTGTACATTTACATTTGCACTGTGTAGATCGCTGTGTTGTGGTTGTGATTTCCCATTATCCCAGTCGGTTTATATGTTGCAAATTATAAGAATCTTTTAGTTAAACTTGCTGGTTACATTACAGGTAATTACAATAAATGTTGCTATTATAAATTTTCCCCAGGGTCAAATGATCCGTTAGGACTTAAAAAGTTCTCTGGAGTATAAAAAGTTCTGGAATGACTAGAACTATCAGGATCCAGCAGATCATCTTATTATTATTATTATTATTATTATTGCTTATTAGTTATTAATTTTGTAAAAATTTATTTATTGTTGTTATTATTA
This sequence comes from Norana najaformis, assembly GCA_964023275.1. Taxonomy (NCBI): domain Eukaryota; kingdom Metazoa; phylum Annelida; class Clitellata; order Crassiclitellata; family Hormogastridae; genus Norana; species Norana najaformis. Next base: position 27,963,948 of record OZ029915.1, read on the forward strand.
TTATATGAGAGAGAGAGTGTGTGTGTGTGTGTGTGTGTGAGAGAGAGAGAGAGAGAGAGAGAGAGAGAGAGAGAGAGACAGCAAGAGAGAGAGAAAGAGAGAGAACGAGCATTTTTCAGGTTTTTTGGGTTTATCAGTCTTCCAAATTACTTGCATGAGTGCTGACTGGTGAATGATGAACTTCTAGGTTGTAGCCTGCTGTTTGTTTTCCAGAGAGCAGGAACAACAGGAGAACCCAAACGCTGTCCTCTGTGCCCTTGAAGTTTATGAAAGCAAACTGAAGAAACGAGATCAGAAATATCTAGGCGACTCTGGAGTCAGCGAAGATTCCAGAAGCTCGTCCACCAGCTCTGACTTAGCGGAGCATGAAAGTCCAAGATGCATGTCAAAGAGCGATCAGGTCAAAAATTTACAGTCACAGGACAATACTTCACAAGCTAAAAAGGTTAGAACTTTTGCTCAACTTTAAATAGGAACCTTTGACTAGATACCTAGTAAGTTTATATTATTAGATTTTTGAATGTTTTCCATGTTGTTTTCACAATTATTCTGCTGAAGTTTCTGCATTAGTTTGGAGACACAGTTACCTTCCCATGTTATGAAAGACCGTTAATGACGTCAGCCTTGGAATAAAACTTACCTTGTATCCCTCCAAATACTTTCCATGGAGATTATGGTTCTGAGTGACATAAATGACTTATATTTTGATTTTTCTTACGATGGATCTTGAAGTACCCATATAATATTTAATTTTGTTTATCTGAGCATTACTTAGAATAAAATGGAAAATTGTGATAATAAATGGATCTGGAGTTATCAGTTGGTTGTTGTTGCACTGCCTATCTGCAGAAACACTGTCAGCTGTTCTTAGCTATGGTAATTCACATATATGCCTATCTGTACTAAACAATTCTAGCAAATGGGTCTTCCCTTTCACCTGCTCCAAGATTATGTAATAACATGTTCCTTTTTGCCAAAGTTTACAGTGGCTGGACCTGAAATGGCCTTCCTAGATATATGTCACCTTCTGTCAGCATTTGAAATGTGTCACTAGCTGGGAGCACTTCTTTGAGGGTTTAATCTGAAAGTTGCAAATAAGTGATGGTAAATTTAAAGAGGATATGATATTGATTCTCTGTCTTAGTTAAGATGACTTGTAAAATGGTTTTAGAAAGATGAGGAACTAATAAACAAGATGGACAGTGGAGTTTTTGAAGAACCAAAGGTCAGAAGTGATATTTCAGAAACCAGTCCGGCCGTGGAGCCACCGAAACCTGCTCTGCGAACAAAATCGGTTCAAAAGAAAGCCATAACAGAAGAAGAAGTCTTTGCAGGCATTGGTCAGTTGCTTATTTCTGCCTACCAACTATTACTGTTAATTAATTAGAAACTTTAATAGCACCAGTGTCTAATGCACAAGGCGTCAACTGATGGTGCACCAAATTCAAGCTGTAGGCAGGTCAGTATTGAGAAAGTTATTCCACTGAAACAGAGAGGCTGCCTACGATGTATAAACCAACTGAAAAGGTAAGTTTTGAGTTCAGAACAAAATGACATGAGTGATTGAGCAGAACAAGCACATACAGAGAGAGCATTCCAAAATCTAGGTACAGCAACCAAAAAAGCTTGTTCACCAAGAGCAGTTCTAGTCTTAAATATGACCAAAGAAAGACAATCGTATGACCTAATTGAATAACGATAAATCTGGGGATTGAGGACAGATTTTAATTATTGTGTTTGGTCAGAGTTCAAGTTTTATAAACTATAAGCCCCAATTTAAAACAAATTCTTTGTTGAACAGGAAGCCAATACAAAGATTTAAGTACAAGGGTTATATATACTCATAGTTTGACATGTCAGTTATGGCTGTAGCCAAAGCATTCTGAATTATTCTGAAGTTTCTGCCTGTTTAACTTTGTAATACTGGAAAGAAGAAAGTTACAGTAATCCAAGTGATTACACCAATGCTTTTGCAAGAGATATCCTTGAAGACACAGGGACTTCACACCTAGTTCTGCATATGTTGCAAATATGCATGTATGAATGACTTACAAATGCCATTTACTTAGTTGGTGAGAGACATACTAGAACAAAATAAAACTCCCAAGTTACAAGCAGCATCAACCAACTCAACAACTGATTTGCTCACTGTAAAGATTTAAGCCATTCAAACTTCTTAAGCTGTTGTGGAGTGCCAAGCTGTAGAAATTCAGTATTCAATGGATTAAGGAGGAGTTTATTTGCCACCATCCAAGGCTGCATCTCCTCATAGGAAAGTAACACAACAAACTGTCAAAAGAAATGTAAATTTGAGTATCATCAGCATAGAAGTGATATTCTAGTAAATGATTGTGCAGTAATGTACCTAATGGTGTGATGTAAAGTGTAAACAAAAGAGGACCAAGCACAGAACCCCAAACTAATGCTGGAGATGATTGCAAAAGAACAGAATGGCCCACCGTATCAAAAGCAGCAGACAAGTTAAGAAGAACAAGTGCTGTCACCCTACCCTTATCCATGGAGCACATGATGTTGTTATAAAGAGTAAGAAGGATGGAGTCTGTTGAATGAAACTTATGGTAGGCAGACTGAAATGGGATAATAGTGAGTTGGTAGCTAGGTGAGTTTGCATACAACTCATAACTGCCTGTTCAAGAAGTTCAGGTACAAAATTTAAATTAGAGATGGGTCTGTAATTAGACGGGTCATCTGAGTTGAGAGAGGATTTCCTTAGCAGAGGATGAACCGTAGTATGAACAAACACAGATGGGAAGGAACCCTCGTGCAATGAGAAATTGAAAATTGATATAATGGTTGGACCAAAACACCAAAATTCTCCTTCAGTAGAGAAGTAGGAATGGTGTGAAGGAGACAACTTTTGTTAGGTGAAGAAAAGATAAGTTTGTAAACCTCTGCAAGAGTTGTTGGCTGCAAGTAATCTAAGACAGAAGGTGAAGAATTAGGATGAAGAAAAATGAACCAAGAACTTGTTGGGCAAATATTCGTACAGTAATATAGTATCAAAGCTGATGCTTAAAAGTTACTTCATCTCTTAAGATTGGGGCATCTTGTACTGAAGTGCCGACATTTTAAGAACTGATATCACAGTTAAACATGAAGTACCATGTTAATTTTTAACATACATTAACACAAAACTGTGCAGCGGAGTCAGACTATAAATTTAAACCATAAAGAACACAAAAACTGATATTGACATTGTAATATTTAGAAAAACAGAAAACTGAACCGACTTGAAAATACAAGTAAACAACTGAAAACTGACACCCACATAAAAAATGATACTGATCCAACTGTTCGCTGCATCACAGCCACAGACAATCACAACTAAGCTCAAGAATTCTATAGCTCTAATGTCATTGTACACAAGGTATCAAATGATGGGAATATCCTGGTGAAAGTTTCCTTTGTTTAAATTTCTTTGTCTTTGTCTGTATGCACATATACAAGCATATACAGTATGCATGCATATGTATATACATATTTGCATGTATGAATTTAACTTACTTCCTTAATTAAGTATATAACTCACTATCAATAAAGTGTTTGACTTGTTAATTAAAACGAGAGGCCATATAATCAGCTTGCTGATATTTATTTTGCATATGTATATACATATTTGCATGTATGAATTTAACTTACTTCCTTAATTAAGTATATAACTCACTATCAATAAAGTGTTTAACTTGTTAATTAAAATGAGAGGCCATATAATCAGCTTGCTGATATTTACTTTGCTTCAATTTAAGAGTTCCTGAAGATCTACTTCTAATTATCAGCTGACTCAGAGCTACAAAGCTACAGTCCACCTAGGGCCGTCCCAGAGTGTCATATTATACATATTACACTGAGGAGATTAAGAGTAAGAAGAACACAAGAGTAGTTGGAGATAAATTTAAATGAGGTCATTTATTTGAACAAAGTCTCTAGTAGCTCGAAGAATGATTTCTTCTGTGAATTCTTCTACACAGAGAATTAAAGCAGTAGAAGTTTAGTAGGGAATTGCTGTTGAATTGAGGATTCTAAGGCTTATCACAATAGATATCTTTCCTTTACTTTTATTGGTTTTTGCCATAGCTGGTCTTGTCTTTTGCCATCTTTGTTCTGAAGGTTGGCTGCACAATGAATTGTCTGTCTCCTTTCGTTTATGTATTCAGTTGTCCTCAGTAAATGACAAATAGTAAATCCTGTAGAGGTCTCTGTTATCAATCTGTGCCATTCTCAGTCTTCCAATTGCTCATGATCTGGATGTTGTATTATTTGCATTATTTCTTTTTCCAGTCTAGTCTTTTTCCAGGCAGTCGTCATGCTTCCTCACTGATGTTTACTCTGGTGATTTATACTCTGGTTACACGCATTTGGCATAATGTGTACTCCAGTGATGTGTACTGTGACCCTGCACTTCTGGACATTGACATTAACTGAGAATCGGTCACTTGCCATAATAGAAGTTGTTTGCTGTTTGATCTGTGTCAAAATAAGATTTACTAAACTTTATTTTCTAAGATGTTCAACCATAACGCTCATAATATGGCCAAAGTGTGCCAACCTCCTTGTTTTGAAATTTGTTAACAATTTCTGTTTAAAACCAGCTTGTTCCATTACCACATCACTGGTTTTCCTCACTAACCACAAAGCCCTTAGTAACTGCCTCAACCACTTCATTTCAAATCTATTTAACCACATTTCATTATTCTCCTTTATGGCCCAACAACCTTTCATAACTACATATTATGACTGACCATATCAGTGCCCACAGAAGTCTCACCTTAGTTGTAACTTGTAGACCATGTCTTTTTCATAGTTTCTTCAAGATTCCCATGATTCATTGACCCTTATTTGCCCTAGCTCTAATTTCCTTTGTGCATTCGGCACCTAGATCATGATAGATCCTAGTTCTGACACGGAACGACTGTGACTGTGTACCCTCCCCTCTTACTCTGCTAATGAATTGATGAGATGTACCAGGTGTTCCATGTCCAGCGTAGTAAGGCAAAGCTTATGATGTGAGACCCAATCAGGTACCTTCTTGAAATCCAGAAAGTGCATGTACAGAGATTGCAGGCACTGCCTTGTTTTTTGCATGATGATCCAGATTGGTGATCTGATCTCTTGTCCGTCTTCTCTGCTGGAGGCCTATGTGTTCCACTGCAACCTTGTTTTGTGTCTTGTTTGAGATCCAATCAAAGATGATCCTGAATAGACTTTTGCTGGCATGTGAGACCTGCCCAATCAGTTGCCCTGATTTGTCCAAACTGGGTTCCTTGGTCACTCATAAGCACTACTCGCAGATTATGAAGGCTGACTTATGGAGATGTAGAGTTTCAGTTGAATACATTGAGTTTAAGAGAAATTCAGTGCTAAGTGTATTTATTTTTGAAGGATTTCTTTTGCATCTGTCTTTTTTGTACACTTTCATCCAAGCAGAATTAGGACAACAGGTAAAGAATATTAAAGCTTGTACAATCTGAATCATAAAAACTAAAGGGAGGGATGGACAAGTGATTGGAAGAAATAGGGCACCACTGTTTGTGTTGTGGCTTACGAAAAAACAACTCTTTTTGCTGTGGTAGAGACGAAGTTATGCGCCAGGCACTTGGGCTGAACTGAAGTGAAAAGACTTGAAGGCAGTTTAGAGCATCAACAACAGCAGTTGATAAATCATTCCTGTTATGTTATGTTATGTAGCATAATATAAATTTATTGATTATGAAAAGAGTAGCACAAAGCATCCAAAGAATCTTTTGACGGTTGCTTGCCTTATTTCTGTGAAGCATTTACAAGCGGCTGTAACCGTAAATTTGTCGTGTCATTATTCTATTAGTTTCACTGCTGATGCATGCTTTTAGCAATAACTGTTAAGTTCAGTTCTGCAGTAACTGCACTCAACACATATCAGCTACAGATCTACAACTGATTTACTCTTACTATTATTATTAAACAGACATTTTTTATGTGTGCAATTAATAACAGCCTCTGATGCTAATTTAAGATGTTCTGCTAGGCTGTTTAAGGTAACTTCATTTTGTCGAGAATATAAATTATTTTTGTTGTCCTGTGTTTGCCATGCGGAGCAATATCAGTGTTTGGAACAAGATTCAGTGCTGACTTGGCACTGAAACTGACCTCAATACCTGGCTCTTGTGGACTTGCTTTGATATAGCGCCAGTGCATAAGCTGGTCCCCCGACATGGGTTTTGTTTGGCATTGAGAAACTTTGGAGATTGACATTACACATTACATTACCTAGATGGATTTTATGTTGCCAGAGAAAAATTCTTGTAAATAAGTGCCATTGACTACTGATCTTTTATTAGATAAAATCGTGACAAAAGGTGATCCTGGCAAGAAGTACACGCTAACTGGTAAAGGATTTGCTTCAGGGTAAGCAAAATAATTATTAGTTAATCGAATCTGAATCATGATTATAAGTGGGCCACAAGAATGTAGGAGACTGGATGTAATCTAAGGGGTCATATTCTAAAGATAGAAAGACTATACCTCTAGAAATCAAATGGTTTTTAAACATGTATGAATTATTGTACTGAAAGAAAACGATTGTTGTACTGTGCCTGTCTGCGTTGACAAACAAATCTTCTTTCGGTATCTGGTGGCAGCATTGCTAATAAGAGAAGATGTTCTCTTAGGGGGACTTAACCCAATACAGACGAGTAGGTAGTGATTGGTAGTGTAGGTATCACGACGAGCAGGTAGTAATTGGTAGTGGGCATGTACTATTATCTAGACCACTCTCAGCCTATCGCAGACGTTATATTTTTGAAACCTTACATCAATTAGGCCAAGATATTATAATTAAGTAAAGAAATAAGTGGAAGATATTTTTAGAATTCGGTTATAAACATAAAAATCGACCAATCAAATCGGACATTTAAATCACGAATTTAAATAACCCAAAATGGCGGCGTGTTGTTGTTGTGGCCTTACTGACGACGAAATTCGGCAAATTCTTGATGAATTTGCATCAGATGATGACAGTTTTGACTCATCTGACAATAAAAACCTGTCTTTTGCTACCAGTGAAGAAGATAAAGTGGTTTTGGCTAAAGAACATTCTGACATCGACACCGAATTAGACGGCTACGTATACATGCTAGCGGACCGTCAAACTGGGTCAGGCGGATGACTTGGGCGTGATAGACAGGACTGAACAAGTAGCTAATTTTCCCATTTGACCCCTAACTGTGCCATTTACAAGCGTCTGTGGCAGACCAGCCCCTGATGCACCATTTTTGAAATTTTTCTAACTGCTTTTGGATAAGCTTTTTTGATGTGCTAGTTGAACAGACCAGGCCTGCATGGTGAGTAGAGTAGGTCAAATGCACAGAAGGCAGGTAAATCCCACAGAATAAAATGGAAACCTACTTCTCCTCTAGCATCTTATTTTAGAGAACAAGATCAAGAATCCCAAAGGCTGCCCCAAGAAGGCTCAATATGAATGTGAAGCATGTAAAGTTGCTTTGTGCAAAGTTTTATGCTTCCACATTTGCAACGAGCAAAATCAGATAGTGGTTCTGTGGAGTGTAAGGAAGGTAAGCAATATAGCACATCGATACAAATTTTAAAATTTCCATTCTAAATTGTCCTTAGAACTGTTCAGTGCAGTCTATTGAGTCGATTCAGGAGCTTCATCCGTCTTCACGGTGACCATCCAGTGCACTCAGGCATTCATAAAAATGGCCCTTTTGAGAGTTACCAAATATTTGAAAAGGAAACAAACTTCAGTGTGTTTGCCTCTCTGTGTGCCTGGCTTGTTGTAATGTTACTGTTGTCCTGTTGGTGTGCATGCTGCAGTGTTTTTGATGTCGTGGTTGTATTACTATGTATGTGTTTGGGAGGTGATAGGGTGAGTAGGCAACATGAGTGCCCCAAAATTTTTCTATCAAAAACTGGACATAAGGATTGAAAGAGTAGATAAAAAGCTAAAGAATGATGTTAACCTCAAGTCTGTATGCCAAAAATTACCAAGATCTGATAAGTTAAAAATTTCTTACTTTTTAGGCATTTCTTGTTACTCCTCTGGTACGACTACTGTCTGCATACTAAAAATATTATATCTCCTTCATTTATGAAAATATTTTCAAACTTTTTGGAGGTTTTGTCTGATATTAATTGCTGCACAGTTCATGTGCTGACATTACATGAGTTGTCGCTGAAAATGTTTTCTATAGGGGTTTGAACATGAAAAAAGTTTTCAAATGGGGTGGGTACAGTTTGGGGCAACTATGAGTACCTCCAAAGATTTTTCTCAACAACTAGAAACACGGTTTGAAAGAGGAAATAAAATGCTAAAGAATGATATTAACCACAAGTCTGTGTGTCAAAGAATGACCAAGATCTGATAAGTTAGACATTTCTTACTTTTCAGGTGTTTTCTTATATTTCCTTCAAATTGTACGACTTCATCTTACATACTAAAAATACTGTATCTCCTTCATTTATGAAAATATTTTCAAAATTCTTGTGAGGTTTTGTCTGGTATTGATTTCTGCACGATTTTTGTGCTGACACTACATATGTTGTCACTGAAATTTATTTTCCATAGTAGCCCGAACATGAAAAAAGTTTTAAACATGAGGTGGGGTACGGTATGGGGCAACTTTGGGTACCCCAAAATTTTTTGTATCAAAAACTAGACAAACGGATGGGAAGAGGAGATAAAATGCTAAAGATTGATGGTAACCTCATGTCTGTAGGTCAAGAACTGACTGAGATACAACAAGTTGAAAACTATTTAATTAATAGGCGTTTTCCGGTAAAAATCGCTCGTCGTCAGGGCCTAGGCGGAAAAATTTCTCTCGTCAGTTAAGGGTTAAGCAATCTTTACAGCACGTGGGTTCTTGGAAGGATCTGTCTGACTGTAACGAGACGTAATGAACTAGTATTTCTGTATACATATATTAACAAGTATATACAACATATTTACAGCAACATCAGCAACATCAGAGCCCTTGATTTGCATTAGCCTGTTAAACCCAGCGTGGTCTGTTTTGAGGTGCAGTGTTATTTTCCTTCCCTGCTCTCTGAAACCTAACTCTTGCTCGACCCTTGTTTTGCAAATGCCCCTTTGCTTCTGCTTCCTTGTTTAACTTTTCCCTTCATCTGTCAATTAGCCCTCCAATTGGCATCGTCTGCTCCACCTCCCGCCCTCCCTCCCTCCCTTTCTCTCTCTCTATCTCTTTCTCTTTGTCTCTCTATCTCTGTCTGTCTGTCTGCCTCTCTCATTTACCTCCACCTGTCAATCATGTTCAATATGAGAATCAAAATTTAAAAGAATCCATGAGTTTGCTGGCATTATTTAACCTCTTAATATTACTGGCTATATCCAAAATTAATGATTTATTTAGATATACAGCTTTATATGTGATGGTTTCACAGCATCTATAAAGCATCGTCATGCATTTTCTTCCAGAGCTACTGGCGTAGTCTGCAAAGAAATCGAACTAGAAACGGGAAGAACAGTTGCAATCAAGAGAATGGAACTGTCAGTTCAGCCAAAGAAGGAGCTGCTTCTGACTGAAATTGAGGTTATGCGAGAACTCCACCACCCAAATATCATCAACTACATAGAGAGCTACCTCGTGGGTGGAGAACTTTGGGTCATCATGGAGTACCTTGACGGTGGTGTACTCACTAGCGTGGTTTCTGAGACAATCCTGTCAGAAGGCCAGGTGGCTGGTATAACCAAGAAGTGTCTGGATGCTCTAGAGTTCCTTCACAGTAAAAAAGTGATCCACCGTGACATCAAGAGTGACAACGTGTTGCTTGGCATGAATGGAGATGTGAAACTGATCGACTTTGGCTACTGTGCGCAGAATTCAGATGCTCGTAAAACTGTTGTTGGAACACCTTATTGGATGGCACCAGAAATAATCTCAAGGTATGAAGACACTGGATTCACTTTTGCAGAAAATGCATTTGATATTTCATGATATGAGTGCAGCAGATTTAGCAATACATATAGGTTTCACTCCAGGTCTTTTTATTCTGTGAATACCTCCACCAATGTCTTTTGAAACTCAGATTGCCACTTTAAACTTGGGCAACAAATGCATTACACTCTTGAATATATATCGACCTCAATCACTTTCTTTAACAGATTTTCTTTATTGAATTTCAAGCTCTGTTGGATGCTCTTCTCATCTCATCTCTAATCTCATCTCCAACTGACCTATTTATAGCATTAACTCTAACATTTATGTTGATTCAAATGATCGCATTTCTACTACCTTTCTGAACGCTTCTTTTGATCTCAAACAGATGGTAAAGACAACACTTGGTAAAGACCACATCCTTGATCTTCTAGTGACAAAGTCTGATTGTAACATAATTCAAGATGTCTCATCTAAGGAAACTTATCTTTCTGACCACCTTGCTGTCACTGCTTCCATTTCTTTTCCTAGCAAAATCATCGAATTACACTGCTATCACTTTCAGATCCTGACATCAACCAGATGTCCAGACATTCAAAAACGACATGTGCTGTTCACATCCTTCTTCTGACTGAAACCTATCTGCAGATGCTTTCTCTTAACAACTTCGATCTGTTCTAACCAGATTGCTTGTTAAGCACATTCCTCTTAAATCCAAGCGATTTTGTTCATGACCTGAAGCCTTGGTTTAGCTCTGAAATTGCTGAAGCTCAACATCGATGTAGCCAATTTGAACCTGCTTGGTGCTTCTCATGACTTCTCTTCTGTCATGTTTGTTTCAAGGAACTGAGTACTATCAACTTGTAACCTAGTTTGTAACCAGTTTGCAAGGCCAAATCCTTCTATTTTCACAAACCTAATTTCAGAAAACTTGTCTTGCCCAAGGTCCTTTTGGATGGCCCTCAATAAGTTATTCCATAAACCTACTCACCATCACACTGGGTGATGCCTCGCTAACTTTGTGGCAAGATATCGAACATCAGGCGGAAATTCTGTGGTATTCCACTATCAAATGGCTTTACCTCTCCTATTCGACCCGACTGACTCTTGTTATCCTTACTCATCCCTTCATGACTTAGTGGATGAAATTAATGAAAGCACATTAAGACATGTCATCATCATACCTTGCATTAAAGGATTATTATTATCTAACTCTGCTAACTTATTAACTTACTTACTTACAGGAAGCTGTACAGCTTCAAGGTCGACATATGGAGCCTTGGTATCATGGTAATTGAAATGATCGATGGAGAACCACCGTATCTCAGCGAGACACCAATTCGAGCTCTATACCTCATTGCTTCTAATGGCAAACCAATCGTGAAAGAAAGTGACCGTGTGTCTTCAGAACTTCAGAGCTTTCTGGATGCATGTCTTGAAGTGGAGGTAGATAATCGTGCCACAGCATCAAAGCTCTTGCAGCATCCATTTCTCAGAAAGGCTGAGGATCTTGCTTCCTTAAGACAAAACATTATAGCTGCAAGAGCATCAGAAAGTGGAGAGTGAGGTTGCAGATGAGAGGAGTGACAGTTTAACAAGCTAAGATGTTATTCCGCCTTGTTTATCATCAATTCCAGTTGTGTTGTAGCATGCTAAAGCTGCTGCATTGAAATTCATTGCATCTAACCATGAATATTCTCCAGACTGGTGAGAAATTTAATTGTGATGAATATAATGTTAATGAGAAGAATACTGATTTTTAAGTGGCGGTTTAAACCTTCACCATTGCATATGGAGTTTAAAACCTGGTGTATCATGTGAACGTATCAGTATATTGTTGAGTTTGGCAACATTTGGGAAGAGGGCAAAAGCTGGACAGTCAGAAGATTCATAAGCCTCAATATCGCCTTTGCGAATTGTAATCAATTGACGCTAGTTAACAAGTTTTTACTTGACCTTACAAAAACTATTATTTTGATATAAATTGGTCTGTGTTTTGGCATTGTTTTTACCATTTAATATCAAAGTATTTATTTCAGTTGAAGTATTTAATAATATACAAGAGTACCTGGATGTTTTAAGACTATGTATAGTGCAATTATTTTAATCATAAGAACTACAGTTGGAATGTTTAATGCTTTTGCTCATTTTAACAGTGTATTAACTTGTAATAGAATTGTTAAATCAAAGGGCCAGATTTTAAATTGCTCTGAACACCCATTCAGAGCAGCCCTTCCAAAGTTTTCTACCATTTTTTCTTTCTTATAAACTTTTTATTCCTTTGTTTTGGTTGTTGGGGGGCTTCTGCTTGGCTGAACTGCCTTAAAACTCCGAAATTGACTCTTTTACTGAATTGAAGCAAACTCCTATAAAAGGTATAAGAAGATAACGGGGAAGGAAGAGAGGAGCTGATACAGAGGAAGTAGTAATGTCATCCGAGGAAAGATATGAATGGCATCAACATCATTCTGATTTAAAATCAAAATCTTGCAGTAGCTACATGATAGGCAGACAGACGGATTAAAAGTCACAGCGAACTGAAGAATCAAAATTACCACACAAGGCAAATTATGCTATAAATATGTTAAAAACACTGATATATTTGTAATATTTTTATTCATTTAATTTTGTTTCTTTTTTTATAAATTTGTTTTAGATCAGTGCAAAGATTTAGGATTTATTTTAATGGGTTACATAGGAGTCAGATTGAGAATGTCCCAAATGTACATGTTGGGTGTAACTGAAAAGAAACAATTTACAGAGAAACAGGAATAGCAATTGTTCGACAGCTTTCAAGACAACAAGCAGAACTGATTCATTCAAACTGATGGAAATATTGCACAGAAAGTGTTATAAGGGTCTATGTCAGATACAGCATCTTCCATCTCTCACTTCTTAAAAAATTGTCCCCTTTGACATTTATCTGTCTGGATATTGTAATGTATTTTATATTTATAAATAATTTATAATAATCATAAATAACTAATACCTATTGCTGGCCTGGTTAGCTACATTGGTTTAAGTGTCAGTCAAGGCGCTTCTGTGTGTGAGGATGCCGGTTTGCACGCTGATTGTGGTTATATTTAAGAGATTTTAATCTCGGGGCTAGCACAGTCTATACACTGGGACCTCAAATGGTGTGGCACCCATTCAAACGGGAGCAGTGGTGAAGGATCTCACCCAATCAATTCATTGAAAAAATGAGCAGGGTCGAGGCCATACGGTTGCTACAGAAAAAACACGTACGTTAACATTAACATCAGCGTCCAGATGGGCTTTAATGAATACTAAGCACTAATCCTAGAAGTTATAGAGAATTGTGCTTTCAACACCTGTTTCTTTTAGCTGGACAGAAAGAGTTAAGTCAGTTCCAATATAAGGAATTTTGTATAGTCCTGAGAAACTGCAAGATTTGACATTGCAATACACTGTCTTACATTAATTTTTTTTGATCAGTAGAATGTGTTGCATTATTTACTTCATAAATTCTAACTGCAGAGTTTTGTTCCTTCCCAAAAAGTTTGCAATCTCCTGTAGAATGTCTTTAGTGCACAAAATATGGGGTAAGACCCCAGTGGGGCTAATTGAAATCTGCCAGAAAATCAGATTATGTTGCACAAAATGTATGTTTTCTTTAGAAATGAATTGCTTTTGTGTTCCTGCTTTTTGAAGAAATTTTAGTTTCTTTGTTGACTTGTACTTTCATAATTTGTTTTTAATATACATGCATTTGTTTGTACGTCCAATTGTAGAAATTTCAGTGTTGTGTGGTATTACATGTTTTAAAACTCTTATTTAGTAATTCCTAAGTGATTATACTCTGAATTTCGAATTGCCATGACAGGCATCTTTAAGTACACATTTTTTATTTGGCTTAAAAAAGAACTGAATGTAATTTTGTTAATTGCTAAATGATAAACAATGAAGTTTAAATCATGTTTTGCATTTATATCTCTCCTTCTGGATGGAATTAATCCCTCCTAGGATAGGGTTCAGCCATAATGTCTTATCATCTTTACAGAAATGTATAGTCTTCATATTATGCTTAACCCAAGACTTTGCAGGCCAGAGGCATACATTTTCTTTGCATTTCACTTTACATAACATTGCATTACATTCCTTAATCTTGTCTACGATTACAATATTACATTCAGCCAATCAGCCAAGACTTTGCAGGCCAGAATTTTCTTTCCATTTTATGTACCACAATGTTTTGCCCCAGGCATTTGGAAACTTATTTGCATGGTGCTAGTAACATTATTTGCACATGGTAACTTCAACGACCAGTTACACGTGCAAACTTTGCACTCAGATTCAGCTGACTGATTTTGCATTTATCACGTGGTTGAAGATAGTAAACCAAATAATTACAATAAAATATTTATATATGCAGTTTGCATCAACCTACAGGCTTCTATAAAGCACTAAATTACAGTTCTTGAAATATTTCATAGCAACAATATAATTATGTAATGGCTAATAATATTAAAGTAGTAATATACATGTAATTATTATGAATATTTTTTTATATTTTAATGTTAAATTTACCTGATATAACAATGATCCCCTGGAGGTGAAAGGAAAGACTTCATAAACAGCTAATTCTCCTCAACATATGGGAGGACAAAAGCATCATCATTGTTGTCATCATCATTGCATGTATTATCCATAGGAGCTGATAATTGGTATCGAGAACACCAGACCTCGGGAGCTGAAAAAGAAAATTAATCTCACATGACTCTTCAGATATGGTTGAAAATCATTGTTATATCAGGTAAATTTAACATTAAAATCAAGAAAAAAGAAAAAAATAATTACATTGAAAGGCAACCATCTCTGGGAGTCACTGAGTATAAAAAAATATTTTTTTTTAAATCCGAAGAATTATATCCCAAGGGTAAGATGAAAAAATTATGTCTAGAGACTAGTTACTTCTGGGATGGCTTATTTTCGCTTATGCCTGGCTCGACAAAAGTGTCGTGCAAAGCAATTGCAGTAAATGTAAATTTAAATGTATATGGTTTTGCATAGCAACTGTACAATCTCAACTACTCATTTTTCAATGAATTTGTTGTGTGAAGCACTGGATGGCTACAAAGAAGCATTAAAACAGGAATGAAGTCTCGCTTTTGCCTCCCAACACTTGGGTCAGGTTATGACCAAGTTTAATTGATAAGTCTAAAGCCTTACTAGTTTCGAAAGCCAGAGGGACAAAGCAGCATGTCAACAGGATCTCAGTGTACTTTGCCATCTATCATTCTGTTGCGATCTCGGCAGCAGCACCCACGACCTCAGCAGTTCTGGATGGCAGGCAGGGTCTGCCAGAATGTCGACTACTGTTATGTCTAAGGTCCCAAGGAATAAGGGTTGTGCCATTGGGCCGCCGACCGTCAGATCTGACCAATCCTGCGGGTTCTTTATGATGGAAAGCCAGCCTTCACGAAGGCACGCCACACGATGTCACTGTTCACTGAGGCAGACAAAATTATTGCTGGAGCAAGAATGGCATATCAAACTGTTATCCCACTAACACATGCAAAAGTGACACTGAATTTGAAGGCATTGAAATGTATGCAAATCAAAATTTTTTCTTTCTTTGACATTTAAAGTTGCTTGCCACTGATCAATGTCTTAGACCGAACTCATTTGCTATTTGCATCTCAGAAATCCCAAGCTGTGCAATGACATACTGGACAATATCATAATTTCATCATAGTCATCATAAACGTTGTCACTGTCATCATAACCATAATCGTCTTTGTAGTCTTATCATGAAGTTCTTATCATAAACTTTCAAATTTTTGAGGAATCTTCTGTTTACATTTAAGTTTTTTCCTAAAAAGCTTTTATAAATACTGGAGCTTCATTTAGCGGTATATAATGGAATATCAGGAAAACTGAAGAATCACAGTAATGGCATTCCAGCAAAATCAAGCTCTTCAGAAACTTAAAACTTTGTGACACCTTTTTAAACAAAATTCTTTTACAGCCTCAAATCAGCCACTTAACAATCTGCTACAGTTCTAAATCCATTTTAATTTATAACAATAAACCAATTGACAATTGTTGTTTCTGTAGAAAATTCACACCAAACATCTTCATATTTTGAACCAGGCACTTTTAGCATTTAAACTAATCAGGTAGTTTCTTCATCAACCAGGTGTCAAAGTCTGTGCACAATAAATAATAAATGAGTGCATCCATGGGCGCCCGGGCATGACAGCAAACTTTCCCCTCCCTGGAATTCGCATCTGCACATTCTAGGCCACATCCTAGTTTTCATGTCTGCCCATCATGCACAAATTTCTGTGAGCTCCCAAGAGTGCTTTAATATACAACAATCAGCATAGGCCCATGGTAACAGCTTCTGTCTGTTTGCAGATTAACAAATGCCATCTTGCCAGATTCAAATGCAGGACTTGACAGAGCTGAAGATTCCAGCATTTTACTTCTATGGGAACATAGCACGAATTGCTATAAGCATATGTAATATCAAGAATAATGTTATATTGTGCTGCACCATTTCTGTAGCATCACTTCAGAAAATGCAGTGGTTCTCCGCTATAATGGCAGCATCACAGTAAATTTCTGAAATAATAAAGTAACTACAATGATAAATATATTAACAACAACTACAACAATAATAATTATAATTAAATAATATTTAATTATATCAAGTAATGAAATAATCACACAGCATACACTGCCATTGTAAATCATTTTGCAAGTTATTTGCAAACCTTCTGCAATCAGACAGGCGACTTGCTCATCCACCAACAACATTAAGAACATTAAGGATAACTGTACATGCCATTTTAATACTGTTATAACTTTAAGAAAGTTATAAAACACACATCAAGTGAAGTCCATGCAGATGTGAAAATCCTCTCAGACATTGAACCTGCTTTTGTGCTAAAATCAAGTAAATTTTAATGCACTTAAGGGCATGCTTCAGAGTTCAAGTATGCCCCTCATGCAAAAATTTCTTAAAGTTACGTAACTGATTAGAATTAGACAGGACTTTTGATAAATAAAAACACATATTTGACTAGGAAGGAAACCATACATCAAGACAACAGTTCGAAAAATAATTTAACAAAAACTAGGTACATTTCAGTTCTGGCAAAAGTTCTAGATTGCCAAAATGTCTGTACTGCCTTGTAACTGTTAAAAACTTCTGGCTGCACATACAAATATGCCTGGACACAAACTACTAAATTAAAGATGAGACACCAAAAGGCACAGGTCAAACTGCAAAGGTCAATGGCTATTTTTTACATCTCGTTCCATAAAAGTGTTTCTTTCATAGAATAAATAATTAAGCAAAATCAAAATATAAAAACATCCACAAAATGTCAAATACACAAAGTACAATGTTCAGTAAAAAGGTCATTTATTATAACAAGCTCAAACAATAGTACTTACAACCAGAACAAATCTGATTATTTAAAATTACCAGTACAGCAAGTCAAAATTGTTCATAACGAAAGTAACAGCTGAATCAGTAAAACAAAAAGTTACAGGAAAACATGATTAATGCAATCTCTCTCCTTGTCTCTCTTCCAAAATCATATCAGGAACTGGAAGCTTTTGGGCTGACGGATGTCAAAAGAATTATGATGATTCAGAGATAGCACAAGGAGAAAACACCACAAGAGAGAGAGAAAGAGAGAGAAAGAGAGAGGGCAAGAAAGAGAGACAGAGATTTTGCAAGCAGCTGGCACTGAGCTTAACTAACAGAGTCAACAGAAGTGCAGAGGACTGTTACCAGAGTTGAGGGAAGAGCTGGGAAGATGAACTGTATAGAAGGGTAGCATCAGAGGGATGCAATACGGCATAGGAGGGAGAAAATTCGAAGAAATGTGGCACAGATGAAGTTGTTACACTTTTCAATGGTGAAATCCTACAAATAGGGCACCGGTATGCATTTTTTAATAGAATTCCGTTACAACTTGAATCGCTGCATCAATCAACAAATTTATGTAAAAACATAATTAAAATAAACAGTGCTGCTGAACTGCAGATAAATAGATAAAATCAGTGTACTGCAACAGCTTTTACGTAGAACAAAGCATGCATTGCAGAACACATTCAGCCATTTTAATGCTACACTTACTAGCAACCCCAGCAGTATGAAAAGGAACAACATATACTTTCACTTGCTCATACTCTTTCATTATACACTCAGATGAACTTGATGGACAATCAAGCAGAATCCAGCCAAATACCACTAGTCGAACAAGAGCTCACATTGGGACGATTGCTGTTTGTTGCTTGCACGTTACCTTCTGCCTACTGCACATAGTCTGTGAGCTGTGGCAAATAATTTTCGAACTTCAAAATTATCAGTGGTTTCCAACTTTGTTAAGCAGTTCAAATAATTACAAAGGATCAGGTGTTACACAAGATAACTGCAGCACTTGAACAAATAGTATGCAGAACACTCAAACAAATAAAAAACAACACAATATCTATGTACCTACTCTATATGCCACGAGTCTTAGGTTTAGTTGGTTTAAGCTGTGACACACAACATGCACCACCTCATTACAAAATTTGGCACAACGCTGACAATTAATTAATTTCTGCTTCCATAACCATCTTTTGAACAGATTACTTTAAAAATAATTGCTGTCTTTAAAATGTGATTTTTCACAATTTTTTAAATATATCTCATGCTATTATTTCAAGGTACATATATGAAATTGCAATATGTCTTAGTTCCAGAAAAACTCTTGTGTTAATGTGATCTAAAACAAAATGATTTTTAAACAGCTCTCAACATTTATTTCCCAATGTCTGTACTTGAACTATGCATCAAGGTGGCTGCTTTCAATAATAAAAATGCATTAACAATTTTATGACAGTTATGCTGTTCTATGCATTCTATTTGTTAATGACTTAAAGGAACTGTCAAACAAAGTCTTGCTTTCCCTTTGTGGACTTCTGTGTCATTAGGAATCATACTCTGTTACTTCTTAAATACACAACAATAAGTGCTAGCAGCAACTACAAATTTTGTCAAGACCAAGAAAAAATAGGCACTAAGCTTTCTACCTTTTGTTATGTAGTTTTGCTTACAAAGCTTTTAAAAATGCTTTGATTTTTAACAAATATCAACAACATACCATTTTGTACCCAGGTTCCAATGCATCCACATGACACATCAAATATATAATGAAATTTTAACATAACTAGTCTCTCTAAAATGAAGAAAAACAAAAATGACACTAGCTTCAAAGCAATTTGGCAGTCAGGTTCCTAGTGCCTTGAATCAGCAGAAAAATTCAAGTCTTTAAGTTACAGAGAGCAAGGAAAACAAAAGTTCCAGAAACAATGGAAATCAAACATTCAGCTTTCAAAGATAAAAAAGAGTACAACCCAATACACTGTCTAATGGTCAACTGAAAGATACCTTAATAACAACTGTAATCAACTGTAATCCTAAAACTATGTTTACTTCAATCACTGTCACATGTTAATTTGAAACTGAATGATTGATTATCTGACTGTATTTTATTGACTGCTAACATAATTCTGTGCATTCTTGTTAACATTTCAATAACAGTATCAGCATTGCATTAAGAAGGCCAATTATTACTCGAAAAGCTTGTATTACTACAGCCTTTAGGGTAGTGGCTATTAACCTAATATGGAATAAGTATCTAGATTGGTAAGGCTGTGGCTTTTAGTCGCTTTCTTCCAGTGCGGCATTTGTGCCATTCACGGAGTCATCTTCTTCGGATCCTCCTTCACCTACTGCTGCATCCCTCTGCAACAGGACAGAATCCTCTCCAAGGATGTGGCACAACTCTTGGAGGCGCTTCTCCATCTTGGGAATTCCGGCCAGCTGTACCTCAAGGCGTTGTTTCTCTTCATTCAGTGACAGCCGTGTACCCATGTCCAGCTCCTCAAAACGCCAGCCACCCTCGCCATCAAACTGCAGCAGATGACTGTGGAATTTCCTGTTCAAGGAAACAATCCAGAAAAACCTTTTACAGATCATTTTCTTTAGCAAAAATTTGAGATTTCCATAAAACAACAAAATATGCACCTTCATTTATTTATTTTTATTTATCTATTTATTTAAATCACTTATCATGCATGCAAAGTCAGTAAATCTGAATCTGAGGTTAAGTTTAATGTTTGCTATGGGTTCTTAAGTAGCTACCATATCTGTTTTCACCAGCGCCACAAACTACAGTATTGCTAAAGCCTGATAAGGCACCAATAGAACAATCTTAAGTAGCTACGTGAAAGCAGTGCAAAGTTAATCTGCAAAAACTGCATCTTTCTGATTTTATGAGCACCCCAGATGGTTCTAAGTTCAGAGGGTCATTTAAACTCTTAACAAATGATGAATTACATACCACAGAGATGGCCGGTGGGTGATTGTCAGTAGTGTAATTCCAGCATGCTTAGCAGCCTGATAGATTCGACTTTCAACATCAATCGACACAGCACTTGTGCACTCGTCCAAAAGAGCATAACGAGGCCTTGCAATTAAATAAACACCACTCAAGCATTTAAATAACCTGAGGTTTACACTTCAATCACTAGCAACGTGAAAATAATAATGTCTGTTTGTTGAATCCTAGATCATTCATCCTTTATTTAGTATACACTGTGGCTATAACACGTCCTACCCCATCACCATTT
Organism: Norana najaformis; assembly: GCA_964023275.1. Taxonomy (NCBI): domain Eukaryota; kingdom Metazoa; phylum Annelida; class Clitellata; order Crassiclitellata; family Hormogastridae; genus Norana; species Norana najaformis. Next base: position 27,984,515 of record OZ029915.1, read on the forward strand.
GGAAGACAAAGCCATGAAACAGCATTAAATACTGGTATTCAGTTTATTGTGACTGTCTTCTCATTATAAGCTTGTATTCTATTTTATTTCTGAACTTAATTATGTATATAATTATACTATATAATTATGTATGTAAGATACAAATATCTGAAGCAGGAAATTAATGACGTAGGAGCTTACTGTCATGACTTTGTGATTTGTTAGAGCAAGGACTGATTAATATGAGGGTAAAAACATTTGATTAGTTTTCAGATTTTGTATGTCTGCAGCTTAACACTGTTGCAAAGTAAATACGTGTATATTAAAGGCATGTAGGTCCACAAAAACCCAAGACAGAGGCCACAGAAGACAGATTTAAATACAGATAATCAAATTACAAGTTGTGGTAGTTGGAACCTGTGATAGAAGATGCGTGCCATTCCCATCCTTTGCTTCTCACCACCAGACAGAACGTCCTTCCAGTCACTCACTGCATCCCAACCTATTAACAGAAAGATAAAGTGCATTTCATGACTAAACTGCACAGCAAAGAAATGCAGCAAATACTGATGTATATATGAAAAAGAATCCCATATCCCACAAGCGAGACATATGGGAGGCACTAATTTCCTTTTCTTTAGGCCTTAGTACTGGACATGGGGCCAGTGCATTGCAGGACGTGCCATTTACTTCCCAGCTCATGTCGGTATCAAATTATACTGATTGGTAACAGAGGCACGGTGTGCACAAATAACTTGCCCAGGGTCGTTAGTTGGAGTCAAACCCACAGCTGCACGATCATTGACCCAATGCATTACTGACAGACCACTACGTCACACACGATGCTCTATGAAAAAGTGCTAACAGATAATTTATCTAAAAAAATCCTCAAAAGACTTTCTTTTATCTCAAAAAGGGATGACATCAAGAATATTTTCCTTGGGAAACGAATTCTGTTCGCTTGGTCTCAGAAAGCTTATTTGTGCACTTTCTTCAGATCACATCCATTTAGATAAACAAACTTTTGCGGTCAACAGATTTTCTGGCACATAAATATAGAGCACAAAAACTGTAACAGTTACACAAATTAGGTGGCACTCAACTGATGGAGTGTCATCTCTTTGTGGAAATATTGGTAGATTTTGAATAATTAACAGCTCTACATCACTTGGAACCTGAACTTTTTTATTTATAGCTTGTCCATTACTCTATCTCCAAACCCAGGCAATAAATGTCTTGAGAATCATTTGTTGAGCTACTTAGGCCCAGAAATGTGTTAAAAACCATCAGCCTCAGTCTTCTTAACCTATAAATATAAAAATAAACCTCAAAAATAAACCTCAAAATATAACACTATTGGTAGGGCACCTTGTTCTCGGCTGACGATGTTCTGCAGGTGAACAACTCCAAGGATGTCTTCAAGGTCTTTGTCTGTGAATCCTTTCTGGTGCATTTCTTCCAAGGAGTCTGGATAGATGACCTGGTCCCTCAAAGTTCCAATGGACATGTAAGGCCTAAAATTTGAATTGCATTTACACTTATCCTTTTTGTTATTAGCATCTGTTACATCCCAAAGATGTATGTATGTAGCTGAACATTTGAACATCACCATTTAAGAATGGAATAAATATTTTTCTTAAGTAATATCTGCTTGTGCCATGACTTGAACTCTACACATTTTGCAGAAACAACATGCCAGCCAGTGACTGGGCAAAGCGCCGTGGCAGTACAAACTGAAGTATTCTGTGAAGTAGTGCGATACAAAATATTCTCTCACATACCATAGTAGGACATAGAGGAGGCAACCACTTCCTTCTTCGGTCTGTGAGCCAGCAAGGAACAAATTTCAGGATCTTGCAAACATCATCAGTGCATTGCAAAACTTACCTTTACAACTAGTGTAGCCATCTGCTTGTTACCAGTAAAGGTAAACAGTAACATTTGTTTGCAAGCCTCAACAGGAGTTCCTCAGAAGCACGGCCTCGTTACTGAATGATCTTAAATCATAACCTGAAAACTGCTATAGTGCTACAGTAATAATGCTCAAGGCATCAGCTATGGTTGCTACTAAGCAAAACCATTGTGCAAACCATATGCCAGCATGAGTCTGATCCAGAGCCAACAGAGGAATCCAAGAAGACGAACTGTCTAGATGAGCTTATGCCAGGTTGTACGCAAGTCTACTGAAAATATTTGTGGGTACTGTATTATGGTCGAAGTAATGCAAGTATCTACATGCAACCTATTTCAATTCATGTAAATGCTTAGTTTGTTTGAGAGAAGGAACTTTGTAGACTGCTAGTAAATACAACATTTACATGTTTGTAAATTATTTGCTGGCAAATATTATAAAAATCAGTTTTGTAAAGAGAGGTAACAAGCTCAAATAGGCCCAATAATGATATTCAGGCTAGTCTGGGTTAACAGCCTACAGCTATTGATCTATAAACCATGATATTGCTTGATATCACTTGGTAGGACTTTTTTAGGGTCATTGCACGCGCTTTTGAGGCTGTTAATTGAGCGCGTTATAAATGTCTGTTTAATAAGCTAGGGTGGTCACTATCTGAACTAGGAAGCAAATGAACTCAGTCACAACTAGAGTCTTGTGACAACGTCAAGATGTCTTTCAGTGGATGCACAAATGCGGTTGCAGCAATTCAACACCAGAACACCTTTATTTACCCTCCCAACTTGTGCTAGAACTCATACTGACCCCAATTAGGCCTAGCTGGTCTAAATGTTCTGGCATTTTTAGGATGGACAGTGACCATCACTGGCCCAGTTACTAACTGCGCTCATTCTCGATAAATTTCTCCGAGCTTGCAAGAGTCGTATCCAGCATCAAGCTGACAGTAGCAATCACCAGCAAATAACTAGCCCACTTCCACCGCACAACGTCTGCTCAGCTGCTTAAGTCCTTGACTGCTGGACCACAAGGCAAAAACAGTGCAAGTGAGAAACAGCACACCATAAAGGTCAACCTATTTCCGCTTGAGTGGGTGCTTTGGTCAACCAGGAAGACGGAAGTAAATAAAATATCCTTAAGCTTTTGTGAATCTTTGCAAATTGCGCCAAGCTCCTTGAAACATTGATACTGCTACAGAAATGTATAAATTGAATCTTTTCAATCACCATTTTTAATATGCATAATTGTCTGATTAACCAGAACTATCTCAATATCTATAAAAACACAAAACAGAAATTACATTCAACAACATTACATGACCTGGTAATTATAATTATTTGGAAGAAACATACCTCTGTGGAATGTAGTACATGGTATTTGGAGGAGGCTTGTAGAGTCGGCCCTTATAAACTGGCCACAGACCGCTAAGGATACGAAACAGGGAACTCTTTCCACATCCATTAGGACCAGTTATCAAGACATGCATACCGGATTCCATCTGCAGCCAAAAGGAAACACCCAAACATAGTCATAAATGTAATTATCCCATACACATTGCAATTGTGTTGCATACAGTAACAAACGTTCTAATGTAATCTAACCTGACATTTCTAAAACATATTTTGAAATGCATCTGTCTGACTGTATAATGTGGCGACAAATCCTGCCCACACAGATGAAAATCATACAGAGCAGCAGTTGGTACACAGATGCAAATGACCAGCAGTTCAGCAGGAGCCTCAAAGAAAACTGATAGACCTGGCTAGAAACATAACATGCAAATATGTATACGACTATATGAAATATATTACGTCACATATTACATATATTATAACATACTTTATATAGCCAACATTGGGCTGTAACTGGATACTGAATCTGATCTGCAGAGTTCTCTTGAATTCTAAGATTTGCAACAATAAATAATAAGCTGCCACTTGCATCCAGTGACAAAGTCAGAAAGGAGAACTCATTCCAGTTAGCTGCTGTCTCAATTTTTCAGTCTCTTCCCCAAATAATGTTCCTCTAAACTGCAGGTGTGCGCCCACAAAATTTCAGGATAGCGGGCACAACTATTTCTGCTAGCACACAAATGTAGTGAGCACTCAAGCTATTTCACAGTGAAATTTAACTTAATATTGTTACAGATGCAGGCATATTTAGCCTACTATGTTCAGAAGGCCAAAGTTTCCATGCCCAATGTTGCAAAACCATACGGTATGTCGGCCTGCCTATGTTGTGAAGTCTCCAGTGGTACTGTGCATACTCCTGTACTCTCAACTCTAGCCTCAATATGATGGATACAGATACACCAGGATACAGATGTCTAAGCCTGACTGCTACCTCCACTAATTGGTTGCAGCTATATCATGTCACTCAGTCAACGGAGTAAGTAGTCCTTAATTTTCATAATACTATCACTGTCAGTCCGTTAGCCTAATTTACTCATGCAGCCTAGTTTATCCTCCTTGATCAAATAGCTCTGTAAGTTTTCACTCTTAACATTCAACCATTTGTGATTACATAAAATGTCGAAATGAAAATTACATGACAGCAGCTTTTTGGCTAGCAAAAGATCTTGCAAAGGACAATAGAAAGAGTATATAGATGAATAAGTCAAGATACATCTGCCATCACTGGGAACAGAGCACATCCTGAAGTTAAAGGAAAGTTTTTCACATCGTGACAATTCTGATGATGTTCTTTGCAACATACGCACAAAAGCCAAAGCCCATGGCAATTTCACTATGGGTAAACAATGGAACAACGTGGGATTATTTAAAGCAACACATGACACACAAAATTCATGTCAGTAACTTTAAAAAAATGTCAGAAAATAGATAAAAGAAGCATTTTCAAGATGCTCAAGGAATCAACCATTCAGCCTTTTGTAGCTTTATAGCCATTGCAACCTGCATCATGTTTGTAGGCAATCAGGCAAAAGGGTCGTTCACAAATGGGGAGGGAAGTGTCGCCCAAACGCACAGATGTTATGCCCAGTGCGGATGCCCGTATCTAAATTCAAGACACAGTTATTTTAGTACAGCCCATGCAGTAAGAGCTGGGTGTAATTACAGTCCCTTTGCTGGACAGGGTTAGTACCCCACCCCATAACAGTTTGCCCTGTAACATCAACAAGGTAAACTAATCTAGGATGTCCACACAGGGGATGGGTTTGGTAATGGAAAATGTGGTCAAGGGGAGGAAAGAGTCCAAATTAGGTCACTTTTCTGATGACATCCTTTATGGATGACCGCAGAGACAAACGAGAAACAATCTGATATAAATTGTCCTTAGTCCATTTTATACAACATGATATTTAAGCCCTTACAGTAGTTTAGGCCAAATAGATATGCAATCTTACATGGACCACAGTGCAGATCCTAAATGTCAGCATGCTCACGGCAAAAATCGGAGGGAACATTGGCCTCAAAACAAATCCAAAACTGAGCAAAAAAGTCTTTATACTTATTTAGCAAAAAAACGAGCACAGAAATGCTCAAAACTGATCTAACCTTGAAAGAAAGACTAGAGACGACCACATCACCATTGGGAGTGATGATTGGAACATCATCGAGAATGATGTTGTAATCGGTATCAATAACTGTACCTGAATAGCAAACATCCAATTTACTCACTTTACACAACGAAAAATAACTAATAAAATAATCAGTAGAAGTTACTCGTTTTAACATAATTTGACTAAACAAGTAATCTGTAAACATACAATTTGCTCTTTTTATGTACTGTAAATTAACCAGTAAAGTAATCTGCCCAGCAGTCTTAATGTAATCATTATTTTAATTATAATCGAACATAGAACTCCAGCTCCAGGCACAGTTTCGCACAAAGTCCCTTACAGCTAGGTATGATACGCAAACTCCATCCCAAATGACACATCAGATTCAATCAAAGAAAACCTTAGCCACAACATACCAAAACTGTCAGTACCAACAGTCTTAAATAATAATATTTACATCATCAAAAGAAATCTTGTTCATTAAGAACCCAAAAGTTACCTAGTACAATCTTATAAAATCTCCTCAATGTCATCGATTGTCACACACTAAGACTGGAATAAAAATCCTAATAAAAAACTGTCATCACTGCATAAATTATTGCAAGGATTAGTCTGCCCTTAGCTGTCTAGGCATTATCAATGCAGAAACTATTAAAGAATTAAAGTGACTTCTTACCCCTCCTTTGAAGCAGTGAACCAGTCACTTTTTGGTGCTTCAGACCCTGTTTAAGTGCATGCGACCTGCTCCGGACATAAACGCCCTTTTGCATATCTGAGAAAACTTCAAACATTTCAGCAACTCTCGAAGTATAGCCAGCCAACTCTGTTACCTGTAATTCAGAACACAAAGACATCCACTCTGTTCCAAAAACACTGACTTTAAAGTATAATTTAAAAGATAAACACTGGATATGTTATGCACTGCATGAAAAGAAAATCAACTCTGTGCCTGTACGCACCATACTATTTTGAAAGTTTCTATTCATAGTCTAAGCAATTCCCATTCTAAAAACATCACTGATCTAAGAAATGTAACGCAATCATGCTAGTGATAGTAAAAAAATTTAATTAGAAAATAATAAAAAGTATTATCACAAATGAGATTATTCATAGTCTAAGCAATTTCCATTCTAAAACTATCACTGATCTACGAAATTTTCAATGTAAGAAAATCAGTAATTGTGTCAATACAAACTTTAAACAGAAAATGATAAAAAGCAACAGCACAAATGAAGTAAATCAGTTAGATGTTTTCTCACGTAAAATGCTGTAAAAATACATTAATGCTGCTGCATATTTTTAATTGCTGGTTCTACATTGTTTCAATTAAACAGGGGTTAACCCATTTATTTTTGATGAAGTTCAGACAGTGATGATGTCTTTCCAGCATCACACTAGAACTTCCTCTACCTCTTTGTATGATGACATCATTCTTTCAATGGCATCTGCTGCAGACACCAGCAGATTCCGGGCAGTCGTAAATGCCTGTGTGCGTTCACTAACTCCACCATCAGGATCTTCATCATAGCTTCTTCCTGCAGCCATGAGGACAACAATATGAGAACAGCAACCAAAAAGATCTTGAATACAGAACAAGCATCCAGAATACACCCAACTACGGTAAAGTCCGGTAACATGCATCCCGGTAATGTGCGCATTCGCTTAACACATGGTACATCCAAGGCTACCAACTAAACAGGTGGAAATTGCCAATGCTTGGTATATGGACTAGCTAACAAGTAATGTATAATCTCGCACGTTAAGCTCTCTTATTTACATATCAATGAGTAACACACATAAGAATTTCCTGTAAGCATCAACGTTCCTACTGTCCAAGAAAAGCTAGCTCCTATAGTTCACGAAGTTCGTGGAGAAACTCAGGCCAAAGTTTTTAAAGAACTTGAGGTTAACAAATCTATACAATGGGGTTGGATGAAAAACAAAGCCATATACAAGGATGCCAAAAATTATGTACCCACATAAAAACCCAAGTGGGGTATCTGCAAATACATAAAAGCCAAGATATCCAATATAATCCAGTAGCAAGCGACTCAGTAACATGCTGTTCAGAAAGCTTGACTTCTGACATCCGAGTGTTACCGGGCTTTTACTCTATTACATAGTATGCAATAATCTGGCTGCAAGACGTCAAGTGGCATTTTAGGGATTCAGATTCACAGGCACTCAAAATCCAGTTCACAGCCAAGTTCTTAAAAACAAATACCCAAAACTGCAGGTTCTTGAGTTGGAAACTTAAACTTTTCCTTGAATTCCACTTGGTGACCCAGCAATTAAGATGAGAAATTATATATTGCTTTACTACAAAATTCTAATATACATTCTGTTCTACTATGTCTTGTCTTTTATTTCAAGAAGCACAACATCATTTTATCAAATAAGCATATAGCTAAGAGCTGAACAACTCAAGGCAACCTGTTTCTGGTCGCACGGCTTTTGTTGTGATTATGGGAATGGCAACCATGACGAGACCAGATGCACTCCACATGTACTTCATAAGGAACTGTTCAAGTTGGATGTACCAGAGTCGCTTCCAGAAGATAACATTCATCTGCTTCGCCAGAGCTCTGTAGCTCTTTTGCAGTAAACTCATCTCTGCCTACAACAGAAACCGACGACAATTGTAGTGTTTCCTTTCTTTGGCTCATCTTTTGGCACCAAGTTTTCCTTTGTTATATGTATAAACTAACAACTATCTGTTGGAAACAGGGGCTAGCATAGTATAACCTATACAATCTTGCATAAGCTAGTAGCTTTCATCCAATTCCTGTATTAAAATCTTATTGTGCTTGTAATCATAACAGTTTTATTGTAAGCTGTTTTATTTTGTGCAATATAGCACCTGCCAGTGTCTCACGACAAGCATCAATCAATGTCAACTCTTTCAATGTCCAAATACAGAGACAACCTCAGGAAAGGCATGAATTAGATTACTATGTATTGCAAGGCTAACACTTAAACAACTGATCATCATATCATGCAGGTGCTAAGCATATAGACATAGATACAAAAGTAATTTTCATGTTTAGGTTGCTTTTTACTCTAGCCTATTATCAAATATTGTTAAAAGAAACAATGTGATGGTAGACAGGTCTTGGTAGATAAAATGGTGTTGTGTTTCTGTACTGTGTGTGGGTTAGTTAGAAAATGTTTTAGGGCATTTAGAGATTATTTTAGTTTATTTTAGCATTATCTTGTTTACATGCAGCCTGGTTTACATGGCATTTTGATGGCTTGCCTCTGACAACTTCGTGTTAATGGGTCCACGGTCTAGTTTAATTATCTCGTCATAAAGAGTGGTCTTGTATTGTCAGGTTGAGACACCTCTAAGGAGTTTTTATAAAGAGGTGCTATATAAATGTGCAGTTACAATTAATATTACAATCCTTTTAAGAACCTCTCACATGTCTATCAAACTCATCAAAAAGGATGCAACTTAGCTAGGTTGAAAATGTATGCCAAGCGGTCAAATAACAGGACAAATACGCGAAGGAAGACAATTGATAACAACTTGATATCATCGACCTTAAAAGATGAGACATGCACCATTAGCCTTAACCTACGTAATTAAGACCAACAGTCCAGACCCTCTCAAAGCAAACTCTCAATCCAAGTTTTGATAATGAATTCATGAAGTGGCAAACAACAGTCAAAGCACGTTTGATAGACAGTAACAGCCATGGTAGAGAATGCCAATAAAAATACAAATGGCCTTCACTACTCTTAGCAAACCAAGATGATATCACAACAGAGAACGGCACCATAGAAAACTGAAGTCAGATTACATCGTTACCTACAAACAGTAAGGCCACTGTCGCTTTCTTATCACATACTGATAGATATGAATTACCACTTCATGTTGTAAGTCCTAGTTCACAGTCCATAAATTTACCTAAACTCATAATAGAACTCAAAACTGTACTTTGGAAATCTTTTAACACATTCTCTGAGTTCATCTTCTAAAACTAGCTCAGGTTCTTGGCACAGTAACATGGTGGTGGGTTTCCAACTAACATAAATTTAATTTAAGGAGATACATGGAAATATAAGCCATAATAAAACATTTCATATACAAATTTTTATAAACAGAATGTTCAAGCACAGTCATGAACAATATGCGGTCAAACAAATTAATTTTTTTAAATTTTAACTTAGAGTATTAATGCATAAGTCCCATTAATCCACAGAAGAAATTCACTCGCTATCTTCTTCTTTCTTCTTTATGTTCTCTGCCCCTCGGCAGGTTCGTATGTCCAATGACGCCATCTTTCTCTGTTCTGTGCCTCTCTCTTCAGTCCACTGTATCCCTCCTCTTTCATCATCCAGTTCAGTAGCATTGCTCTTGGTCTGCCACGTGTTCTTTTTCCGTCCATTCTTCCCTCGATGATGTCTTTTAATAGGGTGTCCCCTCTCAGGATGTGGCCGATCCATTTTCTCTGTCGTCCGCGTATAGTGCCTATCAAGGATCTTTTTTCCTCTACCAGCTGCAATATTTCTTCATTGGTTCTTCGCTCCCTCCAGCTGACTCTCTCCATTTTACGCCATATCCACATCTCGAAGGCCTCTAGCCTTTTAATGTCTTTCTTCCGCATTGTCCACGTCTCTGAGCCATACTGGACGACACTCCAGACCAATGTTTTAACCATTCTCTTTTTTAGCTTCCTGTTTAGACTGCCTCTGAGTAGCTCCCTCCTTTTGTAAAATGCATCCTTTCCCATAGCTATCCTTCTTTTTATTTCCACTTGGCACCTTGCATCATCCGTAACCATACTTCCCAGATAGCAGAACTTCTCCACTCTTTCCAATTCTTCTCCATTTAATGTGATCTTTACATCCTTTACATTTCCTTTGCATACCCTCATGACCTTTGTTTTCTTTACATTTATTTTCATGTCGTAGTTCGATGATATTCTGTTTAACCGGTCCATCATCCTTTGTAGGCCTTCTTGGCTGCCTGCTATCATCGCTTGATCATCTGCAAATCTCAGTGTTTTCACCATTTTCCCTCCCACTTTTATCCCCTCATCCATCTCTTCCATCGTTTCTCTGATGATTTCCTCTATATAGATGTTGAATAGAATTGGTGACAGTGGGCATCCTTGCCTCACTCCCCTACCGATTTTTCCCGGTTCTGAGAATTCTCCATCGATTCTTATCTTCATTCTTTGTCCCATGTATAGATTTCCTATTAATCTTCTTTCTCTCCATTCCACCCCCATTCGTCTCAGTATCTTCATTAGTTTCCTCCAATCTACTCTGTCAAAAGCTTTTTCGTAGTCAACAAAACAGATGTACACGTCCTGACCATGTTGGATGCTTCTCTCCGTCAATACTCTAAGTGCCGCTATTGCATCTCTTGTCCCTCTTCCCTTCCGGAATCCGTACTGGTCCTCTCCTAGACACTTGTCTGTTTCGGCCTTTGCCTGCAGTCTTTTTGTTATTATCCTTAACATGATTTTTGATGGGTGGGTAAGTAGACTTATAGTGCGATGTTCCTCACACCTTGTTGCATTCGGCTTCTTCTGTATTGGTATCACTATTGACTGGAATAATACATTGTAGTTCTACATTACACAGGACTTCTACTGTCAGTCCACAGACACATAAAACCTTTTGCAGACTTAAGGGACACATTCAATCATGGCTAGTTATCAAACTGTGCATAAGTTTACCGATGGCTGAGAACCTGCACAGTGGAAATGTCCAGCATGCATGGTGGTCATGTGAAAATGCCAAGGCTATTCACTGCAGTATCAAAGCTCCTAGCACTGGCAATATAACCGGCAATGTGTTATCAAGCCAAGTAACCAATGCGGAGCAGTTGTCCAGTTTGCAGTCATAACCAAGCATTTATACAGTACTAATTCAAGTCCACCTCCTCAGGGCAATCCCAGCCTAACAAACGAAAACCAAGATCATACACATAGGTTTCAACTGCTTACAGAACAGAGGCAAAGAAAGACCATGAACCCTTGATGCAGACCTCCAGTTAACCTATTTCAGAATGATGGGCTGACCACAGCAAAAGGTATAAGTTGCATGGCTGAAGTCATGCTGCAAGACGAACCGGGTCAACTTGCACTGCCGAATGCAGAGTTCTTAGGCCAGGCACAGATGACACTGAGACGTATAGCTCAACATTAAAAAATCTGTGTACAAAATGCCAGATAGTAAACATATTTGCCAGGGTGATCAGTGCAATCTGCCCCATGAAGTCAGACATATACCCAAATTTTGAAATACCAGATTAAAAATCAGATGAGCAGCTGCACATAAGACAAATTACATCTGGTTAATGTGAAAGAGGTTGAGGCCTGCATAGATAGCATTACATGCACAGTGGCATACCTAAAGGGGGTAAGTGGTGTGGTCATCTAAAGCAGCATTGTTCAAAGGGCGACAGAGAGGGCGGCAAAATGAAACTTTTACACATATTTTTATCATCTGCACCCAAAATTTTAACGGTAATCACATGAAAGCCTATGCCCCAAAGATCCAAAGCCTGTGCTGATGAAAAAATTCAGACTGGAGTTTCAACTCTGGAGTTGAACTGACTCAGTCTTCTCCCTCTCTTTGTCTGAAACTTCTTCCTGCCCTCCTCCAAAACCAGTATTATATCTTTAAGCTTATTAATCATGGCTGTTAAAGTAGCATTCATTCGTTCGTTCACTCTCACCTCTCTCTCTCTCTCTCTCTCTTTCTCTCTCTACCACCAAAGTCACACCATTCCTCTCCACTCTTCCTCTCTGTATCTTCCAGGATGAACAATTGTGCACGTCAGATCAAAACTTCATCATTCCCTGGCTTAATAAAGAAGAAAATCTATCTTTCAACAGCCAAATTTATGCCTATTTGCACATTATAGTTTTCAGGCCCAAAGCTTCAGGTTCTAGTACAAGGCATGAGGCCCAAACAATCATCTAGCTGACCTTTCCCTAAGGCCAAGGCCGGTTATATGTAAGGTGTAATACCCAGTTTTAGTACATTTTTTATCACTTTGTGCTTTCCTTTATCAAAAAAGAAGTGACAGAAATCAAGTGGAACTCAGTTTAGGAAACTGGAAGAGAATAAAAGCAAGAGAATAAAACAACAGCTGTAGCAAGTTCCATGGAGTTTATGGCAGCATTTTTGAGAGGCAATAATTCCTCTGCAATATCGGGCGACTGAGACAGTGAATCCAGCATGCCACAGCAGTTCATCAGTCAGTAACTAGAGGTTACAAAGCCCATGTTACAAAACCATACAACACTTCCCAGCCTAGGTTATGAAGTATCCCCAGACAGTCTGCACATTCATCAGGCCCACAGAATACATTGGTATAGCTGGCCACCAGTTGCAACAGGTGGTGGTGATGAGTGCTTTTTAGCCCAATGAACGCAGCTTTCTGGACTCTGACCTTCTGCCTCTAAACGAAGCTGTGACACAGGGCTCTACTATAAACGTACATCTCTGAAATTTCTCAGCACCGCAAAAAGCTGCATCAGCAACCAGCTTATTCACTGGTGCTACTGGTGGCAAGCATTTCATGTTACTCAGTTGCACTGTAGGTAGTCCTTCACTTTCATAATCACAGTCACTGCTAGTCAGTAGGCCCATTTTAAACTTATAGCCTAGTGTACTAGACTGGATAGCTCTACAAGTTTTCACTGTCTATGTTCAACCATTTGCAATTAATGCTGGACAAAACAAGATTGCTAGATCAGCAGTGAAGTAGGCCTATTGTAAGATACTGGATAAAACTAATGACAAATTAAAAAGCAGACTTGCAAACATTATCATGATTTTATGTAAATTGTGATCGAGAAATTTAAAGTAGGAATGATCATGAATCATGTGTACGCTCATTGGCAATTGCAAAAAGATTATAAACGAATGATAATCTAAGTTTAACTTATCCTAAGTGTTTTTCTCTTTATAAATGTCACGGTCCGCAAGTGGTATAAACCAGTACATGAACAGCAAAAGAAATTAGAGAGAACATTGGTTGGGAAGTTAGAAAGGGATCCTGTCATTATATTGATGCGGTTTGCACTTCCTCCAAGTGATCCTTCAACCTCAGGACCACACTGCTGAAGTAAACATCTAAACAAGTAATTGTAACTGTAATTACAAACTTATATAGCACCACTTCAAAAGAAACTCATCAGAGGCACTTCTGACCTGACAACACAAAACCACAATTGAATATAATTACAGAAAAGAGGAAAAGAAAGGCCAAGAAGCTCATCCCACATTTTGCAAGGCAGCTAAACAACTGTACTCAGTTATGTGCAATACTGCGTATTGAAAAATTCATAGAGAACAAGATGTTGATCCACTTTCTTAGTTTCTTTTAGTTAAGCTTTAGTTAAGACTTTCTTTTTAGTTCAATTGTACCTAATATCTGTTAAACATTTTTGTCGCCATATGAATCGTTTTGTAATAGGCGGCCCTAATTTAGCAGGATTTAGGTCACTTTTGGGTCTACCATTTGTATCCCAACAATCTATACAATGGTCAATGTATTTGTTCTTTTCTTTTGTTCTTTTGGAATCAATAAAGTTTTTCATTCATTCATTCATATAGTAAAAGGTAACTGTATCACACATATACTGAGTAAGTATCACGTTTACACTTTACATATTAGACACATATTATGAATACCTTGTGTCCACCGTAGAATGCTATTTCCTCTGCATTTGTAATGATTCTTGAATGCATGAACCGTAAGTATCCTTTCTTGTCAGCCTCCTCTGCGACCAGCTTCCCAAACCGGGGTGACACTGCACGAAGAATCTTGGCAGTAAGGACGATAACAAAAGCTGCAAGGATGCTAGGTGCTCGTGAACTCGCTCCCTTGCTTGTTGCCGACCGATGCAGTGTAAAGGATATGACAATGACATCAAGAATTGGTTTTGTCAGATGCGAGTACAGGTGCGCAAGCGATGAGGTAAACATCGTAATGTCCTCTGTCAAACACTGGTCGACATTTGTGAGTCGTCCGTCAAGGTTGCTGACTCGGTAGTAGGTCTGGTCTCGAAAGTACATGTCATAGGCGTGTTTAACAAGTCGTGTACGAAGCACAAGTCCAAGCTGACTCTCCAGAAATCGAATCAGACTGTTGATGAATGTGGCTGGAATTGCGATTCCCAGCCATACCCCGAGCATCAGAATGAATCGCCTGGCATCTTTCTGAACTATTGCTTTTACGATCAGTCCATCCAACTGGGCAACATAGACAGACAGGAATGTCCTCGATATTAAGCACATTGTGTGAACAACAAGAAGACCAAACTCCTTCGTCCACACTCCGGGAATAACGATTTTAATCAGGTGACGAAGTTGCTCAACGAAATCTTTGTTCACCGAAATCGATTTTTTCTCACGCTTTGGTTGGTCATCGCGCCCTTTCTCATGCTTGATTGCTACCTCTTTCTTTAAATCACTTGTAGTTTTTCCTAATATTTCTTTTACGATTTTGGGGTAAAATCGTCGCAGTCCATAGACAGTTAGGGCTGCCACTGCAACACCGCCCGCGACTTTACTTTTGGAAAGCTTCAGTTTGGAAGAAGCCTCATACAACTTGGAGAAACTCATCATGGAACCCGAGGAAACGCTATTCCAGTGTTTCGAATAGTGGTACCTGATGAAAACAAGATCTAGAAGATTTCGCTCGGGAAAGGTTTTCACACCTTCGTTCACAGGTGCCAATTACGAGAACTACAAGCGACGTCACCTGGCTTCACGGACCCATTCCTTTGAACTTCAACCACCAAATTTCAGCGCCGATCAATAGCACCACACTTTTTGCACTTGTTATCATATGGTAAGTCAACAGATTACATATTTTACCAGATTCAACACTCTCTCCAATGACGTTTTTCTGCCATGCGCTTGTTACATTTTATTGCACCTATGCTAACCTACCGTGGAATAACAATTTATAACAATCTCTGTTACGTAAACCTGGCCATAATTAGATTTTAAGTTGCCGTATCATTTTATAAAACGAGATGGCATAATTTTTCAGTAACATGGTAGCGCTCTATGGTTTGTTAAACGATTTCGTTTCCCGCGACTTAGCTTTCGTTGGGCGCTGTAGAAATCTCGAGATTACGATTACGATTAATAGGACTCTGCAGTCCGACATCAAAACAATCGTCGTTTTAAAGCCTCTGACTCGAAACAGCCCGTGAAATAGCTTATAAAATAAGTAAGTAAGTAGCTACAGTTACCTTTCGCAAAACCCCCACAAAAATAATTGTAATTTTCAAACTTTATTTATTTACAAGCAGATGTTCTATCTAACTGAAACAACACCCAAATTCTTAGGACCACAACTGCCACTACACAAATTCTTTCAACTAGAAATATCAATTCTCAACTTAAATAATTCACCGCGCAACATAATACGACAACCAGCTAATCTTCGTATAAAATACTGTACTTAACAAAGTGAAACTTTTGAAATTTTTTTAGCTAAGACCCGACTACCTTGTCCTTGTGCCAAAACTTCTTCACTATCAAAATTGAAATAAATCCCTTTCGCTGGCTCCCGTGACTTAGCTTCAAATTAGCGCTTTAGAAATTTTCGAGATTACGATAACGATCACTGCGCGCTGTAGAAATGTCGAGTTAAAGATTTACGAGTCGCCCATCCCTCTTTATTTTCCCGCTTAGTAGTTCCTCAGTTTAACGACAGCTTATGGCATCAAAGGCCGTTGCCGTCGCCCTCCTCCTTTATCCAGACTTGGGACTGGCACTAACCCCAAACAAAGCAGTGGCGGAGTTATTTTCCCGCTTGATCTATGACTTCAACATTTAAAGTATATTAGTGCACAAACAAGTGGCGCCCCACGTAACAGCATGAAACATCATATTTCTTACAACCTTCGTAGAAATTTCTCAGCGCCAAGCAAAGATGTAGGCCTACCTCAGAGAAACCAGCTTTATAACTGGCGCGTATAGCGAAATCAGTTTCACTGTATTTTAGTTAAAATTAGTCGCGGAACTCTTCAAAACTATCTGTAGGCCTACATGAATCACAGCTTCTTCCTAATTTAATGTAGGCCTAAATGTAGATCGCCAACAGGAAAGGATGATGATTACAGGGAAATGGACTGAAATACACAAGGCCATAATTCATGACATAGAGGTTGAGTAGGCCTACTCGACTTGTTTCTGTTACCTCGGTAACTGCTATCGGCATACAGCAGTTACGGCAGGAGGTAGAATTGTCAGATGCCGCTTTCCAAAAATACCGGACACGTGCTGATTATATGGAGCTCACGACAAAATAGCAAGAGCCTGGCCAAAGCCTACAACTTAGTTATCCTAGCGTTACCGCATTCAAAATGCTCACACTTTACACGCTGCGATCAACATTACTGCCATCGGCAGCACAGAAACGCAGTCGCATAGAAATCAAAATTTAAGCCTAAGTAGCGCTAAAGGTCTTGTGCGGGCCTCCATTACTTTAAGAGCCGTTTCCTTGTCTAGTGCAGCTAAAAATCCTAAAATAGTGAAACTCGATGTCGAGTTTAAATAGCTTCAGTAAAAAATACACAAACTTTAGCGGCAAATAGAAATTCCGGAAATCCCCATGTCCCGTATTAACTGTGATTTTCGAACCAAAAATCTGGCACCCCTACCCACAGGAAAAGGCAAATGCTGCATTCGGGAGCTTACAAAGATTTCGAAGCACAACGGATGCAGTATGAAGACCAAGATTCGTCTATACGAAGCCACGTTATTAATCACATTAGCATATAGAACGGGAATTAGGCCAATTACAGTCGAGAATAAGAAGAAACTGCAACACATCATAGATGGTTGCAGAGAATTGTAGGCATTTTATGGCGTGATAAAATAACAAATGAAACAATAAGAGAAATGACAGGACAAGATGAAACAGAGGATATCATCAGAAAGCGAAGACTGAAGTGGTTGCGACACGTGGTTCGCTTGGACATTGATGGAAGGGCCAACCAAGCGATACATTTGATCCCTGATGGCAAAGAAGAAGTTTTGGGCGCACACGATCATACAGCAGAGAGTTGCAGTAGTCGGGCCTTGTCAGAATAAGGTTGTGTATCAATGTTTTCAGGGATGCTGAACCTAGAGCAGAGCAGAGCGAAGCTGTTGGATCCGTCTGAGACGAAAAAAGTTCGAGAATTTGCAGCTATCTGCAGTGTTAGATAGAGTGTTGAGTCAAGCATGACGCCAAGATCCTGAACAGTAGAGGATGGGGAAAGTAAAAAGCATGAAGTATAGAGTGAGAGGTCAGTGCACTGTAGGACCTTAGAAGAACCGTCAGACTAGATGAGCTCGGATTAAGTTTGAGGTGCATAGACAGACTCCACAGCATGATTCATCTATGCAGGCGCGAACACTAATAAATTTAGCAGCATCTGCGACGGTACGCCTTCATTTAGCTGGCCGGAGATATACATTAGAGTTGCGTATCGTAATCGTTATCGTAATCCCGAGATTTCTACAGCGCCCAACGAAAGCCACGTCAGGGGGGCCAGATTATTCACAGGCGCTCAGTCAAAACAAAATCGATAGGCAAAAGTGTTCGGTTCCCGGTCAAGATCCCAGAGTCAGGCAGAGAGAGAGCGTGGCAGCTACGGTGGGTGATGTTTTGGACTGGAGAGGAAACAGGGATAAGAGGAAGAAGGGGAGTCAGGATAAAATCTGTGGAACGTTGGTACAAAGGAACATTGGTATAAAGGTGGATTTCTTATGTCGTGGCGACTCGCCACGGCATAGAAATCGCCACTGGCGAGAGATAATGGCTGACAGTGTAGAGGTACACAGGTTCATCAGCAGGGGCCGTAATACTGAACTTTGTGGGGGAAAAAGAGCGCAGCAGCGTTGGATGACACGAGAGAGCAGGGCGCTGTAGAAATCTCGGAATTACGATTACGATCAGCCTTCCGAGGGCCCTTGTGCAACCTGAATGCGATAGGCCTCCACCCAAAACCCAAGCCTCACCTACCCGCCCCCCAGTTTCCACGTCTGACTTCTCTAAATTTTCGTTGTATCACCACAAGCTAGGGTAGCGCGGTAAATGGAAACTACTGAAAATAAGCCTACTTCGGCTTCTTCAAACATGTATTGTCGATCGAATGCCTAACTTTATGACAGTTATCATACTGTAAGGTAATCACAGTCATCCGATGTTTGACTCAATCACATACATTTCACGCTAAGTTGCGCGCTGAAAATGGTCTACAAAAGGAGGCGTAGTCATCCCTTAAAACGTGCTTTTGCGCGCCTTCCGCTGTGCAAAAATATCCACCACATTCAGGGCATCATTCTGCCTGGCACGCTTGTTTTTATCTGACAAAACAGCCAAATCACTAAGTTGTTTTTGAGACATGGTGCTTCGTAAGTAGTTCTTGATAAGCTTGAACTTCGAGAATGATCGTTCACACGCAGCAATTGTCACCGGAAATGTCAGGAACAGCATGTATGCAGTGCAAACTTCGCTGATAATGGACGTTTCGACGATTTTAATAAGGGCCCATAGGATGACGTGAGGGAGGCCCGACACGCTTTGCAGCATCAGCGACGGGGTCCCGAGGGACAGTGCCAACTTTGGCTATGTTGCTTTAAGTAACTGAGCAACCGGTCCGGTCGCTCAATTACTTAAAGCGGCTACTGGCCTAGTGGGCCTTCGTGCTTTGCACAACCTGCACAATCTATTGCTACGCCACTGATTGCATGGCAGATGCAACATTCAGGCCATACTGAAACTCTCTCAGAAACAGGCTTGTCCAACGAATGACTGTCTAATATTGCAACAGCTACATATAAGCGTACTGAAATAATTACTATGTAACTTAAATATTTTAGTTCTCTCGCAATCACATGTCGGCAATACCATCTCAGCCAGCTACGAGTGACGAAAGCTACTGCTAGGTGGCTGCACGCTTGTTTCCACGCCTCCGTGGTTATGGTTTACACAATGTAAGCAAATTGCATCGGGTTGACTAAGGATCCTCTATCCTGCAATGAGACATTACAACGATAACTAAAACGCTGCCAGTTCACAAGATCAAACCATGGCCAACAGCCCGAACACCCTTTAGCGTTCTCATCATTCTCATGTCATTATCGCTTTTGTGATTATTAATAGCGCAGTCGAGGTCAAAAGAAGCAGGCAATCGCATTGAATGCAACAAGATGTCTGTGTCTGTTGGGTGGAGGGGTCATTGTACGAAAAGGTATCAGCTTTTAATTATTGCTTTGTGCGAATATAATATACTACATGATTCCAGTTCATACCTGGCTAAGTGCGCTTCAGTTGTGCTCAGGTCAAGGTCCCTTCGTGACGTCACTTAAAAATGTAAGCTTGGGGTCAAGGTTACTGTAGGCGCTGTTCCTCTTAATCTATGTTGACGTTGGTTCATTTTATGGCGAGGTAACAACTAGTCGAAGAAGAAGTTTACGATAAGGTGTCATCTTTAATATCTATGCTACGTTGAGTTAGCGTTACGAACCCCTGTTGCCAATTAGGACGAATTATTCCGAAATTTAGGCAGAATTCGGCGTCGAATGTAGTACATCGTTGGATTGTTCTGGCGTAGTACTACGCTCTGCATGGTAGGTCGATTTCACATTGTACTTGCTAAGTTGAACGATAAGTAGGACCAGTTGATCGGAGGTCTACTTATTTCATTGATCATTTCCGGCTTTTTAAAAGATTCAGGAGTGAGCAGGTCTCACCGTCGGATTTTAATGTACAGTTTTGTAAAAGTAAAAAATGAACTGCACGATGGTGCGTTAACTAGGCCAAAGTTGTATAAATGTTGACAATGAATGCCATTATCTATTTTCAGAACCGGGGAATAAAGAAGCATGGTGAAACCAGATCAAACTTAAACAACTCCCTTAACTATTTGCATGCCAGATATTTTTTGGCCATGTTCTGGCTCTGTCCAGGTATTATGGGGGTTTTGGTCTTAAGGATAAAAACGTTATGGCTCTTCAACCACAGAAGACAGAGTTAAAGTATAACCATGAAATGAGTTTAGAAATGAATTTTTAACGAGCCTGTGCCATTTAATTGTTTGTATATACATGTATTGTGAGATATGAAAATTTAAGTGTGATGGTTTGACATATGTGTTTCATCATATTTCCATTTTAGATCTTGCCATTTCCATTTTAGATCTTGCCATTTCCATTTTAGATCTTGCCAATGTTTTAATATATGTTTAAAAATATATGTTACTAACCTGAAGAGTTTCTTCAGTTGTAATTGGGTCACAGTTTAAACTAGAGTTTAGTCGACTATCTTTGTCATGGCTGGTTTGGATGGTAACTCCCAACCACTTTTGTAAATGCCCTATAATGTCGCAATTTGCGCCTCTGGCATACAATATAAAATCTGCTGAAATGTTTGAAATGCAGGCCTAATATATGGTGCAGGAATTTCCTGCTGCTTCAACAGGAAACAGTTTTTCACTGCTGAAACAAAGCAAGTCGCACTGAAATTCTAATTGTAATTAGTAACCTGTAACGTGGTGATGTCTAATGCACAAGGTGTCTAATAAGGCAATGAAAGTCAAAACCAAGCTGGGACCATGTGAAAGTATATTCCCAAGTATTTGCATAGTTAATTTAAGGGATCGTAATGCTTTGAAGCAATTTAGAATCATTACTTTGTTTGAAGCAAAGACATCTAGTGTAATTGCCGCTTTATAAATGAAATCCAATTATGTATTTCATACTGGTGTCACTTCTGTTGTTCTGATTTTATTTCCCTAGTGTTGACATTGAATGCACAAGACATGAGCCTGCATGATCCAAAATCTAGGTCAGTGTAAATAACGGCCAAGTGACACATTCACTGATGTGGTCTGTTTTTTACAGATATTTTATTTCTATCCAAACTTTACCTTTGATTTGATGTAATGGGGACAACTTGAAATCTGGGTTGTGTTGTAGCTTATTGAATAGACTTTGCACAAGCTGGGTTACAAGGACCTTAAATGGCATGGCTCCCATTCAGACAGGCAGAGGTGGTGAAGGATATCATCCAATAAATTCATTGAATAAAATGATCAGGGTTGAGGCCATATAAAAGTACATTGTCACGTGCCTGGGGCTAGTCATGATGGCATCTTCATTAGTCAAATGAGAGGAGCTATGAGTATGAAATGTTTGCTTCCTTTTTGAGTTTCTGCTGCTGTTGCATGATTAATCCTTTCCACACATGGTTTTATCTGTCACTGATGTAGACCCAGTAGAGGCATTCCTACCAAGATCAAATAAACAGTACAAGTTTAATTACCGTAACCTTTTGTCCATTGAGCCTATTATTGTCGCTACGCTTTCATTCCATAATGGCAGTTTTAAGCAGAAATGATTGCTTTCACAAGTTTTAAGGAGAGTTAAGTAAATTGGATTTAATTAATTTCTGGTTTAATATTCTTGGTCTGTTGATGTGTTTTTGGATAATAAAACTGATGATAGAACTGAACTCTAAGTAGAATGGATGTACAAAAAAGAAATCATCTCGTTTTCTTTAACTCTGAGCTTCTAAAATGTCAGAGGTGAGGCCTGTGCATCCCATTGTGTTTATTTCTTATTACAACAACTTAAGGCAAATATTTAAAAATTTGTCCTTAGTTCCTACATCAAATTGTTGTTGCATAGCATAGTAGTGTAGAGTAAGTGAGAATTCTTGTGATGAAATCTTTACCTCGTGCCACTATTAACCCTACAGATAAATAAAAGAAACCCGCTCGCAGCTTGATTAAGTATAAACACCCCATTTGGGTAATTCTGCTGGGGCACGTAGTGTAAAGTTATTGTACTGCTTAGTACTTGTAGTACGTCCTGAAAGTGAAACTTTGTGGTAATGGGGATGTTCAAAATAAGAATTTTGGATTTGTCGTGCTACTAAAATGCTTCATTTGAGTCTACAAGTTTTGAAGGGTATCGGATAAGGTAGGCATGAAAGGCAAGAACTGCTGAAGATTTTTCTGTTTCTGCCTATGTTTTAGCATTTGCATTTCAGACTGTGGTTTTTATGCATTGCTTGTGCAGAGTAAGAATCTTATGTGTAAATGTTCTTGATTAATGTCAGTATTAATTAACATAGACATGAAGGCATCTGGTAACATAACATAGAAAGTCACCTTCAGAGTCAAGGACTGGATAGATTAATCCAGTGGTACATTGCTAACAAGTTATTATTAAACATAGGTAATCTTCATATCCTGTATTTTATGGTAAGACAAAAATTGAAGTCAGTTTATCTGTTGAGATAAATAATTTTTATGGGTTATTATTATCGATGGTGGTCATAAATGGAGATGTCACATTTAAGAAATTTAGTGTAAAATATCAAAAGTGATTGTACTAAATGACTATTCTCCAAAATCTATGTTGAAGACCCTTTACTCCTCCCTGATACTGCCATATTTACAATACTGTACAGTAATTTGGGTGGGGTTTTATCCTACATCCCTTTCTAGACTATACACACTTAAGAAATAAGTCATCAGAATCCTCAGCGGAATAAACTTTCGTGTATGTATCTGGGCACTTATACTATAGCCCCTTTAAGTACCTCACAAAGCGCTGCCTGCACCAGCAGCCGAAATAATGCTAGAGTCATTAAGAACAAAAGTTAAGTCCAATTGATGGAGTCCCATTTAGAACCGATAGTAGATACCATATTCAGAGTAGTTACTATGTAGAATCGAAGGAGCGATGACTGGCAACAAGGATCACAACACATGAACCCCAATATCAAGCAATCCCTCACAGATGGTGGAAGACGCTACGTTCAGATATCCCTCAACCACCAGGTTTATGAAGGATAACATTATTCAGCAGCCCACCAATTGGTCATAGAGAGTCTCCACAGCAGAACGTTCAGCGCCAGTTCAAGGACTCTGTTGGCCTTTCCCACTGGAGCTCAACTCTGTCCAGCTAGTATAGTGAAACCTCTTGGGGCGGACGAGTCCACTGGCAGCATACAAGACTTTGATAAGTACTTAAAAAATTACTCTGTTCCAGTAAATATTAATTGTTTGATTGATTTTCTTCTGTGTTATGTTGGGATCATCATCATCAGTTCCTGACATCAGCCATTTGGCAGTGATTATCTCTGTTCTTTTGGTCATTTGTCAGATCTGGTGCTTTTCTCTTGGTTAGTCCAAGTCTTGTTAATTCTTTGTTTATATCGTGATCTTTCTTTGTTTCTCTTCTTTTAATCTTCCATGTACTGCAAATGCCTGACCAGACCATTGGAGTCCACGATGAAAGACTTTATCCAACATTGTTGTCGGCATGTCCAAGGGTCTTTCATCATTTGTAAGTTTTTGTTGTCTTGCCATTCCTGCAATTTTCCATAGTGAACTCATTTCTGTTGTAAGGATTCTTTTCTTGTCTTGCTGTTTTTATTCCAACATTCAGATCCATATAAGAAGACAGGTCATGAAATCATCTCATATATTCTTGCCTTTATTTTCTTTGTTATTTTCCTGCTTCTCTATATCCTGATCAGTTTTCCAAGTTGGCATTTTTAAAAGTCATGAATTTGGGTCCTAAGGTTATTGTCCTCTTGCTTTCGTTCACTGTGATGAGATGCAGGTCCATCTTTGAAGGGTTTAATGCTCACTGAGTCTCAAAGCTGTGTTGGTCTGGTATATGTACATTTGTTTTTTTTAAACTGGGTTGACTACTGCATCGGTATGTAGAATGACCTAATTCAATCTCGAATTGATGTGAATACTGTTGCTTGGTTGAACAGCAGAATTCCCAGGTTTGAGCACAATTTCTATTGTGTGCTAAATGAACTTTATTGATTGCTTCTAGACCAGTGAACTGAGTTCAGAATCAGTCAAATTCGGCTCCGAATCAAGATCCAGTGGTCAAGCAGCCAGACAATCAGATGGCTACTGTGGATGGTGTTTAGAATTGGAGTGGCAAGATAGATGAGGGGAAGATGAGGATTTAGGATAGGGCAAAGATCACAGAATGTAATTTTATCCCCATGGTGCAATACAAGTATATGTGATGTAGCTTATTTGTAAATGTCATAAATGTGTATGATGTCAAAAACTACCATTTTGCCCAAGGTAATATTATGGCTACAGAGAAGGCAGGTGTAAGACGCAAGTCACTAGGTACAGTTGAGCTCTGTCTAGTGTGATGTAAAGTAATGTGTCTGCTGATGGAAACTATTGAAAAACAAATAAAATGATATGGAAAAATTTTTTTGTAGCGCCTGCTAATTTGCTACCAAACAGACTAACCTGCTATCAAACAAATAAGTATTTCAATAAGTCCAGAGTTTGCAAGTTATTCATAACAAATAAAGGGATTAAATTTTTCGTCTTTGGTCATCTCTGAAAAGCCACCACAAGTCCTTGTTTTATGTATCACTTTGAAACAGTTCAGTTAGGGCAAATGGTAAATATTTTATGGATGTTCACTTGTTTCTTCTGTGTTGTCAGTGTGTTCTGTTATCTTCCTGCAAAAATTGCTTGGGATTGTTTGAGATCTGGGTTGGCTACCATGCAGAACGATGCAAGAGCCTTGATCTCCAGCCCCCTAGGGCTTTAGGAAACCAGGCAATCAGCCCAGGCACACATGGATCCGGCTGGTGAACCCCAGACAAATCTAACCCTGCCTTCTGTCCGTCCTTGCTTTTCCTTCTGCCTGTCACTCCTTTCATCCTCTGTTCATTCTTCGGTCCGTCCCTCCCCTTTCTATTCATGGGTCCTTCTGTCTTTAGGTACTTCCTGCCCTCCTTTAGTCACTCCTTTCATTCCTCCTTTCAATCTTTATCCTCACCCATTGAATTCTGGGCTACACATGGCTTAGAGACCAGCCCAAGACCTGGAAGGTTAGCAGATTGGTAATTAATTAGAATCAGGCTTACAGTTTATTATTGAAACCTTGTCCAGAGGGTCAGTATTGACAGACAGTTTATGAATTCTCTGGAGGGAGCAGGGCTTGATTTTCTCTGGCAATCTGGGGTGACTACATTGGTGATAGTTTAATGGCTGTGAGTGCCTTCAAGCTGTTGAGTACCTATTGGGTTATAGCTTAATACAAATATATTGTTTTAAATATTAGTCTATCTTTTATTAGTTGTAAAAGTCAGTATTAACTAAACGTGCTGTACATCTACAATTTTGCTTTTAATAAATGTGATTTAATTCATTTAGTTTGTTATTGATCTTTGCTAAAAAAAACTTATTCAAAAATTTTTGGAATTTCCATGCATAGATTGCTCCTTTCAAGTTAATGTTAAAATCTGTGACTTACTTATAGTCTGGAAAAATATGGTAAACCTCTATCTGGATTGGAAGTTACTGCCTTTGTCTTTGTTATTGTCATTCCAGTCAGCATTCAAGGTGTTGCTTTCGTGTTGCTAATTAAGCCTTTGACTGGTGTGTTGTGTCGTTCACCTTTAAAACCTGATTCTTGATTTTTAGTTACTAATTAATTACTTTCATCTTGATCATGAAAGACAGGCTTATTGGTTCATTTATATGATGCCTAGAATAGCCTGATGAGTAAATCTGTCTTGCATTCTGCTGTTCCATTCCACCATTTTTGGGAGGTTGCAGAGGATTGAATCCTCACAAGGGAATTATACTTCCAATTCAGGGTGCTGACAGTCAAGCTATAGGATTTTGTAAAAGTTGGCTTGTTTCCTTGTCTTGAAAGTAAGATGGGCTGAGTTGAGTCAGGTATCCTGGAAAATGCACCCAACCAAGTCCTCCACACAAACGTAAACACATGCAAAGACACAAACAACCACACACACGTTCACATTTACATGCTTCTGCACTCAGACAAACAAGTTTATTGAGGCTTTATCTTGCTTTATGTACAGCAGCAGCAGCAGTAGCAGCAGCAGTAGCCTAGCCAACATTTGTCTCACATCCTTCCTTGGTGAAGGCCTCTGCCTCTGACAGTTCCAGGCCAAGAAAGGCCTTGCCTTCTGCTGTTGCTTTTTTCTGTAATACCTCATCACACCTTTCCTCAGAGATTTGAACCATGATCCTTTGGAGTTTAACCCTGCCCTGAAGTCTTAATTTTGTTCACTGGTATGGGGCTTTTTGCAGATTATGGGAGTGGAATGCATACATCTGGCAACAGTGTACTGGTTATGTAAATCGTAATTGCTGTCAGGAACCAAATGGAGAGCTTAGGTCAGCTTTGTTTAATTCTTTTCTTATTTCAAATTATTTTTTTGCAGTTTGAAAACAACAAAATTTTCCTGCCATTATGGTTTAAATATCTGTGAACAGCATGTCACATAGTTCTTGGGATTACAGATGAAGTTGCCTTCTTGTTTTTCATAGCTTTGGTGTGTAGTTTCCCAAGCTTTTGCCAGCTTGTTCTCAAGGATCAGCAGTCCTAACAAACACAGCATAGTATCAGTTGGGTACCTGTCCGTAGTGCCACAGTGAAAGACTGTCCGATTGTTATCTTTTGCTTCAGGCAAAGAATCGTAATTCAACCCAAAAAGGATTGTCGTTCAACCACAGAAAGTCATAGATGTGCTTATTCTGTATAATAATAATAATAATAATAATAATATAATAATAATAATAATAATAATAATACTTTTCCAGCACATTGCTATCACAATTCAACTATTTAACTCTATTGCCTTCCATGATACTGTTGCTTTGCCAGATCTTGACAATTTCTAGCTGTCCAAGAATTTTTCATTCTCTGGAAAAATTTTTAAATACTGAGGGATCTTATATACCTTGGGCAAAAAAATAATAATAAGATTATTTATAGAACACCAAGGATGAAAGAAGGGTGCTTTACATGTACAGTTACTTGCTGACTAAAGATTGGCTTCCAACAAAATTTGGCTCGGGATTGTAAAAATGTGAAGTTTGAGAGAGTTCTTTAGACAGCATTAAGTATAAAGTCAAAACCAAATAGATGTTTTTCGTTGTTCAGCCGTGAAGAGAAACCTTTACTCTTTAAGTGTCAGCTGAATTGACTCACCCACAGTCCTTTGTGAACAGAGAAGGTGGCGTCTTATGTGCCCTGTAACAAATGCAGACAGAGACAGACATGCAAACTGACGTTTGGCTGGTCTGCTGAGCTGACAAGTAGTCCGGCTACATTGGGCCATTTGCTCATGTGGTTAAGGCTGCCAGAACCTTGTGTCTACTAATAAAAATGACTTGGAATCTTTGGACCAGGATGCTGAC
The DNA here is from genome assembly GCA_964023275.1 of Norana najaformis. Classification (NCBI taxonomy): domain Eukaryota; kingdom Metazoa; phylum Annelida; class Clitellata; order Crassiclitellata; family Hormogastridae; genus Norana; species Norana najaformis. The sequence goes on from OZ029915.1 coordinate 28,012,137, forward strand.
AAATATGCAGCTCTGTTGTTGAATCACACGGATTTACAGTATTTGTTCTGAGATGTATTTACCAGGTGCTGAAATAGTTTTCATTTTAAACTCAAAATTTGCAAATATGTTGTTATAGTAGATTTTACAACACAGTAAACCTTATCATAACAACAACATAACAGCAATTTGCAACATGTATATTACAAAATGTGTCTATGGTTTTAAAAGTATTCAGTATACTTTAATTTTTGGTAGAACAAACAGGAGCTGTTCTACTTCCTTTGTTGCACTAAAGCAATTAACGCAATAATTTTCCAGATAATTGAATTTTGTATTTTGAGATTTATGATACTTTTTGGCTTTTTGTCACCTCATAAACCCACTATCAAATGCAGCAGCAACAGGGAATTACATAACTGACGATTTCATGGGTTTTAAAACATTTCCTTTTTCCTTGGTTTGAAGTAGAGTGATCTACAGATTTACAGTTCATCAAAGTACTTTTTAATAGACCTGTATTATTTGGAAGTCTTTGATGTTAAATGGAAAGTCTTTGATGTTAAATGGGAATTTATGTATGATGTAAAACCTTTGATTAAGAATAAGTTTGAATTCTAATAATTTTTTATTTAAAGAATAATGGTGATATGCAGCCATAGTTTTGGGACTTGGGAGGTTTCTGTTTCATTTCTGTCATAGTAGTGATTGATTAATGGTTTTGGTCACCTCAGATTCGTGCATTTAAAACAGCAGAAGATGGGAAGGAAAAGTACATGTATGAAGAAAGAAATGATTACAGTCAAGCACTTGGTAGTTAAGGATGTTTCAAATTCAACAGGACTGTTTTGATGAGGGCACAAATTTTACAGTTAAAATCAGTAGGAACTAATTTGTGTGCCCCATCCTGCACAGTTAGCCCTGCAAGATCAGTATTTTTGGGTCATTTGGTGCCGAGAGGGAGGGGAGGCTGAAGCCAGGTGCAAGTAAATGCTGACAGAGTCCAGTCATCGACTTATACACGGGTTATAGACTTTCCCTTTCCCAAGAAAAAAAATGAGGGGTTGACTTATATGTTGGGTGAGTATGTAAACAAGTTTATACGATATTTCCCAATAGATACCTATTTAGTGGGAGCTAATTAAAATATAAAATCATTGTAAGTGTCCATGGGCATCCCCGTGAAAATTATCCGAGGTGGCCAATTTAATACTGTCACCATACAGAACTACAAATAATGTCATATTCATATTTCTTTATCAAACGTGTAATTTCAGTCAAAACTGGACAATTTGTGAACATTCAAAAGTAGGCCTATAAATAAGGCTTATGTATAAATGTAGAACTGCAAGATCAGCTCAAATTTACCATAGTCATCAGGTAGAGGAGAAAAGGACCTGATTGGATAGGACCTAATAAATGCGGTCTTTCCATGAGAGTTGGAGCATTGTGTATGTATTTGCTCCAGAAATATTGCAGTTATTTGAGTAGACATGTGCAATCTGAGAAGTCATGTGGTCTAATAAGCTGTTCAAATCTTCTCTATCTAAAGGTTTGTGCCTAAAATTGTGTAGTGCATTTAAGTACCTTATTAATGTGCTCATCCCTAGTTAACAATGACAGAGCTCATTCAGAATGGTCAGTTGCTAAAGATCTTCTATCAGTATGTAAACAGTGACCAAATGTGTAGAAAAGGCACCAATTCAGCATTTTGGTTGCACAGGGTGCCTCAGATATTCGTCTCCAAACAGGAGCTGATGCGTCATAACTAGGGAGCCCTCGGTATACAGCAACAGTCTGGCCAGCTGCATGATGGAGAGGGATATGTTCGCTGCTAATTTGGTAGAGCTATGGTTCCGAAAAACCTTTTACTTATAGGCAACCACGGTTATCTGTTATGGAGAGGTAGGACAAGGTTCAAAAAGAATGCCTAGTTGTAGGGGAGAGAGGTAGAGAGAGAGAGGGAGGGAGCGAGAGAGAGAGAGAGGGAGGGGGAGAGAGAGAGAGAGAGAGAGAGAGAGAGAGAGAGAGAGAGAAATGCTGGTGTCTTTTTCAATTACCAAATAGCACATGACTGTCATAGGAGATCTTACCACACTGCAACATTCATTCAGGTTGCACAGTGGCAAACCACTGGCTGCGTTAGTCATCCTTTTGTCAGCTTCCTCCTCATCCTCTTCCTCTCTTGTCAGCTTCTTTCTCTTTCTCTTCCTCTTCCTCACCCTTTTCAGTCTTCCATTCCCCTCCTTCCCAATCTTACCTTCCTTTGTCTTTATCCTATTATTTACAATCCTATGTTAGCTGATTGCCTGCTCCTCACAGTGGGGAGACGATGTTTCTAATATGTTGTCCGGTTTTGAAATAAATTATCTTTATTTTAAAACCGTTACATTATCAATTTTACTTCAAAGTTTATTAAGTTGGTTAAATATATGCTTTCTGCTGTCATGAGACAGTTTTTACCTATTTGTTTCTCACTTTGTGCTGTTTTCTTTGAGTGTCTTGGCACAGATGTGCATACTGTATTACCACACATTTTACCTACTGTATGTGCCTTGCTGCTGTTTAGCTTTGTTTCATGCAACAAGTTTACCCCCACTGTTCTACAGTTGCTTATTATGGCTCCACACTAACATTGCTGGCACACTTTATCTTTCTGTGCGCATGAGCTGCAGATTCTGTGCTTTCCTTACTAATGTTAGGTCACATCTTTATACTTGTTGCGTGGTTTGTGTCGCTTGGAGGTTGACTCCTCATAATGTATGCCCTACTGAAATGGGTTGTATTACTGTGAACAGTTCTTCTTTTGAGAACTACTTTTGAGAGAAGTTACTCTCTCTTGGATTTTTAAGATTTTTCTCCTCTGTATTATCATGCAGACCTGAACCCAGCCGGCCACTGAGCCAGCCCTCTCTGCCAATCAGGCTGTACCTTTCTCTCTCTCCAGGCCCACAGGCTGGCCTACATGTTTCCCTGCAAGACTCCTTTGTACACCCAGCCTGCCCTAATTGATCTCCCTTAGCAGGTGGATCTCCATTATTTACATGCTAATTTATCCAAATTCAGATCTCCAGTACCAATTTCACTCAGAAGAACCAGGAATGACACCTCCATTGTTACCAAATAAAAAAACCTGTCCTGAATATAATATCATTGCCTGTACAGTTTGTGGTCAAGTCCAGAAATTAATTAAATTTTACATCTTCTAGAGTCTGCTTCCTCACAGTATACTTGGCTACCTAAGAGCTTGCCAAGGAATTCCTAACTTTCTTTGCAGATATTAGGTGAAAACTGGCTGTCTTGACTGTATCTGATAAATTTCTCCATCCTAGTTCTATAATTTCTTTCTTAAACTGCTTTCAGTCAGCAGCAGTTGCAACACACTCATTGTTTCCTCACCTGATTAAAGCTCTATGACAGACACCGTTGGTGCATCTCTTCAAAAAGAGTGCTTTGATGTCCATGGCCCAACCATTACATTGATTATTAACTTCCTGTTTGATGAAGGATCTTTTCCATCTGTGTTTGCAAATACCATAGTTCATCCCTTACCTAAAGAAGCCTTCTGTTGACCATGGCAATCTCTCTAAGTCAAGGCCCCTCTCTCCTTTAATTTTTTTGTAGCAAATTCTTGAATGGGTAGTTCTGAAGCATATGAAAACTCTTATCTTCAAACTCACTAATTCCCCCTTTCAATCAGAATGTCATAAGTTTCACTCAACTGAATCTGCACTTCTTTCTGTTCATAATAACATCATGCGCTCTATGGACATGGATAGGGAGAAAGCACTTGTTCTTTCTGATTTGTCTGCTGCTTTGGATACTGTGTATCATTCACTTCTTTTGCTTTACTTCCAACTTTGGTTTGGGGTTTCTGGTCCTGCAATAAATTGCTACTATTTCTCAGTCCATGAACTCAGTCGGTGTGCTTATATGGCAAGTTATTTGTCTTATGCTTTGCTAACGTGGTGTTCCATAGTAGTTGGTGCTTGGCCCTCTTTTGTTGACAATGTACACCACACCATTAGGTTTGCTATAAATTGGCAGTGGGATATCATTTCTACATGAATGATACTCAGATTTATATTTTGTTTGACAACTTGCAGTTTTCTGAACAGCAATTGTCCACTGCCTTTGAGGAGTTGCTTCAACCAGTTCATGTGACTGCCTTTCTCTGGTTTTACCTAAAACAAGAACTGTTCTTGGTGAATGATCTTTTTTGAATGTGAGCCTAAATTTTGAAACTCTCGCCTTGTATCTGTTCATTCTGCTCAGTTGCCTAAAGTTGTCATTTTTTTGTTCTCAACTCTAGACTTACCTTTTTAAAATTCCTTACCCAGTACAGCCTGTCTCTCCGTCTCTGTGGACTGACCTGCTGGAAATTGACCTGATTGTGATTTGGTCTTGGTGTGCCATCGATAGATGCCTTTTGCATTAGACACTAGTGCTATAGAAGTTACTTAATAATAATAACAATAACAATAATTATAATAATAATAATAACAGTGGTAGTACTAGTAGTAGTAGTAATAATAATAATAATTTAGATCCTATACAAAGATATTAAGGATCAATTCTACATATGCAGCAACCCATTTACCAAATTCTGCTACCGCGTGCTATCATTGCTTCTAGTTATCTGGGTATTGTTTTGCTTATTGGTGAAATTTTTGTTAATGAACTTTAACATCACTTGGGCTAGCGTAGAGGATGCCTCTGGTTATTTTCTCTTGGAGTAGCAGCATAAAAATTTATTATTACATTTACAATTAGAATCCACATAGCTTGAGATCATGCATACACCATGCACCCTTTTCAACCTCACCTCCACATCCTCACAGTCATCCTTCTCATCTGTAGGTAAAGTTCTGGTTAGATGGTTTCAAGGACAACCACCTATTGTTTAAGTTTCTAACCACTAGCTGCGAACTGTTTATTATTATTATTGTAGTTGTTTATGTAATGTAATGTAACAAAGCATTTGTATGGTGTCCATCACGCACCTCTAAAATCTTTGCTTACACGGTTATCTAACTGACCTAAACAACTGTGATTCCTGGTAAGCAGTATGTATATATTTTTATTTAATGAAAGATTGTTCCAAGAAGAAGGTCCAGTTCATGAGAAGCCCATTGAGCTTGCAATAAAGCGAGGAAGCAAGGAGTCTGTAAATTATCCATAGCAGCAGATCATAATAATGATCAACCACCAGGCCAGCTCGTAACTGGAACGCAAAGCTTTTTGATGTTTGTGAGTGCAGTGTGAGCCATTGCGGATCGTCCAAGTAGGAGGATCTTGAATCAGATCTGTTCCTGAATAAGAAGCCGATGCATATATTCAGATACAGTATATGCAAGTAATTTTCTGGTTGGACACCACTTGGGCGTCACAGTTGAGGACCCACCGGAGCTGACGTATTCTGAACTTTGGCATTTCAGCTAGGATGAAGTTACAGTAGTCAATCTGCGTCAGTATGAATGACTGAACTGGGGTCATGGCAGCACTGAAAGAAAGATTATGCCAGATTATCTAGCACAACTGATAGAAGCAGGTTCTGCGGAGTGAATTGACATGTTCAGCCACTGATAAATCACTGTCCAGTAGCAAAACCCAGTTTTCAAACGACCAACTATGTTCTCCAGTCAGCAAATCCCAAGTCAGTACCAGTCAATACAGCCTGACAGGTACCCAGCCATATGTGCTGCATTTTGGCCTGGTTCAGTCTAAGCCGATTTGGCGACATCCATGCCTGTACATCCCAAACCATGGTTCAAATATCGGACACACATGTGCATCAGATGGATGGCAGGTTGAATACAGCTGAAAATCGTCATCAGTCTGGTGAGGGCAGTGATGAGCTGGGTCAGATCAGCTGTGTAGAGCAAATAAAGAATGGCTCCAAGGACCGGTCCTTATAGGTCGCTAAATGGAACCTCTGCCCAAGCTGAACATCATAGTCTGCCCATCCAGAAAGCAGTAGTCAGTCCAAAGGTGAACCACCGGTTCCATAAGAATCAAATAAGAATTATCATTATTATTTATCTAGAGGCTAAACGTATACATGTTTAAAAATCACATGGCAGTGATTTAAAAGCAGCAGTCGTCTGACAGAGCTTTATAAGTGACAGTCATCTGGCAGTGATTGAAAAGCAATGTCCCATGACACTTTACAAATGCCATTTATGTAGTCGGTAAAAACAGTAGAATCAAAACCAGAATGCCCAAGTTATGAGCAGTATCAGCCAACTGAACAAGTGAGTCACCCAGTTTTAAGGATTTGAGCTATTCAGACTTCTTATGTTGCTGTGGAGTGCCCAGTAGTAGAAATTCAGTTTTTGATGGGTTAATGAGTTTGTTGGCTGCAATCCAAGACTGCCTTTCCTCAAAGACAGATGCACTGATGAGTGACAAGACAAACTATAAAATGAAATGTTGATCTGAGTATCATCAGCATAGAAATGATATCCTAGTGAATGATTGTTGAGCAATGTACTTAGTGGTATGATGTATAATGTAAACAAAAGAGGACCAAGCACTAATGTCCCTAGTAAGTTTGACACATTATGTATTCCACAAATGTTTTTTTTATTAATTTATTAATTTCACACTGGGAAGTATTTGTATGCTGAAGTTGCTGTTTGATCTGATCATTCTATATTTTGTCTGATGAGATGATTGTTTTCTATGATTTTATAGTATAATTGCTAATATTGATATATTGGTAGGTGTCTGTTGATGAATTCTGCAAGTCATACATTTACTAAGCAAAATAGTAAGTGAGTAGATCAGCGAAACAGGATGTTTTTTGTGGAGTTTTATTTGTTGTTTTGTTTCAGTCATTGGTTCACTGTATCATTAATACCTGTCAGATTGGAGTTTCTTGCAGCAAATGCATTAGAAACCAGTGAAGGAGTTCTGGTTTCGATTTGCCTAACTCACGTGTTAGAAATGCACCTGAGAACCACTTTGGCATTTGCAAAATGCTATGTTCGCTTTGATTTCTCCATGAAGGCTTTTACTGTCTGTGCAGTTGTATGTTGTGGATTTTGTTTCAGATTCTTGTTGACAGGAGCTTGTCTTCTGAGGTCCCTCATTCTGATGGACAAAGTTTTTATAATGTAGCTTAAATTTTTATATTATTATGCTGCTACTTGTAAGGCTTTGTTTCGCTAGCTGGACTTTTTGCCAATATTTGCTCTGCTATTCATTGCAGCTGTGGGCTTCCTTCTGATTTGGGGTGGATTTCTCAGTTGTTCTCTTACTATAGCCAGTATGTAGAAATCGGTTACTGTACTAATGCTTTTCTTGATGCCATTTTGCAACTTGAAAAAGTATGGTTCTTTTTTTCTTTAATTGGAATGTGTAATGATATGGAATATGCAGTTTTGCTGGAAAAGAGTCTCTTGTATGTCTTGGACCAGTCAGGAGTTGAACTGGGTAGGCAAATTGTATTGCAGCAGTTTTAGGCTTCTTTGTGGCTGCTGTACCCATTTCTGTTTGCTTGTTTACTGATTGTTATACAGAACGTATAACCAAATCACTCATGAATAACCAGGCTTTAGACTAAACTGAAACAGGGAACAATTCCTTAGAGAGAAAGTTGCAGCTGTTGTCTGGTAGGAGCATATAGGACAAAGCAGCTGCAATGCAAAGGAAGAAAGGAAGGATTGAATCTGAGAGAAATAAGAAAGACAGAGACAGAGAGAGAGACAGAGAGAGATTCACTATATAGGAAAGGCAGCTTGAGAAAGACTTTGTGGTCAGTGATGTGCTGTGTTGAATAATAGGAGACATGCCTGATCTCACTTGAGCCTTCAGTGGCATGACAGTTGAAGTTGAATGATAAATGTATAGGTTTATAGGTTTTATATAGCGACCGTATGGCCTCGACCCTGCTCATTTTGCAATGATTTTATCAGGTGAGATCCTTCACCAGCGCTGCCCGTTTGAATGGGCGCCATGCCATTTAAGGTCCCCATGCACAGACCGTACTAGCCCGAGATTTAGATCTCTGAAATAAGCCACGGCCGGGACGTGAACCTGGGATCCTCATGCACAGAGGCTCCGTGGCGTATGCACTTACCGATGTAGCTAACTAGGCCAGTGATAACTCTGCATTCTTTCACTAGGTGTTTCAGGGTTAAGGAAGGGGCCCAGGCCCAGATATGCAGCAGAGGGTTCAAGAGTTTTGAAGGAACACTACTGATCACTGAAATTTTAGGTAAGAGGCATGTATTTGATGTGCAGTTGCCCTACTCATTTATTGACCTTGACCGTCCAGCGATGTGAGATTTGTCTTGGGCATTTGCAGTTAGAGAAACTGGACTCTATGCTACAGCGTTGCTTAGAGGTGGTACCGGCATGTTAATAGTTTCATGTAGATGTCACCATAACTTGTGATTGGCTCCTGAATGCATTTCTGCTTTCTTTTGATGCACCCAAAGTCCAACCATAAAAACAGTTTGAAAAAATGATGTTAAGGTAATACTTGTTTGCTTGCCTTTATAAAATTAGTATTGTAATCTCAAGATTTCTACAATGCCAAAAGGGAGGCAGGTTGTGATGAGGTGTGAACAAGATCACAGTAATCCAATAGTTGGATGCTTTTTAACCTCCTGCTTCCCAACTTTGGTTGATGCTTGTGTACCAATGGCAAATATATGGTGGACTGAGTTGGCTCAATTGGCCTAGTATTCTCTGAATGGTCACCTAGTCAAGTACTAACAAGACTTAGTTTTAGTTAATCTGCTGTCTTGCCAGTGTAATATTCCCAACACCAAACTTTATTTGGCATTATATGTTCATTGAATGGCAATACACAATTAAAAATTGCATATATTGTTACACTGGTGTAATTTTAACCATGCATGTAATGTTTTGTTATGCCAATGCCCCATGTGCTTGATTACAGTTCTGTGTATGTTGATGCAATGCGGTGCTGCTTTGCTGTTGAATATTGAAGCTGTCTGGCCATTATTAGTGCATCTTTAACCGTTGGCTACTACTGAGGCTGTCTGTAATGGTCAGTTGCATTTCAGTTTTCTTTAATGCTAGTCTTATCCATACCGTTGCTGTGGCAACCACATTTGAATGTTGGTCAGAGCGAGTGCATTTAGATTATGTACTCCAGTGCTTTAAGCTGCTGTCAGAAGTCAGCTTGTTTGGATTGTGTATCTTTTGGTTTTCTAGCATTTGAGAGCATGTCTCACATTAAAGGGATTGTATAGATGTTGGTTTGCAGACACTGACAGATGATGTGGATGTCCATTCCATTATGAATCCATCCATCCATCTGTGTGTTTTCAGTAAGACTTCCGATTTGCTTCTTCATCTTACAACCTTGAGAATTCTAGGAATGCATGCCGTTAACATTTTTGAATAGCTGTTACCTTCTAATATTATTATTGTTATTATTACAAAAATTTGTAACACGCGCAGAGTCACACTGAAATGCGAATCGGAGGCGCGGATAGTCAGTCGCCAGTTGAAAAGAGTTAGATATCCAGATGTTTGAAAGCCAGTGAGAAATAGTGAGTTTTCAGGTGTTTCTTGAAAGAAGGAAAAGAGTTTGAACTTTGGAGAAACATTGGTAGACGGTTCCATTCCTTCGGGGCAGCGGTGTGGAATGCACGAGATCCCAGGACAGTTCTACATTGCGGCTCAGCCAAGAGACCCGTACCTGAAGATCGTAGGCTGCGGGGAGGGATATAAGGAGAGACTAGAGACTGAAGGTAGGTAGGAGCAATCATAGTAAGAGCTTTGTGGGTCAAACAGGCTAGTTTATATTTGCCACAGAACAGCATTCTAATGAACTTGTAATTTTTCTGATATCTTTGGTTCAGATTGACCTATGACTCAGCTGTTGCATAGGATGAGATATGACTCATAAGGGTTTGCTTGCTCTTAATGCCTAGAATTTATATTTGACTTCAAGTAACAAAATTTTTAGAAATATCTGACAGCTGTATAATTTTCGACATTGCTATTTTTATTGATTACTAGGTGTTTCCAGTTCATTTTCTTGAAGCTTGTAATGCATAGCATAAGTTGTGTAGTTTGTGTAAAAGTTTGGCTAAGATGCTCTTCACGTAAAAGTTTGAAATTGTCTTCGGAAAACCTCAAGGAGAAAAGTTGTATTAGGAAGCAGATGTAGGCCTATAAGATGGAATACCACGTATCTGGGCTGTAAATTACACTTGAAATTTACATTTTCACATTGCGTCCTAACAATCAATTGTTATTGCGTTTAAAGTGTTTCTTGTACTGTATGTTGATTAGATGTTTTCTTCTGTCTGTTTTCTTTAAAACTGTCTGATTTGAGAGTCCATGTAATAAAAGGCCTCCCAATGTGGGCAGTCGACAATGGCGCCACATGCGAATGAAATGATACTGATTAGGTTAATGACCACCAAATGTAAGCTGTTATTTCAAGATGTGCTAAGATGCTAAGAATTTCAAGTTCATTGATAAATATCATTTCACAAATTTCAACATAAATATGGTTTAATAAATTTCATTATTATAATCAACGTGGTAGTTATGGTTCCACACGAAAGACACTGATTTACTGTATTAGTGGTTTGTACGTAATCAAGAGGCAATCGACCGCTAATCTATATAAATTAAATTAAGTTAGGTTTGGCTGAACATTGGATTCTACTTAAGACAATATCCTCTATAGCTTAGGTTACAATGCATGCTTTATATTTATTCATGTTTCTGTAATGACAACACTCGGCATCTGTTAAATGAATGATGCATAGCACACAGAAAATATCTCGAACTTGCTTTGGCAGACCATTTTGGCCCTACTGAAGTTGGAGTGATACAGAGACACAGACAATGTGGTGAAACGGTGGCCGAGCGACTAACACGTTGGCTTTTCACCTCTGCGGCCAGAGTTTGAATACTGAGCTCATCATTACTGGAATTGACTTAGCTCGAATAATATGAACACAATTTGGAAATTGCTAATTGCTTTCATGGCCCATAGGTAAGGGGATGCAACAGAAAATTTTATATAAATATAGCAGAGGCAGCAGGAGCAAAAGAATTCAAGGCAAAGGAGGAAAAGGAGGAAGTTGGGTAGGGGAGTTTGGATGAAAAGAGAGGCAGAGGAAGGGGAAATTGGAAAGGGAGAGTGCAGAACAGAGGGGTGGATGGGAAGGGAAGATGGTTGGCAGAGTGGAGGAAGCGTGAGAGCAAGAGGGAAAAACACAAAGCACAAAGGGATTTTATACAAGTTATAGAGAGCCTGGAGAAGGGAGGTGAAAGGTAGGGAGGGGGAGATTGGAGAAAGGGATAGGCTTGAGAAAGGAAGATTGAGGAAGGAAGATTGGAGAGAGAGAGGTAGTTGGGAGGGGTAAAGGTAAAGGAGGGGCAAAGGGAGAGGAGGGTAGAGTAAATGCAAAGGGATTTAAAAAATGTAAAAGAGGGGATTTTGTAAATGTAAGAGTGAAGACGGAAGAGGTTGGAGAAGGTGAGAACAGGGCAGATTAGAGAGGGGAGAAGGGAAGGGAGGGGAGGAGCAGTTTTGGAAGGAGTGGGGAAAGCAAAAGAGAAATGGGAAACAAAAAGAGGATTTGTCCCAGAAGAGACACTGTGCTGTACTAGCTTGCAGATGCTTGGCATGGGATATGCTAGTAGTAAAGGAAGAAATGCTTAGGCCTAAGCAACAAGGAGCCAAAATACGTTACAAATGCTTTAAGCAGTGGAATATTGTTGATGATCTTTCATAGTTGACAACGATCGGGCTTTGAACTGTTGGCATGCCGTTTGTAGCAGTGTGCTAGCTCAAGTTGATTTGATTTAAGTCAAGCTGAGTTGATTTGATTTAAGAAATTATAAGTAGACAAACAGTTCAGTCACAACAGCACTCAATTATCACAGTTTCGAAGTGCACGAATCTACAATGACATTTGTAACTCAAACTTTCAACTTAGCCCACCAGATCTCTGCTACAAACTTTTTGCACTCTTGAATATAGGCCCTTTCCTGCCAAGACAACAGATGAGTACAGATGGCATCCCTCTACTGTGCACTCACTGACTCATCACAACATAGACTGCGCAAGCACTCATGTGATAAAATAGGTGTCAGCAATAATTGCTGATGTCAGCCGCCTGCCCACCAATTACACAACCCCCACCATGAATATGATCATGTGATCAGTGTGTGCAGAAAGAAATCAGTAACCGGATGACTTTTGGAAATTTCCTTTTCCAAATGTGCACATAAAACTTGCTGCATTTTAAGTGTCGTCATTTTTCGTCTCAGAGGCTAGAAAATTGTGGAGACTTTAAAGATGCATGTTTGCAAATCCAAAACATCAAGATGGTTTTCATTTGCTAAACTTCTGCTGGTTGAAATATCTTACAAAGTAATTTTACTGGTGTTTTCTCTCACAATGCCACATAGACAGTTTGAGATGATGGTTTAAGAAATAAAGTAAATCCTTTATAAAAAGCAGCCAACAGCAGCTTCTATAAGGTAATTTTGAACATTCATTATCGGGGAAGCTGCTACAGAAATGATTACATGGTCGAGTCCTTGAACACCGGTGGTTGAAGTCAGTGATGGAAAATTGGAATTCTAGTCCAGTGCCTTGGCCTGCATTTCCTCTCTGAGACAGCTGCATGTGATGGTTAGGTAAAATAAATTAATGGCTCCAGGAAGTGTCCGTGCTGTTATTCTGGGACTCTGAACATGTGCAGAGTGGTACTTTGGTCATAGGAATGCTGGATACCGTTGGTGGCAGTCAGTGTCCTTGACCAGTTCTAGTGCCAGAGACCTTTGCAAAAATTGCCTCAGGTCTTATGTGGCAGATATGCATCACTTCTCAATTTTTTTGTTGGTAACTCAATAAGATTTGCACAGATTTGATAAAGCACAATGCAGCTGAAATTTGAATAATGTCTCTGTATAGAAGTGATTCTTTTAGAACGTGGCAAGAGGAAAAGTCATTGTCCTTAGGCAAGGTGCAAGATAAATTCAAAGTTTTACCAGACTTTTACTGTAGCATTGTTACAAGAAAAAAGTCGCTGTCAAATCTAGGTCTCTGCTGGGTATGTATATTAGTGTCATTCATAAAGAATTTTCTCTGATTTGGTAATTAGTGCTATTAGCAGAGTTTGTGATTTATGTAGGCTTATTACTTATTATTACCATAACTATTACTGTGAAATACCAAACAATCACAGCAAATGTAGGTCTATGTTATTGTGTCTTTATGTGTTGCTCTTGAAGAATTTACTCTCACTGATATGGTAATTACTGTAATTAACTAAGTTAGTGATTTCCATAAGCTTAACTTGCATCTGTTTTGCTATTAGTTGTTACCATAAAAACCCTGAAGGTTTTATCATAAGTGACTTGTCCTGGTGTCTGTGAATGGAACCCTGCAACCTGTAACTGCCTTTTTTCTTTCAGTCTCTGAGTTGCCTATTCTGTTAATGGTGCCTTTTGTTTTGTATTTGCTTTCAGTGTATGTGTTCCTGTCTTTTTGTGTGCATTTGTCTGCCTGTGTGTTTTTGTTTTTATGTCTGCCTCAGTCCCTGAGCCCATGTCTGCTGGTCATAACTTGTATCTGGCACTTAGTTGCTACCATGCATAGATGGTAGGTAAGAATGGGTTAAATCTTGCACTGGCATTGCACCTAGATGGAATATTAAGTCACTATTAACTGCATTTATGGTCATTTTATGCCAGTTTAATTGTAGTTACTTCAAAATCTGATTGGTTGTTTACGTGCTTTGTGTGTTCCCTTTATAATTCAGTCTTGCTACATATACTCAAACATGGTTCAATGACTGTGGAAAAGAATAACGCAGGTACAAGCCAACGAAATGGTTGTATTTACAGTATTTGTGGTTATTTGAAAGTTTCTTGTGTTGCGTGTTTGCTTGGTGCTTAAATCGATACCAAGTTCAGTTTATGTTTGCTCTATTGATGCCCAGCAGTTTATTGTTAATGCATTTTTAGTTACGTGGGGTCCACAGGGACAGGCAGACAAGATGACACTGACAGCCAGACAGACAGCTGGGCTACAGAATTCAAGGAAGCGGTTTAAAGTGAACTAACTGACAGTAGGAAGCATAGAAGTTGGAAGGGAAGGATAAAAACAGACAGACAGAGATAGAGAGAGGCAGAAAGAAGGGCTGAGGGAGACCAGACAGGCAAGGAGACAGGCAGATGGTCATGAGCAGAATGAATGTGCACTTCTGACGGCTAGTTGCGTTTGTTCTTGGCTTATGTGGTTGTTGGTGGACTGGCTGACTGACTGACTGTTCAAGAAGATTGATCTTTGTTGCCTGTCTGATAATAACTCAAGTGGTGCACTTTTCCTGGGCCCTTTTTCTATGGCAGGTCACTATTTTGCAACCGTGGATGGCATTACTAGTAGTTTCAGTGCGATATGGCCAGGTGGTCTACATTGTACAAGAGGTGCTGGAGTTAATAGCGTTTGAGTTACGTTAGAGGGAGTCATATCAACTGTTTAAAGCTGGATTAGCCTAAAGAATGCCAACTACCTTTCTGGGATGAACATTTCAGGTGACCTTGATCAGTTAACTAGTATGCTGGGCATTTTGGTAACTCCTAATTTCTGTTTGTCAGCCATGCATAATATATCACCTGTTTTATGTCATGTTCTCTCAGGTATCAATAGCAGTAAACTTTATGTATGTATGTATATATATATATATATATATATTTATATATATATTTAGAGAGAGAGTGTGTGTGTGTGAACACACACACAAACACACATATGCATGCATGCACACGTACATGCACAATGCATTCATCGGATTGGTAGCTCGTAACTGCACTGATTATATACAGAATGAAGAATTGTAAACAGATATATGTATGCATATAAATTGTTTAAATATAGGAGCAATACACGCATTCATGCTACACCACAGAGTGTTATATGTTGTCACTGGGGTTATTCGATTTAAAATCCATGCACTTGTACTCATGTCTACCAGTTTCTAGATGTCGTTGATCATGACACCAAAGGACAGAGCATGAATATAGTATGTGAGTGACCAGAAGAAAAGGTTCAGAAGAGTGTTGTCATGGAAAGCAATGTAGTTGCACAGCTGTGATTTATTCAGTTTGAAGAATTGAACAAGGGGCTTAAATTAGACAAAATCTGTGATTGGTGGAAAAGGATACGCAGCTGGTTGGATTATCTCGTAATGGCCTAATCAGTTTTGTCTTCTTTGTGGGTGAGTTTTAGAATGATGAAAAGTGAAGAAAAAGTAATCCGTAAAGCTAGCCCCAAGAAGCAGCCATGGGTATGAAGTGTTAGCAACTTCAATTTTCTTAGCATCAGCATATGAAGTCAGGTGGTCGGCCTTCTTCCTTGCCACCTAATCTTCCCTTTGACAGTGTACGGTTGGTGTACTCATTATTGCTAAGTTCATTAGGGGTGCAAGTGGAGCCAGAATCTCGAAGCAGATTTTAGCCTCTGGTTATTTGAACCCTCAACCTTTTTTGATTGATGGTCCAGCACGCTAACCACATTTTTGTCAATTTGGAACATTTAGTTGTAGTAAATATAATCTGCTTGAACTGGAGTCAACCAGTCATAGAGGGAGTCTGTTAGGGTTCTGCTGTCAAAGTGTGAAAGATATATGTATATTTCTAATGTAAGATATTTGCTTAAAATGCTTCTAGCAAAGCCCCAGTTCTCAGTTGTTTATCAATCTGTGCATAAAACACTCCTTTATACTGGGAAGTATATTCCAGTTAGGTGGTTCTGCTATGGAAAAGGGAATGGAGGTTCTAAAGTTTTCTTTGTAGTACTACATTACAGTACCATTAGAAGAAAACTCAGTGCAGGGTTGTGGACACTGAAATTAGTGAAAAGGAAATTTTAGATGGCGCCATCGGATAAGCACTCTATGCTGTGGATATGACACTGACATGCGCAATGAAGTTAATTATTGTGAGTTCAGTTAGTACATGCTAACCACTAGACATGAAAAGTGAACATTTTGTCAATTTGGAACATTTAGTTATATAGTATGCTCCATTAGTTTAAGTAACTCAGTAAAATATGCTTCATCGGTTTAAGTAACTCAGAAACCCTCAAGGTTCTACTATGCATATGAAGTCTCCGTGACTGGCCAGGCTGCACCAATAGCCTTTAATGTTGTGCCAACTCAGCCCTTCAGCCCTTCATCATATTGGGATGGGTTAAGGAGTATCCGCACAAGCTGGGAGGTGACAAAAGGTGCCCTGGTGTTGGATTGTTGTGGTCCTCATCATCGTTATGTGCTTCAGAAACTCTGAACATGATGTCATCTTTCAACTCTAGTTGGAAATCTGTTTGTGGTGCATGAGCTTGCCACTAGTTATATGAGCAATGTTTACTAACAGATGAATGTTCTGTACGTAATGACATTTAGCATCGTTAAGTCTATTACAGAGAGCGCCTCTGATTAGTTTGTCTTGAACAGGTGCTATACAAATTTCTGATTACAATTACAATGGTTGCTAATCAGCTGAGGAACAGTTAAACTCCTTTTGAGGAGTTTCTATGGAGACATGTAAACAAATGTGTTACTCTTTCTCTTTGAATGAGTTACGAACTGAAATGAAACAGCTAATATGTGAATAGGTTTCTGTAAAGTGGTTGTGTTTTATCACATGTTGGTAGGTTGGATTGCTCTACTTGCACATCAGTCAACATGACAGAACCTTTGACCATGGGATCATACTTCTAAAGAGTTTCTATAGCGGCATATAAACAAGTGTGTTATCTTTCCTTTGTGTTTGCTGCAAATGAACTATGGATTGTGATGAAGCATTGAGTATGTAAAAAAGGTTCTGCTTTGCAGTGACTAAGCTTCACGATCGATGCACTACCAGACTTTTTTGCCTAGAATCATTAAGCGTGTCTGTAGACTTGATGTTGCTCAAGTAAACATTTAAAATTGCAGCTGTAATCAAACATCTATGTAGCACTTCTTGAGGGTTTATCAGAAGCATTCAGTCACTCTGAAAACATATGTCTTCTGAGTTTGATTGAATGTTGTTCTTGTGTGGAAGGGGACCCAAGCAAGCTGCTTGAAACATTGTTATTGGAAGAGAGGCTAAAGAAAGAGGCCACTGTTGGTTACTGACTATTTGTAAAGATGTGAATGGCAAACAGAGAACTTTACAGGAGTGGAACAATCATGTAGGTTCAAGACACAGCTCGGTGATGTGACCAGTCTGTCTGAAAAATTCCTGCACTTTGGACGGCCATGACATCAAATGTGTGTAATAAACTGCACATATTCCGTGAGGTCAGAGCTGACAGCTGGATCTTTTGTGTAAGTTGGGAGTGATAGTTCAGTGGCCGATAGAGATTGGTTAAGCAGAAAATGTTTTTTTATACTTATTTATGACCTTTAAAACTTTAGCTTTCACATTAGCGTCTTAATGGTGCTCAAAACCCTGAGGCTTTAAAAACATTTCAGATATCTATGATGTACATAACACATTCTTGTAGGTTTCTGTTTTCACATATAGTAACTTTGTTTAATATATTTATTTTCCTATATTTTTATAATAATAATAATGATGATAATGATATTAATAAGACGATTTTAGAGTGCCTTAGTATGGCTGAGACCAAATAAAGGGTGCTGTACATGTACAGTTATTTGCTGTATAGCACTGATATGTAATGAACAAAGCATCAGTTAATGGTATAAAGCAGTAAAGGAGTTGTCGTTAATGGAGTTGATTAGCAATTCAGTCTCCATGTGACACATGCATGTATATGTGTATATATTTATATATGTATTTATGTGTATTTGCAAATTGCTTCAAAGTACTGACTGGTTCAAAGCTGACTTTCAGCAAGTATAAGATTTAGATTTTGTGTTGTTGACTGCTAAGGTCTCTTTTCCTAGCCAAGACATATAGGTTCTACCACTACCTCCCAGGTTTGTGAAATATGTGTAATTCTAGATTCAACACTGTTGCTGTAGTCCCATTACAAGTTAAAGCTTCTTCAACATATTTGCTGATCTTACAGTGACACCTGTGCATTGTCCTTTTGTGCATAGTGTTCTGCTGTTACCGTTTTTCTCCTCCGCCTTCCAAGACCTCCATGTAACAGATTTAATGACTTCTAAATTCCACCGATTATCATCCTTCCAGCTTGCCATTCTCGTGTACTGCGGTCTTCATATTCTAGCACCCAGATAAAGTGCCAACTTGTCTTTCCATTCTGATATCTTCCTAAAAGATGAAACTGAAAGTCAGCTAGCAGTGGCCGATTGTTTGCCTCATCCTTCTAAAGGAGGACTTGCTGAATCTTTGCACAGGACACTGCCCTGCATTTGACAGATTCTGACCATCCTCATGTTTTAGGCAAATCCATTAACTGATGCACTATAAAATATGTCATGTAATAATGATGATAATTATAATAATCATAATAATAATAGTAGTAGTAATAATAATAATAGTAGTAGTAGTAGTAGTAGCACCAGCAGCAGCAGCAGCAGTAGTAATAATAATAATGAGTAGTAGTATTAATAATAGTAATAATAATAATAATTAATAATACTAGTAATAATAATAGTAGTAGTAGCAGTAATAATAATAATAATAGTAGCAGTAGTAATAATAATAATAATAATAATAATAATAATAATAATAAGCACAAGTTATGGGTGTTACTAGGATTCCCAGTGTTTCATGGCGAATAGACATTTACAAAATAGACAACCAGTGGAGCTAAGAGAGACAAGCAGAAAGAGACAGACAGGACGAGATATGAAAGAAAATTTAAGACTGTGACAGGGATTTGGATTGAGAAAGACAGGAAGAGAGCATGACAGAATAGAAGACTTATCATTAATTTTGAATTAAAATTAAATAATAAAGCCATGTAATATTAATTCCTATGAATTTGAAAAAACTGGAGGCAGCTAACTTGTGTGGGAACAAGATTTGCATTTAAAGCAACAACACTGACAGTTATTAATACATGTGCATTTAGCATGACGCACAGAGTCAGGTGAATATTACCTTGAGGAAGTCTATGTAAAATATTAATTTAGTTAAACAGGTGAGCTTGTTGATACAGATTGCACAAGTAGAACTGCAGTTTAATTCTATTCTCAGATGTCTGATTTTCAAGTCCATACATGTGCAGGTTTTGTTAGTGGTTTATCTACCATGATGTAATTAATGTAGGTATATTGTACTGTCATATACATGTACCAAGTGTGCAAGAACACTCATGAGGCTTGCATTCAGATGGTAAAGGTGGCAAGGATTCAGAGTAATGAGCTGGGAATGATGCCTGAAAGCTGGGTTACATTTCCAAAATGCCTTGCATCAGGGAAATGGAGAGAAGGGGAATTGTCTTGGGACAGATGGCAAAACTGCCATTGAAATTAGGTGGTAGGGGGATGTAACACTGAGAACATAAAGCATTTCTGGTGGTATGTGTAATCATATTTTTGTCTTTGTAGATGATTTGTTCATTTATTTACCGATGACATGGAGGTGAATCGTAGCTGACAATGTCCTCCTTTGCAAGTAGTAGTGGCAGGGACTCCTGCCCCTCGTGTCAAGTGTGTGGTGGAGAGGCATCAGGGTTTCACTATGGAGTCGATTCCTGTGAGGGCTGCAAAGTAAGTGGCTTGAGTTATCTGTTGTGCTCTTCTGGTCCTAACCCCAAATCCTCTCCATGCTTTTCAGGACTTGGGGCTTTCAAGGAGCCTTTGTCACGATCACAAATGGATCTGTCTAGCGAATTGTGACTATGACTTTGACTGCAGTTTCACATCAGTTGTGTATTCTGACAGTAGCACCGTAGAGGTCTCCGTATTAAATTATATTGCCCTGTACATTAGATTATGGGTTGATAGCCCTATTCTGTTACGTTACTTTATGTTGTACAGGTTCCTCTGCATGTCATAAATGACAATTGCCTAAGACCTCAATTATGAATCAGGTAGAGATTGAAGCTTTATAAAGAAGTGTCCAGTACTACAGTCCAGTGACTACCATGGCTGCAATGTGAAAGACTTGAAGAACAACTGGAACACATGTAAAGTGTTAAATTGCGTTGTTTTTGAATGTTACCAATCCTTCGTAAAGCAGTTGTTTTATCGTGTCATCATTTTATCTATTTACTTATATACTGCCTGTATGTTTTTGTTATTTAATATTTATATATAACTTGTCTGTGGAGATTGGGTTCTGGCTTGCAATGTGCAAGTTAGTGCAAATCACTAGAATTTTCTTGGGTATTGAAGAATTGCCGATGGCCGTTGTGCCATTCCAGATCTTTCCGAAGAATTCTTTAGTGCCTGAGTGTGAAAGGGGCTAATTGCTGCCTACCAATGGTTTCAGGTTCACGCTATATGGGCATTTGGAATGTCACACTGTGCAAACCGTAATAAACCCACTGACGTCAGTCTCAGCAATCTCGTTCCACCTTATGAACCCCAGAACAATCTGAGTATACTGCTAACGTGCAGCAAGACAGTAATTTTTATATTTTTTTTACCTATTACTATATATTACATGGCTCATCCTGTGCCACTTTATGCTTCAGGGAGCAGGACACTTTTATTGATTCCATTTTCTTGCCAGTTGTTGCATCCCCTCCCACTGACACTTAAAGACTGTCTGTGTTTAGTTGGACTGTTTGGTGGAAATTCATTTTAGTTCTTTTTTATTTTCTTTTATTTTCCCTGCACTCCCTGCCGTCTGAAGCACACTTCCCCTCCATTCCAGGCTTTCAGACAGCCATGTTCATTAGGCCCTGAGTGGGCCTAATGAACATGGCTACACTACAAAAGCGCTACACTGATGACTGTTGGCCCAACAGACATGGTTGTCATTGTCATGGCTCCCTCTTCTGTTGACACCTATTCTTTCCCTCCTGTTGTGTATAATTGTGTATAGGAATACAAAGCTAAATGAAGAAATAAGCAAGCTGTTAGTTTTTGGCAAGCATTGAATACTTTAGTTGCAGTGCAGAATCTACGTAGCTGTTGGTTTTGTTAATCCTCTTCTTGAGCCAAAAGATTTGTTTAATCCCGGATACCCTTACTCTTAAGAACATACATGTATTGGCTGATGAATGTCTCACTGCCCGACCTCAGTTCAGTCTATTTGGCAGATGAGATACGATGACTGACATGTCTCGGATTGAAATCTTAAGCAATGTCTCAGATGGTGAAGCAATGAAAGTGAAGAATTGTGCATCCTAATTCCCAATCAGTGTAGGATAAGAACTGTGTTGACCCTGGCTCTTTGCTGAACTAGCCAGCAGTGTAATCAGGATACAGTCAGGTTTTTTGTAAGCGTGGTGATGCAGTTTTTCATTGCATCTCATACGTTCTTGTAAGGCATGCACGAGAACAGCTGCCAAGAAACTCGACATTTTCTCCTTGAGGATAATGGCTTCACAGGAAATTGTCATTTCTATCTTACTGCACAATGAATTAAGCAATCTTTCACTCCAATGAAGTGTCACATTTTTACTACATGATTTGTGCCTCGAGCTCTTAATCATGAAATGAATTGTTAATGCGGAGCAGTGCTTCATGAAATCAATTTTTGCTGTGTACACAGGGTCTGTGCTTCCACCCATTTACCTATATTCATGAAATGAATAATAGCTACATGATCAGTGCTTTGACCAGGGCTTAGTCATTTAATGCTCTAACCTTATTATGAATGGGACTGGACTTAGGGCTTCTGCGGCTTTGGTTGTACACAGCAGAGGCATGGCTGTTTCCTCACTGAAAATTAGGACAAAAGTAAGGAATGAGGAATTGGCATTTATTCACTATTATTTATACTTTTACTCTCAGTTTTGTTGTGCTTTTGGGCAACATCAAATGATGGCCCTGTCCTCATTAGGATCTGTTTTCTGTAGGGCTAAATCCTTTCAACTACTCATCAGATGAACTGGAAGCATTCTGTTTAATTGAATGTGAGTGGGTGGGCATATTTACACTCCTTAAAGTAATAACTGATAATGTCAGACATTCCTGAAGTGAATGTTAAATGTGTCTGAAAACGAATAAAATATTGTGTCCTCGAGCTAGAGTGTGACCATTTATAGTAATTGGATATTAGGCTATGTTGTATGCTGCAGCTGTGCTTGGCTGCCAGACAAAATGTATTTGTGAGCATTTCTGATCACATTAGGTTCAGCCAGTAGTGATCTTAGATTGAATAGCCAATCCCTTGGACCTCTTTCCTACTCTTTGATTGCTATAAAAGACATCACAGTGATGGTTATCCCTCTTCTTTGGTATCAGGGAGCTATTAGCCCCTCCACTGCATTATTGCTAGAGCTAGAATAGTACTGCCACCTAACTGTTAAAATATGAAAAAAGAAGGTTGCTGTCAAGAAAGTCATTCACGTGTAATAAGACCATCTTTCACTGTAATTGTAATCGCAAATTTATTTAGCACCCATTCAAAAGAAAGTCATCAGAGGCACTCTTGACCTGACAACACAGACCATGATCAAGCAAAATGGTTTTCCAAAACCACGATCAAACAAAATGATTTCCAAAACCACGATCAAACAAAATGGTTTTCAAGTGCTTATGAAAAAGAGGAAGAGACAGGCCAGAAAGCTCATTCGCATTTTGCTAGGCAACTTATTCCAGAAAGATGGACCAACCATAGCAAAACTTCTATGTTGGACTTTGGAAGTTCGGGCAAGTGGAACAACCAAGTCATCTTGTGCAGCAGAGCGAAGAAATCTGCAACCGGTCATGGAAGAGACTGAGACACAAAGCTCTTATGATAAGATGCCCTCTTTGCCCAAGAAGCTGTACGGCAGAACGGCATATTACACCCAGCACCCAGTGGCACATGCACAAAAGCATGTAATTTATGGGTGTTTGCTGGGCTTTACCATGGAGTTCTGGATCCAGGTCCATCTGTAATGTAGCTTTTCCAAGGCTGGTTGATGCTTGAAGTTGATGCTTGAATCAGTATTCTACTGCACTTGAGTTTTGTTTTTGAATTTTCTCTCTTGCCTTTCATGAAGTTTAAATATTAATTGCCTAAATGGAAATGTGAACTTAGTGAAAATGAGCCTCGTATCTCTGGGATAAGCAACAGATAAATATATCTCCCACAGTGTATATATAAATTTATCTTCAGCTCAGCTGACTTTTATTAACCAACTGAGATGGACAAGGCATTTAAAATGGTATATTTCAAATAACCTCCTTTATATTACAACATTATGATAGGGAAACGCTTAGCATATTTGTGCCAAGCTTTGTTTAGCTTAACAAAGTTTAAATACATATTGTCTAAATGGAAATGTGAACTGAATGAAAATGAGCCTTGTATCTCTGGAATAAGCAACAGATAAATATTATAATTGTAATCAGAAACTTGTAAAGCACCACTTCAAGGTAGCCTCATCAGAGGCACTTCCAGCCTGACAAACCAGAATTGGGGAATAATACGGTCTTCAGGTGCTTGTGTTACATGTGGAACTGTTATGATATAATCATGAGTTAGCTTGGATATCAGCAGAGTTACTGAACTTGTATTATAATAATAAAAACTATAACAATAACAATAATGGTAATATTAATACTAATAATATCAGTTCCTGATGAATCTTTCATTTTCTCTGGAAATGTAGTGAACGTTTTTTACAAATCCTGAGGTGTCTTTTGTACCTTGGGTAAAAATCGATTAAAACAATACTGTAACAATACTTATGCTATTCTAGTAAATTTTGTTAGTGTGCATTAAGTCATGTCAGTTAATTTTTAAAAACTGTTAAGTCTTATTATGGGGCTGTAAATCTGTTGCTGTTTAGGGTTTCTTCCGTCGATGCATAACACAGGGAATGACCAATCGTTGTGCCAACGATGAGAAATGTGAAATAACTCCTTTCAGTCGAAATAGTTGTCAGTTCTGCCGCTTAAAAAAATGCTTTGCCGTCGGTATGTCCAGAGAAGGTAATTTTTTATCTAAATATTAGCAAATATTAAAATCTATGTGATAGTTTTTATCATCGTATTTAAGATCTTTGGTTTTATTTTATCATAGACAGCAGTTTATTATGTTTCAAGTTGACTTTCTGTATGACTCAAAAAACAAGAGAAGAAGAAAAGAGTCGTTCCATAAGCTCACCCCGACAGGCGAGCTTGGGTTTGAAGTGTTAGCAACTTGAGTTTGTTGGTGTTGGCATATGAGGGCAGGCGACCAGTCCTCTCCCTTGTCGTCTGATCTAACCACCAGCATGGTACTGTCCTGTGTACTCATTTTATAGCTGAGCTTGCTAGCCTGGAGCACAGGTGGAGCAGAGATTTCAAGACATCCTTCTTTCTTGGTGGAGATTTGGGTTGACAGTCCAGCTTGCTTAACACTAGACTGCTGTGCCCCTCCAAAATCTTGACCTGTGCACAATTCCACTGATTTGGGTCATTTCGTCTCAATTCAAAAATTTTTTCAGAAAGTTCCAGCTCAGCCATCTCGGATTTCTATGAAAATATCGCAGAATGTTTATTAAGGTATTAGAGAAAATTATGCAGAATTTTAGTTCAGTATGACGAGTAGTTTTGAAGATTTTGAGTCTCAAAAGACGTATGGGGTGACCTCGTTTTTGCCGTTTCAGAACTCGCGTCAAAATTTTTAACGACATTCAGAAGCTCATAACTTTATTATTATCTCAGATAATTTGATGAAATTTTGAGGATATTTAGTCTATGTTGTTTAGATGAAATGCTTAAAAAAGAATGATGAGTGCCTGTATGATGGTCACTGGTGGATTGGTTCCATTCGTTCTGTCAGATGAATCCAGTGACTTGGAAGTTATCTTCATTCATCCACATAGTTACGCTTTTTGCATTCAAATGGCCACAGAGGGAAGATGTTTGTTGGGTGACAAAAGAACATATTTTGTGTAAAATTCAAGTGCCAGTCGCTAAAACAGGAAGATCGAACATGTGTAAATAAAGTGTACACAAGATTCCAAAAGAACTAAGATAATTAAATATGGTCAGTTGGGGCAAATTTATGATTCCATCAGTGATGTTTTATAAGCCAAAAATATGTTACATACCATTTTGTATTATTTGGACTTGTATATTAGAGATCTTTCTTTCATATATGTTAATGATTCACTGTGGTAGATATCTACTAAATAACTTCAAGAACTGAGGAAGATGAAGAGAGATTATTTCACAATGTAATGCTGTGAAATTGACTCCAATATGCAGGAAACACTCCCACAAATGAAATAAAAGTACAGCATGAACAAGAAGAGACCCCATTACCATTTTTGGTGCACTTACAGTCTCTGAGCTGCTCTTTCCAATGATGCAAGTTGCATTGCTCCATGACCTGTCCCACATGATGATCTTTGGCTTTGAAAATGGTCTTCAGAATACAATTCTCCATTTTTTGGAAGGCCATATGGTAGCAGACATGCATCAGAAAAAGAATCTTTCTGCATATTTTTGTAGAGAAAGTATATTAGCATTATGAGTTGTGAAAACATTCTCTGATACTACATCAGTTTGGCCATGTCAGAGCTGCAAAGTACGATCGTCAGACAAGCACAAGTTTTTTTAACCATTTTCAGATGGGTCATAATATCACAGTTTTCAACACTCACATTCTCTTTTTAAGTATTTCATCTAAGCAACAAAGACTAAATACCCTGAAAATCTCATCAAATTATCTGCAATATTAATGAAGTTATGAGCTTCTGAACGTCATTACAAATTTAGACGCGAGTTCCGAAATGGCAAAAACAAGGTCACCCTATACGTCTTTGAGACTCAGTTTCTTTAAAGCTACTTATCATATTGATCTAAAATTTTGCGTAACTTCCTCTAATACCATAGTAAGCATTCTGTAAAAGTTTCATTGAAATCCGAGATGGTTGAGCTGGAGCCATTTGTTGATTTGAAGTGGAGTGACCCATTTGTCTTTACATATCTTAACATTTGGTCACTGCACAGACTTGTATATGCATGTGTACTCATATATGTGCACATTTATTTAGCGTCTTTGAGAATAATTGGTGCTGCAGCTGATGACAGCTGAGCACAGGTATTTTGATACTTTATCTGCCATTACTTGAAAAAGAAAAGCCTGCCAATCTTGGTAAGCTTTGGGGGCATCTTGGTGGCACTGGGCTAGGCTGCATAAGAACATCTCATCATTCAAAGTATTTCACTTGATTCTCTTCTTTGCTTAGAGTGTGGGAACTGGTATCTTAAAGTTCTGAGTTGTGAGATTTCTGTTTATGCATAGACGTACACTCGTGCACGTTAGGTGGAACAACATTTAGCTTGCTTCTTATCTTCAGTTCATGCATCACTGACGTTAACGAAATTATGAGAGAAGCTGTTGTTGTTGCTTTGTTGAATATTTTATCTCATCGTGCGTGTAATGGCTGTGGCCGACAGAATTTTTCGCTTGGTTTATGACACTATTTATGATTTTGATGTTGCTCACATTAGATAAGTAAGTTAGTGGGATAACTGACTTAGAACACCCTCTGTCATTGGCAACAAAGCCATTTGTACCACTTTGGCAGGGTTCTAAAATTGGTGCATCACAGTCTAGAAAGTAAAGAAAATTGAGCTTATCTATCTGGCTCTTCAGTGGATTGATCTTTGAACTAGTTTTTTTAATCTGCACTTGCTGAGTGCAAATGAAAATACATACACTTACACACCCGTATGTATGTATGTATATATATATAGGCATTGTGTGAGATAAATTTGGAACTGCTGATAAGCAGGATAATGCATTTTTATAGTCTGTCTTTAATTCCCAGCAGCAGAGTGCTGTTCATGCTGCTTAAAAATTCACTTGAGACCTATTAAATGACTGATGTACAAAGTGATAAATATGTCAGCAGGAGGCCTGTTTTTTCCTGAAATGCAAGTTGCTGGTTCTCCATTCTAACCATCCATTCATTACATGAGAAGCATGTAGTTGTGAACCAATCTGCTACCAGCTGATTCTCTTAACTGACTTTAGTCTGGAGTTTGACAGCCTCCATTCCTCTTATTTAACTGTTTGTACTAGCAAAACTAACTTCTTGGATCAGGCTTCCCTCCGGCAAGTTAACTGATTTTTTTGTTTTTGCCCCGGAGAGAGAGAGAGAAAGAGAGAGAGAGAGAGAGAGAGAGAGAGAGAGAGAGAGATGGATGCATGCCTAACCTGGTACATTAATCGGATTGTTTGAAACTGCCAGTTTCAACATGGCTTCACTGACGAGCGCATATTGGATTTTTCTTGCTTGGCACATTCCCTGTCTTTCAGAAGACCTTTTACTTTGCATGGGTCTGCTTTAAGTTATACATGGCAAGAAAAGTGGATTTTGTGGCTATCCACATTCACGGTTGGATACCTAGCAATAGTTGGTAGAGGCTGTTGATCAAAGACTGAACCTGTTGCTCAACGAACCTTAATATGACATAAGCATCTGTAAAATATTTGTCTTGGAAATGTTCCCACGCACAAATTCTCTTTGTTTCTGTAAACTTGACAGCTATGTTTTTTCAGACTTATCTTTTATGATTATATATAGCAACTTTACCTGATTTACAGGACCCGTGATATTTTTAGCCATTACGCTTTTGTACTGCTTCATGTAACCTGTTTTAATGTTAATTTCGCTCTGACATCACTCTGTTTCGCTTTATGACACACTGTTTTGTTTATGCAAATTCTTTATCTTTCCATTTCACTCCTCTGTGTCACATGTATTGTAATTGTAAACTGCCTTATTTCTGTATGTCATGTAACATCATATGTGGTTTGATGCAAATCTCTACATCTTGAATATAATCTTACCATTGCACCTCCTACCATGAAGTAAAAAAGTAAAGCTCCCATGTCCTAAGGGGAACACAGAGGAGGCACTCATTCCTACTCTTCAACGTTTGAGCTGCCAGTCCATGATTCCAATTTCCTGGATACCCTATTGCTCTAGTGCATAGCAGGAATTGTCATTTACTTGCCAGCGTGCCCAAGTACGAAACTTTCTGCAGTGTCACACAGAGTTACAGTTGCAGTTATACGGAGTCTGCGCAAAAGCATAGTCTGTTAGCTAACTTAGCATGTGTTTTAAATGTGAATTCTGTTGAGAATTGTTGCATATTATTGCATAAAATGCATTATAAATCTGAACAAATGATATAAATGTAAACATGTGCTATACAAATGTAAATTCTGTTGTAGAATTACACTACCATACATAACTTGTGAAACATAATAATGTCCTGGTGTTGACTATAATTAGGCCGAACCCAGTGGCTTCTTTCACTTTTGCCATAGTTTATGTTGGTTCATGCTGCTGGCTGAAAAAATCAGTCCTTGAATATATTGTAACTGGGATGGATTGCCTCCTGGGCCATGACTCATCAAGATATACGTAGAGATTATTTTTAAAGAATGAATGAATAAATGTGCTGTACTAGGCCGTTTGTGTAATTAAATCCCTGCTGTTACATTAACACAGGATATGATAGTAGCTAAAGGCTACTAAGCATTAGCAGCATTTGGAGCATTCATTCTTTGAAGCATTCATCTGTTTAATTATGGCTACTTGCAAAAAGTATTTGTCATGCTATGAAAGGGCTTAATGGGTTCAATCGAGAGCCTTTATATGTGGGATTCTGTCTTTGCCTGACTTAAACTGAGACTAAAACCTGGCAGCAGTGGAAACCACATTTTCAAACACATAACTGGCAACAAAGCTTTACAAACTTGTCTTTTGACTTTCTTGGAACCTGTGATAGCAATACCTCATTTGCTAATAATGTTTTCAAAATGCCATCATATACGACCATGCCTGAGAAAAACCTCACTAAGTCAGAAAATATCAAAACATCAAAACTAGGTTTGATGCTATACTGTATAGGGCTGGAATTGCATGTTTATTTCACAGATAGTAAACATTTAAAATGTTTTAAAGATGTAGTTCTATTTGTGGCTACTTGAAAATAAAATACTTAGATAGCAAAACTCTACATAAGAAGTTGTTCAATAGCTGACACAACAAGGAATATAAACATGTGTGAAGAACACATTTTGACCTATTTTATGCCTACTTGCCTTCTGAGCATGTTTCTCATAAATCAACTTTTTGACTGTGATGGTTTTGCAGGCATGGTCACATGTTACCATTTTAGTATTAGGTTGCATTCAGATTTTTACAAGTGACTCTTTTCAGAGATTTACATCAAACCATTATAACTCTGAAGAGTTGAGGAAAGAAGCCTAGAGCTTCAGTTTAGCTAGACTATTCTTAGTTTTTCCCAGTTGAAGTCAGCTTGTGAAAGGGAACATAGACCGAGAGTGGCTGTTGATACAGTGGGTTGATACAGTTTTCCAGTGTGAAATGTGTCTTTTTATGATTGATAAATAGAAGTGTGCATTGCTTTATTTGTAATCAAAGTCAGAGGTGTAGTAAACCATGCAAAATCTGCTGCTGTTGCTGTGACACCTTTCGAAAAATGACAAGCTTTGATGGGCGAATGGTTACTTGTAAGCTTCTTGTAACATTCTAGTCTTTTTCTTGATGCATCTCAGCTGTGTAATGGCCTTTACTTGTAAGTGATTTGACTTAACCATGATCTGTCAATTTTATTGAGACACAAATCTGAGTATACTGCTAACGTGCAGCAAGACAGTAATTTTTATATTTTAATCCCATAATTTGTATTGTTGCATGGGTGCAGTGCTGTAAATGGAATGTAATACCTTTGTTTTTGCAAGTGTATGTTGCCTTATTCCTCTCTAGGTTCAAGGCTGGGTCGTCGACCAAAGCGGTTGAAGGGTTGTCATGGATCCGAAACCAAGCCTGGTCACAAGGTCACGGATGTGTGTCCGTCATCTGCTGCCATATCTAAGGTGCCATCCTTTGGCCCAATGACTGCGGAACAAAATTCTCTGATCCAGAGGTTAGATTCTTCTACCTCAGAAAAGTACAGATTATCAAATTCGTCTGAGGGGGAGCTGACGTCATCACGCTCTGACTATTGTTTGAACATGCCTTTGATCGGTAAAGATGGATGCTATTACCATTCTGCGAGTTACTGTTCATCTGATAGTGAGCAGCATAGTCTGGTGCACCAGAAATCACACCCTTCTGCATCATCTTCAGCTGTTTCATCTGGTGCGATCAAAACTGAACCCTTCATAAACGATGTTGCCAGCCTCCCTGCCAAAATGAAACTTCATGACAACCGACGACCATTTTCCTCTTTGATGGAACTACCAGGATATCTTCGGCCTGCCAACGAACTGGTCATTGATGGTGCAGAGCCATGTGGTGCTGAACTTCCTCCAAACCTGACCACTAGTTGGTCCTCCGAGTATGTAGAGCCATTGTCGGGTATGGGATCCACCGGTCGAATTGTCAAGAGCATGAACCGGGTATATGATCATGCTCCTGAGACCATGACACTTTCTGGTCAGTCGAGATTTATTAAGAGAGAGATAACTCAGGAGGAGTTTGCACTCTGTGATGAAGCTTTGGTGAGGAACTTTGAAGATTGTCCACTGTCGGACTTCTCTTCAAGTCGAGATTCATCTTTTGCACATGACTGTCTTGTGAAAAGTGTGAACGATCAGTTATTTGTGAACAGTTCAGAAGGTCTTTGTTTTGACCCAATTGTAAAGGAAGAAAAATCGGATACTTTCAGAGACAGGTTCAGTGGTAGAATGTTGGAGTCGAAAGGACTTGGATATGGAGTTCCAGGCATACTGACCACGTGGAAAGGGGGAATTTCCAAGCCATTGGGAGTTGCTGATGATAAACTTGCCTTGCCTTGCACCTCAAGTGAACAAGAAGAAATTGCTTTCCCTGGTTCATCATCAGTTGAAGTTCTGATTGGGGAATCGGTGAAACCACCTGATCGGGTCAAGACACGTTTAATAAAGCACGTCATTGAAACAGTTGTTGAGGCACACCTTAGCACCTGTAACTACACCGCGGAAAAGGTGTCAGATGGCATTCAACGGTACAAAGATATGTCACTGAAAGGCCAGGTAAGGTTATTGCCTTGTTGAGGATTTATCAGTTGTCGTAAAATTATGTCAAAAAGTTGTTCAGTGATGATTTGTAATGATTTATTGTTTCATGTCATGTTTGATGTTACCTTTTGAGTTTTTTTTATTAAAGATTCTGTCTGTAAAGGTATTTGTTGTGTATCGGTGTGGCAGGTTTCTGAATTATTATTATGGCATGCACAGTAGTTGAATTTCTTTGTCATATTTGAACTGTTGTTGAAACTTCATTCACCACTAGTATTGTGCCTTTCAGTATTGGGAGACCATATCAGGCATGCAGTAGGCTTCCTTTAAGTTGCGTGCGTAGCTATTAAAATAAAATGAAATATACACTGAACCGTTCTAAATTTAGTTTTTCTTTAAAACTCCACCTCCTAATGGCATGGCCTGTAAAGAATTGTATGATTTGTTTTTTCTTCCAAATAAGTAATTAGAAGAGTTGTCTTTGTGATTTGCTTCTCTCTTTTCGAAATTCAGTTACTTTTCCTTTCTCAGATGCCTTTGAAACGGGTTATATTAAGTGTGATTTTTAGGCATTTGATTATATATGTATATATATGTATATATGTATATATATATTAATGTGGGAGTTTTTTTTATTAAAGATTCTGTCTGTAAAGGTATTGCTTGCAGTATTGTTATTTGATTCATGAAGCAGAATTAATATTTGATACTGAAATTCAAAGTAAGTTGTTACATTTAACTGTTACTTTATGATATCCAAGGTAATGGTTTGTTATTCTCTTTGAATTACTATAAATAAAATACAGTTGGTTACCTATGACTCAAATTTGAGGATTATATGTGGAATAATGCATTTAACCCTTTAACGACTGCGTAAATTTTTTCACCTACCCCCTCACGACCGCACATTTTTGGCAAAAACGGCCAAAAAATTAAAAAAATTGAACTTGTTTTCTCTGTCAGTTTTTTACATGTAGACATAAGATAAGCACCATTCTTTAGCATTTTATCTCCTCTTCCCAATCATCAGTCAAATTTTTTGAAAAAAGAAATTTGGGGTACCCCAAGTTGCCCCAAACTATATCCCCAAAGCATTTGCTATATTTTTATCTTCAAGACAGTCTACAAAACATTTTGAATGACAACATATAGAGCACAAAAAATGTGCAGAAATTGTTGCCAGATAGAACCAAACAGAAATTTTAAAAATATTTTCATAACTGAAAGAGATACAATTTTTTAATATTTAGACCGTTGTCATAAAAACTGAAGAAAATTACAGGAAAAAGGATAAAAATAAACCAAATTGAACTTATGATATCTCTGTTGGTTTTTGACATGTAGGCATAAGGTAAGTACCATTCTTTAGCATTTTATCTCCTATCCCCATTCATCTGTCAAGTTTTTTGGGGAAAATTTGTTTTGGGATATCCAAAGTTGCCCCCAACCGTACCCCAAAAATTTGTTATATGTTTACCTTCAAGACAGTCTACATAAAAATTGTAAGTGACAACATATGGTAGTTAGGCACAAGAAATGTGCAGAAATTGTTGCCAGATAGAACCAAACAGAAATTTTTAAAATATTTTCAAAACTGAAAGATATACAATTTTTTTAGTATTTGACCGTTGGGTAAAAACTGAAGAAAATCACAGGACAAGCCTAAAAGCAGAACTAACTGAACTTGTGATATCTGTGTCAGTGTTTGACATATATACATAAGGCAAACACCATTCTTTATCATTTTATCTTCTCTTCTTTTCCAACCTGTAATTATATTTCTCAACACAACATTTTCTGGGTAACTGAAAACTGACCCACAATCGCCGCAGGCATATAGCGGACGCCATTGTCATCAAACTCCATATCAGTGTGCCACTTGCTCACTTCGTATTGCCAACAGTCTCGTGTGATCCATCTGACACGTTTTATTCATCAGTAGAATCATAACTTTCGTTAATATACGACCATTCGTCGATGGATCGGTGAATTTCTTCCTTCGGTAAACAATGCTTCGCCATTTTGGGACTTTTAAATATCCATTTTTAGCTACATGCTAGCCGATTTAAATGCCCATTTTGATTGGTTAGTATTTTTATTTTGAGGTGTTTTCCAGGGATTCCGCTGATGTAATATGGATTAAAATTATACCTATTTGCCTAAATGACGTAGAATTCTAAAATTATAAGGATTACAAATAAACAAGAGGTTACGATATGACTAGCCCCCACCTACTACCGATTAGTACCGAGTGGTCGGATGACGTTACTACTGATTAGTATTGTGCGGTCGGTAATGAGTTAAGCATTATTCCTTTAAAAGGTTATTTGTAAATTTAAAGGTGGAAGAACCATTGCTGAAGGCAATCTCTTATGTGTAATGATGCTGAGTGGTTATAAATTTCAAAGATGTCTCTGTTGTATTTTTGGATGACTGCTTGAATTGCCATTGAAGTTTTCAACAGATTATGTGATTTGTATCCAGACAATGGATACAGCAGTGGATTGTATATGATGTTTTCAGACCAACCCTTCTCTGATTGCTTGTCAAAAGTTTATTCACCACCTGTCTGCCAGAAGGATATTATTTGTCAGAGCAGATTTGCTTTAGTTTCTGACCTAATCACATCTACAGAGTTGTTGTCTGTCTGTGAAATCTGTCAATGAGGACTCATAGCGGCGTCATTTGGTCAGAAAACCTAAATTTCTTTTGGCTGATGAGCACGGTCTGTGTTTAATGGATTGATTTTTGTGGGATTTGTTCACTGACTTTGAGTAGATATTCCAGAAGTGTTCTGTGAATTTTTAGCATTCTGTTACATTACACTGTAGGCTAAGAAAGACATGGATCCATCCAAAGTATGGACCTACTTTGTCGATAATATGGCGCCCGTCATTAAACGAGTTGTCAAGTTCAGCAAGAAAATTCCTGGTATATTTTGTCATTTGCTTTCTGTCTGCAAGATATGGTAATGTAAGAATTGGCCTAACCATACTGCAGACTGATCCCTTTTGCATCTGTTTGGTCTTTGTGCTCGTAACTATTTATTGTATTTTCATAATATTTTTTTACAAAATAAATTTTTGATATAAAAATTTGCATCTTCAAAACTACTGAATGTAGACATCTAACGAGAAATAGAATTTTGAAATGCAAAGAATTTATAGACACATGGAAAAGATCAAGAACTGGTATGAGAATTTATGAAGTTGATGATTCCTCTTGTGGAAGAAAAGCTAAACTTGGCAGTAAATAGTACAATATCACATTTTATCATGTTTACACTGTGCAAGCAGATAAAGCTGAAGGTCGGGAAACCAGTTTTGGCTTCTGCTGACTTGACCTGGAAATGCCATTCACAACATAGGAAATAATTGTTTGGTGTGTCGCCAGTGCAGAATAAGAGGAGCAAAGTTATAATTTATCTGGCATTATGTTTGCTTGGATTAAAACAGGAAGTGGCCAGTGTGTCATTTAAAAAGAAAAAGAAATTTTTTTATCTTAATCATTTTAGTAGATGATTCTTGAGTTGGAATTACTTAAAAGCATATCTGTTAATTAAAATTTTCTTTATTATTGCCTGATTTACATAATTTTCCATCTGACTGATAGCCATGTGATGTACAGATTGCCTCGGAAAGGTTCTTAAAAGGCTCTATACAAATGCTGTGTTAGTATTACGTGTCCAGTTGATTAAAGGTCAGTCTTTGTTGTAGGATTTTCTGAGTTACATCAGGATGATCAGATCAGTTTGATCAAACAAGGGTCATTTGAAGTTATACTCACCCGATATACGCGGCTCTTTACAGATGGTGGAATGTTCGTCCCCGACATGACTGTCTTTGTGCCTCGGTTGGTAGGATTTCTGTTGCTGTTGTGCTTCTTATTCAAGCAAACAAAACGAAACAACTCCAAGGTTAAGGCTGAATGCTAGTGTCATCTGTTGCAACACAGAGTAGCCATTTGCCATAATTACATATTTTATATTTAGAGGTTTAGAAGTTAATCAGTGAACCAATGCATTTTCGGTTCAGTTCACTTACCGGTAATTTGATTCAGTGTTACAAGTGCACGGCATTATATTCTGGTTTTATTCCTAAGACTGTTAGTCATAAGAGCTCTTCTGACTAAATGTGTTGCATTCGCTAGTGGGGTAATGTGATCATAAGACCACAATATTGCTGTGCTTACTTTCTCTAATTGTGTGGTCTTCATGTAAAACACTCTCTGAACTCTTCATTAGACCCATCAAAACTTAACTGCAAGTCAGGGCTTTTCATTTGATTGACCCTACCCTGTGGTAGAACTGCCTTCTGTGATGTTACAGAATGGGGAAGTTAAGCAAGTGCTGCTGTTCATCATCTCATTTCCTGCCATCCATTTCTGATTACTCGTAATTGATTCTACAAGAGTGCAGCATGAATGTTGCCACTGTCTAAATTACTTAACTCCACGTTCTGAAATTTAGAAAAAATAGAAGATGCAGATAATTGCGAGCACAGACAACTGTGGTACAATTAGTTTTATCTTGAGGATATTTAATTTTTTCATTTCCCAGAAATAGAAGTTCAATCTTTCAAAAGCAGTTGCCTCTAGCTATTTATTATTAATTTGAAAGTGTTGACAGCTACTGTGTAGGAGACAGAAAGAGAGTATTGAATGCCAGCTAATAGCAAATGTTACTAACAGTGAGCATTGCTGTCACAGTAAGGCGATATATTTGTGAGTAATTACAATATCTGTGTACAAGATACCTTCCTGTAACTAGTAATGCAGATTTACTGGTAAACTATTTTACAGTAAAAAATCCGAATTTTTTACTGGTCGGAATGGTATAATATGGTAAAAATGGTAAAAAATGATTTAATTGATGTAATCCCTTGGTTATGTCCCACACATCTGTTTTGCCATTTTCAAATACAGTAAAGTACTGAGATAAACAATAACATTGCTCAAGTATTGATGTGCTAAACGGAGTTTGATTCACACAATAAATTCTTGTTAGGAAGTCCATGTTTGTCCTCTGTTACATATTGTAAGGAATATAGGTTCAGCAGTTTCCTAAGCTCAGACGTGGACTTAAACAATGAAATACTGAAAGTGCATTGCATTAAACTGAACTTATAGGGGTTTAACAAGAAATGGTGCTAAATCACTTAAAATAGGCAACATTAGGCCAGCAACTATAAAATGAACTATTTTAAAATCAGTTAACCAGTTTTTCTTAACAAATTTTGTATGAAAATGCTATAACAAGCTTTCACACTATGATGCTGGCAGTTTTTCCTAACAAACTTTATATGTAAATGCTATACAAAAAAGCTTTCACACAGTGACACTGATAGTGTTACTGTCATTTTAATATCCTTACAATTGCTGTGAGCTACCATATAGCTTAAGTATTTTACTACCAGTATAATTACACTGAGCGGCCATACAGACTAGACTGTCATCAGTATGAGCACCACAGTCAGTGTGTGTTTCTGTAGGCCTAATCAGCTGCATCAGTTAAATCCGTCTGGGGTGAGCACTAAATAAAGATGGGTTCACAGATCAAAATGCATAACTTAGTAAACTAAGTGACAGATTAATTTAGTGAATAAAGCTGACATGGTGACTTGGTGAGTGAATATTGTTACATTGCACACTGAATATTTCCCACTTCTATAGAGCCATTCTCTCGTAATGCATGAGACATCAGCTGATAGTCGCTTGTAAGCAAAACCACATTCTAACTGTAACATAACAATGGCTTCTTGAGATGGGTTAGACTAAAGCAGGCTTCTCCAACACACGGCCTACAGGCCACAATCCGGCCCATTGACTGTGTTCATCCAATCTGCCAAAATTTCTAATTTGAAAATTTTTAAATCAGGTTTATTAACAGTCTCAGTGGTTCAATGACTTAGCAATTTTCGTTGACCCAACTAAATATCTCACTGACCTGAATGTCAGACTTTAAGGAAAGGATTGGTTTGTTAGCAAAATCTATGGGAAATGAATAAAACCTAAACATTCACACAACAGTTACAAATTATTAAGAAACATTAAAATCTAACGAAAATTATGCATTTCCAAACACTTTCTACCAAGCCTCCTGAAACAATGAAGAATGGCAAGTACTCTAAATTACTTGCAAACCTCTTGGCTGAATTTGCACATAGATTTACACACTCTAAAGAACGCATCAGTGATATGCAGCTGTTTGGAACTCCACTTAAAGCTGATCCAGCTGATGCTTCAAAAACATTTCAGCTGCAACTTATTGAGATTCAGAAATAACAGTGACATAAGAAAGCTTCCAAACACATGATCTGTTAACATTTGCCAGAAAATGTATTTTCCCAGAGATGTTTTCGGTTCTAGCAGACCATGCACTAGGCCTAGGTTTATTGCACTCTTGGTGATATATCAGTGCATAGTGGGCAGCATTTCTCTAGAATGACAAATGTTAACACAGATTCAATGTTATTACTAACAGATAGATATTAAATCCAAATTCTCTGAATAGCTACATCAGCTGCTGTAGCAGAAGTAGATTACTTTGTAAGCAAAAGCAATGCCATTCACCTCATTACCACTGTCAATATCCAGTAAAAATTTGAATATGTGACCTAGTAATTTATCCTAAAGTAGGCAGGTCATTAATATTGTAATTACAATGATTATTATAAAAGTTTTTGAGTATGTGTGCATTAATGCTTGATAAGGGGATCTTAATAATGATGAAATTATTTCTTTGACCTCTGAGTCCCCAGAAAAATGGTAATGTGGCCCTTCATCCAAAGAGGTTTGGACTAAAGCTTGGGCTTAGCACAAAGGAAAGCAACCTTCAGTGAAGGAGAAGTTGACAGTAGAAAGAATGACATGGTGCAAAACACAAAGCATTCCTTAGAGAAAAGCAGTTGGAACCAGGTTCCGAGTGCATATTGAGATTGTTAATTTTAGACAGAGTTGCTGGTTTGAAGTAGTTGAAGACAGGTAGAGGAGATTACTGACAGTAACAACAACCAATCTGATAAATAATAAGTGTAGGGAAAGATTGCTTGAAGTATGTAAACATTTATGCCATTTTTTTACCAATTTTACCATATTTTACCATGGTGAAATATAAAGTGGATTTTTTTCAGTGAAAAGTCTATATTTACTGGTATAATATCATTTCACATCATTGCCTGTAACCCAGCAGAGTTCAGATATAATGAAGTTTGTGGTGACACAGAATTAGGACTCCTTTGGAAATTACTGTGTGCTGTAACTGTCTTAAGAGTTTTCAAGTTTTACTGTGTTCTTTGTATAAGAAAGTGAGTTAAAGTACCTTTCATCAGCTTCGCACTATTCGCTGTACCCTCTCTTTTCACGCTATCTCGTCTCTGGTGCATGCCCTCAATTGCACCAGGGTTGACTTTGGTAATGCCATCTTCAACGACCTATCCATAGCCAACACTGCTAAGCTTCAGTCTGTCCTGAACTCTGCTGCTTGTCTTCATTGGCTTCCCATCCAGCATTTTAAGAATCTCATTCTTATGTGCAACTGTGTTTTGCTGGCTCAGCTCCTCTTTACCTCATGAACTTTTGCACTTTAGTCTCCTCGTTACCGGGCCATAGCACCCTCAGTTCGGCCTCCCATGATCTCTTGTTTGTCCCTCGCATGTAAACTGCTACCTTCCAGTCCAGAAGCTTTGTGTATGTTGGTTCCACCTGCTGGAACTGTCTCTCTTGAGATCTGTGACTCAGGCTCCTCTCTCTTTGCCTCTCAGGGTTTTGCTGGCACCTGTAGACTACTGTTTAACAGTGATTTTACTTGTTTGGGTTGGAAGCGCCTCTGTTGAGTTTATTCTGTTAAGAGGCACTTTATAAATCTTAAATTACAATTACAATTTCTGTGGGTCATCTGCTTCTGTATTTAAATGTAAAAAATTAGATCATAGTGGTTTAGATTTGGCTCAAAGTTGATCAGAATTTCTTACTTTTGCAGTGAAATCATGCGCCAAATGCCAATGGGAAATTTTTTTGAGGAGCAGTATCATTTCGCTGAGATGTTCAACAAGCTGAAATTAAGTGACTCGGAAATTGGTTTATTAACTGCAACCATGATTGTCTGCCCAGGTGAATCATTTAATGGAAAGATTTTGAATGATTCCACTTCCTCTTAATATTACCTTTGCATTTCATTCATGCATGTGTGGCCTTTGCTGTCAGAAATATCTCAGGTGAAATGGCAGGCTTGTCTTTGATCTTGTTGTGTATGTTACTTTAACAGAAGTAATTAACGTTGCTGCACAGAATTTGAAAGAAAATTATTTTGACTCTTTCTATTATTACAGCAATTGCTTATGAATCAACGGAAGTGCACTATTACATGGCCAAATTAGTGCAAATATGATGTTGTAAATAATAAGTAATTTAAGAAGATAATTTAAGTGAAAGAATGTAGGGTTTTTGTGAACTCAAAGCATTTTCTGATGAGTTTAAAATATGACAGGACCATAGATAGACCCATTTATGATAGGCTGCAACTGAGTTACTTGGCTACAGTATTGCTCGACACAGTTGTGATTACATTATTTTACTTTTGCCACTGTTATATTTCCAGATCGCGTTGGACTGTTGAATTGTGAGGCCATTCGTCAGCTGCACTTGCTGCTAGTTCAGTCGCTTTACGACTTCATGACGCAGAACCATCCAGGTGCTGTCATTCTCACCTGTATTTCTTTGTCCTTCTAAATTCCATAAAAACCCTGCAGCCATCAAACATTTTCAATACTTTGCTGACATGGTGTACAGAAACAGAATGATTATGATTGTTATTGTAATCTCAAAAATTTCAAAAGCGCTGCTTTAAAGCTAAGCGCAGGGCATCAGCTTGTTTGTGAGCACTGCATCAAGTCAGAGGTTTGTCCAAAGATTTCACTTGAGGAAAAAAGTCCAGTTGCCAGAAAACCTGGGAGAGAAGGGGACACAGGAGCTGTTATGGTGGGTTGTGTTTAGGTTGAGAGAAATGGGAAAGCAGTGGATTGGATGGATCAGGGTAAAATTTCTTGAAAAGGTGGAACTAGTTTTGAATGTAATACCTAAGGAGCAACAGATAGATGGGCTTTAGACAGATGATAGCTGGTGAATGACAGAAGGGCTAGAGGAACAGAGTATTTGCAAAATTCAGGAGGGAGATTGTTTCAGAGTTGAGATGCATTGTGATATATGAATCAGTTAGAGAGCTTAAGATGAGTAGTTACTCGGGGATGGGCTAGAGTGAGGTAAGAGGATGAACAGGTAGAGCAGAGTGATTGGATGGGAAAGAGTTTGCAAAGATAAGTAGGTGGCATTATTACAGAGAGTTACAGATCAGAGAATGAGCTTTGGAATGAATGCATTTGGGGATTTTCAGCCAGTCGAATGATGTAGGGATAGGACTGATATGTGATGCATGGGTGTCCTAGTGACAGCTCAGGCAACTGAATTTTGGATGAGTTGAAGAAGCTTAATGTGAGTGGATTCAAGGTTAAGGAAGAGGGAATTATAGTAGTCGAGCTTGGAACAGTCGAGATAACAATGATAGAGGCGGCTTTAAGCTTGAGCATAGATTGAATATGGCATAAATCATAAACATGAATGAAACAGATGCACGAGAGGCTGGAGATTGAGGTAACGTGAAGATTGCATACAGGTGAATTAGAGGTGAAAGTGGAGGAATTAGTTGATAGGTGGGTGGAAGGGTCAGGGATTTTCTTAATGTGATCTAGTTGACCTAGAATAATAAATTCAGTTTTGGCAGGGTTGAGGCAAAATAGGTTATAATGTTGATTTGCCAAATTTCATTGCTTCACACATGAAGCAATGGATAGCCACATGCTGATTAGCCTTGTAAACAGACTTTGTGAGGGGAAGGAGGTATCACATTTCTTAACTGGGCATTTAATATCTCCTGAATTATTAGTATTCCATCTTTAGGGAATAGGAACATTGAAAAAGAAATTCATCTGCTAAGCAACATCTACCCTGGCAGTTAGTTAAGCTAGCTGTCGTTATAATTTGTATTAGTGCTCTACGCCTCAGTATGGCTTTATTTTGTGAGATCAAGAGTTGTTTTAATATGAGTTGAATCCAGTTAAAGGCTGAAAATTTTTAGGATGCCTTTTTTCATTGTGTGTTTGATGCTGTTTCAGACAAATGCATTGATTTGTTTTCAAAGACACTTCATATTCTGCCTTTTGTACAAAGAATCAACGAGAGTCATGCAAAACAACTCAACAACATTAAATTATCAACACCAGAGATAATGTTTCCTCCTCTTCATGATGAAGTTTTTGACAAGGCAGGATAAAGTTCTGTCTGCACAATAACAGGTTCAGTCAGTGGCTTATACCTGCCCAACAAAAAGACAGCGGGGAGTACATACCTTGGCACGAAGCAAATTGCATCGAATGAAGCATAAGAATCAGTTAATTTTTGTTGTTAAAAACCTGTGGTTATTTTGCCAAAAGTAATCTTTTATTTTGTAAGATTTAGATTTTAGGTTTTTTTGTATCCTTTGATCCAAACTTTGCCTTTTGTTTTGTATGAACTGTCACTATAGTGTCTTAGTAATAATAATGAGATTTTCCATAGCCCTTAGTTATATCTTTTCTGTTTTGGGTTGTGTGGTTACCTTACCCTGTGTTAAGTTAATTTAGTGACTTTGTTATCATAAGTGTTGCACACAGAAAGCATTTATGAAATGCTGGCCATCCCTGTGTATTTGTGGATTCAGCTTTTTGGCTTATCTTTCCAGGTTTCGAGTTTACAATCCTTTGCGAATGCATTCAGTCATTTACTGCCATTCACACTGGCCATTTGATCTATGGAAGCAAATTTGATTAGTTACCAGTGATACAAAAGTAAAGAGTTTGGAATAAATTACATTATTTTGTTCATATCAAATCATGATGGCATAACTGAACTGGACTTGTAAAGTTCAGCCTACCAGAACATTATGAAATTTTGGTAGTAGTACAGGTAATTTTTATATTATTTCATGCATGAAGCTAGGTTTACATGAAGAACTTAATCTGTTGCAACTAATTGGTTAACTCACTATGAGCTTGATGTTATCTGGGCCAGTTTTGCATCTACTGTTGCATCTTCAAATTGCTAAATAATGTCGATTTCTTGTTTGCTTAGAAATCAGTGCTTGCATGAACATTAGTAAACGAATTCTTTGATTCAGAACAAGTCAAAAACTACCAGGAAATTTGAGAAATGAAATACTGGAAGTTTTGACACATTGGAGTTGACTGTTTTCTAGTCTTAAATAGTGCACTTTTAATGCTTATTTGGACACTGATTAGAATAATGAGGACTAATTGTCATAATTGTAACTTTCTGGCTTTTCGGCTTTCCATCCAGAGTTCATTTCTTAGTACATCTCTTCAGATTTTTGGTTAATTTTTAAGGAATATTGTCTGTTGGGTTCATGGTTTCCTTTTTGGTTTGCCACTGTTGTTTTCTGGACTTTGGGCAAAGATTTCCTGTCAGAGGTTGAGATGCACTCTGATTACCAGGTACCTTACAGTACCTTACAGTAAAGTGAATTATAATAAAATTCACAGCTTCCTGTGAAGATTGAAATGCTCTTCCAGAATTTTTGCCAGTTGAGGAGACAAACGTCACTACGGTATTGGCCAGTAGGGATGAACAAGGAAGAAGACATGGAATTGTTGTTACAGACTGTGCCAAAATGGGCTGCTGAATAATTCTGGTTTCGGTGTGGTTGACATGTATATTTTGTCTATGGTATGACACTGGCATTTTGCTTTTGATGAGAGCTGCTCGTTGGCATCGTCATATGTAATATTGCGTGTTGCTTTGTGGTTTTTCTGTTACAAAATTCTTTATATTGGTTACTTTTATTGTGATTTGTTAATAATAATGATGCTCCACACCAGTGCCTCCATGTACAGAATGGCAGGTGTGAAAGAAGCAGAAGGGATAGAAATGGAAGAATAGAGGGAAACATACAGGCTGAAAGCAGTTTTCTAGATAGCCCAGTGACTGAAGGAAATGACGCTTAATCCGGTTTATACATTATCAAATTTATCGTGTTTATTCATATGTTTGGTGAAGTGTAACAAGGCATTTGAATCTTTTATCAAAATGGTTATTGTACTCATTATTATCATCAAAATCAGCATTATCATTGTTGTTGTCATCATCATCAATCTGATTGTCAGTTTCATCATCATGGCCTTTATCATATCGGTTTCCCTTATTGTTATAGATCACAGATTATGAGCCTTTTTAGCTTGTAAATTTAACTGGGTAAAACTGAATGCTTTTTGAGTATTTGCTTCGGATAGGTTTTGCCTGTGCACTTGCCAGTATATGTGTATGTATGTGATTAAGTTGTTGCTGTTTGTCTGTCATTTCCGATAGATGGCATTGTGCGGATGTGCCTTTCCTTGTTTTAAGTACCTACTGCTAAACCACTGAGTTAAAATTCACTGTGGTGACTTCAAACAGGTCATGCCATCCTACATATATGCCTGCACAGGGCACTAATTTATTTGCACTCTGGGCAGTAGACCACCTGTGCTGCTAGTGATACTGACTTCAGCCAGGTGTTGTTAGGACTAGTTTCATGAACTGTTGTAATAGGTTTTGGTTGCAACCAGTTTGTTGTTTATAGCTAACTGGACATCTGACGAAAAAGCATTTATTAATCTTGTGTTTGTTCTCCGTATTGCATGTTTGTTTAAAGGCTTAAGGATTATCTTTTGGTGGTTTGTCAGTGATGTTGCTGTTAAGGTATTGGTGGTAGCAGTAGTTTCTTTTTAATGACACTGTGTCATGACGAAGATGATTAGTGTCACCCTCCTCCTGTGTCCAGGCTTGGGCCTGGCACCACCCAACCAAGGAGGAGTTAAGGTTTTGGTGTGATATTTTAGTGACTTATGGTACATGTGACCTTGATATGATTATTTGTACCATGTCTTGGTGTGAGGTGTGACTCTTGTGACGTTTGTATGATTTTGGGACATTTATCAGAGCTACATATGCTTTCTTGATTTTTACCAGGCAGTGTTTGTATGAAACTGAAACTGTAGTGAAAATCAGAATCAATTTTTCCTGATAACATAGTTGACCATTTATTATACTGTTCTGGGAATGATGTTCTGAGAAACTTCAAGGCCAGTGGAATTAGGATATCATCAGAAGAGGTATGGAGCTTAAAATTGACCTATAAATTGACCTGGCCTACTTAAATGATTTTATGATGACAGTTATTGCTGTTATGCTTTCATAACTTTATGGCATACTTAATTGTTGCCTTGCTTTCTTGTTAAGAAATCAGTTGATTGTTTTATGGCTTGAGCTGCCACCTGCACATCAAAGTTATGTTAGTTGAGCAGCACAGCCCGACACAATAACTTTGGTTAGGACACACACATAAACCATTCTGTCTGCATGTTTATCACAAGTAAACCTCCTCCTTCTCTTCCTCTTCCTCCTCCTTCTACACGACCTCTTCGTATTTTGCCAGATGACACACTTTCTTGCAGACCTTAACTGAGTAATTTAGAACTAGAAGAGTTTTTTACTTTTTATTTTAATTCTTTTTATGTGCTTTTCCTCTTTTTGGATTGCTTATTTTTGGGAAAGGCAATGGTTTTGAGATTGGAGTTGGGTCAGTGTCTTCTTCTTCTTCTTCACATCAGTAGAGGCAACCAATCAAAGTAGTTATGCGACCGATGTGTACTTGACTAAAAACTGGTTACTTGTTTATGCATTTAGTGCTGTA
Source organism: Norana najaformis (assembly GCA_964023275.1). Classification (NCBI taxonomy): domain Eukaryota; kingdom Metazoa; phylum Annelida; class Clitellata; order Crassiclitellata; family Hormogastridae; genus Norana; species Norana najaformis. Next base: position 28,056,913 of record OZ029915.1, read on the forward strand.
AGTACTTTCATGCTGTGTGTGTTTAAGGGTAACAGTTTACACAGGCTCTGTTTACAGAGACAGTCTTGTGCATTACGGTGATGGCACTATAGGAGTTATTAGAATAGGTTATAGATCTTGATGGTTTTCGCTCAGTGGTCATCCTTTGTTCCATGCATGCTTTTGACGTACTTGAATAATCCATAATTAACACAAATCTTGTAAAGATTGCATTCAGTTGGGCATAAATTTCTCTCTAACCTCTGGCTGTAACTGACTTAATTTGTTTTGATCACTTTGATTGAATGAAGATGTTTTATTCTTCTGTGAATGAACAATGGAACCTTTTTTACAAATAAATTTGGAACAATTTATTCTAAACTGATTGAAATTGAGTTGCTCCAAAAATTGTCCACGTTTCTTTTGTTGTAAATGAGAGGAAAAATTGTTATGTGACACTTGGTGGATATATTTAAAATATTGACCAGAGCAAAAGCTGAAGTCATTCTGTCTGATTTTCATGCAATCCACCTTGTATAAGTGCCCTGTGGAATGCAATGATTACGTGTAATCTTTTAATCCAGATTATTATGATGAAATTTTGCTGGAATAGTAAATTAATTCAAAGTAGCGGATGTGCAAAATGGATTTACTGGTATATGTGCGCTTTGGTGTGTGACTGCCGACTCATTAGCTAGTGTGTTTTTCATCGGTTTCGTTGAGTTTTTGGCCTTTTTTAAGTTCTCTTTTTGGATATTTACTCCATTTGCATTTTCGTCACCACCTCTGTTAATCGTCTCCCTCAAGAATTGTGACTTGAGCTCCTTTCTCTCCCCCTCTCAGTGTTCTGCAGACACCTGAAGACTGTACTGTTAACAGTGATTTTACTTTTTCGGGTTGGAAGCACTTCTGTTGAGTTTCTGCTCTAAGAGGTGCTTTATAAATCTCAAATTTCAATTACAATTACAAAAGAGCATGTGATCTTGGTATAGCATAAGTTAACCACTGTAGAAAATAATGCTTTTAGAAATGTGTAAATCCAATAAAGAAGTGAGATGTGGTTGTTTTAATAGCAGTAGAAAGAAATAATTACTACTTTAAAGTGATGAGGAAGTATGAGTTATTTACAAGAACAGCACAGTTGAGAACTGATTGTTGTGAGACAGGGTGAGGCACACTGCAGTTGAACTTTAACTTCAGTTTTGTGAAATTTGTTTAGGCTGGCAGCTGTTACTGCTGCTGCTGCTGCTGCTGCTGCTGTTGCTGCTGCTGCCCTGGTAACTACTGCTACAACAACTGCTGCTGTTAAAATTCAAATTAACTGCTGCTGCCTTATGATGTTCAGTGTTGGCAATATCTTTAACACATCACTGGACACGAAATTGTTTGATTTGTCTGATTTTTGTTGCTTATCATCAAAGTTCTGCCTTAAAATGTTGTGGTTGTTATGAAATCTATCAGCATGTTACCTAACTGCTGTTTAGGAAACTTAAACAAATTAGGATTTATATTCTGACAGTTGCTTTCTGTTATAAATATTTACTGATGTAACGACTTTCTGGTTTCATTTGGCATCCAGCTGCTCCATCAGTTTTACCTGTAAACATGAAAACATAGGACATTATATTTTTCATTTACATATTCCAAATTTTAAAATTTTTTATTGGTTTGTTTGTGTTTATGAATGCTATAGATGTCATTAGAATAGATCATCACTGCAATCTTTAAATTGTTCCTATTGGATTTAAGAACATATTTGTCAGCAGTTTGGGGGTTCTGCTTTGTGGATGGTGTACGTGCACTAGGTGTGAGAGTTCTTTGAAGCTGTGCTAATGAGAGGACTTCTGAGTATGTTCCCTCAAAATGTGTCATAGAAATTTTGCATTGTATTACATGTGTGTGGATGATGGACAGCAGTTATGCTTTGCAGTCTATTAAGAATTTTGCAACTAGACCTCACATTACATTGCAGCGTGCAATTTGTCAAATCAGGTGTTACATTATATATTTTTGCAGTATTTTTAAATCCCCTTTAATCTTATGTATGTGATTATTGTGTTTCTTTGTCTGTATAATTAGCCATGCTGTTCGCATCTTCTACATCCTTTTTCCTCTTCTGTTGTCCTTGTGATAGGCAATAACATTTCCGCGCTTGGGTAAAGCTTGTACATAATATTATACAGGTGGATTGTTGCTTTTATTACTATTTCAGTTATTATTTTTTATTTATATTATTATTGTTGCTCTCGTTATTATTATTATTATTATTATTTACTATGTAATATTTAATCATTACTTATTATTATTAATACCAGTAGTGCTAATATTATTTTGCATACCATTTAGCATTTCGCTGTCATATTGAATATGCTGTGATTGTGGACTTGGCTGATAGAAGGAAATTCAGTGAATTTTCATACACAATATAACTGTTTCTTGCTGTCTGACATAGTCGTGAAAAAGATTTCACTTGTGTTAATTAACCTACCTGCTTCAGGAAGAAATGTTAATGTTCTGTTACTGATACATATTGTCTAAAGGATTTCAAAATGATAGCTACTGGATTCAAATTAGTTGAGCGGCATGTTCATTTGAGATCTTATGTTAATGAATACTGCAACTCTTTGAATATTTTAAAAGGAATTTCTGGATGAATTCTGTTGTAGAAATTGACGTGAAAAGAACTATTGCAATGCTGATAAGTACACTGTAACTAGCTGTATACATAGCAGTTATACTGTACGTGGCCATGCAGACTGTGAAAGACTTGTCTTCCTGTTCTGTCTGCTGACTGCAGTTGCTTGCAATTTACTTTGCTAATTCCTTTGTCTGCCTCAGATTTATTTTAAATATTCATTTAATATTTACTTGTGCATGAGTGTTTTTAACTCTTTCTTTGATTCTTTGATTAAACCTCTGTTTCTTTCTACCTGCTTGAAGTTGGTTTTCTGTATACCACAGAGAGTCACTTCATTTGGGCACATAGCTGGCCTGTGCTGGTCCATTGGTGACAGCTAGTGGGTAGCTACAGACCCAATGTATGCCCAGCTAACTTGGGGGTCAGGATATTGTTTTGATCACAGAAGCTCAAGGATTTGCTGTGAAGATATAATTTTACATCAGTTAGCTCAGTGGGCTTAACATTGTTTCTCTATCACTTTGCATGTATTTCTTTGTCTGACCTAGAAGTAGTCTCTCTTCTTGACCTTGAGGTAGTCTGTCTTCTTGACCTTGATGTAGGCTTTCTTCTTTGTGTGTCCTTCTCTTTCTTTGTCGGTGTCTTTTTCCGTATTTGATCCCAGTGGTTTTTCTCTATTTCTCTGAGATGGCTTCTCTCTTTGTTTTGTTCTTGTCTTCTCATTGTGTGTCACTGAGATCATATTTCATTATCTGAACCAGGATCCTGCCCATAAGTTTTTATTACAGTAGCTTTTATTCTTCTGTAAGGCATTGGTCTGCAAGTACCTTGATATTGGTACCCTAGTGTCCTGCCTATTCTTCATTCTGTTGAGACGAGCAGAGACGTGTGGTTTGATAGTATCCATGTATAGTTTAGGAGCTTGATATGCCTAATCTTAATGCAGACATGTGATGCATACCGTATATGCTGTAATACTGTGTTTGCACAATTTAATGACTGATGACTTTTTGACATCTAAAACAATTACTGTGTAAAACACGTAGTGATGTCCTACCATTTGGAATGCATGTGTCTGACTTAGTAGGTCTTACTTCTGACTGTGAATATTACAAGCTTTTTGTATGGATGCATATGTATAGGTTTAAATATGGGTACGTACCGTGTATGTATATAATTTTAGCCCAAGTCATAAATAAACGTTGCATTTAACTTTAACCTGTGTATGTTTGTAATTAGATGTTAAACATTTGTTTCAGGTCTTTGCAGCCTGTGTTTGTGTAAGTTACTAGAGTATGGAAGGAATAAGTCGTACAATAACTTCTGATTACAGTCAGCTTAAGTATGGTTATAGCTGATAACACTCGATATTAATTAATACTTGCACAGCCTGGCAGTTTAAGTGCAGTCTAGACACTTTAATTCTGCATTTTTCTTATTGGATGCCTGTTGAAGACTGACTGTGATGACTGGCAAACACGAGTGTTACAGCGTTGTTAGTATGTGCTTTCACAAGGCACTAGTTGATCTTACATGATTGATCTTGAACGATTCTAAGTAAGTGGTGTGATAACTTAAAGCAGAGATAGAGGTAACCATCGAATGCTTTGTAAAGCTTAACACATAGGAGAAAGGCACTAGGGAAATTCGTTTTTGGCTGTTTGTTCCAATGTATTGTGAACTACAGAGCTAAGAATTGTTTGTTTCAACAACCATTTACCAAATTGGGAAAACTGATGGTGCATGGAATGCACTGTTTCAGAGTTAACACATTGCATTCATAATCAATACTAGTTTCACAGTTACTTTGTTAGCGTATCCAGACAGTATATGTTATCATTTGGAGATATTGGCCAGTTCTACCCAGCCTGGATCTGGACTTCACTTCTATATATGCTATATTTCAATAATTATTTGCAATAATATGAATTCCATATAGCTGCAAATATGTTCTTTTAGCTGTTAAAAAATAGCGGTGCAAAGGCAGTTCAATGGATGAATGATAAATACTTGCAACTCTTGTTCTGGATGAACTGCAAACAATTAACTTGGGGCACGGTAGCCAATTTGATAGAGTGCTTGGCTTGTAATGTGGAGAGTACGGTGTCCAGGCTCCTCTGAGACGATTACTGTGTAGGGGATCTTGAGCAACATCCTTCACTCACAATTGCTTGGCCCCATCGATTGATGCTAAGGCATTATAGGTAGTGGTGCCTAATATATGCAGAAATAATAGCAATTAACTTGAGCTTAAAAATTGCAGTAAATCATTGAGTTTTTTAAGAGGAATGGTTGATTGTGTTCAGTCGACTGTGCTTCTTTGGCTGCTTATTTTCACAATATTGTAATTTTAATTTGAGATTTATAAATAAAGCGCCTCTTAGAGGATAAACTCGACAGAGGTGCTTCCGACCCGATAAAGTAAAATAACTGTTGAACAGTACAGTTTTCAGGTGCCTGTGGAACACTGAGAGGGGGAGAGAAAGGAGCTCAAGTCGCAGTTCTCGAGGGAGATGATTCCAGGAGATTCCAATAGCTTTGAGGTGATGATTGATGATAGCCATTTGCAGACAGCGTGTATGTATGTTGTTCGATGAATCGAAAGTGCTGTCAGGGAAGCACATTCAGCAGTTGCCATAGAATTTTTTCCCATATAATAAACACAATATAATAGGCCATGGTGGACACGGTTGTTCTGAGCCAGTGCGACACTGACCTGATTGGCCCAATGTTGCTGGGTTCATACATAATTTTTTCTCATTATGATATCGCTGATAACCGTCATTGGTCTTATAGCTAGCCACCATTGGCACCTTGCTGGGCTATGATTGTGGGTGTCCGGGATTTGACTGGTAAAGCCTGCAGTTGGCTATTGCTCTGCTGAGAGGTTGGGGCATGGAATAAGTAGTTTCTCGAGTTAAGCAAATACATTGATTCTCATTTACCCTGTTTTGTTGCATTGAGCCGATATGATTTTATTTGGTAATGTTTATTTAACAACGCCCAAATGATAGGCTTCATAAGTGAACAGAGTGCAGAGACTATATTGTAATCGTAAACTCGAGATTTCTACAGCGCCCAACGGAAGCTAAGTCGCGAGAACCAGCTTATTTACAGGCGCTCAGTCAAAACAAAATGGATAGGCAAGAAGGGTTGGGTTCCAGGTCAAGATCCAAGAGTCAGGCAGGCAGTCAGACGGCTATGGTGGGTAGTGTTTGGAATTGGATCTGCGGGACAAATAAGGGGAAGAAGAGGAATCGGGGTAGGATCTGCGGCGGAGGAACGTATATGATCCAAGGCAGGAAAGCTGACGGTTGGCTACCCGACCAGTAAACTCTAACAGATAGGCTGGGGTAGAATTTTTCCAATGTTCGTGCAGCGGAGATGGGCATACTGCCCTCCTCTGTGTTGGTAACACGTGATAATAAGCAGTTGGGGCTAGTATCCTCAGGAGAAAGTTATTCTACACCTGTTGTTTTACTAGTCTATATATAAGCCTACTATGAATATCCACGAGTGTTTTTATTAGTATAATAGACTAGAAATGTTCGTTTGTGTTCTTGGTCTTCGGATTCTTTCTTTTGTTATCTTCCTTTCTGCGTTTTTCTGGTGTTCCATCAGGGAGGAGGGTGAGCCCTTCCCCGGTGAGGGCTCACGGAGATCGCCGTCCCTGATTTGTGGCAAAGGGGCAGTCATAGTTGGCCAGGTTATCTGTCTTGTTTAATGGCACAGGGTGGCCAGAGGTAACCGGGTCACCTCCCTTGTTTTACGACTCGAGGGCCGCCAGAATTATCCAGGTAACCTACTTTGTTTTTGTGGCACAAGGGCCGTATTGGGGAAACGTGTGCTTAGAATTTTCTTCCGAATGCCTCCAGCCCCTTGCAGATACCTAAGCAGCTGGGTTGATCAATGAATGTGCGAAGATCGAAGGGTACGAGTCGGCTACTTACCAGAACCGATTCGGATGATATTATACCGTTCTCGGCTTTTGTGTGGCGCTGAGAAGTCTCGGAGTTTTACATTTACATTACAAGCAAGAGCTGAAAAGATCGGAGAAGCCCGAGATCCGTGGTTTGGTCGAAAATTACACCTACCCGGTAAGTTGATTTTGTGGACAGCAGATTTAGTAGACGGTTAACGGTGTGTATCCAGGTTAAGAAGTCAGGAACTTTTGAGCTGGTCTCGCAGATCTATAAATATGAACTCGGTTTTTAGATGAACAGTTTCGGAAAGATCAGTAGTTTTGCGTTAAATATAATAGCCATGATAAATAAACCTAAGCGCATCACTATCATAAATAAACCTAAACGTATCCTTATCATTTTATAGCAAAAACTTAGTGCCTAGGTAAGCGCTATATATATATATAATTATATATATATATATAATTATGTCTAGCATAGTATAAATATAAGCACAGTAGGGAACCAGTCGAGCTTGGTAATGCTAGCTGCATAGTAGGAAAACAGAATCGCGGAGAGGGAGGTAAGTGGGTCGGGAAAAACGTAGAGCGCAGATCGTAATGACAGAACAATCAAAAGGAGAGCTTGACAAACTTTCTGAAAATGACAACGAAGAGAAAAAGCGTTTCGAAGAGCTTTTTAATCGACTGGACGCTAATAAAGATGGAACGATCGATATTAAGGAGCTAACTGCTGCTCTGCGAGGAGTTACAGATGCCAGCACACATGCCAAGGTGATAAACATAACTAGGGTTTAAGTGGTTTAGAAGACATGTAATCTGTGCTAGAACCACTGCGGACTACCCGGGAATGCTCGATTGCCTATCATTCCTAGCTTCTCCTTAGAGGCTGTGATATTGTCCACTGAGACAGTACTGTCATCCAAGTTGTCTGGTCAATCATACGAACTCACCAACACTTCACCTCTTTCAGTTTCTGCGCAGGTCTTTCACTCAAGACTGAAAACACTTCTTTTCCAGAAATCTTATCCTGATTCTTCCTCTTCCTCTTATCTCTCTTCTCGCTTCAATTTCAAACAGCATCCACCGTAGCCGTCCGACTGTCTGAGTGCCTGACTTCTGGATCTTGACCCTTTTGCCTATCGATTTTGTTTTGACTGAGCGCCTGTGAATAAGCTGGTTCCCGCGACTTAGCTTTCGTTGAGCGCTGTAGAAATCTCGAGATTACGATTACGATTACGATTTCAAACCTTTCCACAAGTGTACAATACTTACCTTACATTGAAGAATTTCTCCCCTGGTGTTCATTTCGGTTTATTAATTTATTTATATCTGTGGCCTCGAATCGCCTTATTCGGTTCTAATTTAAAGAACCGCTCCCACTGTATTGCCTCCTTTCCAGTGATGATATCGTAAGCTTCAATTGGATCTCCTGTGCTTCTCTCAAATATTGTTTGCCCACACCTTTCCAAGCATTCTTCGTAGTTCAGACCCATGAAGCCCCAAATTAGTATGGTAACTCTCCTCTGCACTTTCTCAAGTTGTTCTTTGTCATATTTCACATATGGATTCCATACCTGGACACAGTATTCCAACTTGCACTACCAGTGATTTGTACAGCCTCACTATTGTATCCTTGTTTCTGCTATTTGTCATACTTATGGTTGAGTTATGTTCTTTACTACTTCAGCACATCACCTTCAGGGGTTAGCTCTCTTATGCATAATCACCTTCAAGTCCCTTTCTTTCTCACTCACTTTCATTACCTTACCCCAATTTTATATGAAAACTCTTGTTTTGCTTTTCTGTTTACATCACCAAGCACTTTGCTAAATTAAATAGCATCTGCCATTCATGTAATGATTTGAACATTCTTCTTAGATCCTCTCGCAGTATCTGCTTCTTTTTCGTCCACCACTGCTCCACGTAGTTTCATATCATCTGCAAACTTAGAAATTGAAATGAGACACCATCACCTGTGTCAAAATTTTGAACAGCAGCGGGCCACGCACTAATCCTTGTGGCATTCTGTTGAGCCCATTTGTCTATCTAGAATGCTTGTCTCCTATGCCCACCTTTTGCCTTCTGCCTGATAACCAGCTTTGAATCCATGTTAGTACCTGGCAAATGTTTTGCCCGACTGACTTGAGGTATTTTGTCAAATGTTTTGGCAGAATTTAGGTAAACTGCATCTACAGATATACCCTCATCTAGACATAGAAGACCTAACTGTGGATTCGAATAACACCACTTGATTTTGCTGTAGATTTTCATATTTATTTTGACTTCGTGTCTTTTCCAACTTTAGGCTTTTACAACAGAATAGTGATGCAAAGAAGGAAAGTTGCGTTACACAGATCATATTGAATAGATCATATTGAATAGAGTTGTTGGTTAATAATATGTATTCAGTTTGCTCTAGGAAATGTTTGTAAGTTGTCCTGTTTGTTTACTTATGCTGTCAGTTTGAGATAGGTGTTTGGTGGTAATACTAGGCTAAGCAACTAAATAACGAATGTATTGTGAAGATATAGACTTTACATGGAAGAAGGTAAAGATCTTGATAGAATATCATACTTATGGTTGAGTTATGAGTTATATATTATACTTATATCATACAGTTGCTGTGTATGCAGTTGATTACTGTATTTTATCTTTGAAATCCTAATGTGAGATCTCTATGATTTTACTGCAAAGTTCTAGTTTTGGGGACTGTTATCATCAAAATTTATCTGATGATGCCTAGGAGCACAAATAGTCGAATTTGTGTATTTCCTTCCTCTGAAACTGATCCGGGAATATTCTATGAATTTTCGTATTTCAAGTCAAATAAAGGGAAAATGGGTTTGGGAACTCTTAATGATTCGCGTCAAATTTTACCTGGTGATGCCTAGGAGCACAAGCATTTGAATGCCTGTATTCCCATTATTTGGAACCGATCTGGGAATTTTCTATGAATTAAAAAAAAATTTGCAATTCATGTTTTTCCAAATTGTAGAGGTCTTCATATGCAAGGATGCAGAACGTGGTTGAACTTCATATCACAATAACAAAACGTCATTTTAAATCAAGGTAAATCATTTTATTGTAATAATAATTCATGAGCATAACCATATCAATAGAATTGTATATGATATTTACAGATCAAATGAGATCATATTAATAATGATAAATATGCTATTAATTACATTACGTTAATTATATAATGTTAACTGTCTAATATGAATTTATAATGTTATGTTAAACGTATATATATATACGTATATATATATACTTATTTATAATGTTATGTTTATTATGAAATGTTACATGGTAATTATGTTGTGTGTTACATAATTATCATGAATTATTAGTTTCTTGAATTATGATGATATGTAATGCTAAATATGTGATTAATTCATTAATCATATGCATGCCAAACAACTATCAAGTAAGTAAATATGTACATATGCATGCATATATATATATATATATTATATGTATGTATGTATATATATATATTATATATATAGTTAGGCAAACAATTCTTCGCTAATTAAGTGAGGAAATATATAACTAGCTACTGAACTAATTACCTACCTACTTTAATTACCAAGTTGTTTATTCAGTCAATTACCTTCTTAATTTCCAAATAACAGTGTGCTTACCTGCCTATTTATCTGCCTACTCGCATAACTACTTACTATTTTAGTTGCTTACCTATAGATGCTTACATACCTAGCTAATTGCTTATTTACAATGCTGCTTAGTTATTTCCTTACTGGCTTAGTGGTTATTCTTCCCTGCTTGCTGATTCATACATATATATTTTCATGCATACATACATCCATAAATACATTCATTCATATATACATTCATGCACACTTGTTTGCTTGCTTATGGTAAGATTATTTAATTAACATAATTAACATAGCATTATATATCACCTTAATTAGAGCTACTTTATGTTAATTATGCAATATGCAATGTAATTAGCATAACATTTACTAACTAACATAAATTTACATATTTAGCATAATTTATTATTAATAATTAACATAATTAATAACATTAATTAATTGCCGTGACATAACAGTTCAAATTATTACCCAATTAATCATTATATAATTAACATAACATAAATAAACATCTTATATAACATAGTCAGTATAAACATGTCACAATTTTCATAAGTCAGATAACTTTGAGATTCATTAATTTAGTTACAATAAAGTAATTTAATAAAATTAATATAATTTATTTTATTAAGCATAGTTATTGTCATTTCATAATATTGCTCTGCCTTAACATAATTAATATTTTGTACTTTACTAATAATTAGTAAAAAAGTCAACAATATGATAATTTGTATGATTAAATATATTTAATGCTATAAAAATTTTCAAACAGCTACAACAGACAATAATTCCACATGTGGCATTTACAATTATAATGCTTATTAGTTAACATCATAAAATTAACATATTGTGATTAATAACACATTTATTACTATTAGCATGACCTCATGTGGTCTGTACATTTTGTAATATTAGACATATATATATATTACTGTGGTTATGCTCATGAATTTTCATTACAATACAATGATTTACCTTTTATGGCATGTTTTGCAACTGCTACAAAGTTCAACAAATTTGGACGTTTCTTGGAAAACCTACCGTATTTTCCGGACTATAAGTCGCAGTTTTTTACATGAACTTATAGGGGTGCTTCTTATAGGATGGATATTTTATAAATTTTTCGCAACCCCTCTTGGCTGCATGCCCGCCTTGTCCTGCGCTCTTCGCCCTCTGCCTCTGCCACATCCTGTAACCTCCTTCTCTACCTATTCCCACACCCTCTGCCTCCGCTGCGTGCTGTGACCTCCCACGGCAGGCCCAAGAAAAGCTGCCAAGTCTATGTGAGGGCTTTCTTGGAAAGGGTGAAAAAAGAAGCGGGTCAGGAAGCCACACTGGGCCACACTGGAGCTTTGGGGAGGCTGAAAATTTGCTGGCATTTATTCTTTCCTCTATGTACTACTTCCTTGCTATCATGCAATATATTATCATTGGATGCCTTCAGCTGGCTGGAATTACTTACAGATCCAAGTAATTGCTATCAAATCACAAATAACAACAAATGTTGGAAATCTTTAATTCAAAAATGCAAAATTTTCTTTCAAAAAGTTATGTTTGAGCAATTATTTACTAATGATGACCATGTATTTATGGCCGTCGTTATAAAACACACTTATATACATTGTTACCAGAAATACGTGTATGGATGTGTCTTATATACCAATGTTACCTATGTACTGACTTTACAAAACTTTTGCCATTTTTGCATCACTGCATCTTATACTAACTTGAGATGTATAGTCTGGAAAATACGGTAAGTTGAGTTTTTTAAAATTCTTAGAAAATGTTCTAATCATTTCTGGAGGATGGGAATTCATGCATTTGACTAATTGTGCTCCTAGATATCATGAGGTAAAATTTGATGAGATTTGGTAACAGTTTCCAAAGCTAGACTCATGTCTAGGTATCTCGTGTCGGTGACTTAAAGGGTATCCATTGTATCCCTGAGAGCCACGTTCACTGAACCAATATCAGGCTCATAGCTAGCCACCAGTTAACACCAGTGGCTCAGTCCAGCCAGGTATGGGCCCAGTGTACATGGCTGTCTGAATTTTTTGTGCATTTTACCTCTGATGATGCCATGGGTGGAAACTGAACAGATTTTAAATGGATTATTTGTGTTTTGCTTTGTTTCATGTCAGAAAATGATACACAAGGCAGACAGAGATGCGAACACCGAAATTGACTTTGGTGAGTTCGTGCAATACATGCGCCAGCATGAACATAAGCTGCGACTAGCTTTCTCAAGTCTTGACAAAAACAACGATGGTGAGTGTCAGTGACTATATTTGCATATCATACTTTGACTATGGCATCTGATCATGAACCTTTCTCTCTTGCAAATGTCAGACACTGCTAACTCTGCCTCTTCTGCTTGTCTATGTCACTGCTGCATCATCCACCATGGCCTGGAAAAGTTGAAAGGAGCACTTGTTCTGTCATCCCTGAAGGGTGATTGGGGCCAAACTAGGGGTCTGGGATGGAGCCCCAGCCACAAGCACATTTTATTAATTTTGGAGGCAGTTCTTGAGCTGTAAAGGGTAGGTGTTTTGAACAATGAACAATATGCGAGTAAGCAAGTAAGTTTAATTTACCTGCATCTGAATACTAATAGCATATTGGAAAATTCAGCAACGAGGAGCGCACAACAGAGGGGACCCACTGAAGTTGGTGCGCAAGCTTTTTAAAGTCAAATATACACAATGCTGAGGAGCACACAAAAAGGAAAAAAGAAACAACATCAAGAACAGAGGGAAAGGAACAATAACACAAACAGGGAAAGGAACAAGATCAAGAACAGGAAAAAAGAACAAGATCAAGAACATGGAAAAAAGGAACCAAATCAGGAACATATTTGTTCCTGTTACTAATTACTTACTCATTTGTTAGATACAGTAGTTAATGAGGGCTCCATTTTCTCCATTTTCAAAAGTGAAAGATTACCACTTTCTTGTCTAATGACACTTAAAGACTCTCAAAATTTAGATTTCATGCTTTGGGAAGCTCAGTGACTGTAGACAAGTGAGTTACTGTATATTAAAAATTTTACAGATACTAATGTTTATTTTTTTACTCACATTTAAAAATAATATGATATTTACTAAGTCACCCATCATTGCTGTTTAGGCTAACAGAAAACTGCCTAGGTCTATGGAAAACCAGATACTTATTCTCCTGTGTAGTTTTCAAATATTTTTCATTGGAAAAATTATAACCTGTAACTTGTTCGGTCTATACTTGTTCATATTCCATTAGCGTTCAACTGTGGGGACACAAAAACCCTTTTCCAGGCCTTGCCATCTGCTGTAGATTTCTCTCTGTTTACCTGCTTAAGTTTTGGATTTTAACTGGGGACAGTATACCTCACTGACTTTGTGTTGTTTGAGTGCATGTATGTAAGCTGGTTCTCTCAACTTGTAATTTTTTGAATGCTGAAGAAATGCAGAGTTTTTTGAATGTAGTGATTCTATGCACTACTTGGCCAGTTGGAATCATGGGTAGGTTCTGGCAGAAGTTTCTAATAACATTTTACTTTCTGATTTCACTGGACAGTTTAAGTATGCATAGCAAGTAGACTTAGACAGAGACTTGACAAACAACTTGTGCCGGTTGCTGATCTGCTTAGATGCCTTATAAGTCATCACACTTCTATCTACTTATCTAAGTCCAACTGATTTGTAACCAGAGTTACTGGACCTGAATAAGGATGTTTTAAAAACTGCTGTAGTATTAGTGTAATAATGCACTAGACATCAATGAAGTAATTAAGAAGTTGTAGTAAATTTAGTAAAAAGAAGTTGTAATAAAGAGATTGCAAATAGCTATTAAAGAATTATAGTTCTTTAATAAGAAAGCTATAATAATAATAACAGTAATTCAGTAATAATACTTATAGTAATAATAATAGTAATAAAGTGATTAAGTACATGCAGGATTCATTCTCCTGTTCTTTTGAATTCCTTGGTGATCACATTAAATTTATGTTTTGCATTATAGAAATGTCATTAATCTGTTTCAACTTGTCCTGCCAAGGGGTGTAAATGTGATATCATCAATTGATGCTTGTGGCGGGACTGTATTAATGCATTAGTTGACTAGTAAGTTCGAAGCATTGTGTTTATTGTCTTCAGGCAAAATCGAGCCCCTGGAAGTGCAGACAGCCCTGTCACAGCTTGGCATTCATATCAGTTTGGAAGAAGCAGAAAATCTAACGGCCAAGTATTTCTGTTCTTAAAAATTGATTTAGTGTTGGAAAATCAAACAGAGTTTTCAGAAACTCTACTTTCTAATGATTCACCTACACCTACAGTGGCATGTAACTTCTCTAATTTTCACACCAGTGGACTCAAGCAAGACATCTCTTCTTAAGTCTCTTCATTTAAGTGCTGAACTTGATACCATGGATAATGCTATAATGTTGTTGTGGGTCTACTTGTCCTTTCACATTCTCATCACCCTGCGATAAATGTGTCTAGCTCCATTCCTGCTGCCTGTCGTTCTGATGTACTGCAGAACACAGTTCTTTATAAAAAGGTGATAGCTTAAAAGAAACTGCCTCTGTAGAAGTTCCTCAGAGGCATGGTCCCAAGATGCAATCATAACTAGAGCTCTTCAATAACAGCACACTTTTTAACCTTTCAGCATATGTTTGTACTCCTTTACTGGCCACAGAAGGCATTGGCACCAGATGGTTGGCATTCCATTGATGGTGACCCATCCAAATAGTGACCTGGCTTGTATTGCATTCACTGTTCTTACCAGCTTCATATCAACCTCACCAAGCTGATAGTTTGTTGATATATCATTAGCAACAAAGCCAATGTAAATACAGTGCAGGCCCGTTTACACTTGTTCATTGGGGAGGCAAAGTCACCAAGATCGCATGTTAATGAACTGCAAGTTAAGAGGGGCATGCTGAGATACAATAGTGTATGATTTATGTAATTCTTAGTGAGGCTAGCAGACTCAAAGACAGACATTTGCACTCTAACCTGCTACCAGACGATTTTGTCCAATGACATTGAAAGGCCATGTTGTTGTCTTGTTATGGGCAAAAATGATTGTGATTTATTACCAGACAATTTATGTTTTTGGCTGCATTAACATCTACTGTTTCCAGACATTATTTTAAAGCATGAACTGCCTTTATTGGACTGCCAGCCTATCAGTACACAGCTGTTGTAACCTTGACTGAGACTGGAGCTAAGCTCTTGGGGGTGTTTGTGGCAGGTAAAGACCCATTTACCATAAGGGCACAAGTACCAACAGCTGCTACTAGGTGTGGTCCCTATATCCGTTTGGGGAGTGGAGACATATGCAGCCGTTTTAAGTTCGCCTGATTTGGAACTGTTCTGCCTCTGTAGGGCTTAAAGCCAGTGGCAGCCAACAACTGTTACCGCATATTCAGGCGGCACTTACAGCTGATACAGGCTGTCTGAAATAATGGCTGCAAGACAGAATACTAGCCAGTGCACCATGTTTATTGATTTTGGAAAAATTTTGCCATGTAGAGCTACACAGCAAGTTCCTGTACCATACGTGTGTTTAATGGGTAGCATCGAGAGGCATGCTGCAACTGCATGTTATGAGGATTCACTTGTAAACAGGTTGCACATAAATGGGAGTGCACTGTATGTATCATCAAAGTAAATATACCTGAAGAGATCTTTTGCGCATAGTAATTTGTTTGGTCTGATTTGTTGCTGTCAGATTAGACACAAACAAAGATCTTGGAATTGACTGGAATGAATGGAGAGATTTCTTCAATTTATATCCATCAGACAATCTCAAAGACATGTTCGATATTTGGCTGGATCGCCCGGTATGATCCTTCATTCTCTGTATATTTGCTATTCTGTTTAAATCTTATGCTCTTTTAACCTGCCTTGCAACTTCAGTCTTAAATGCAGCACACTGTATCTAATGACTTGCTTAAATGTAATATAACATAAGAAACTGCATTTCTTTTCAGTGCCCGGGTCAGGGAACATGTATGAACCCTACATTCTCTGACTATGGGCACCAAAATAATGCCTAGATTTCTGTTATTTTGCATGGAGGTGTCAATATTTAGGTAAAACACAGCCAGGATACTCAAATCCACATTGAGTGAAATTATTTGCCTGCATAAATTGTTTTCATTGTCTGTTCTTCTCTGCAGATGATAGACATTGGTGAGCAGCTGACTTGTCCACCAGAATTCCAGAGTAAAAGTGGTGTCTCCTGGCGCCACCTGGTGGCTGGCGGTGTAGCTGGTTCTGTTTCAAGGACAGCAACTGCTCCACTCGATCGGTTAAAGGTTATGCTTCAGGTTTGTTTATTTGTTGCACATTGGTCTGAGGCTGATTAAGTCGTGAAAGGTCCTCATATCTATGTGTTTAGTGGAGATATTTTTGGCAGTTTAGCTTTGAAATTTGAATATTTTTATAGCAAGTAATATCTGTCTGAATGCAATATTGGGAACTTCAGAAAATGAGTTAGAAAGTTTTGTCTGCGGTATTTTAAGAGAAAATGAGGTTGTGAGTTTATTTTAAGACATGCTGAGAAGCAGTCTTAACATAGTGCAGTAAATTGATTTTGGTATGTTATATTGTTAGAGTTTCTTGTGAGCCGAGCATTGCCATAAAATGATATGCTATGGAATCAGTTTAAGATTCCTTTATGTGATGAAGTATATAAGCGTTTTTGGTAGTGAGCTGAATGCGTGAACCATGAAACAGTGGAACAGTGGGCTTTGTGGCCTTTTAGGTTTATGGTGGAAAGACGGAGATGAAAATAGTTGATGGCATGCGAAATATGATCAAAGAAGGTGGAATACAATCTCTCTGGCGTGGAAATGGAACCAGTGTGGTCAAAATTGCTCCTGAATCAGCATTTAAGTTTGCAGCATATGAAGAAGTATTTACCCAAGCTATTTCTAACTTTTCATATCTCTGAGACAGTCTTTGTTATCATCATTGTCTTCATCATCATCATCGTCATCATCATTATTATTATTATTAATATTATTAATATTATTATCATCATAGTCAAGTGTCATTATTATTATTATGTTTTCTTTTCTCCTGTATCAAGTTTTTCCTTTAACAGTTCTGCCTCTGCTGTTATCTGAAACATAACCTAAAAATCTTGTGGCTCTTTTTTATATTACTAAATTCTGACATTTTGAAATTCCAATTTATTAACCAACTTCAAAGGCTCTAAAATGGTGGAACGGAACTTGTCCAAATTTGAATTTTTGGAACTTCTGCAGCAAGATGCCATGGTCTTAACCAATGTGAAGATCATCATTATCATCTCTATTTAGGTATGTATCCTGTCTAATGCTCAGCAACTGCCTTCAGCTCACTACGTAACAGTAGAGGTTGGAAAACCCCATGTTTTGATAGTTTGCATCAGTTCAGATTGTGGTTTTATGGGTGAGGTATAGTGCAGTTGTGAAGATAGTTCAGTTTAGTTTGAGGTTTTCTTATTACTAGTATACTGTTATGAAGTGTGATTTGTTTAACCTGAACTTGGAGTTTGATGCACTAACAAGCTCAAGTTCAGCTCAATCAAGAATAAACAAGATTCAAGGTTGAAGAATTTGGTTTCATAAGAATCCCGCCTCTGCCTGACAGTACACTTTTCCATTTAATCATATTCATAACATTATTTGAACAGTAAATGTATTCGGGAATGAATAGGCTGAGCAGTACTTCTAGCCTGGTCAAAAAATTACACTTCTGGTAAGCAGATCTGTGCGGGATAAGCCTAACAACTGCTGGATATTGGAAGATCTTTTCACGAGCATTTATTTGTGAATGTTCTGTTGTCAGATAAAGAGACTTATGGTTGGTGAGTCTGGCAAAGAGATAACCATCATAGAGAGGTTTGCTGCCGGTTCAATTGCTGGAGCCTTTGCACAAACGGCCATTTTCCCAATGGAGGTATTTGCTTATGTATATGTATGTATGTATATATGTATTTGGATATTTATGTAGTGTTTTTAAGCACCTCTCAAGGGCACTGAAGCATGGCTACATAACAGGTCTAGAGATGTGTGACTTAAGATCAGCTGAAATATTTCTTGAGAGGGCCCTGGCAGTAAATAATAATGCACTAAATCGATGCACATACTGACCTTGGAATTATTTTTAATTAATGTGCTGGCAGGTTGTTACTGGTTTTGATGTACATGTGTTTAAAGTACCAGTAATAATTTCTTGTATTTATGATTGTATTGGCCTACATCGTGTATGATGTTAAAAGGTGTATTTACAAAAATAGTTACTTGTTATTTTAACTTATTGCATATAAAAATTAAGTTTTGTAATATAGTATTTCATCTGTTATATATTACTCTATGTGAACATGCATCACTTGATTCTTTGAATGGTTTCTGTTCATGCATTTTGTCTGCATCGATATTCCAACAGCAGAAATGAAGCAGTTGGAAGCGGTCAAATTAATTGTAAGAAATTCTGTTCTTTTACCATGAGCCTACAACAAATTTCAGACGTCGAAAATCTTGTTTGGATTTGCTGAATGGCTATGAGCCTCTTGTTTGTGCATCTCAGTGACTTGGTTTCTGTTCTTGTTTTGTCTCAGGTGGTGAAGACACGTCTAGCGATTTCGACAACTGGACAATATAAGGGTCTGTTAGACTGTGGCCTGAAGATCTTTAAGAAAGAGGGCATTCGCTCTTTCTACAGGGGTTACATACCTAATCTTATTGGCATCGTACCATATGCTGGGATTGATCTTACCATTTACGAGGTGTGTGAATCATTGTCATTCGCTGTATGAACTGAATTATTATGAATTATTCAATAAACATTAATAAATGGTGTGGTAACACACTTGTATCAGGGAATATTCTTGTAACTTTATTTAACAGTGATATTAGATTTGTTGATATTAAAACCAGGAGTAGGAATCTTTCTCTGCTCACAATTTGTAGTTATAGTTTTTGAGTTATCACATAGAAACTTCATTTTGCCACTGTCAGGCAGCACATAAAGTAATGAAATACAAAACACAAAGAAAACAAAAATACACAGTTCAAGTAACTGAAAAGTAAAAGCTTTGCATAATCATTTACATAAAGGTTATTATTGCTACAGTTTATACAATACATTATAGTTCTGTCAGAGTACTATTTTCTGTCATTGCACAAACAATGCATACAAATCAGTTAATGCAAAATTATCAATGTAGTTTAAATTGGACAAAAAAGAATTCCATCTCATATCGTTGAAGTGGTAAACATTCAACATACATGAATATGTCGCTCAGACAGTTGCTTTCATTTACTTGAAGCAGCTTCTAAAATATTCTCTTCCATGCATTTGTCAACCTTGCATACTAGCTTTTGGTACATAAAGCACCTTCACATGCACAGACAAGTAGTGGCTTACAGTGTGCATGTGTGGATTCCCTGGTGAAGGCTACTTTGCTACAGTGTTACTATTGATTTGAACAGTTCCTAGGAAGTGCTACATAAGTTACATTAGCTTGCTCTCTTTTTTCTAGTTATTGATTACATCTTTTTGTTGTTTTATCCCTTTTTTTGTTTTCAGAGGCATTCATTTTATTTTGTGGATTTCAGACTCTGAAACTGTTTTACCTTAGAAGTCACCCAGATCGGAAGGATCCTGGTGTCTTTGTCCTACTGCTCTGTGGCAGTGTCAGTAGTACTTGTGGACAGCTAGCCAGCTACCCTCTTGCACTCATCAGGACCAGACTACAAGCTCAAGGTATCATCTTTCATTTAAGCCAAGATTTCATATAATGTTGGCTGATTGTCCTACCTTCACGATGTTCATTTAGCGTGTTGATGAAGAATTACAACTGCTCACAGGACTTGCTGTGGCTTGAGATTAAGAGGAGGTCTGATGTTTCTCTTCACTTATCATTACATTCTTAGAGTTAATGTCTCTGGAAATGGCAGGCGCTGATTTATCCAGAATGCTCATATTCTTACTTAACTGCTGATAAATACATTCCTTGTGTAGCCTAAAGCTAGACTTAAAGTAGAATTGTCTGGCAGCAGTTATTAATGCATTTGGACACTAGACAGTTTGTGTAAATGGTTGTTTTGGGCACACTTGTGTCAGCCGTTACCTGATGTTATTTTAAATAGTGTAGCATTAAGCTGATTTTAACAGCATAACCTAAGTGAGAGGTAAAGCCTTAGTCCCAAGTAGAATCTGGTCAGTGGGAGAATGGACCATGACAGTCTTGATGATGGGGATGGCTTCAAAAAAGTTCTTCACAATTTAATTTCTTTTGAAAATTGGGAAACTCCCGAAGTCCAGTTGTTCTAGATTGAACCTGATCCAAGAAATGGAGCTAGTGACACAACAAACAAGAAATCTCATGTTGGAAATCTCATGAAAACACAAAATCTAGATAATGGTGTAATGTTATTAATATTGACAATAGTAAACAGCTGTAGCAGTAGCTTGATGATGATGATGATAATGATGATGATGACTTGTTGTTTTCAGCAACGGAAGATGCCAAAGGCGGATCACTGTCACTAGCAAAAAACATAATCAAAAATGAAGGAGTGAAGGGCCTTTATCGAGGTCTGCTGCCAAATTTTATCAAAGTGCTTCCGGCTGTCAGCATAAGTTATGTCGTCTATGAACACACCAAGAGTCTTCTGGGGCTTTAGCAGATCATCCTCATTCTTCTTAAATACACTTGCCCATATGAATTCACACCATTATCATTGATGTAATCTATATATGACAGTCATAAGGCATCAGTTTTTGCCTCTGATTTGCTTGGTTATTTCAGTTTCTGGTAAAACTGTCCTCAAATGGTCAAGAACCTTTTCTGTAAGTTCAAGTGCAATTACAGGTTTAGATCTCTTTGTTTAATTTCATTTGATCTAGTCTTGTTTGAGTTCAGAGTTTCATCAAAGAATCTTCTTGAACTGAAAATCTAAGAAGGTTCTTGCTGGAGATTTCTCGGTCTCTTAAGTATGCCTAGTTATTCAACTTTTATGGGAAGCAGGTTTTGGAATGTCATAATTGGCAAACTGTGCCTCTGGCTTGTTGATCATTATGGTGATGAAACCGTTACAGGACCCATGCTTATCATATGCCTGATTTTCTGTTTCTAAATATATCCCAAATCAAAAGACTTGTAGGAAGATATTTGTTGAAGTTTATGCCTATAAATGTTCTGCAGTCTGTTTTACAACCATCAACCATCCTGGAATGTCAGTGTTTTTGACATAATATGATATTTTTCTTTGGACTTAATCATATTTGCTGTCAGTTTTGGCTTTTATCCAGAGTTTAATTTATAAAATGGAATGTTTGCCAAATGGAATTATTTTCCTTGTTGAGTGTTGTATGCTAGATCTTTACAGGTGTTTGCATGTTGTTCTTGCTTTTGATATTCATTAAGAAGCACAATTGCCTTCTTTTCTGGAATAGAAGTTGCAGTTTTTTACATGAACTTCTAGGAATGCCTCTTTCTGAAAAGAGCAACTATGTATGAACTTTTGAAAATTTTGGACTACCACGGTATATGATCTGCAGTGCTGAAAACATTAATAAAATGAAAATATTAAAATGTATTGTCTTCACAGACGATGATCATTTTGAGCATTTGTCCAGTTAAATTAGACTCTAAATGCTGTTAAAAGTTGTGTAAGATTTATATAAGTCTTATTGTGGCTAGAAAGCTCAAATATATACTGTCTGATGTGCAAGCACTTGCACTGTAGCCTACTGCTACACGGTAGTGTCCAAATATGTTACAGCCCGTATTACAATGTATTTAAGGGCCACAGTGATCGTGATTTAGTACCAGACAGTTTAAAGTTATGGTACATTAATATCTCCTGTTTGCAGCCAAGCCTTTTAAGCATGAACCCAATTGCCTTAGGGTACCCCTAAGTACCACACTGTCTGGGCTGTTGGCCACTGATGGCCGATATAGCTACCTTAGTATAGATTCATTTCATAATAATTGGGCAATATTCATTAATGTTCTCCTATTGGATAACCCTAATGAACATCATCAATCTCTCTACATGAAGCACTCTGTTTTGGTTAAAACAAACCCACATTACTAAGCTATATTAGGAATATTTTAACAAACCAGAGCACAAGTGTTCTGCTTGGGATATTATATACATATATATATATATATATGCTAGGATTTGAATAATGCTCAACAGGCCTTGCGTAAATACTGAGTATACTGACTACTTCAATACGACCCTATATGCAGATCATTTGATTTTTTGGGATCTATGTAAGTAATATTTAGATAAAATTATATATATACTGGTATATTTGTTAAAGAGCAATCTGTATGACCTTTAGATTAGCACAGAGAGCTTTTTTCATCACAAATGATACAAATAACAGCTTGCAAGTACGGTAACTGGCCAAGAAGTCTGACAATAGATTGTTTCATCAGTATGAGTGTACTTTTGCATATGAAATAGTCTGTATAATGCAGCTGGCTCATTTAAATGCATCTGCAGTTGGTTATTGTGTCTAAAATTATATACGTGTATGACATAATTAATATTTTAAATGTATATTAGTTTAAATGACCAGTGTATATATTTAGAAGACAGGTATTTGGGCTAGAGCAGTTTAAATCTCATAGTTGTGTTTTTATTGTTGTGCTTTGGCCCAAAAATTCTGTGATTGTTTTATTTTGGTACCTCAAATAAAAAAATGTTTGTACCTCAAATAAAGGTCTTTTAATACCGATTACAGCTGTCATACAGTTTTAAAATGGCCATGCCATTACAGTTGGCTGTTAAAAGCTAACGTTACAGCAAATATAATTTCTGTTTCATCATTTAGATGTGTAAACCCTATGACCCAGTTGTTGATTTAAAGGGTCTTGTTGATGTTTACCTGTGATGTGACTCTGGAAAAACTGTTTTCCTAGATCTGTTCTGTCTGATTGTTTCTTTGGACAGTGGTTTCACCTTGTTTTGCTGTTGCTTGAAACTGTTTTCGTCTCACGTTTTGAAAATGGATTACAGTGTTTGTTTCTTTTGACGTTAGCTTTATAAACTTATTTAATTATTATTGTCATTGTGTACCCAATCCTAGTGAGAAAAAAAACACTGTAGATTCTTAAACTTTATAATAATATTAGTCAGTTCACACACCAGGTGAAAATCTTTTGCTCAGCCTATAAGAGAACTGCATTGCTATAATTCAAACACACATTTTGCTGGACACATGAAAAAAGTTGTGGTTATCCACCTTGGGTTCAAACGGACTCTACTTTGTTTTGTAAAAAACGATTCTCTAGGACCTCGTACCTTATACTAGAACCTGACATTTTGGTCCTGAAATCTATAACGGGCGTAAATTAGGTCATTGACAGATGGATTTTTTCTTTATTACTCAAGAGAAGGATGAATTGATCTGACATGCGCAGTATTTCATTCTGCAAGACAGAGAGAGGGGGGAAGTGAAAGCTGAGAGAGTGATAGACAGGGTTACTTCGACAGCAGTTATCTATAAGCTTAAATATGTAGCCTAATACTGGGTTGGAGAGTTCTCAGAGAGACAGACAGACAGAAAGAGAAAGAAAGAAAAAGAGAGAAAAACCGAGATAAAGAAAGACAGAGAAAGATAGAAAGAAAGAGAGGAGAGGCTGGGTCAGTGCAATTTCAGAGATGAAATTTGATAGGCCCTTTGAATCTTTGGGACATAGGCTCTCATTATATTTTATGCGAGCACCACTGAAATTTTGGGTGCAGATGAACAGGCCTAAGTCTTTAGAAATTTTATTTTGCCGCCCCTTGAACAGTACCGCCTAGGGTGGCACCATTAGCCCCTTGACTATGCCACTGAGCCTATATCTCAGTTATTGCGGCCCATATTGACTTTCCATCCTTTCTTCATCGCGCTCCCTCTAATCGTAATTGTAATCTCGAGATTTCTACAGCGCCCAACGAAAGCTAAGTCGCGGGAACCAGCTTATTCACAGGCGCTGAGTCAAAACAAAATCGCTAGGCAAAAGGGTTCGGTTCCAGGTCAAGATCCAGGAGTCAGACAGTCGGAAGGCTACGGTGGATGGTGTTTGAAATTGAACTCTAGATATTAGCTGGTTCGCATGGACGCTTACAGGTGTTCAGCAGCTAACATCGTTTATGAATCCAGTTGAGAAATAAAATTTGGATTGTTCTCAGCGGTCTTGTCAATCAGGCTCACTTACAATTACCCATTCAATGATGCCCACCCTTGCCTCTTGAATGAGTTCTTCGCTGTGTGTAACGATATTGGCTAGAATATAGGCGAACCCCAATAATTGAGACCGATATTAGAGATAAGGCACACCCTAGTCTACATATAGTCCTTCCACTTTTGTAGTAAAAACACCAGTCTCGCAACATACACGATGTAGCAATGGATAGTGACGGAATCGCGCGAGAGCAGGACACAGGAGCGGTCAAGCTTCTCAAAGCGTTTGAAAACTACTAGGCCTACTTTTGCAAGATCAATGAAGTGTACGATGGCTAAATCTTCCATCCCGGAAAACAAGAGCCAGGTGACAATTTAGACTCGTTTCTTGGCGATCTTCGCCGACTCATCAAAATTTGCGGTTACGGAGCGGTGGAAGAATCGACAATCCACTACCGGATTTTCTGGATATACGTCAAGACGCAGCGGGAAACTACAGTACTCCATAGGCGCAAGCTTGATCTCGCTCGAGCAATCGATATTTGCTCAACCCGCTCCTCTTCTGCCCTAACACCTATCCGCCCTCCCGTCACCTCATCCTTAAAATTGGGTAATAGCTCCATAGCCATAGCTGCCCCACCACTCTGGAATAAACTCCCCCAGAACTGCGACAGTTTTCTGACCCATCATACAAACTCATCGATGCTCCACCGCTTGACATTTGATCAATTGAATAAATGGTGATTTGTGGATCGGGACAATAGAACAAGACGCCAAATGTTATGCCGTCTATTCATTTGATTAGCTAAGGATGCCTGACATATTATCCTCTGCCCTAAATTCTCTGCCAAACCAGATAACTTAGATGACTGATCCGTCTTTAGACAGGTGGAAACGGCAGAAAATTTTGTTGTGGTCTGTAACAACGCGAAATGGCAAACGTGCTGGGCGGCATATTAGTCCACCAAGCGAAATGGGCGTATACAAGGCAAGGTATAGGCGGCATATTAGTCCACCAAGTTAAAGGGGCGTATACAAGGCAAGGTGATAGGCGGCATATTAGTCCACCAAGTGAAATGGGCGTATACAAGGCAATTAGTCCACCAAGTTAAAGGGGCGTATACAGGCCAACTTCCTTTTTGCACCTCTTCATACTCCTCCACTCCTCCACTACTGCTTTCTATCTTTCTTTTTGCATGGTAACAATAATTCTCTGCTCTGTGGCATTACTAAATAAATATCTGTTTATAACCTCATCTATCTATCTACACTCGTCTGCTTTCCGCCTATCGAACAAGCTGTAGGTCTGTTTATATATAGGTGTATATTCGTCTTTCTGCATATCTGAACATCTGTCTATAGCTGTCTCCATATCTGGCTTTCTTTTCCTCTCTGCCTTTCACTGCGAGGCTATTACTAAATATTTCATTACTAAAGATTCATCTCAAATCCAACCAGGCAACTGCGTGCAAATGGTAAATTAATAGACATACATAACGATAATTCATAACCTACGCCTGTCTAGTCCTTGTAATGTGCACCAATTCATTGAAAACTGAGCAAGGTCGAAGCCATACGGTCGCTATCGAACACATGTATATTTACATCTACACAGACCTTCAGACATAGGCCCACAGACACGCTGCTATGTACAGATTCAGACGAGAATGAAGAGACGGATAAAAACAAGAAGACAAAATAGGTTGATGGACCTACTGCACGATGAAGGTCGACGCTTTCATAAACCTCAGCTCATGCCATTAACGTCAACGTCACCATAAACACCATCGACCATAATTCTAGAGCAGCTTATGCTCTGCCACAGACTCTTTAGCAATACCTATGGAACGGAAAACATCCATGTACAGCTTATGGCTGACACTGATCGCGTCTAGCCAGCCGAAGCAGCACTCGCTACTGCGATTTGCGGTAAGTCTGAAGTCAGAATGCTAGCCTACAAAGGTTTGTACGACTAAGCTATCGATATGTTGCTTCCTGAAGTACTTCATTCTGTTAACCATTTTCTAAGTTCCAGCTCACTGAACTGACATCTAAACAGGTCATTGTATCGGAAATTGTCTTCTACAGATGAGCCATGTAAAGCTGCTAATTTGTCTGGTTCACTTGTTCGATTTGGAAGATTTCTTTCCACCTTAGTTTGACTTCTTGCAGCCAATCACGACCCACCAAGCATGGATTCTCACCCGATGCCATTAATTCTGGTAGTTTTATGACCTGGGAATCATGCCTAACTTCCACTGGAATGGTTCCCATTATTAAGATCAACTGGCCGTACATGTTTTCTAGTTTCCTGAAGTTGACTGCAGCTGACCGAATGATTAATGTCAAGATGGTTGTAACTCACATCAAGCAGCTTTTGAGAAGGTGAGTCGGATACAATGATTAGCAAGAGAGAACACGAGAGACCGAATTTCGCCAAAAATTTTGAGAGCAAGGAAATCAAGAGTGGATGGTGCTATCAGGAGTTGAAAAGCCTTTGGACATTGGAATACCAGAGAATTTCAGCCTGATATTGGATATGTTGTCATTAAAGAAGTTAATGAAAGCATCAGCCAGAGCGGATGGCGACGAGATCTTGGGTAGAGTGCATGGTGTTGCTTGTGCATGGTGTTTTCCTATGGAGTAACTTATTTAGGGCCTTCCAAAGAAACTTCGTTCAAGATGAGTATTTCGAAATTAGGTTAGGTTTCTGAGATAGGAGGATTTGGCCTTAGGCCTACTGGTATTGCAAAGTCAAATATGCGAAAACTCCAATGTTCGGACATTAGGCCTACTAATACGTCATAATAATTATGGGCATATATTTCAAATTGGGACTTAACCGTTTATAAAACATTGAACTCTGGCCAAGCACAGTGCTTCTAATCAATCCTTATCTCGCTGACTTGTTAATCAGCTAGGTCAGCTGATTGTCTATCTTTGATTGTGTCGGAAACTATAACTGTTCTTGTCAAATGAGGTTTTTCGGTTCCTGGACCTAAATTTTGGAACTCTCTGCCTCCTACTGTTCGTTCTGCTCAGTCTCTTGTGTCATTTTAGTCGCATCTTAAGACTTACTTTCACCTGTCTTATCCGCCATAGGCTGCTTTTCTGTCTCAGAGGACTGACTTTCTTGACATTTGACCTGACTGCGGCTAGATTTTGGTGCGCCATCAATTGATGCCTTGTGCATTAGACACCGGCGCTATAGACGTTGCTAAATAATAATGAAAAATTATTATTGCTATAAATATTGACAAAAAATAAATAAATAAAATTCTCCCTTCTCACTTTCATATTTAATTCCGTATCCTTTGTTTCATTGAGTTTTCTCAGTTGCAATCCACTTCATCTCAGTCTTCTTTTCACTGTCTCTTTGTTTCATGTTAAGGGTCCTATAAGGCTATGGGGTGCGATATATACAGCCTAAGGGTCCTATAAGGCTATGGGGTGCGATATATACAGCCCAAGGGTCCTATAAGGCTATGGGGTGCGATATATACAGCCTAAGGGTCCTATAAGGCTATGGGGTGCGATATATACAGCCTAAGGGTCCTATAAGGCTATGGGGTGCGATATATACAGCCTAAGGGTCCTATAAGGCTGTCCGATATATACAGCCTAAGGGTCCTATAAGGCTATGGGGTGCGATATATACAGCCTAAGGGTCCTATAAGGCTATGGGGTGCGATATATACAGCCTAAGGGTCCTATAAGGCTATGGGGTGCGATATATACAGCCTAAGGGTCCTATAAGGCTATGGGGTGCGATATATACAGCCTAAGGGTCCTATAAGGGTATGGGGTGTGATATATACAGCCTAAGGGTCCTATAAGGGTATGGGGTGCGATATATACAGCCTAAGGGTCCCATAAGGCTATGGGGTGCGATATATACAGCCTAAGGGTCCTATAAGGCTATGGGGTGCGATATATACAGCCTAAGGGTCCTATAAGGCTATGGGGTGCGATATATACAGCCTAAGGGTCCTATAAGGCTATGGGGTGCGATATATACAGCCTAAGGGTCCTATAAGGCTATGGGGTGCGATATATACAGCCTAAGGGTCCTATAAGGCTATGGGGTGCGATATATACAGCCTAAGGGTCCTATAAGGCTATGGGGTGCGATATATACAGCCTAAGGGTCCTATAAGGCTATGGGGTGCGATATATACAGCCTAAGGGTACTATAAGGCTATGGGGTGCGATATATACAGCCTATGTACCGAGTGCGATTTGTGGTTGAGGAAGAATTAAATATATCTTCAAGAACGATAGTCTAAACCAATGGAGGAAAGTTTCCTCTGTACCCCACCCAGGCCACTAATCGCTGTCCCTATAGACGGAAAACGTGCATTTCGTTCCATGCAGGTGAATGAGCAGGGCATCTCTTGACAGGGCATCCAAAGTAGGCGTCCGATGTCTTCTTAGCACTCGTAAACCTCAAGAAGTCAGCGCAGAAACGCAGTTCACATGAGCCACAGAAGCTGCCTTTTCCTCCCCTTTCGTTTTTATTCTACCTGTATTTCTCCATTCTATCTCCATTCTCTGTTCTCGCCCCTCCTTCCCCTGCTCCTCCTCCTCCTCCTCCTCCTCCTCCTCCTTCAATTTCTTCCCCGTTACACATCCTTCTTATTCATTTTTCGCCACATTTTATTCTTTTTCCTCCTCCTCCTTCTACTCACGTCGAAGATGAGCTGCGGTGACGTAAGACCCTCTGAGTGGCACACATTTCTTTCCCTTGCATACCTCATTCTTTATCTATCTGAGTCTCGTTGTCTTTCGGTTTATCTGCGTCTGGTCTCTTTCCTCATTTAGTTCACAGCTGCATGCATGCTTCATCTTTCTCCATCGTTCAGCCAAACGTCGGCGCTGACGTCTCGTTTAGCCATCGGAAAAAACCACTGAGGCGAGAGTCTAGTTGTAGGAGAATGCGTGCCATAAATCATGCTTCCAGTGGCTTATCTGGCGCAACGAACAAGCAAAGAAGTGATTCTGAAATGCGTACAATTGGCTGCATTATCGTGGAAATCGATTCATGTGACCCTGTGATATGAGACCATGACGCAAACTTTTTGAAATCTTTGATCTCTTTGAAATCTGGCATTGGCATGATCAGTCAGCTGAATGCAACGACAATCGAGTTTCAAAACTGTTTAGTTACACTCGTACGATAAAGGACAGCGTCGTAAATAAAGGAAAACAAAGCACAACACAACAGGTAGGCCTACGAAAAGTAAAATAAATTGATGAGGGTCTCGGAATGACATGAACCTCTTCTCTTTGACAAGCATGAACCCACAAACATAGCCTTCAATGACCCTAATCATACGCATCCTCTTGTCATGAACTTCGTCGCCATCATCAGCATCATTTTCGTAGCTCTGCCAACTATACACATCATTATCGTCGTCATTATCGTTACCGTCATCCCTGTAATTGTGTTCTTCGTCAGCTGGATTGATCCCAGTTTCAAAAGCCCTTGTTCGTTCCTCTGATTCGCTGCTCTTCTTTCATTTACAAGCGGAATAGGTTCGTCGCATTTAAATTCAACAGCAGCACCAGCAGCTCGTTAAGCTGTTGAGCCAATCTTCGCTTTAAGTTCAGGGATGCATGGAAGAGAGCGTACGGCCTACTAAATTGCCATCGTCGACTTCTCGATATAGTCATGCAATGTTTTCCAGTACACTATACAGGAACACGGTGCCCACATGGGGGGGGGGGACTCGTATGTAACACCTCAGAGGGAGTGTAGTAAGGAAACTGGCAATAGGGTTTGCCAGTTATAAGGCTTAAACCACAATTACATGGTCGAAGAAAGTCGTGTCTACCGTTTCTGATGCTATACCATAGACCATCGAGGTCCTGGACGCATGTTTGCCAAACGACCGCTGTATTTGCGAGGTTCCAGTAGCGGTATATAGCATATGAACACAATGCCAGCAATTTTGCCAACAGTGATATAGTGGAGGTAAAATGGGTAACTGTGTAATTCTGTGTGCTAATAGCATAAGTTATGTAGCTTAGCAGTATTTTCGGGTTGTTGTTTGTGTTGTTGCTGTTGGTCGTAATAAATAGTGTTACGGAGTCTATAGCTCCATCCTTGCTCACAGTGCAATTAATTATAGGCCCACATTTCCTCCGCTGCTCGTTTCCGACCGCTGTCCGTGGAGCTGATAATCGTCTGAGTAATTCAGACGATTATCTCCTCCACCGAACAACTATTCAGACTGAACAGCTGAACCGCTGAAACGAAGAAACAAGTAATTAATCTGGCAGCCGAAGATGCATTCGTCGACGAGATGGATAGCCATGCGGCCCATGCCTTGTATTTTGACGCCAAGCGCAACATGTGATTGATGAGGATAATAATGATAATGATGACGACCACGACGACGACGATGATGTTCATAATAAAAATGATGATGGTGATGGGCAGAAGTAAGAGGAGCAGAACCTGGAGGAGGAGGAAGATGAGGGGGAGGAGGTGGATAAGGAAGAGGAGGAGGAGGAGGAGGACGACGACGACGAAGATAGAACGAAGAGCGGTCGTTGATAGAAACGTCGGCGATTCGTTTGCAGAAGCACCGTGCATGGATAGATAGAAAGCTTGCGTCGTCAGCCACCAATGGAAAAGGGATAGGCACGCTTCCCATCTTTACTCAGGTTTTCCACGCGTGGCACAGATAACTACCATACGATACCCGTATCTGCTCTGGAACAGATAATATCAAGCCACGTTGGAGTCCGCATGTGTCTTATAAGCTTGTTACTACGATTTCTTGCTATCAGTATACTCTCCGGCTCACAATTTCACTGACTGGAATCACTGTATCCATGTGTTCACTGTTGCTAGAGCTCATTAACAAGCATCTAAACAGGCAGCTTCTGCGGCTATATTACTCCGGCATAAATGACTGAGAAATTTATTTCTTACGCAGTTTGCCAGTTAATTGCCATACCTGCAGCAGGGAAGAACCGTTTCATTCGACGAGGATATCACCTTCCAGCAGTCTGGTTGCACCGCTTGTTTTTATGTGGGCTATGGTTTCATCGACCTCACACTGATATAGGCTACAGCGCATTCAGACGGACGTTGCAGCGGAATCTGCAGGAATACATTGGCAAAATCTCTCGAAAGAGACACAGTTTACTGGTGCTAATGGTAGACATTAGAGGCCCACTGTGCACTATGAACTCTTGTAGGCCTACACCTTTTACATCATTTTATTGGGCTTATATTATGAATTAGTGTGACGATGACGACGACGACGTTATAATGATAATAATAATAGTTGTAATAATAATAATAATAATTACTACTACTACTGCTGCTGCTGCTGCTGCTGCTGCTGCTGCTGCTGCTGCTGCTGCTGCTGCTGCTGCTGCTGCTGCTGCTGCACTACTACTATTAGGCATACTACTGCTAGTATTACTACTACTATTACTATGTGCGTGCGGTGAATTGAGTTTAAAATCAGTGAGTTAGGGCTCGGATAAGAAATGAGAAGCAGAACGACCACTAGAATTCTCTGAAAGAATGGATTGTGTCCTCCCTTATCCTGGGTCCCAGCCAGAGGTGTCGATCGGCGAGGAACAGTGGGAGATGTCCCCAAAGTTTAGTCTGGGAACGTCGGTTGCATGAGTGCAAGTTGTGGTGGCTTATATATAAGGGTCTACAGTACCTGTACATGATCTGCACTGTTTATAGTGTGCTTATTCTTGTCTGTTTAGTTGCTTGTTTATTCCTCTTCATGTTGCTGTTAGTGTTGTTATTGCTGTTGTTGCTGCTTTTACTCTGACCACGGTGTCAACTGTCAAATATGGGCTCATGGGAATCACTTGGTTGTGTTCTACGTGTGTGCGGCAGCCAGACAGCAATGATTTTTCTAGTTACCTGAGTACTCTTTGCTTGCTGATGAACTAATGTTCTTAATGACTTTAACAGCATTTACGCTAGTGTATGCAGTGACTTTAGTTAAGTAAGTAAGTAAGACATTTGTTAACACACCACGTGTCCATAGGCTAAGCGAGGAATGGTAGGCGTTAGGTTCTTGAAAGGCGCTATAGTGAGTGTCTAGATACATGGATATGTTGATGATATGTTGATGTTGTTGTTGCCAATGTCATTGTAACTGTGAGTGTTATTATTGTTGCTAATTTTAATGGCATTTGTAACTGCCAGCTTGTAGGCTAGTTTCAAGTGCAAGTACGAACACTTGAGCAGCAATTACAAGTACCAAGTACAACATTCCTGCTATTTTACAACTGCTACATGAATACTAGGCTACTTTAGTAGTTTTAGATGGAGAGGAACACCTAACAGGTTAGACGCAAATGTTGTGGGGAGAAGAGAACGCGTGTAATCTGAGCCTCGTATGCGTTGGATGGCAAACATAGAGGCCAAAGAAAAAGGATGCATGAATAACCAAACCGTACAATGGATGGCTATGAATTGCATCTACTTGTGCCTGACTGATTGATTTACTGAAGGGTATATGATGGTTGTTTTTGCGCAGTATAGGCCATAACATATAAATATAGATACACAGATGCATATATATATATAAGGGCGGATCTAGGATTTCAGCATGGGAGCTATATGGCAAGCATGGAGCGTGAGCCTATATTGGGCCTGAGGAAGAGCCCAGTGAGGTACAGGTACAAAGCCCCTGGTCGGGTGTCGGGTGAAGCCTCTGAAGCTGCTGAGAGACTTTTTATACAAAATACGTCTTTTTTCTTTCATTGTATTCTAGTCCCTACTTGCCCATTAGGCACAGTAGGCACTAGGGCTACGAACTTCCTGAGACTGAACTTCTAGATTTCAATACTTTATATAACACTGGATCACACGAAAAAAAATTTTCGCCTGCTACTAGGCATATGTTATGTGTACTACACTAAATCGAATCTGCTGATTCCAAATCTGAAGTCAGATTTTGTGTAGCACGTCAGGATCTTAAGATATGCAGCATACATGCTAATAATTATGCAAACTCTTTACAGTACTAGTATTTCCTTGTAACTGTGTAATTATGCAAACTCAGAGTATTCATAACAAGAAACAAAATGTTATTCTTTTATAACTTGAAATTAAAATATGTTTTAAAATGTAATATAAATATATGCATGTTACTCAGATGAAAGCATACATTTCGAAATTTTGTCTCTAGTTTAACTCTATACGAGTTCAAAAGTGCTTTAGACACTTGCTCTTGCGCTTGTGAGTGGCCGCTGTTGCCCGCTGCAGAAACCAGCAGTAATCACCCATCATGTTGGAATTGCAGTGGCCCTGATATCTTGCTTCAAAGGTGGAGATGTCTTGATGGAATCTCTCTCCATGCTCATCGCTTACATCATCCAAGTTTGGTGGGAAAAAATCCAGATGGGAATGTAAGAAATGTATTTTTAGTGACATCCGGCAGCCGAGTTGCTTATATGCTGTTAGCATGTTGCTAACGAGTTCAGCATAGTTCTCAGCTCGGTGATTCCCAAGGAAGTTTTGCACCACCAACGTACATGCATCCCATGCGGCAAATTCCAGTGGGTTGAGCTTGGTTCTAAATACAGTATCACGCATTAGTTCGCGGATTTCTGGCCCAATAAAAATGCCAGCCTTCAGCTTAGCATCAGTTTTGACGGCTCCAAATTTATCTCTCAGATACTGGAAGCCTTGTCCAGTACGATCCATTGCCACTACGAAATTCCTCATGAGGCCCAGTTTAATGTGAAGTGGTGGTAAGTACACTTTCAATGGATCAACCAATGGTTCGTGTTGCACGTTGTGCCGACCAACAATGTGCTCAGATCTAGGAGGCCACAGTTTCACTTTGTAATGGTTGCTGTCATCACGACTGTTCCACAAGCACAAAAAGCACATATGTTTTGTGTACCCCAGCTGTAGGCCTAGAATAAGTGCTACCACTTTGAGGTCCGCACAGATGTTCCATTTGTGGTCTGAGTAGTTGATCACTTTCAAAACGAGTTTCATTGAATCATATGTCTCTTTGAGGCCTACAGCGTGGGCTATAGGAAGAGACGGCTTTTCGCTACCATTGTGCACCAAGATAGCTTTCAAGCTCGCTTGGCTGGAATCTATGAACAGTCTCCACTGATCAGGAACGTATTCGCAACCTAAATTCAGCATGAGACCGTTCACGTCAGTACAGAAACATATATCATTTTCCAGTTTGTAATATGTAGCTAACTGTTTGTGACGATAACGGAAGTGTGATGTTGTGGTACCTTTTTGAAGCAAGTTCCACTCCCCTAGTCTGGAGGCTAACAGTTCAGATTTCTCCTTTGACAAAGATAGGTCCCTCACCAGATCATCTAACTCACCTTGCCTTATCAAATGCGGCCTACCCTCTTCCAAATCTTGATCACTGGGTTCATAAACAGTAACGTCATCTTCTGTATTACCACCAGAACTGTCCGTTTCATCAGCACCCGCAGCAGGCGGAAATGGTACTAGATTCTCTTCATCATGCGGCTCTGGCTTTAGAGCGGACTCGCAATCAGGATAAACGTTTTTATACTTATTTTTCTTTGAAAATCCAGCAACTTTAGTAATGCAGAAATAACAGTCTGCATGATGATTTCTTGGCTCGCGCCACACCATAGGCACAGCAAACGGCATTGAATTCCTTTGTCATTCAGCCACTGTGTAAGCCCAGAGTAGCACACGGTGCAGCAGACATGAGGTGCCCAACCTTTATCCTGGTCTCCGATTTGACATCCAAAATAATACTTGTAAGCAATCATCACTCTCTTAGTTAACTTCTTGCGCTGGTCACAAAGAGTATATTTACCACAAACATAGCAAAAATTGTGTGGATGGTTAACACAGCCTCGCCTATTCATTTCAAAATTAAATCTCACACACTAGCTACAGCTATATAAGAAAACTTCACCTTCGTTCTACGCAATTTCGCCTTATATACTGGTATTGATGCTGACGTCAGCTCGCTGACATGCCCAATCATGTCTAGCGGCTGCTGCAGGCTTGCTGTTAGGAATATTTCAGGCGACACTTGCAGGCATGCACGTATCGCTGGCAGCAATCGTGGAGACACATACAACAGAATGCACAGACATAACCGAAAACGAGTCCTTGCGTCATTACTTGAATGCATGCATAACTTAAAATCTAGACGTGCTGGGCAGATTCTGGCTTCATATTTGGAATCAGCACATTTGAATCACTATAAGGCACATGCATTACTTTCAGTAGCAAAATCGTTGTGATCCAGTGTAATGAGACACGTAACATATGTCCCAGTATATAATGAATATATTGGAACATATATGCATATGTTTTGTATCTATATTGCTGTGTGCTGGCGTTTATAGGCTCGTTGTCTTTGCGGGGTAGAAACCAGCAACAACATTATAAGGTTAAAAACATCTTTTTCCTCGATAGCATCAGACATTCGACTTTAAAAATAGTAACATTAGACAGTCATCTCGTCAAGAAGAATTCTCCCTCTACAGTTTAGGCTCCCTCTTTTATATCTTTATTTCCCGCTCAGCGAGACACCACTCCTTCAGACACTCCTACAGGTGAACTTGTAACAATATATATATATATATATATAGTATAAAATATCCCAGCCTATATTACAGACTATAATATAAGTTATAGCTGTGAGCATTTGATATAGGTGAGGGAGAACAAGCTAACACAGAACTCGTTCGTCACATCATAACTCCAGTTTCTGCAATTCCTCTTCCATTTCTACTGAGAACATTAGGGTTCAGGTTCAGAGCTTAATGGAAAATAGCCTTGCAATATCTTCCCAGGACAAAGTAACAATAATATATTTATATAGCCTAATGCCATTATATATTATGTGCTAGGGATCAAAATGCATAAATACTTCTAGAGATATCCCTATATATCCCTACATATGTTCTTATATATCTTTTTACATATCCATATATATGCACATCCTAAAGATCCCTATATATTAAAGATCAAGATCCCAAGATCAGAGGAGCCGGCGTACTGGCTGAGTAATATAATGAACACATAATGCATGTTTGCGCTATTCAGGGTTTCATTTTGAGACAGAGAGAAAGCGTCTGTAACAGCGTTGTCCTTTGTAAATTGAATGGAATTGCAGAATTCGTCATTTATAGTAATTTCCCTGCCTTGCTAAGGTTTACGAGTTGTTATCTAGCCCTAGTTTTGGTCTTTCATGCCAACACACCAGATGACGGGGCATGCCCTTCCCGACCCTAGAGCCGCCCTTGTGTTTGCAAGATTCACTAACATCGGTTGTTTTGTTTGTGGTACCAATTCTGGCTTTGGGTTTCGCTGCTCAGCCGTTGAGATGGACTTGAGGAAGGAGTGAGAGAGGGAGATGGGAGATGATAGGAGGACGAGGAGGAGATTATATTTATCGATGGATCCGACGAAAGGAGACGACCAGGGCATCACTCGTTACCGCTTTATCTCTTAATTACCGTCACTCTTGACACTTACCTCACCTGCCCTATTTGCGTTAGACACAGTAATTCACCTTTAGCCGAACATATACGGACACAGCAAGACAGACAAAAAGACAGAGAGAAAGATCCACATTCTCCGAACTCAGACACACAGACATTGTCAGACAGACATTGTCGAATAGACAGACACTGTAATGCAGAAGTTGTCAGACAGACAGACACTGTCAGACAGATAGACAGAATTATAGATCTATGACTAGCTATCTGACTTCGACTTCACTACTTAGTCTGGTATTACAAAACGGCCATCAACTGAAACCGTACTCAATTCCCTCTACAATGAACTTATTTCTGACATATCAGATTTGACAGGTTTGTTGCCTCCGCCTCCTTGATATTTCAGCAGCCTTAGACACCATTGATAACAACAGCTTACTCCAAAGACTTTCAACATTGTGTGGTTTTACTTATAATCTTCTCATTTGGATACAATCCTACCTCTCCTCTCGCTCTTTCTCCGTTCAAACATCGCAAGCTTCATCCCAATCATGTCTTCTCACTTGCGGAGTTCCACAAGGCTCTGTTCTTAGATATCTTTTGTTTATCCTTTACAATACCCCACTCAGCTTACTCGTTAAAGCACCCTCAGTTCACCATCACTTCTTTGCTAACGACACCCTACGACTGACTTCTTTCTTTCCGAATTGTTTCACCGACTCTATAGATCATCTTCTTGTGGCTAGACAAAGCTCCTCATGGATGACATGTAATCTTCTGTGTTTAAACCCATCTAAAATTGAATGAATACTTATAGGTCTGCGTAAGCATCTCAAGAAAATTCATGATCTCTTATATCCCATAGCCTAGACTCTGCTTCCACCAACACCTTTACTATTGAGGATTCCAGTTCGCGTCCCGATCGTGGCTTATTTCAGAGATTTGAATTTCGGGTTAGCAGCGGATCA
This sequence comes from Norana najaformis, assembly GCA_964023275.1. Lineage (NCBI taxonomy): Eukaryota > Metazoa > Annelida > Clitellata > Crassiclitellata > Hormogastridae > Norana > Norana najaformis. The sequence continues at coordinate 28,094,652 of OZ029915.1, forward strand.
ATACAAGCTGTGTTTAATGACATGCAAGGCTTTAATTGGCGGCGTTTCGGACTATTTACTCGGCTTCTGCATTCGACCTTAAATGGCATGGTGCCCATTCAAACGGGCAACGGTGGTGAAGTCTCTCACCCGATTATTTCATTGAAAATGAGCAGGGTCGAGGCCCTACGGTCGCTGTAGAAAAACGTGTACATTTTCATTTACTAATCCTCCTTTCCGCAACTTAAGCCTTTGACCAAAACCTCAGCTTATCTTATCATATCACCGATCTTTCCAGCTCGTGCTTATGCAAATCCGTGACCACAGAATCAGCCCTCTGCTTGACTTCAAAACGGCACCTACCATAGCCACATCCACAGTTCATGCTAAACTAGACTACTGCAATTCACATTTCCCTACAACACACTTCAGTTCTCCAGATCATCCTATCTTCGTCTGTTACCTTGGATCTGTGCTTGGTCTGCTTCTCTTCGTCTTATATACAGCCAATGTGGAGGGCATCATACGTCCACATGGCCTCCTCCATCATTGCTACGCGGACGATACACAGCTCTACCATTTCTGCGACCCACTGCAGGCAACTGATCCTAAGCAGCGACTATTCCTGTTTTTAGAACGGATCTTACGTCAAACCGCCTAAGACAAAACCCACTGAAGTCAGAATTTCTGTGGTGCACTACCCTGCGGCGTCACCTTCTTATCGACTAGGGTTGCCTCGCTCTCCCTGAGGGAGACGTGCGCCCAGAGCACACTATATGCAACACTGGGTTTTACCTGAACAGCCATCTGACTACGTCGACCCATGTCAGTCAGCTCGTCAAAGGTTGCTTTTATCAATTGCGTCAAATAATTTCCATACGCAGACTAATTCTAACCTTGGCGGCAATTAAGCTGGTCAACAGCTTTATAGCCTCTCGAGTCGACTACTGCAACAGCCGACTGGCGGTTCTGCCGCCCTGCCAACTTGCACGAATTCAATCTGTTTTAAACTCTGCTACTCGTCTCATTTACAGCAAGATACCATCTGACCATGTCATCGCCCTGCTGCAGGACAACCTTCGTTGGCTGCGGATCAGTACAAGGTGTGACTAATGACATGCAAGGCTTTAAATGGCGGTGCTCCGGACTATTTACTCGACTTCTGCATTTGACCAGCGGATATGCGGCGGGTCTACCGTCTACGATCGTCTGTGAGTATTCAACTACACGTCCGCAGAACTGTAACAAAATTCGAAGAGCGCTCTTCCGGGGTCGCTGGACCTGTGGCGTGGAACAGTCTACCTGAGGATGTCAAGTCGTTTCTTTCACTGGAGACATTTAAATCATGTCTAAAACACTCCTTTTCAGCATATCCTTTGACTGCTGACTGCACTAGTGAATGTACAGCGCCCTTTTTTCGACCTCAGTTATGTTACCGCGCTATATAAACTGTCTTCTTCTTCTTCTTCTTCTTCTTCTTCTTATTATTATTATTATTATTATTATTATTATTATTATTATTATTATTATTATTATTATTATTATTATTATTACTATTATTATTATTATTATTTACAATTCAGGTAATTGCATTGTGGTGATAGCTACCTGTACCCATTTCTTCATGTCGAATAGTTTTAAATAAAGATCAAGATTCCATAGGGATAATAGTATGATATGCGTACGTGAACGACTGTACAAATCTTTGCTGTGCTAGAACATGTTTGTGGTCTCAATAGATATCTTATCTTGTCTTGTCTTCAACTGTCTTCGATCCGAGGAGTGGCTGCACCACGGACAACAATTCCACTTCTTTGCAATCCATGCAGTCCAGAAATAAGTGACCTCTGTGCCTGTAAACAGGTAAACATACATGCATTTCACGCCTAGACATTTAGAGAAGAGAAAAACTAAGATTTTGCGCTAGTTTTTCACGACTACCGAGATGAAGTTAACTAGCGTATCTTACCTCCTTTATTGTATTCGCCTCGGCATATATACCGAAAGTATTGCATATTAGCTGGTCGACTGCTGTCGTCTGCTGACTTTTAAGTCAATTTCCAACACCCATTCAATCAGATGAATCATACATACCATGTCTGGTATTAGAGCAACATTTCTGTTGGATTATCCTTCGGGTCAAAGACCACGGTATAAGTGTCTACCTGAAGCCACCGAGGTTGCATATGATTTATGGGAAGGTGCACTGAGTTCAATAGTTAGGATAAGTTTACGTCAGTATGGGTCGGAATGTAAGCTTATGACTCTCTGTTGACTCAGTGATTTCTGTCATCGCTGGGCAAGTCGACTATAATATGCGACGACTGATTGTCCGATTATGGAAATGAAAGACGAGGGTTGAACCGCTAACTCTCAGACAGAAGGATTCAGACAGAAAAACTGTGCACGCGATCATTCCGAATTTAAATCCATATCAGTTGTATCACGTAAATCTACTTACTATCGGACGGTCTATATAAGAATTTGTAAGTTCGTCTTATTGGCATTCAACCCCGCCAGTTATTACCTTATTGGCATTCAAGTGGGCCATGTTCGGGGGGTAGGCCTACCAGTCCCAAGCCTGGATAAAAAAGAAGGGCGTTGCTAATCATCTTTGTTATGACAGCGTCGTTAAATATAAAGGAAAGGAACCTAATTCCAGAAGAAGACCAGTCATGGATTCTTTTTTGATAGTTCTGTAGAACCACCGATGCCTTCAGAGATCGTCGTCAGAGGCTAAGTGTGGCCATGAACCGTACACGGAACTTGAACCACATCCATCCTATTGATACAGCAGCAGAGGGGTGAGAAATGCGATGAGAGGGCACGTGGCTCGGATGCCAATGGCATCGTGTCTGGAGTGCCTCAGGCATAATTCATCTCCAACTTTGATCTGTTACCGGCATCCTGAACGTAACCTATGTGTACGCATGCGCTGGCTCGGACACTGGCCTGTGGACTGAGCCAGGTAACTTATTACCATGAATAGCGTGGAGAAGGTAACAGAGAATTGTGAGAATTCTCCAAACTGTACGTCTCTATTCCAAGTTCTTTTACAGCGAACATAGAACCTCTACCTTTTGGCTACCATTGAGCTTCTTCTAGTCGTTGCTTTGTGATCTCTTGAAATTCTCCCCTTAGAGTGTCGTTTATAAATGACTGGGCAGAGCGTTGTTTTCTTATCCGGCGCTATAGTAATGTCCGATTACATAACATGACGACATCTTTCTTGTGCTGGTTTTTAACTTTGAACGTGAAAGCACCTCCAGTGGAATAAGACGCCAACCAACCTGCCTCTGCCTGCTTCCAGTGTCTGACACGAACTGGCAACTGCAGAATGTGAAGCGGCATAGACAGATAGATAGATAGATCGATAGATAGATCGATCGATAGATAGATAGATAGATAGATAGATAGATAGATAGATAGATAGATAGATAGATAGATAGATAGATAGATAGATCGATAGATAGATAGATAGATCGATAGATCGATAGATCGATAGATAGATAGATCGATAGATAGATAGATCGATAGATCGATAGATACATAGATGCGTACATAGATGCATACATAGATACATACATACATAGATAGATAGACAGTAAGGTAGGTAGGTAGGTACATGTAGGTAGGTACATGTAGGTAGGCATGTAGGTAGGCATGTAGGTACGTATGTAGACAGGTAGTTGAACGGTTGATGTCGTGGGCGAAAGAAGTGAATTTGGCGACAGAAGGCTCTTAGATGAGTCTTCATAAATCTGTCAGTAAATCTCTTGCAACCGAAACCTGCGCAGCACGAGCCTCAGTCCCACCTGTTCACAATCATCAGGAATAGAAGCAAATATATATTGTGTTGTTGTCAACATAACATACACAAATCTTTATGTCATATATTTACTTGTTTGCGTGTATGGGCCTATAGGCCTATAACTGGTAACATAGTGGTTAAACTCAGGTGTGATATTCGACCATAACCTCAGCTTGTCTTATCATATCACCTATCTTTCCCGCTCGTGCCTTATGAACTTCGCAGAATCTGTCTTTTAATGTTTGACTTCTAAAGCGCATCTACCAGCGCCACGTCCAGCTTCCAGGCTAAACTAGACTACTGCAATTCACTTTTCCTGAATGATAACACCACCAAAATAAACCGTGTTCAAGCTATCCAGAATGCTCTCGCTCGTGTTGTCACCAAAACCCTCAGACACCATCACATCACTCTTCAAATCACTTCACTGGCTTAAAATATTTGAACGAATAGAGTACAAAGTTCTTTCGCTAACCTGCAACACACTCTAATCCTCTTAACCTATCTTCGTCAGTTGTTTACATTCCAACCACTACGTTCAGCCCGATCCTCTTCCGCCCTAACACTTCGCCCTCCATCACCTCAACCTTATTATTTGGAAATCGTTCCATAGCCGTAGCTGCCCCACCCCTCTGGAAAAACTCCCGCCAGAATTAGGACAATTATCTGATCCATCAGACGAACTCACCAACACTTTACCTCTTGCAATCTCTGCGCAGATCCTTCTCGAAGAAGAAAACATTCCTCCTCCACAAATCCTCTCCTGATAGATAGATAGATAGATAGATAGATAGATAGATAGATAGATAGATAGATAGATAGATCGATCGATAGATAGATAGATAGATAGATAGATAGATAGATAGATAGGTAGATAGGTAGATAGATAGATAGATAGATATCTCCTCTTCCCGTTATCTATCTGGCCCCTCCAATTCCAAGCAAAATCCACCGTAGCCGTCTTACAGTCTACCTGCCTGAACCTTGATTCTTGACATAGAACCGAATTTGACATTACTTGCATATCGATTTTGCTTATACTGAGAGCCTATGAATAAGGCGGTGTCTGCTACTTAGCTTTCTTTGAGCGCTGTAGAAATCTCGACATTTAGGCCTATGACGACGATTACGATTGTTCGATGAATTTTGCGATGAAGGCATTTCAGTGGGGTGTGAATAAATTTACATTTCGACCATAATGCTTACTTCTATGCATCTGTATCGGTAAGTGTATCTTTGTGTACCTGTGTGCTCTATGTATGTCTCTATTTGTATGTACCTGTATGTGTAGCTCTATCTGTATGCTCAACTGTATTTGTGTCTTTAAAAATGAATGTTTGCAACCATTGATTTTATAGTTTCAGATTATATACATGGGGACTGAATTTGAAATTTGGCGACGATGCTGACAACAGACAGTGAAAGAGAAAGTGATAACGAGAAATCAGATTCAGACACAAGAAAATCCGCGACATTCAATAACAGTGGAGTATGCGGAGAAGCAGGAGGAGCAGGAGGAGGAGGGGGCGATGGAAGAGCAGCAACAGCTAGGACCATAGAGCAGATGTGGCCACTCAAGAGAACGCTTGGCGAGGAAGACACCGATTCAAATATCTTCGCTCTGGGAGAAGCAGCCCTGCATCTCGACAACCTAGACGATGTTCTCACTAGGTTCGGGGTCGACCTACTGCGGTCTTGGGAAGCAACAAGTGCCGCCGCCTCCGCCGTCGAATCGTCGCAGCCTCCAGCCAGAACCCGTCTGTCGTCCATCATTTCGGACAAGGTCGATGCGTGCTTTCCTTTCCGGAAGTACGAATCGAGTACGCATGAAGCACGCAGTGAGGGCGTTCAAGTCTCTGTGATTCAAATGAACAATGCCGACGGATCTGTAGTTCCCGTGAAGATCATTCTAGGTCCAGCAGTCGGCAACAGAAGGCGCGTCTGCGTGATGAAGGAGACCGACGTCGGCCTTGAACTTGTGACTGAATTCGAAGCGGCCGCTGACTGCGATGTGAGACAACTGCTGGAAAAGACTCCGATCTCCTTTCTGCTGACCTCGGGCGACTCCTCAGCTGCCGTCTTCCGAAGGCGCGACAGCACAGACTTTTACGACAACCTCAAGCCCAACTTCTGCGAAAAGGAGTCGAACAAGATCGATGAAGAACGACGTCGACTACTTCGAGAAAAGTCGGAGAATAAACTCACCAAGGGGTTCATGTCGAACGGAAGCATCGTGACGCCGAAGGTCGAGAGCAACATTCGAGAACAGTTGGGTACTGACGTAGAAGATACAATTCAGAGATCCAAGCCGGGCAAGCGGGTGTCCTTCAGCAGGTCATACAGCAATGACGTTGCACAGGGCTATGATTTGGAAGCAAAGCGAAGACCGATTCTCAAGCGCTCCGAAAGCATCACCGAGGATGACATTCGACCGTACCTGCTCTCTTCCATTTCCGGAAAAGGAGCGGAAACGCAGACAGAAGAGGAAGAGGTGAAGAATCAGTCCGTCTGCTGGTCTTGTGCCAAATTAATCAAGAACAAGAGTAAGGTGATGCCAAAGAGCCTGATTGGTCTGAGTAAAGGCAAGCCGTGCCTGACATCGTCGTCGGTCAGTGAGGAAGACCGAAGTCTACCCGGACCTGAGGCACTCCTCGCCAACTACGCGCTCATGTTGGTCGAGAACCGACCTCAGTTCGTAGAGACGATGTTTCGAGCCGTCAAGCTGAACAACCTCAGCGTCACTCGCATTCTCTGCAAGATCATCAAGAGATGCGGACTCAAGCTCGGCCAACACGACTTCCGGGAGCCTGAGTCGAGCGCCACGATCCTTCACGTCGCTCTGCTGTACAATCATCTCGACATTGTCGACTTCCTGCTTGGACTCGGCGACCGCGAACTCATTCTGGCCAAGTACGAGACGAGCGAGTACCACAACCAGACGAATCTGCACGTGGCCGTCGCCAACGGAAATCCCGATCTCGTCGAGCAGCTGATCCTCGCTCTTGATCCCGCCGACAGGGTCACTCTTGTCAACACGATTGCCGATGGATATTACTTTAAGTTCCAGCACCCTCACGGGCAGATGTGCCTGACGGCCGCCGCCTGGGCAGGAAACGGTCACGTGATCAAGACCCTGGTTAAATATGGCGGCGACCTGAAGATGAAGAACTTGTCCGGCAATACGCTGCTTCACTCGATCATTCTGCAGTCATCGCAGTATCCGAACCGAGACGACTACCAGGAGCTGTTCAACACCGTCTGGGAGTCGGCTGAGATCTGGGCCGGACAGATGAAGTACGACACGAGATTTGCTCAGCAGCGGGAACTCGAGAAAAGCCAGATGCAGGTCCAGTGTATCATCCGTCGCCATATAGCATATGCAACTACAGTTGCTTTTATTGAGTCTAATAATTTATCGATACCACGCAGTTTATAGTACATAAAAAATACCTTCAGGCCCATGCGCAAAGGCGGTTATATGTAGCCAATCCGGCCAGATCTACCGTTTAATTTCATCTCCCATGGATTTGACTACAAAACTCTCTCGATGACTAAAATGGTCCTAAAATTTTTGCAGAGATGCACCACAAGCATCCAAAGCTGCAAACACTTTTTTGACAATGTTAATGCAATTTATGTTTAATAATATATATTATATATAGTCTACAAAATGGATGTTAATTATGCTTATATTATTATACACAAGTTATTATATACATAAGTAAGTAAGTAAGTAAGTTTATTGCTCCAAAGAAGAACAGAATAAAAACATTGCAAATAACAAAATTACACTTGTTTGGATGCAAAGGTCTACCCAAAAGGGGCCGAGGTCCCGCTAATTTAGGGCAGCCTATAACACAATAATATAACAGTGGCTAATGTCTAATCATCGAGCAGCTAATCAATTCTTAACTAAAACGAGAACAACATCTGTTCATGAAGAAAAGAAATAGCCTATTACTTTGGCATAACTAAAGCTCAAATAGATTATACAATGTTCAGTAGCAAGAAATACTAAAATACCGAATAATCTGCTTCTTAAATAAGTTTAAACTAGATGAAGAACGTAAATTCTTGGGAATTGAGTTCCATAATGCTGGGCCTGCATATTTCAGAGCAAACTGTCTTGTGTTAGTTCTGGTAAAAATTTTATAGTAGTTACACTGAGATCTCGTGGAATATGAATGACAGCAACATACATAAAATAATTACTGAATACAGATGGCAATGCATTTTGGTAATATCTAAACATGAACAAGGATATTTGATACCTATTTATGTTCAAACTTCATAATATTAAGAGCTTTAAAACAATGTTCAGTAGTCATTCCATGCAACTTCCCGGCGATTATTCTAACTGAACGACGTTGTAAAATAGATAAACTTGATATTCTGGAGTGGTAATTAGATGCCCAAACGAGATTACAATATGTTAGGTATGGATGAATTAATGAATAATATAATTTTAACAAAATGTGACTTGGCAAAATGTGGCGAATACGATAAAATATTCCAATACTTTTAGCTATTTTACAAGATATATGATACACATGGTCTTTCCATGTGAGATGGTTATCAGGATATACGCCGAGAAACTTACATGAAGTGACCTGAGAAACCCTATATCCGTCAATACTAACACCCAGGTCCGAATCAGATACAGATTTTCTATGTGAGGAAAATAGAATGAAGTTGGTTTTCTTTAAGTTTAACGACAGCTTATTAGAACGAAACCATTCGGTGATTAAAATAAGCTCATTGTTAACAGTTTCAAACAGAGTGTTAAGTGAATTATGTGGGAAAATACATTGGTATCATCAGCAAAAAGTAAGAAATGAAGTAATTTAGAAGAATGTGGAAGATCGTTTATATATATCAAAAATAACAAAGGGCCAAGAATGGAACCCTGGGGGACTCCACAGCGGATTAGTTTACTTTTAGATAGGGCACCATTACACAGCACCTGTTGCCGCCTGTTATCTAAATAACTTGTAAACCGCATAAGTAGTGGGCCTCGTATTCCATAGAATTCAAATTTCTTTAATAAATGATTAACTGTATCGAAAGCCTTGACCAAGTCCAAACAAATTCCAATTGAGAACTGGTTATCATCAATTTATATATATATATAAATTAATGAACTTTGAGTCATCACCAGTGGTATCACCATACAGTTCAGGAATTGGCACTAACAAGGACAGCAGTTAGAAAGGATACCAATAAGAAATGTTCAAGCTTAGATTTCTGGTGGGGGCCTCTTCCTATAATCCATATACTACCATGATGTCGAGGGCTTCTTTGAGCTCTCCAGTAAAGTAGGGAATTAAACCTCAGCCGCCAGCGATTTTATACATTGTAGGAGCAAATTTTATAAACTTAAGAGGCTGAGGGATCTACATGCCAATTTAAGCCACATGGCCGTTAATATGTTAGCGGCATCACCAAGCAACACGGGATAATTTGGAACAGTATTTGGCACGAATAGTTTAATGTTTGGTTTTACGATCTAATATTTTAAACAGTGTAACATTTGCATTAAGCTATAGACCTGCCATAGATTAGGAAATTAATCGATTGTTGGTCTCTTAATTAGCATAATAATAGTAATAGTAAAATAATAAGTATTTACCATTTTTCAGACACTCAATTCTGAGGTATCATTTCGACCTCAGGTAAATAGTTAAATAGGCCTTATAGTAGTAGTAGTAGTAGTAGTAGTAGTAGTGGTAGTGGTAGTAGTGGTAGTGGTAGTAGTAGCAGCAGTGGTAGTGGTAGTGGTAGTAGTAGTAGTAGTAGTGGTGGTAGTAGTAGTAATAGTAGTAGTAACAATTGTCTAGTAATGATGGTTGGTTGTTTCTGTAGGTGAGTTTATTTAAGGAGCTGTTAAGCATTCGCAATAACGATGGATACACTCCGTTGGCTCTGGCGACGACCAAGAACCCTCGCTTCTTCCAGCACATGATGAACCTCGAGAAGATCTACAAGATCCCTCAGAACAGACTTGGATCGATCGCTTGGGTCACCTATGACGTCACCGACATTGCCAGCTTCGCTCGCGGCGTCTATAACAAATTCTCCGTCCTGCACATCCTAGGTCACAACAGCCAGCACTTGTCAAGGCACGCCAACCTCGAGGACCTAGACGAGGACTTTATGGAGATGGAGCCCGTGAAGACTCTGCTCACGAGGAAGTGGGACGTCTACCGCTGGATCTACATCCTATGGTTAGTAGTACATCTGTCCTACATGATTCTTCTGACCGCCGTTACTGCCGAAGAGATCGACACCAGTCCCACACCAATCGTCGTCAAACCCACAGCTTCCGTCTCCTCGACTTTCCACCCCTACGTCGTGTCCAATCCCCCGCTGAACGTGACGGCCACGATGCGATCCCTCCCGCCCGCACAGGACCCTCGGATAGGGTTTGTAATATTCACAATTCTGCCGATGATCTATCTTGTTCTTGAACTGTTCGACCTGTTCGGCAACACCCCCTACCGCATCAACTTCATGGCTGGTCAGAGCTACCCGAAGCGCCTCGTCAAGAACGTTAAGTCCGAATGGACGATCACAGGAAACGGACCCTATCGGGTGGTTGCCGTCGGCTTTTCCATCTGCACCATCTGTTGGTTCCTGCTCTACACGCAGAGGCACGACTACCAGGACATGGGCCTGGCAATGTCTCTGCTCCTCGGCTGGATCTTCGTCCTCTTCTTCACTCGGGGCTGCAGGGTCACGTGCCGCTTTTCCATCATGATCCAGAAGATGTTCTTCCGCGACCTCATCTACTTCCTGACCGTCTACGGAATCGTCTTGATCGGCTTTTCATTTGCTATTAAGGCGCTGATCGGGTTCAGCTCGATCAGCAAAGTCTTCTACGGGATGATGAGCGTCGTAACGGACCTCGACCAGAAGCAGACGAACCAGGGATCGCGCCACCCGACCTTCGCTCGTCTGCTGATCATTTTCTACTCAATCATCGCCGTCATTCTGCTCATGAACATGCTGATCGCCATGATGAACACGTCTTACGAGACGGTGCGAGTGACGCGGTGCAACCTGTGGCGTCAGCAGCAGCTGTCCATCCTGCTGATGATAGAGAGGCGGTTCTTCTGGTTCAGATGGCTCTGCCGGAAGTCGGAGCGAGACGTCTGGAGGAAGACGGATGCCAAGTCGACGGAGGAAAGGTGCTTCGTCGACGTCACGATGCTACACATGCCAGGAGGACAGAAGGACGGCGCCGCCGTTTGACCATTCACAGGCAGCAGCTGCCACCACTTTGATGGTCGTCGCCACCACCAGTGACTACGCAAACGATGACAACCCATAGGCATATTATGTTTACAATGATGATGATGATGATGATGATGATGATGATGATGATGATGTTTTGGTCGAGAGAAAGTGCTGAAAAGGCGACAGCATTAAAGCATCGGACGCAAACTGATAGGCGCTGGAAAAATGGCTTGTTTCTCTTTTGTCACCAGAAACCAGTGTTAGAGAGCGCCCAAGCTCCGTGATAAGCCCAGCGTTGTTAATAGGGCACAGAGTTTCGAAGGCAACCGGAACAAAATGATACTGTGGCAGAAGTGGATTAGATTTTGATATCTTTCTAGAAGCTGTGAATTCCGCAGCTCCACCGGCCTAGGCAGAAGTAGCCCCCTAGTAAGAACAGCGAGTGTCAGCCATAGTCACATCCAAAATCAAACTGCGGCCACTGCGCTATGGAATGAATGCAAGCTCTTCGGGTCTTTTGCGTCAGTTCTGGATAGGCCAGCAGGTCCCTTGATTACAGGGAAACCCGCGTGGACAAGGCTTCGACAGATTAGATCACGTGCCGGGCAAAGTGACCAGGACACAAACCACAAGAAAGGCCACGCGAACCATCCGTCGTCGCAAATGATCCACAAGGTCAACTGTGCGTTTCTGCCAGGATTTTGTTGATTATGGTGGTTAGTAGTCTACCACACATGGCCTAGATGCTGTAGGGATATGTCTAAGAAGTTTGTGTTGCAAAGTTGGATGTGGGATCTTGCTTGAAAGATATAAAGCTTTGCTGAGGTGTTGTGAGAGAAAAAAGCCTGTCCCCATCTGAGAGCAAGGGGAAATAGGGGTAGCCTCAGGGCATCCAGAATTATTGGGGGCTACAAGACTGTTGTTGAGTAAAAGGTCGTTTCGCGGGAGCTTATGCGAACCAGGACAGCGGTTATTACGTGGTCCATGGAGTTGAACCTTTCCATCTTTATTATATAACTTTAACACGGTCCGAAATGCACTGAACACTCCCCTTCTGCCTTCTGTGAGACCCCAAACGGGAAAGAATGTTGGCTCGACGAGGTGTTAATTAAGTACAGAGCGAATGCAGTGACCGACAAACCACTTGAAACCAGATGAACAAGAGTTCAAGATGTATAAAGTCATATAAATCGAACAACAGGTGCGATCCGGAGGCGTGATATGGGTGGCGTGTCTGTCTGTAAACCGCCGACTAAAGGCGCGAAAACGTTACAGAACGGATAAGAAGTATCAGATATCGACAAATCTGCTACAAATGCTGAACCGTACACAAGAAGGCAACGAAAATCCACGGATAACACATTGAAAAAGCAACATTCAAACCATAACCAAAACCATAGCCCCGCATCTTGAAATGTAGAAGCCGCCATCTTGCACGAAAGCCAATCCCAGGTTATTATTATTATTTTTGCCCGGGGTATTATTATTATTTTTCCCCGAGGTACATATTATTCCCCGGGATTAAAAACTTATTGGAGAAGAGCTAAAACATCTGGAATGGCCGCTACTCGTCAAGTTCTGGTACGAAGGATGTGCTGCGTTGGAAAGCAATTGCATTGAAGCGTTGATTTGCCAAGCATTATTGTTGTTGTTATTGTTTTCATAATAATAATAATAGTAGTAGTAATAATAATAATAAAATTATTATTATTATTATTATTATGACAACACCAAAAACAATACGACAACGATTATAGCAACGAAGAAGATGATGATGATTGTGATGGGTGATAATGATATGACGATGATGACGACGACGATGTTCACGATGACATATGATGATGAGGATGACGGCATCATGTAAATGTTTACAAATACAGTTACATCTAACAGCAGGGCTTTTACAGAATTTGCACTTTATTAGCCTATAAAGATGTTAGAGCAATTATTATTAGAGCAATGAAAGTGATAAGTGCGACGATGAGGAAGAAGACGGTAACACTGAGGAATGCCGATGACAACGAATATGACGATCCAGATGGGTTAAGCTGCTGTGACGACAATGGACATGATTTGACAATGATAACGACGACGATGACTATGATGAAGACGAGATTGATTACGATCACAACAATAATGATAAAATAATGATACTAGTTTTGTATATCATAAAAAGTAAAAGACAATAGTTTAGCTGTTGCTGCTACTTCTGCTACTACCGATTAAGGTAACCATGACCATGATCATATTGATGATGACAACGACAATGCAAACAAAATCATAATATATGTTTCAAAACATATTTATATAGCTCATTTTAAGCACCTTGAAAATAAAGTATTAAAAGGAATAAGCGAGAATCGATAAGATATATCGAAAATTAACTTGACTTTTAGACCTGCTGCAATCACTCGGCTTTATATGCGTTTAAATCTCGGTGACCTGTGGCAAAGCATCCCCTTTCCATGTAAAATGAGTCATTTGGTATAGCATAGTGGCTATGTCTTTCGAAAGGCTGCGTGTGCATTGCCTCTTTCAGGAAAAACTCGATGCAGACGTTGTACTCAGTGGCCACCTATTAGGAAATTCATTTGCAAATCATGTTTGGTATTTGCAGAATCAACCCAGGCATAAATTAAACACTTTACATCGAAAACTTTCTGCCACTGAATGCTATTGGTGTCTTATTTTTGTCTTTGAACAATTCTTGTCGTTTTCCTGTTGTTGTTATATGCATGACGACATTATATTCAATGGGAAAAGAAACAAAACGTACTAAGTACTCTTTCCAGTTTCCCATATCGATCTAACATTCCGAATTAGTACAGACAATGATAGGCCGATTCCGAGAACGTATGTTAAACATATCATGAAGTAGACACTTTTCGTATTGACGCATCGCCCCTACACGATCTTTATTTGTCAGGGCTGAGAAGGCAGCTTCTAGAATATCCAGTCTGTCCGAGTTCCTCTAACCTCACACAAGATCGTCCAGTTGATGGCAGCAGACATCCAAAATCATTTGGTCGAGGAACAAGTCAATAGAAAAGTTCAATTGATCAAATGGCACATTGGTCGAACCTCAGTTCCTCAGTTCGCCGAATGACATGTTGGTCGAAATGAGAAATAAACATACAAGATTTTTTTTGAAGCGCTATATAATTGCTCAGTATGAAAGATTGATTGAATGAATACTACTTTAAAATTTAATTCTTTACTGAATTTAGGCTTATATCGTTATTTCTGTAAGCATTCAATCGATCACATAAGTCTCTGTGCATGTTCAGCATGTAGGCAACAGAAGCTCCTTGCTGCACATGTAAGATGTCTATGCTGAAAAGTCCGTGGTTCCTATAGCGCAAAAGATGCTCGAGTTCTATAAAAACGTCAAGTCAATCTGCTGTAGAATGATATTCGATCGAATGCCTTCCATCCGAAGAAAGGCATTGGATGGTAGTCGCATATACGTTGAGAACAGTGCTATATCCATAAGTGGACCGTGGCAACTGGCTATGGAGGAGGCGTTCCATAACGACGAGAGCAAGGACCGGGTTTAGGGCGGTCAAGGCGAAGGTAAATCTCAGACAGAGGCCGCTGTCGGTTTAGCCTCCACCCGTGCGGTGTTAGATACGGACACCTAGTCAGTCCCTGGTAGGTACTGTGCTGAAGAGAATCGAATGAAGCGCTCGCAGAACACGGTTAGGCCTACGCTCACCGATTCTCATCCTCCTGAAATTGACAGTTGAGCGTGACTTATCCGGAGGTTTTTCACACTCTGTGGATGTGTGCTGCAGGGAGAACAGTAGAGGCTCGTTTGCTGTTACCAAAGAAACCATTACTTTAACTAACGAGAGCATGGTTTCGAGTCTCTGCATCAATTCGCATCAATTTCAGATGCGCTACGAGTCGTATAGACCTACCGAAGAGAGCGGTGAAAGGCAGCTTTTCAACCAGTTCAAATGATTGAATAGTTATTAATCACAGTCCAGTAACCGCCAACCATAGGCTGCTAATACTAAAGCCATAAGGACTGCATCTTCTTTTGACATATACATGTATATCCAACAATGCGTGGATTTATGCAGAGTGATAGCCACGCATTATCCTCCTTTGGCGATCGATTCTGTTTCAGTGTCCACTGTTAACATCGTTCCTGAGCAATGTCCATCGTCATCAGTTCGCCCTGCCCGCCTCTTGCCTCTGCAACCGGTAACGCTGAATAGGAGGAGGAGGTGGAGGGAAAGAAGAAGAGATGGAGGAGGAGAAGGAGTAGGCAGAGGAAGAGAATGAGGAGAAAGAGGATGCGCGTAAGGAGCAGGAGGATAAGAGTGGAGGATTCAGTTCGAAACACAACTCTGTCGCATGCTGCAGGAGTCAGGGCTCTCTTCCGGAAGTCTTCCCCAGCCAGCCACCGAATCCGTGCCGCACTCCGTCTGGCAAGAACAGCATATCTACGTATCGGGGCAAGTGGTTTTCGATAACTGTGGTACTACTGGCACTAACGAAAAACACAATTCTAGCCACATTCTTGACGAATCGTAACCCTTATAGTAAGCATTGCGTTTGTCCCTTTTCTGCCTCCCTGGGGCTACTGCTGCTGGTCAAACAATGTATGAATATTCATGACGACCTCATTCCGGAACTGCAGCGGCGGCAATGAATACTCAATGAGGGCGAGGGGCCTGCAGCGCGGACGCTGGCTGCCTCGTATCGATGGACCTATTATGTTTGCCTGCATAGCTGCCTCATGTGTACATAGACGACGATGACGACGATGCCTTCGTGGCTACTCAGCCGGCAGCCGGTCCAGTCGTCCGTTGTTGTCGTCGTCGCGTCCAGCGAAGCGCCTGCCGTATATTTAGAAGCCTCTGCCTCCGTCGTCGTCGTCGTCGTCGTCGTTTTTCGGTGGACGCCAGAAACGAAAATGTCGGAAGGTAATCTGCCAAATACTCTCTGTTGTTTGAAAGAAATGCGCTATATCAGTCGTTTATTCGAGCGCGCGCTCGTAATCCTTTCAAGTCCAATGGAGCAGTCAAACTTATTCGGTGCTTCACTTATGGTCGACTTTCCTCAGAATCGACGACTGACGGTGACGATTGTTCGATAGCGACTTAGCATCGCGATCGGAACAATGCAGTCAATCTCGCGGAATTTTATAGCGCCATTAAGGTTGCCATACCGATTGAAGAGAGGATAGGAGAGAAGAGGAGAGAGGAAGAGGAGTTAAGAGCAGTTGAAGGGATGGGAGAGAACAGGAGACTGGAGAAGAGTGAAGAATGGTGGCGGAAGTGGAGAAGACAAGACTTAGGACAGAACCAGAGAGGGAAGAACGTGATACAACAATGAAGGATATCATATATCATAATGAGAGAATAGAAGACAGGACAGCGCAGGACAGAAGGTGAAAATGGAGGAGTGAATATAGGGCAGACGGGGTAGCGGAAAGGATAGGACTGGACAGGTTAGAAAGCAGAGAGAATTCAGGGCTGAAGGACCATCGTACTCCGGTTCTCTTGGATGCGAATCTCCAGCTTCTTTTCCTTTCATTAGTAGGTGACTGATCTGAAAAGCATGCGTACTACTGGATGCAGAGTGAATATATAGTGGATATATAACATATATATGCATTTCATTGGTTATTACGGCCGCCATTTAGTTACTGTGTTTGCGAAAGGCTTGAAATGTTTCCTTTTGTATAATTTTGGTCATATATTTGCACGTATAGCCCTAGGCCTACTTCCTATATGCCAGGTCTACGGTGTATACAACATGGGTCCATAGTAAAGTATGGCCTTTTGGCCTACAACTGCATACAGTATATCGTAGGCCTATATATGTTTATAATTCAGTAAAATGTAGGCGCAATGCAGTTATGAAAGACGGCAACTTACTTGTTGTGATTATAGATCCTTCAGATAACGACTTAAGCAATGAGACAGAGACAGATACAGGGACAGGGAGAGAGACAGAGAAGGCATGGTAGTGTCAATGTAATGCACAAGTCTACATGAAGACGTCGCTGTTACTTGTCCACTTTTGACTCCTTCAGATTCATCTTGACTCGTGTGATCAGAATCATATGTAACATCGCTTTTTGCACAGTCCAACTGTGGTACATGCATTGGCTTTGCATGGGGAGCATGCGTGGTGTGGTTGTACGTGCGCCCACCCAGTGCAGCTCCCTCCTATGATTGCGTGTTCCGTGCTGCCAACCGCGAGCCATGTAATTACTTCGAATGCATTAGCGGTCTCGTCAATAATGAAAGCTAGGACCGAGAGAGCCATAGACTGTGTGTTCATGGGAACGAGAGCGATACGTACTCGGCTAAAACTGAGGGGTCTTCCATGAATATCTGTTTGCTTGTGTTGCACACTGCGTGTGTGTATGTATATATATATATGTGTGTGTGTGTGTGTACGTCACGCATACATGTATGCCCACATGCATAGATATCAGTGTACGTGACGTGTGCTAGGTATGCTATATAATGCATGACCGACGGCACCGCGGGCTCTGTCGCTATACTAAGCTATAAATACACATGAATACATAGGCTGCATTCAGCACCCGCCAATCCATCTTATGTACACATTTAGACTTAACTATTATGCGATCTCGCGATATAGATTGCGCGTGCTATGTACATCATAATTTATATATATAATATATATATAATATACTCGTATATACAATAGACCAGCATCTCTCTCTGCAAAAGTAATTGGCCAGCATGTCAAAGCTCTTGTGCATTTGGCAAACGTGAATACAGTCTTCTGAAATATATATATATATATATATATATATATATATGTTTGTATGTACATATGTGTATGTGAATTGGTTAACCGAGGCTTATTTCACTTGTGGGCTTTATGTGCCTACTTTCATGGTTGGTATCCGTGAGCATAGACTGAATTAATTTACTGTTATCAATGTAATTATCGTGCCATATTACATTCGTTGTACCCCGTCCGTTATTTATGCACTGGTCCCGCATTCGCACTGCTGTATGTCGCTTACATGAATAGGCCTCATTATGTGCCTCAAAATTTATATAAGTGGCTCTTGAGGTGACTGCGTTTCCTGCCACAGGGCGGCTCGGTTTATTCGGAGAGCCTTTGGGGCACTCTACAGATGAAAGGTTAGAATTCTATAGCGCTATAAGTTCCGACTGACGAATATGATGGCCCGAAGCGAATTCTAGCCATGCGTATACAGTTACGACAGACTGCCAATTAGAACAAAAGTTGAGGGCCGGTGTCCCGCCACAGACTCCCCCTTAAAAGTCTCCCCCGGCGGATCTATTTCAGAACGGATTATCCCCCGGCGAACCTGTTTTAGGAAATGTTCTCCGGAGATTTCTGAAATAAAGTAACCAAAGGAGAAATTTCCCGTTCAATAAACTCTCCCCGAGAGACTATTTCTTTGGTAGATACAAAGTCACAGTTTTGTTAAAATTAACGATAAATTTAAGCAGCTTGAATTTATAGCTTCAATGTGAAACTAGTTATATGTCACAATAATGGCATGAATGTTTTTAAACGTGGAAAGAAAAAATGCATAAAATCCATTAGAGTCAAGTAATTGCTTGCAGTTTTATTAGATGTTCAACACAGGATGAAGCAGATTTCTCACGTAGACGAGGTTTCTGTTTATTTTTGAATATTTCTTGTGCATAATCTTTATCTGTAATGTTATTAAATAACGTGACATATTCGGTCTTATCCGTGACAACAGTTTTAAACTGCTTCACAAATTCTAGTGCTTTATGCAATTGAATATTTTTAACACATTCAATGCATATTAACTAATATCAACGCTTCGTTGAGATCATCTGCATATTAACTAATATCAACGCTTCGTTGAGATCATCTGAGCTCTTTCAAGACTACGCTTATGCTACAACTATTCTTCGGTGGTCTCTGCACGTGATAGACAACAATGTGCCGTTAGAACAACGGTAACTTGTTGGCTATCACCGTATTACGTGCAGGTAATAAAATGCTGGTTTCCTGATACGAGCTATTATATGTGACTCTGATGTGGATCAGGTCTCCTTTGGTATCAACTTCGCAGCTATTGCTTTTTGTTTGTGCTTATGTTGATGATTTGAGTCGAGCAGTAAGTCAGTGAAGCGTGAAGATCTTCTGTGCCTATTATTATTAGCTAATAACCTAACCAATACCAGTGGAAACAACAACAACAACAACAATAATAATAATAATAATAATTATTATTATTTTTTTTGCCCAAGGTAAGTGTAATCCCTCAGGAACAAAAATTAGGAGCTGTTAGAAGGTTTCTCATCCTCAGCAACATCGGAAGACGTGCCGTGAAAATCAATAGCAAATGTAGCTCTGGATACAGATAGAAAGGCGCTAAAAAAGGAAAGCGACCTAACGTGGCTCTCCGGAGATGGTCAAAAGGCGACGGCCAACCTCGCAAAGGTGTAGATGGTAACCCTGAGTATTTTATTTGTTTTATGTACGACAGCCTGTTCTGCCACTGCCCCTACTGAATTTGCTGTGTGGGATATGTAAGATGCCGCACAAGTGAGTCAGTGAAGCATGACGATGTCAGATGCCGCTCAAGCGAAAGTCAGTGAAGCGTGACGATGTAAGATGCCTCACAAGCCTGTACGGCTGTGGCATCCCAGGCCAGATACCAGCCACCCAGGGAGCCATTATAACCCATTCTGGTCTCTTACCATCAGAACGAAACAAGCCTGTTAGTTTCTTAGTGCTAGGAACATCAGCTTTCTATAAGGCCCGCCTGACTATATCATTGATGGCATAATGAGGAAGGGATCGCCAGATCGCCAATCTGCAGAGGAGGCCGTGGTGGCCATCAGGGCCAACCAATTCTACGCAGCGACTTTTATGAGGGCTGCAGAGGCTAAGGCCAAATCGAAGGCCATCTGCTATTCGCACAGCCTCTTTGTTTAAGCAAAGGCCACATAATGAGATGGGAAGAGAGGTCACCCAATCACCAAAATGGGGGCAACTGACTACAACCAACCGTGTTCGATCAGTCGATTTCTTTGGCGCCTGCCCAAACCGCCAACTTCTCCACTTCAGTCACAGGCCCGTCCCAGGTCCCTGTTTTTTGGCAATGGGTCGACACTAGATTGAAGTGTCTCCTTACCAGCCAACAACAAATCACCCAGGTGTGGATCAGCGACCGCAGAGCAGTTATTGAGAATGGCCGACTGGATTTCAAGGGTGGTCGCAGCTGAAGACAAGTAGACAGAAGAAGCCAGAGACCCATCTCTTCTCATACCAAGCCGGCCTTGTCTTACCAGCAGTGTGGCTTGCAGCCACTGGGTGCTGTCAAGTTTGATATTGACGATGGACTCGAGGACTTCTCCCGTGGTATTTTCAAGCCGTTAGAAAGTTGAGTAGTCAGAACAAGAACAGCGAAGCAGGTGGCTGATCCTAGGAGCATCAAATGATGGTCTTAAATTATGGCGCTTTAGGAAGGCAGACGGTGGTTGCTCAAGAGCCTTATCTAATGCTTGCCCTTTGAAGAGTGGTGCTCCGAGCAAAGTCAGCGCGTCGCGATCGAGGTGTTGGAAATCAGACCAGGATTGATCCTCAAGGCCGACACCAGGGAAAACAATTCGCATTTACTGCGGTTCAGATGGATTATTATTATTATTATTATTATTATTATTATTATTATGACATACGCTAAAGTATTTATTGCAGATGTAAAAGTGCGATACAATTATTATTATTACTATTACTATTATTATTACTATTACTATTATAACCAGATAATAGCCGAACCTGATACCATTTGAATGGTAGGCTTAATCCGCAACGAAGAATCACAGTGAAGCCAGTTATAGTTGGTATCAGGAAGCCAGTACCAATGAGTAATGAAAGCAATGGATTAGGTCCACTCAACAAAGAATCGTTAAGAAAACAGTGTATGCTATCTGGCTTCACGTTAGCATAATAATTATTAGTATACGTTGGCTGTGATTAAAGAGTTGTTTAGTTACATGCAATTCGTTTGCCAGTACGACGTCCAGTTCTTTATACGTAATCTAGTCAAGGTCATTTTCCTAAATAGGCCTATGCAACAGCGTAGTTAAGTTCTCCGCCGTGTTTTAATGGCGCAAGCGCGCTCAACATCCTAGTGGTATAATTTAATGCAAAGCCATAAAAATAAACGAGCAAAAGCATGATAGAAGTCATTTATTTCAATTTATATATTAAATCCTATTTAAAATGAAATGACAACCAAAATATGGGAAGGGCGATTTTATATGGGGCTTTATATCGTAGATGGGGAGATTTCATTTCAGTGGGAGACTTCGTTGTGAAACAGTCTCCGGAGAAACAATACTGCAGCCCCGGGAAGACTCTGTTTGGGGGAGACTATATTATGACATCGGCGCGCCCACTAGGCGAACTATGCGGCCGCCTGTGGTGCACAATTTGGGGGCGGCAGACAGACCTTCATGAGAAAATTCCGCTATTCCTGCAGAAACTAATGAATAGAACAATAGAAAAGCATTTTTGCAATTCGAACTACTACAGCTGCAATCCCGCGAATGACTGGCTCAACTGAGTCATAGGTCTTAGGAGCGACATAGAGTTCAAGAAAACACTGGTAATTTCAGGTGAAGTTGATGCGAAGTTGATGCCAGCAATTTTTAACCAGATTCCGTCCGTACTAGAAGAAAGAGGAAGCAGTTCACATCTGAAGGAGGCGTTGAACCCGATTCAGAACCCGAAAGAGAAATTCAAAATGAACTTTTACTTTGTCGTCCTTGACACAGCAATAAGATCGGCTGAAAAACGATTCACCCTGATGCAACAGATTAGTTCGGTGTTTGGCTACCTGCTGTATGATGTTCAAGGCTTGCAGAAATCAACATCAAGGCAAGTTATAGAATACTGCTGAAACTGAAGTAAGCTTTGCAACATTGGTACTCCAAAGATATCGAAGAATTTGATATGTGCAGTGAGCTGCAAGCCAAGGCGCATTGCAAAACGAGTTCCAAAGCTGTCTCCGCAAGATGTAGGTCTATTGAACTTCATGTGGAATAAGCTGACAGACGGTGTCACCAAGACAATTATATAGCACAGTTATATTGCTCTCAGAAACCTCTTGACTGTTTCTGTAGCCATTGGTGAGCGAAGCTTTCACAAAGCTGAAGTTATAAAACCATACCTCGATCG
Source organism: Norana najaformis (assembly GCA_964023275.1). Classification (NCBI taxonomy): domain Eukaryota; kingdom Metazoa; phylum Annelida; class Clitellata; order Crassiclitellata; family Hormogastridae; genus Norana; species Norana najaformis. The sequence goes on from OZ029915.1 coordinate 28,116,871, forward strand.
TCCGTGCTGGAAGAAATTCAGACTTGTTGGATTATCGACCATACCAACAGAACATGACATATTAACTCGAAAGAACTTCATCCTACACAATTTTGCTAAAATGAAAGTTCAGAGATTAAAATCATAAATTAGTGGAACTGAGTGGGATTACTGTACGACTTTAGGCCGACATATCATAATAATTACACTACATTTATAGTTCAAAACTGTAAAGAAGTACACTTTTAGGCCAACTGCAGAACTGATTTCTACCTGCTAGATTAATCTCATTGAGCGTCTATGTTAAAGCCATAATTATTATAAAAGATCCTTGCGATGTTACACAGCTGTGAGCATACACGGTAAGGTAGCCGCATGCATATGTAAATTCTACATAACTGTCAAGTAGCAGTATCACTATGAACATAGGTTCAGTGTGGATGACCACAGCATCTCGTATTATAGTTACTTCTTAAATTCAGACGCAGCAGTCAACGCAGCAGTCAAAATACATCTCGTCCTTGTCGCTTTCACAAAGCAAACTCCTCCTCCTCCTTCTTCTTCTCCCTCTCCTCATCCTCCTCCGCCTCATTCTCAGTCACCGTTACCTACTCCCTTTCTTCGTTATGATCTACATCTTCCAAGTCTCGTCTTTCTTCTTATTCTCCTTCCACCTTCTCCCTCTCTTCGTCTTTGCTCGGGTAAGGAGCCTCTTTTCATTCCACTTTCGTTGAAATCATTTCATCTCAGCCTTTGCAGTCAACCCTCCCCATCGCCGCTGTTCCGCTCTCGTCGTTGTAATCAGCGTTGTCGTCGTCGTCATCATCATCATCATCATCTCAGTCGCCGAAGGCTTATCGGCATTTTATTGGAAACCGTTGCCATAGTGACGACTCTCTGATCCGTCGTACGTGATATCGGTTTTGACGGGAGTCAAATGCTAGGCAACGGCGAAAGGACAAGGTAAATAAGAAGGCTTGCCCAGCAGCATTTGGCACCCGCTGGCCCTGCTCCCTCTCCCCTCTTTCCCTCCCCTCCTTCTCCCTCTCCCCTCCCTCCCCTGTAGCTGGCAGAGCAACAGACAAATGATAAGTAACCAAGCGATGATAAAATCTTCCATGCAGTCAAGTAATGTTAAACCAATGAAAAACAAACTTCCACAGCGGAACGAATGAAGATGACAGATTCATTGTGATAATAATTACTGTATAGGCGGAGGCACCTGTAGTTTGAATGCCAATCTGGCTTACGCTTAGTAGATAAGATGAAGAGAAAAGATGATATTAACGGTGATAAAAATGCCTTTTGAGACTGATGATTTATCAAAGTTGCTGTGATAACAACAACGACTACGACAACAACGGTGGTGATTATTGCTTTGCAAAGAAATGGCAATGAGCAGAAAGAAGATGAAATAGCAGTTGTAAAATAAAAATTAGAATATCGGACAGCGATTAGTTAGACGGCACCTATGCTGCGCAGGAATTCGTGTAATACTTATGAGGTCTAGATTACAGCGCTGTATAAATGAAGATGTCATGCAACGCATCTGAATTCGCGCTGGACTTTAACTGGACTAGTGAGACTAAAATAAACTATGCTACATTGTAACACAGACAACAACGCATTATGATGCGTTACGCTGAGTTCTTTGTCGCTTGCTCTAAATAAATCGTCGTGTTTACATTACATTACGTTACATCGCATTTGTCCATATCACATTACATAACTTTGCGTTGCATTGCATTTAGTTGCGTTCTTGTGTTTGCTAGCTTGCTGCAGTATAATTTTACTGAAAACAGTAATATGTGTGTGCAGAATGGTTGAGATTTGACTTGTTACGCAGATGATAAGGGACTTCGAACCCCGAACACTTCATCCGCTGTCGATCACAAAGACGCCGCCTTATCTGTTGCCAGTCAGTTGCGTCCATCCTATCATCCACATTCCCATCCCCATCACCACCTCAGCAGCAAACACCGCTATCCTCGACCGCAGCAGCAGCAGCAGCGACAGGTTGCTGGCAGGCGAGTCTGTCGCAAGTACCGTCAGGTCTACATTCGAAGTCTCCAGCAGCAGGAGTACAATAAGCTTCTCAACATCGTTCCGGTACTGGCTTCCAGTCGCCACAAAAAACGAATACCGAAGGTTCGGAAGATTTTTAACTCATTCGATGTGTTTATACCTGCATCGAGTTCTTCTGCCTCTTCTTCCCTCTGTCTTGATGTACGCTCTATGTTTTGCTGCATGTATTTCGTGTGTGTTTCTTGTGTAAGTTACGACGCCATTACATACGGCCACACTTTTGTCTTTCTTTATTTCTTCTTTCCATCTTTTTCTCCGTTTTTTTTCCATTCTGTTCACTACTCTTTCATTGTTGTTTGATTTAGTCTTTCATTTTCTAGCTTTATGTCTGTATTCATGCCTTGCTTTGTTGTTTTCTTCCAGTGTTTTCCGTTTTTTCATCTCTTTCTTGATTTCTTCCTTCTGCGATTGTTGCTTCATTCATATCTTTCATTCCATGTTCTGCAGTTTTCTTTCCTTTCAGGCCTTTCTTCTTCCAATCGTTCTTTTCTCCTTTCTTTCTATGTTGATTAACTCATGACTCTCGATATATTCTCTCACTTTCGTGTAAGGAGCTGTAGCCTAAGCTGCCTGTCTCCCTCTCTCCCTCACACACACCCTCTCTCTTTCTCACATACATTTGAGTCACTTTCATATCTTCAAGGGTGGCAGAGTAGTTGCAAATGTAGTCATAGGTCATGCTGAGCAGATAATGTAAGTCTGACTGCTTGTTTTTCTTCTAATTCGCGATACCTCACCTGATAGATCATCTTCTCAGCTAGTCCTGCAGCTTTTAATAACTTTCTGGGTGTAATGTTAAACAAAGTGATGTCTGCGAAAACATTTGTCAATCGGTGGTTGAACATTATTTACGAGAGCATCAGTTGCGGTTGAATACGTCAAACGAATACTCCAACATGAATGTTTTCCCAGCGCCTCTACCGCTTCTCAATCAACTTCCGGATTCGCCGAAATCCGTCCGCCAGAGGCTGTAAGAAAGGGGTAATACGAGGGGTAAATGCGTCATTAGTCTTGGGAGGATAGACCCCCTTGAGATAGACACTCCTGAGTAAATAGTAGTTGCCCTATATCATATTGTTTTGCTCATCACTTCGACTTTCGAGGACACTGCCTCAAACTGGGTCATAGTTTTACTCATTTTAAACGACAAAAACGAAAAATATATAATACACAAGCAGATACAACTTGACAGTCAAATCGCATATAATTTAAATCGATATTTCTCTGCGCTAGGTTGTGATTGCAAACATATAACAAATTTAATGACTCCATGTTTAAATAAGTTCACCTCTATAAGGTATCCTATCCCTGAATGGGAACAAGTCGCTGAGTAAGTTGTACTTAATGGTGAATCACTCAAGCTTTGCGTCTGCATGGATTCGACGGCTAGGATGTGTCAAAAAAGACGACCATAGACTGATACTACATTACCAGTAACAATTATGATTACACTGCATTATTACACGGTGCATGGCGTTGTAATTCTTTCTGCAGGTGACGGTCATCGAAGAGACGATCAGATATATCGATCAGTTGCATGAAGCGCTGGCTGAACGCGTCGAAACCGAAACAGGTCTGGTTAATCAATCGTAATTTATTTGTTTATCTATTCATTGCACTTAGTATGCGCACAAGATCAGTAAATCTGAATCTGAGGCGCGATACAAGAATGCGCGAGCAACTTGTCGGGGTCGTTATTTGGAGTCTGCTCAGCAGGCTGTAACCGGCAATCGATGGATTACACACCAAGTGCACTACCGAAAAACCATCGTGTCATGTTGTTAGGCGGGAACTAAGGGAAGTAAGTAGCCTTCGTAAAAGACTCTAGTTTTAACTGCTTGCTGCCGATTAACGAAACAAATGAACTGCATTCTTCAACGCATAGAGATGATGATGATCGTATATTTGGACTCCAAGCGCTGTCCAAGTCCGCTATATTCAGTCCTAGTAATCACACTGGAATAAGTACCTCGGACACCGGTAGTTCTTCCTGAATATCAACGGCACAGAATCGGCAGAGAAGAGCAAAGAAGGCCGAGATGAGGTCTTTGGTCGCATATCGGTCAGAAGTTGGGAGATCTTTAATAGCAGTCATTCGGTTTTGTTCTTTTGTATTACGTTATGCTCCGGATTGTCCATCATCGTATTTCCTGCAGCCTTTTATAAGTATTTGCTCTGATAAAATGTTTCCTTTCGATCTGCGTAGCCTATTCTGATTTTTAAAATTCTAATCTGTGTTATATCTTACTTTGTTTTTTATGTTCTTTTATTGCTTTGTCTGTTTTCTTGCCGCATCTTTAATCTTGCTGTCGTATGAACACATTTTCTATAGCTGCATCTTATCGCGACACTTATATGTTGTTTATTACAGGCGGCCGATTAAAGATAACGACAGAGGCGGTTGCTGAGGCGGCTAAAGACATGTTCGTGGAAGATGCAACGGCCGCAGCTGCTGCATCAGCCGCTGGGGTCATTCCAGCATCTGTCTGCGCCAGCAAATGCACGGTCTGCGAGAGCGAGAGATCTTCGCCGAAGACAAAGTCATCCTGTTCCTCGTCTTGCGCATATTCCACCTGCAATACAGACACTTGAGCGAATGAATTGAATTCGACTTAATTCCATAAAAGTCAAAACCAGGTGTCATTTGCATACAGTGCACCTGCACTTTGATTTTGGTCCCGACTCCTCCCTCCTACTCCCCTCTCTCTCTCTTTCTCTCTCTCTCTCTCCTTCTCTCTCTCACTCCTTCTCTCTATCTCTCCTCCAAACGCATCTATAGTTACTTCTAATAGCAATCTCTGTTCACTGAGTCGCGGACTGTTTTAACCTTTGGATTTCGTCTTAGTTGAAGCACCTTGTAATCTGTAAATGAACTCCCGCGATGCAGAAGTCGATTGACAATTTTCTGCTGAGACATTCCATTCGATATTTGTATCCTTTAGCATTGAAGATACAGCTCCGCATACATCGTGCTCATATGTCTTACCTATGCTGCTGGTGCTAATCACAGATTTTTGTCGCCGTAGTTCTTAGCACCTTTGCTTAGCCACCTGGTAAGATTTCCTCTGAATCTTGACCCAACCCTAAGCCTAATCCGTTCTCCATACAATGAAAATTACATTGGAATAATTTAGCACTGTGGAGAAATACCAGCTTAATAGGATTACAGTGCACCGGGTGACCTTTACTTCATTGCTCCTTGACCTAATTTCAGCACACGAACAAGTAGTGTTAAAGGGCAGGTGCTCAAAACAATCAGTCACTGGTACCGCTGCAACGCGCTGTGCCCGACGTTGAGTCTCGGCAAAGGCGGTAATCATGTAGCGCCTTTAAGCCAGGGATGTAGTCTCAGCCTCATCGTCTCAGTTTCGAGGCGGTCTCGAGATGTACCTGACGTCTCGTTTCGATCTCGTCTCGCACAGACTGACCAACGTCTCGGACTCTTCTCGGTTTCGGGGCAGGACTTGTCGAGTCTCGTCTCGGTCTCGCCTGTTAAAGTCTCGTGGGCAGGTCTTGAGACTCAACGTTTGTGGCAAGTTGAAAAATCGCAAAACGGTCCAGTTGTATTATTGTTATTTCTGCATTTATTAAGCTCCACAATCGAATGACTAAGCTTCAATACATGGCGCTGATCAATAGTACTATTGCAAGGATAGTTATTTCAGCAGCATTTAAATGCAGTCCGCTGTTGTGCATTCAAATTAGCATCTTATTTTCAAAAACACCGTAACGACTTTCTGTTTCTGTAGCAGTATCTGTAACTGTAACGTAATAACCTTGTAGTAGATATCTTCAGCGGGTTGGCAGCGGCACTTTCTTCCAATGACTAGTTTTAAACAATGAGATTTATAATAATCGTAACCTACTCTATATGGGTAATATAACGATACTTTCAATCTGCTTGACATGTGGAACTTGGGATCAAACATATTCATGAACATAAATGCAATGATCGATTTCGACAGAATATAGAAGACTGCTGGTACTAAGATGCCCTTTAGGCACTATTAGTGGACTATAGGCCTATAGTACTAAATGTCGGCCTAAGAAACCTGTTTAATTCCGTAATTTGATTTCACTGTTGGATGACTTTATATATTCGGCCCATGACACGCGAAAGCTTACAACTTTGCAGTTTCTCTGGCTGTCGACTCTTGGTCTGTCATCGTGTGTTAATAGTACAGTATTAACTAATTTTATAATAGTACAGTATTAACTAATTTTATAATAGTACAGTATTAACTAATTTTATAATAGTACAGTATTAACTAATTTTATAATAGTACAGTATTAACTAATTTTACAACTACTTTGCGAGACTTGAAGTAGTCAAAACGAAACGAAATAACTCGATAGAAGTGCAGCATTAAGTGCAGCGACAATAACTGGGTCTGGATGGCAAGCAATTTTTTAAAAATCATTGAAAATTCATTGTGAAAGCTAATAAAACGGAAGTCAACATAGGTCTGCATTGAAACAGTAACAAAACTGCTGAGTGCTGACAATAAATATACATTCAGGGACGTCTCGAACTCCGTCTCGTTTTGATCTCGTCTTGGTCTCGTCTCGGAGGCCTAACGACACGGTATCGTCTCGGAGTGCATAAGTCTTGGTCTCGTCTTGGAAACTCAAGACCTCGGTCTCGTGTCGCACTGCTAAGTGGGTGAATGACTTGGTCTTGGTCCCAATGGTCTCGTGGACATCCATGCTTCAAGCGTGCAATAATTGCTCAGCCCCTTCGACTGATGCCTCGTTGTTAGAAAGCGGCGCTTTATAAATGCAAGGAAAATAAGTGAATAGCGCTACTTTTCAAATACTGTAGGATGAGACGCTTCGAATATTTTCAACGTTGATACATATTATTGTTATTAGGAGGGACTGAGTTATGCCATCTAGCGAAATGCTGTTGAGGTAAAATTACCAGCCGCCTTTGGATTGTAAAGTTCTGGACATGCACTTTTCCACCTATAAAGATTTAAAGTGGTTGACACTGAAATGGAAGAGCTTGTACAGAAGCCAGACCGGCTGGGGAACCTATAAGTTCTTACATGGCATTTCAATATTCAAGTCATTTAAAAGAAATTGTTACAGGTCACCCGGTCCATTTCTGTCGTATCTACAGTGCAACTGCTTGTGTAAGGATGCATAATCTGGCGTAGTCTCTCAGCGGGTGAAGGCTGTTGAAGACTGTATTGCTGTCCACCAATCTGTTTAGTCTAGGCGTCTCTATGACAGTGATTAATACAGAAAATATTGTTTTACTGGTGTCATTTGCGAAGAATATCACTTCTATGCTGTACAAAGTCCCTTCACCGAATCGATTGATTTAATTGACAATCTGTAGCTTCACGTTTATTTAACTAAGCGAAAACTTTCTCCTGCGTTAGGAATAGGAAGAAGAATTACTAGAGGAATTTTAAATTGTACATAATCATATAAATCAAGAATGCTGAAAAGTTTTCAAAATTGTTATAAGGCTACATGGTGTTACGTTTCCATTCGCCGGGCTTAAAAATGTTCCTCTGAGCAACTATGAACCGGAATTTTAAAATTTAAACTGTGTTGCACCGTATTGTAATGTAACTATCTTTGTCACCAGAAACCTATGCAAATTTGTTCGGTAATTGACTTTCATAGTTACGACACCATTGTCCGTAGTAAGATTAAACGCATTTTCTAGTTTCGATATTTCCCGAGGCTCTGGTACCATGTCCATGCACATCAACCCTCAGATAAAAACTTAAACACTGTAACTAACATTTTCTATAGAAATTGTGCTTGAGAAAGTTATAGTTAGCAGGGTTCATGTGTCTTCCAGAAGATGTAAAATTAAACTACGAGGAACTGAAGTTTGAGCTCTACACAGTAGTCCAGGCAAGTGTTTTATTCATGTTAAAGTATAAACTATTGGCGAGTTAATCCTAGCTGATCGTTAATATTCGAAGTAGGATGTTGTAGCCAACTGCCACAGCTACAAAACTTAGGTCAAGTAGGCTGGTAATAAAATAAAGGTCACTGCTAACAGATGCTAGGAGGTCGGTCAGAACACGAACAATGTAATGTAAATGTAATTTTTTGTGGAGTTAATAAATGCCGGAGATTTACATTTAGGTTTACATTTTCGATAGTAAGATTCTACGGAGTGCATGTTGCGATCGGGGGTTGGGCCACTGATTTGAAGAAAGTATTACGTGCCTTTAAGATTGACTTCAATTCAAGAATCTTAAAATCGTTGAAACCACCCTATTAGTGATATCAAATTAAAATGTCCTAAATTTATATTTTAAATCATGATTTTAAATCATTTCATTTGAAATACTCGGTGTCAATGAATGATACGTTATATAGGCATTCTTCTTCGGTGCTCTGCCCTTTAGTCAGGTCCAGAAATCAAACGAAGACTTATTCTCCTCCTCGAAGTCTTGTCATTTAATCCTATAAAACCCCATCCGACTCCGCCATCCATTCCAGCAGCTCAGTTCTCGGTCTTTCCGTGGAACGCCGCCCATCCTTTCTTCCACCTAGTACTGTTTCCACTTCTCAGGAATCAAATGCCCATCTCTTTTACTTCTTTATGGCGCTCATTAGTGTCCTTTTCTGCAGAACTTTTTCTTTGTCTGTTTTATATTCTGTCCAGCTGGTCATCAATAATTTTCCACTGACCCTCATTTCGGATTGCTTCATAGGCGTCCGACTTCTTCTGTCTTCCGTCGTGGATAGGACTATAAAAGCATTAGATAACAGCAGAATGGTGGGTTGCAGATGACAGTGGGACAGAAACCGCAAAACTAAGATTGTGTACGCAGCCGTATCCAGTCAGAGCCATAAAGCTAAGGGTGTCGTGCAGATATGCATGAGTTGGTAATATATATTTGGAGTAGAACTGGGGCGTGAAGCGCTCTAAATTGAGACAATAAGGAGTTTATTTAGCGTAGTTTTTGTGCACATTTCGATGGAGTAGCCTTATCAGCTTAAAATGAACTGGGTTATTTTGTTTAAAACTAGACAATTTGGTCAATATACATCCTTTCCTCAATGCTGAATCATATAGCTTATAACCAAATCGCCTTTCCGTCTGTTCTTGTGCCTTGACAGCTCTAAGAACAAAGACGATTCTCAACGCATGCAAGGATTTTCAGTTTCTGGTCCTGTACTTGGCAGTGTTTCCCTGTACAGGATCGTTCTGCTGAGTCAGCGTTCCACAAGAAAGCCAGCACACGCAGCAAGAGATTCTACATACTGTCTGTTTTGTAGGCTACTTATATGACGTAATTTGGAAATTCCAACTATGTTGGCTGTGCGCCACAGTAGTCTATTCAGCAGAGCTGAGTCGGTATCGGTTTTTAAAGTCGGTAGGGCCTATCAGTTTTTGGTTTTTCTTGGCATTTATTTGAAAGTTGATTCCGTTTCGGTTGTTTATAATTGCTGCGATATCGGAATCGTTTTTCCATTTTTATTTAGTCTTTATGGCTTAAGTTTACAGTCTGACTTTTCTATTGTACAATGTACACTCCGCAAACTGTACAGTGTGCAGTGTTGTAACAAAATTGCATGTCAAAACTTTAAATTATATTTTTGTGTTCAACTACATGTGTAATCAGTTCTTATAATGACTGTAGTTCTGTACATGACGTCTCGTTAAGAATGTAGCATCTGAAAAGTGATATCTTTAATACTACAGTACAATGCGGATATCGAATATTTTTTCCAAACAAGTCTTTGGTTTATTCGTCGACCGGGAAATTTTGCAAGACAAACTGATGTAAAGTATTTGGGTCTAATAGTCCGCAGTCAAGTGCACGACGCCACAACTTCATTAAATTGTAAGTAGGCCCACATATGCCTACGTCATTTACTTTAGCTTAGAGATAAGACGCATATGATGAGATGAGACAATTGTGGTCAAAGACATTGCAGGAAATGCACTGAAACAAGTAGAAACCTTTAAATACCTTGGGTGGTTAATGAATGCTAAAGGAGAATGCAAACATGATGTTAAGAAGCGTGACAAAAATGGAAAGACCAATCGAGTGTATTATGCGATGTCAGAATGCCGGTTCAACTCAATGGAAAGGTGTGCAAAACAATTATAAGACCGAGCAGAAGCCTGGACATTGACGAAAGAGGAGAAGATGCTGGAGAGAACAGAAATGAGAATGCTGCGATGGATACTTGGAATCTCACTGAAAGACAAGAAAAGGAATGAGTATATCAGACAGAAATTGGGAGTGGTATGTATATGTGACAAGGTACGAGAAGCCAGGCTGAGATGGTATGGTCATGTGATAAGGAGAGAAGAGGAAAACTGCATTAAAAGAATTATGACAGCAGAGGTTTACGGAAGCCGCAGTATGAGAAGACAAAAGAAGAGATGGGGAGATATGATTCAACCAGACCTAAAGCTTCTGAGAGTGAAGAAAGAAGATACTGGAGATAGAAACAAATGGAAAAGAATGATTCGTGTGGCTGACCCCTTCCCTAGGAGGGATTAATTCCAGCCCGAAAGAAGAAGAAGAAGAAGAAGACGCGTATGAATATTGCCGGTATTTTATGTTACTATTTTTAGCAACAGGGCGCGTTTAACGGGAGACAAAGTAGGCATAAAGTCAACATCTATACTTCGATCAATGTTAAGGAATGGTTTCGCTGAACTAAGAATAATATATGAGAGAGAAAATAATATTTTGGTATTTGCGTTCTGTGTTTACCGACTTTTCAGTTTCGTCGGTTATCTTCGGTTTACGTTATTTTTCGTAATCAAACGATTACGAGTTCGAGCCTTTTGAGTGGACTCCGTATAACGACCCTGAACAAGTTGCTTGGGAATACTTGTTTCGCGCCTCAGTTCAGATTTACTAGCCTTGCTCGCTTATTAAGTGCAATAAATAAATAACTACGTAAGTAGATAAAATAGGTTCTTTCTATAAAGGTAGTCCTTGATGAAGTGCATAGCTCTCCATGTCCGGCTTATTGATATGTTAAATTAGATAGCACATTAAAAACGAATGGAAAGAATTTCCGACTTAACTCTGCAATTGGAAGTGATCGCAGGCCGTGGACTATTCTATTATGAGGCGAAAGGTTAAAAAGATTCGAAGATTTGGTTAAATCAAAGAAAATATTTGACAATTAAGACATTCTGCACTGTTTGTTCTGTTAGCAGCATTTTTAAAACAAAGCCCTCGCGTATAGTTCTGGAAATGTATGTTATAGGTTACATGTGCAAGAAGATAATTCAGGATAGAAGGATGAACAACGGCAATACAATAATACTGTAAACCTACAAGAGAGCCATTTCAGTTGTACTCCTTACACTTTCAGTAACCAGCAGCATATTAGGGCCTCAGAGAAGAGCCAGAAAAAGCCAAAGGACGATCGCTAGAGCGGGTGTCAGAGCTCAGGAAGAAGTCCAGTTAGTAACATTCGAGTGAGCTGAAGCGACTGTTCACTGCTTATGCCGCATTTTACGATCCGCTAGAGATAGAGCCTGGCTATAGGCAAACAATGTCAATAGCGTGAAAGTGTTTTCCGAGATCAAGTGTAGAATAAGGCGTCCGAAATACCATAGTATACACTGAATTGAGGAAGTACTCAAACTACAGACTGTGCCAGAGCTGATTTTCATGCATCAGCACGTCTGTGAATAGAATTGAAAGTGGATTCAAAAGACCGTGTCTACAAACCGAAGCATCGTATATACCTGCACTGCAGTTTAATCCGTTCGTGATATATAACAATATCAAGGACACGGTTATTGTCACGGGTCATTGAATGCCACCTTAAGCATATCCGCACGACGCCCATAGTTTGATAGACATAGGTGAATATAATTCGGTGTAGAATCTCAGTCTCGCAGTTCCTGTTCTATTTTCTCATTTCAGCCAGCAACTCTGTTGCTGTTGCCGAATATCTGTCTAATCTATTCCATGACGGATTCAAAACATCGATATTTGAACTAGGGTCTAAAAGACAATGGGATCCTGGAGTTTTGCTTGTGCATTGTTCGTTCTGGCGTTCTCGCTCCATGACGCGGATGCCCAGCTCAACGGGACTCTGGCCTCGCTCGGTGGAATCTACTCGACTGGACTCGGATATCTGTACAAAATGGTGGATCAGTTCTTAGAAGTGGTCCAGCCGTCAGGTGGAATCACGTTTGCAGACGCGGTGCGCGAGAACCGTTAGTATACGCTATTGTATTCTACACAAAATTTTTAAAAAGAACTTCACAGATGTAGTTAGGCTATTTTGCCAGCGATTAAAGACCATTCTATTTGATCGTCGTCTTGTGCTATCAGGTCGGGAGCACTTCTGAGTAGCTATCTTGAAGAGGTGCTACATAAATATGCAATTACGATTACTATTAATTGAGAATAGCTATAACTAGGCCCGACTTCAAGTACTGCTGCATTTGACTCTGTCTGTGCATCATGCATTTTCCAACGCATTTGTATAGATCAAATAGACAGTTATGTGTGCTGCGCTTTTATGTAATATTGAAAAGGCGCTATATTAAGTGTTTTGATACATGCATCTCTACATAGGCTCTGTTTGCGGATCTGAGTTTAAGAATGAAGGCGAATGGCGACACAATTGAAATCGCAAAGATTACAAAGCAAAGGCTTTTCAACCCTAGCTGTTAGTAGCAAACGACCAACAGTAGGCATAAAATTTGATAAGCATTGGCTTTTGTATCCGGTTATATTACTTTTGAGAGGCATAGGCTGTGCATATTAAATTGTATTACACACTGCATGGAATAGCTAAGGTCTATATTATTTCGAGCATTATATTTAAAATATTTATAGAATTTGACGATACAGTAGTAGCCTTCCATAATCATATCAACGCGAATAGCTTTTGTTGAGCAGCAATGCCATAAATGAAACAATATTTGCATCTATATCTCTATAACAAAATGTTAAGGTATGAGAAACTCAGAATGGATAATGTTCCCAGCTATCAGGGCCACCCATTTACTAAGTGCTTTGTTACTAGATAGATTACAAGATAGACGACATCACTTTAGATTTACTGCGTGTATAGACTCTAAAAGCTATTAATAGACTCTAAAAGTTATTAATTCAATAGGGCTCAATGGTAAATGTGCAATAGGGAACCATTTCTTATTTTCAAGCTTTCACCAGTCATTGTTTCGCGTTCATTTCAAATAGGTGCACTTTAGTTATTTCAGCGAGCTTTTTTGACAAAGAATTTCACAAAGACGGTTCAACATTTATAATACCTTAGTTCATCATCGCTGTCGTACTTCAACTTCATCAAAATCGTTCATCTCGGCAGCTCTTCGAATATGGAACAATCTTCCTTCTGTCATAAGGAACGCTACATCCATCACTACTTTCAAGAAACATTTAAAAACCGAACTTTTCTTGCATGCCTTCCTGGACTAACTGTTTATTGCTACTCCAAGTGCTTCTGAATCGTTGTTTTCGACTCGTCGACTGTTTAAGAACTACAGCACTCTAATCTCTACATTATTATTATTTTTATAAAAAATATTCTAATATTGGTACTAAGAACAAACTCTGACCTACATTTGATCGATGATCGCGTTTAACATTCACGCAACCATTCTCTCTCGCATTTGACAGGCTCTTAAGTGGCGCTGTGTGAATGACCGTAAACGTATTTTACTCAAGGATTAATCACAATTTACAAGCAATTGCTGAATTCTAAAGTTATACACGTTCAGACTAATTTGTTTAATGCTTTACTTTTCATGCGGACATTTAGGCTAAAACTTTGCAAATATTTTTGGGAAGAATTAAACAATATACAGTTAGTTTAATCCAGATTTAGCGAAGTTTATTACCCTAAAGCCATGCAGAAACAATTTCCAGGCTTTTATTTACATTCACAAGTAATATATCCAAATTCGTATTAGAGAGAAAGACACTGGTATCGTCAGGAAAATAACTTATGTGCCTGATATGTCAATTTGTATAATTAGGTAATCGAATATGACCAATTTTGTAAATCACGGTGTTAATAGCGTTGTTTCAAAGGCATGAAATGCAGTGAATCAATAATGTACAAGTTATTTCACGTACCACATACAAGGTCCACATATGTATGCATGTATGTATGCATCACTAAACTTGAAGCGCCTTTTAAGTAACTCATAAAGGCGCTGCAGCACGGCTACCTAATGAACTCTAAAGAGAAACGTCTTGAGACGGGCAGAAAAAGTTTCAGAACTGTTGAACAGGCAAGAGATCGGATGTCTGGTGGAAGAGTATTCCAGAGAGACGGCCCCACAGCGGAGAAGGCGCGGCCTGCCGGTGCCATCATGTGAGAACTCGATACAGTGAGATGAGTATATGTCGCCGGCCAGATTGATCAACAACCGGCGTGATAAGCTCGTTGATGTAATCCAGCGCTGAACCAAGGATCGAGGACCTGGCCATGAGGAATATTTTAAACTGTACCCTTTTCTCAACTGGAAGCCAATGTAGGGTGCCACGTATGTAGGTACAATCATGCGAGAATCTAGACGTACCAGCAACGACTCGAGCAGCACAGTTGAGAACGGACTGATCCGACTGAAGCTGAAGGATGCGAAATGTATGCAGGCCGACCAGGACCGAGTTGTGTATACATTAAACAGTCATCTGTACACTTGCATGTATGTATGTCTGTATGTAACTAAAAACTAATATGCCATTAAAAGGAAACTTTAAATCTGGCTGTCTTGGAGATCTGAAAAGGTACGACTTAAAATAGGCTGAAAGTGTTTCTTGAGCTGTTTCTAGCCAGGCCCGTCCTTAGGGCAAGGCGAACTAGGCAACCGCCTTGGGTCTCGCGCTTTCAGGGCCCCGCGCTTCTGACTAAACATGTTTTACTACTTTTACTACTGTTACGTAACGCTTGTTTTTTAGCCAACAGTATTAAGAAAACTTTATAATAAATGAATTATTTATTTTCTTTGGGAATTTGTTTATACTGCAGGATAAAAAATAGCGTAATATTAAATTACCTGCCAATGCCATAGATTTAACTATTATCATTAAGAATAACCTATATAAATTTACACTGTCATAGAGCAGCAGGAAGACAGCGTTGTTTTAATACGTCATTTTCATCGCCTGCTGTCTGCATGCATCTTCCTTTTGCATCAGGCGAGGTAAACAAGATATTTTAAAAAATCTAGAATAGCTAAAATATTGCAATGTTAAATTTGTTTTATTGTGTCATTCATGTTCATAGTTTGGAGCGAATCCACCCCTGCTTGTATTCAGTATTCTTTTCTGTTTATCATTGAAAACCGGGCCTAATTAAATTACAATTATTATTGAAACCGCTTGTAGTATCAATGAAGATTTAACTGAAGTAGTGTACACAGCCTGCACTGTTAATTCCTGTGAAACCATTTTCTTATTTTCAACCCAGTATAGTGTATAAGAATTTCTTCCAATACAAAGTTCACGTGTATTATATCTGCATACTATATTACTATGTCTGTGACATTAAACATTTTATCCTTTTATTTTAAACTGACACTCTTCTATTAATTAAGGATCTTGATGGTTTCATGCTTCCCGAGGAGTTGCAATCAATGAGTTCCATAATTCCTGCAGTCACCTACAACGATCCCGTTAAGATTTTGCAGTTTCTTTCAATAAACTAGCGATACAGTGACTTTCCTAAAACACAAATTGCACTTCGAATACTTTTGACTGTTCCTGTCACCGTGGCTTCTGGAGAAAGAAGCTTTTCGAAGCTAAAACTTTTCAAAACCTACATGTTATTAAAGATGCTTTAAGAACGGCTCACTAACTTGGCTTTTTTGTCAACTGAGAATGATGTTGCTAACGATCTTGACTATAACTGTAGCCTGTTCTCTACTCTGCTCTCGCCTCGATTATGCCAACGTGGTTTTTACAGGTATCTCAAAGCTTGAACTCAAAAAAACTTCAGCGCATCCAAAACTCCCTGGCTCGTGTGGTGCTGCGTGCACCTCCTCACACAACTTTCTAAGCTCTTTGAAACCAGCTGCATTGGCTTCCTGTGGAATTTCGGATTAGATTTAAATTGTATTCAATAACCAATTTAATTTTGATTTCGCATTATGTTAATATATGTGGAAATGCAATTTTTTGCATGGGCCCCGCTCATCGCTTGCTTCCTCGGATCATTCATGCTGTTTCTAGATGAATAATTAATAATATTCATATATATGTCTATATGTCTGTAGATATAGACACCATAGTGCCTAAACATATACCAGTCTCTAACCTAAACTACATTTTAGAATAAAGATTTTCAGAAATGTGAATAAGTTATTATTCAATCAATATAAATGTCACAGACTCGAGTTGTTGATTTTCAGTTTTACCTGATCTTCTCACGTTCTTCTCAAATTTCTCATCTCGTGGTGATACCAGCACGGTAGCGAAAATGTTTGCAACAGATGCACTGAAAGTAAGTTTCATGAAGTTGGCAATCACATATTTATCGTGCGCTAATTTTGTTATTCTTGTGAACTGTGGTAGGCCAAATTGAAAACATTCTGTCACTTTGCACATAGATCGTAATTATAAAGAATTTTTTAAAGAAAGCCATATCCAAATCAGCTGCTGTCTTCGTTGTCAGACATTGTTGTGAAACTTACACACACACACACACACACATATATAGATACACACTTATGCGTACATGCATTCATACACACATAGGCTACATTTCCTCGCCCATGTGGCTAAGATGGCCGCATGGTTGTCTAGCGGTGTCGTTTCTGATCAGTTAGTTGGTCATATGTGGATGATTTTCATGTGCTCCGATTTGTAATGCCTCGTCTGCATTCTTGGAGTTACTTCTCTCTATAGCCGTCGTTTTTGAGTGTTTTAGCAGTGTTCGGTCGGTTGTTATCGAAGTCTCTTGTGCCGTCATTCGACTCGTTGGTCCTGAGAGAGTTCAGGTTACTAGCTAGACAGTGTCGAGCTTCAGTCTTAAAGGCCAATAGAGTCCTTGCATTGGTGTTTATCGTTCTACTGTTCTATACCGTTCCACTCTACGATTGGTGCTGACTGTTTCGCCGTTCTGCTCTACGACTGATCGGCCATCAGCAAAAACATTTCGTCCTTCACTGATCTGTTAGGCGAGAGATGTCCGGACGCAGTGTCTTCGTGCAGTTAGGCCTACGACGGACGGACTGCTTGGCGCTGGGATTCGTGTATTGCGATGACCGCTGCCCGTCATCGTCCCTCTTCTTCGACGCTACGGGGTCCAGGAACTCTGAACACATGTGGTGTCTACCATCAATTCTGGCTGGGAATCTGTCGATTAGGATCTTGTTGTCTGCGGAAGCCCATCAGTGGCGACTCTTCGGGTTATCTGACCACTGTTCGCCTAGTGATTAACTTTTTATTCTTCGTGACTATAGCATCATTTATGCTAGCGCAGGAAGCGCTTTTTTGAGGTATTTAAATGGCGCTTTAGTAATTGTCTACATACATACATGCATACATGCATTCACACACATATATAAATATAAATATATATATAAACAAACTTACATACGTATATGCGTATACCTTCCGTTCTCTGATACTATATGATCGATCGAAGAGAGTAATAAATATGACCTGTCTTCTCGTGCCTAATTCATACTTCACCTAGTCATTGCAATTCCAAATCCAATCCTTTCCTACTCTTTGTTTCCCTTTGTTTTCCCTTTGTTACGCCATTGTTTGCCTTAAATAGGCTATTTTTGGTTTGATGACCACCACAAAAAAACCTTTGTTGTTAAGATCGAGCATTTCGGCGACAATCAATTGAAGAATATACCATGACGACTGGCTGCCAGTTTCATTTTAACAGATCCTATTCGTTTATCGGCCTATCTGTCAAATTGCAATTTTTATGAAATAGAGTGCAAAATATGATACATACAGTACAGTCTGTGCAACTTTTCCAGGTGCTTTTCGCTGTTCCTGGCATCGCAGCCTGCGCGATCTTTGGCTTTCTGTACATCATCGGGATGAGCGTCGCATGCTGTACTTTCAGCTGCTGTCGGAAAAAAGGCGGCTGTGGAGGCAAGATCTCCAAAAAGCCAGTCCAGAAGTCAGATAAAATCAAACGACCGATACTATCAGTCTTAGTCTTCGCAGTTACAACAATGATCGCGTAAGTAATGCATGTTAACTAGAGTTCGAAACCTACTTTTATACGACGACTATATTTTGGCATGTTGGACTCGCTGGTCTAATCGGTAGAGCGCCTGCGAGGAGATCCAACGATCGCGTGTTCGAACATTATGTAGCTACCTGAGGCAAGTAGCTTTCTCTTTCACCAAGCAGTTTAATTTGGTGTCAGATGGAAATTAAATAGCAAGATTTACGATACAGTGGACAAGGTCTTTGAGATTCGTCCGTTGTCCGCTCAAGAATAAGAAAAAGAAAGAACACGTCACACGCCGACAACACTCTCTGTGATATCATAAGTACTATGTAATGACACTGAATTAATTCCACATTAATTAGACCACATTTATAATTACTGGAAATCTATGCATTGGCACGTCTTTTTGTCGATGGAATGAATGTCTGGCTGGCGAGCCATTATCTTCCATTTAATATAGGCCTAATAATACTTATGCAAAACTGTTATGCTGATTTGCTCTACTGTGTGAATCTAATCTAATCTAACCTAATGGCTTTATGGTGCCGTTATCGTAATGCCCAAGGCATAAGTCGATGGTCAGTTCAGGTCAAAACTCATAATCTGTTGCAGAGACCGGGTAGAATTCCAATAGGTCAGAGAAACCAGAAGCGAGGCTACGATGTTTAAGCGAGTTAAAAGAGCTGCGTCTTTAGTTTAGATTTGAATGACATCAGAGAATTCACAGGACGAACTGAAACGTGCAGTGAAGCATAGCTGTGAAGTGGGCTGTGAAGCATAGCATGTATACATATACCATTTAAAACCCCATGTATAGGTGATCCTTTTGAAGAAATTATAAATGGTTTTTCTTTCGGGAAACCTGTGTATTGACAACATATTTAGTGCGCAAAGCATCTTATAGAGTATCCTACCATAGCTGTAAACTGCAATTAGAGGCAAGGCCAGGCAAAATACGTGAAGAATACGTACAACAGCTTGTCAGTTGATTGAAGTGCATGCGAGAGAGAGAGAACAACTTCTTAATAAATGTATAATCAAATTGTAATGGCCTGCATAACTAGCCAAGGTAAAGGAACAACTAACCCATCAGTCATTTGGAGAATTTTTAGCCTTCAAATCGTTTTGAGAATTTTAACCTTTTCAAGTTTTTGCCCTAATAAATGTAGTACACGGGTAAATGGTTTCATATTCACGCTAAAATCGGCTTCTCGGACATCTATAAAGCCTACAGAGAATATAGAAATTACAGTTATAGGCCTTTTCTTCAAATGATTTCCTTTACTTTCAGTCTTTGTGCTATGAAACCGCAATTCCACATTTTCTTAAGTGGCCCTATTCCCAGTTCTAAAATACACTGAAAACCCATAAATTATGAGTCGTTCCCATTCAAACTGACTTTCTTTGCGCGGTGCATGGTCTGTAAACCATTTCATAGACTAACAATTACACGTAGACTTGAAAGTGAATACAAGTAGACCGCGTCTACGAACCGAAGCAGAATCAGATGTGATAAATAGGCATGCATGGAAAGAGGCGCAGAAAATTTATGTGGATCGCGTGAGGGAAATGAATCTATGGTGATGTTGCCAACCACATACACCATGTGCAAATCTTCTGATATGCGTTTTAGTTTGTCTCTGAGATGGTCATAGTTGTATACGATGAATGATTTGTTTAATTGCTTATATTTCAAGCCATGTATTTATTTGGAACCTGTCCTTATTCCTCCAGGGCTGGGTTAGTTTGCTCGCTGCTGTCGGACATAGCAGTCTCGAACCTCATTGCAGCAGATAAGCAGACGAACGAAGTACCAATCATTAATGGGGCAATTGATGTCCTCCAGTCAGCGTCGGTCTTGATCAAACGATACATGAAGGCATGTTAAGAGTATTCTGTTTTGAAGATGTCCATTGATTCAACAACACGGAAGAATATTAGTATAATGAAATAATTAAAAATATTAGAATAATAAAATAATTAAAAATATTAGCATAATAAAATAATTAAAAATATTAGCCTAATCAAATAATCAAACTTTAAGCTTGTTTGTTAGGTTTAATAAAATAATTTAAAATATTAGCATTATACAGAAATAATGTAAGTTATAAAAAGTTTTCTGCTGATGCTGTCTAATCTAATCTAATCTAATCTAAAGACTTCTATAGCGCCGTTATCATAATTCCCAAGGCATCACTCTATGGCCGCATCAAGTCAAAATCGCAATCCAAAATCATAGGCCGTTGGAGAAGGTGGGTCGAGGACAGCTCAAAAAGAGTCAAGCACCCGCTAGGCGCAGGACTGTCCCCTTTCCATAAGAAGCACTTCCCATAGTCAAAAGATTTATATGTCTTTAAATTTGTATGTGAATGAACATAACTCAAAGTAAATGAGTAGAAAAATTGAACTAAACCTAACAAACAAGCTTTAAAGTTCACAAAGCATCGAGTCTTTCATAATTACACAGTGCAGTGATCGTTCAAATCTGATTGCAGATAATGCTTTAATTCTATTCTTGTTTAGACAAATGAATGGTTGTCTGCCTGTATCTATCATCTATAGATCATCAAGCTATCTAATAAACAAAAATGAATTTTTACCGTTTACGGAAGCAGAGTTGTGTGTAGGCTTTTAGACGGTCCGCCGTTTCAAAGCTCCTTCATCCGCAAAACAACAGTTTAGAAGTTTACAAAGTTTATAGAAACTTACGTGCCTACGTGACTGAACTAGGCTATACATGAGTAAATTGAACCAGTAGGCCTACTCGATGGGAGATAGTTATTCCTACTATGTTCGTAGGCTCGGCCACTCGTCGTCTTAATATATGCCAAGCCCGAGGAAGTCGATTATTACTTCAGAGCTCATTGTTGGACTAAAGGGAGTTTACATTATGTTTGTCTTAAAGTTGCAATCATTGTGTTAGACCTGAAGTTATTTGCCGTACTTAGGACCTTTCGTCGTTGTCGGATGTCGTCAGAGGGACTGTCAACGGAATCTTCTTTGAATTCAAAGGTGAGCCGAAGTAGTTCGTCTTAGGCTGCTTATTTCATCTGAAGAAGCACAAGTATAGAAATGATGGCCTGTAAGGTTACGCACAGCTTGACAATGTGACCTATGCTGATATCACATGACGAGACCTGGATTCGAACCAGGTCAGAGAGGTAAAAATTTGACGCCTTGGTCTCTCGGCCAGTGTGCCACCACTGCTTTAGTCCATCACCATCAGTTCGACAGTTCAACGAGAGCATACGGCGTAATAAACAGTCGACGTCGGCCTTTCAGTCTAAAGTAGCACAGGCCTTTCTATAGCGATTGAATTGTATGCGTTCTGATGCTATCTATAAAAAGTAATGTATATCAACAGTTCAAATAGAGGACAATAGTCAGTAATTATAATCGACTCCTCAAACAGAGCTAATTAGTATATGAATGCCAGCGTCTAATGTGCAGACTGTTGAAATGAAATGTGAAGGCAATGACTTTAATTCTTTCTGTCAGATTTTTCGTCACGCCTTTTGACCATGCGGTGGTCAGAACGCCCACTTGTTTGTCTACCAGCCTTGTATTCAGAGCAGGTTTAACTGGTGTATAAAGTAAACAATTACTTAGGGACCCAACTGACAGAAGTCCCTGACTGGATTCATAATTTGTCTTCGGTGACAAAAAGCGACATAGAATTCATTACGATGGTTATTTGTTCATGGTAATTAGTCAGTAGTTCTCCTTTTATTTAAGAATTAGCATCATCTGGCAGAATTCAAAAAAGTCAGCCATGCAACCAACTGTTTTAGGCCTACATACATTTTTGTAGTCAAACGTTTTTCCTCTCAGACCCCTCACTTTTCATTCAGGTACTTGATGATATGGCTAAAAAGTCGCGTATGCCGTATGCATAGTCTACCATAGATGTAGGCCTATGTTGTCAGTATAACAGACAATTGAAACAAATTTTGATTGCCTCCAAAACGCACAATATTAACGCCATCTGTTATGTACAGTCGACTATTTAAAATCAGTAGTCGAGTGTATGTTGAACAGCGCAGTATACAATACTCATTCATCATATTAAACTTTGGTTATAGCATGTCTTTACCGCCTTCCGTCATTACATGCGCACTAATACATGGCTCACCGTGTACAACCTGACTCTGATTTCAGATCTGTGCACGGTAGCCGATTGCTTAGAGCGCTCTTTTGCAACGAGGGGAGTACGGATTCGAGCCTCCTCATCTGAGACACATGTGTAGGGACTCCTAGATATCAGCATTTACTCTTAATATCAGTACATTAAGCCAACAATACATTCATTGCACTGGCTGCTCAATGAGCAAAGAATTCATTTCAAAATCTGTCTTATAGTTCACAAAGTACTACATTTAAATCAGCCGACCCATCTACTTTCCATGCTCACCCCTCACACTAATAGATGTTGCACTCGATCAGTGGACGCTGTGACTCTTGCTGTGCCTTATACCCGAACAGCGTTGGGCTCTCAGGCCTTCTCGGTTGCTGGTCAGAAGCTTTGGAATTCACTGCCCAGTTCAGTTTGCTCTGTCAATTCTTTGATGTCGTTCAGGTCTAAACTAAAGACTCATCGTTTTAAACTTGCTTACCCACCGTAGTCTGGCTTCTGGTTTCTCTGACCTATCGGAATTTGACCCGGCTTCTCCAACGGAATACGATTTTACTTGCAATTTTGACTTGAAGTGACCATCGACTGATGCATTGGGCATTATAATAACGGCGCTTTAGAAGTCATTAGATTAGATTAGATTATGAACCTCAAGCAAGTCCTAGTAGCAGTAGTAATCCCTTTTGAGAGGTATATAAAAGGCGCTATAGTAAATATCTAGATACATACATATATACTTACGTACATACGTACATAACTACATGCATACATACGTACATACATTTATACAATAACTTTAACGGATTTCCGAGACTTATATTACATTATTTTAGTTTCTTGCCTTGTGGCAGTACATGACTTCCTTAAAAGTTCATTTCTCTGATCACCGAATGAGACTCAGTTAGCCACTCTAATCTCGTTATAAGGCTGACAGTTATTTCTAAACTGAGCAAAATAACTTAAATTGTCGAATCAACTTTCATTATTAGACATTTACTGGTGAGTGAAATATAGAACGATGTTTGCGTTGTGTTTCAGGCTTAGGAAGTGAACTCTTGCAAAGAATCAAGAACGACTCCGATCTGCATACAGCATTAAGTTCCATTGCTGATCTTACGACGAGTAAGGTTTTATCGGATTTTGTAGAGAAACGTATGTAATAGCATAAGCAATTTGTTGTTGTGATGGTGGCATGTATTTAACTTATTATTGTCTTTGATACGAACTCGTCATAAAGTGAACTAAAACTAACATCGATTCTAATAAGAAAAGATGATGTTCCGCAACTTCAATTTTTTACTGATATGACTTCATCCCAAGATTTCAAATTCTGGATCCGCCTCTGAGCACTCCCGTTTTTTTCGCTGGTAACCACTGTTGATACCAGTTGAACGGAGATCTGCCTATCTATGGTCCGTCGTCATAGTAACAGTGAGTCCTGAATCTAGTAGACAAGTCCATTGCATGGACGGTCAACGCTTTGAGCTCAGAGGCGTTTTTATATTTTTTAATATCTCGGTGTAAGCTCTCCTAGGGGCCCGCTCAGTCTTTTCCCCCACGTGATGTAACGACGGTGTTAAAGGGCCCATTGTACTTTGCGCCGTTGGGGCCCTTCGGTGTTATACCGATGTTAAAAGCGCCTCTGTTTGAGCTCCCGAATTAAAGATGAAATTCGCCTTATGCAGCTTTTCATAAACAGGCGCGGATGCTTTAACTCTCAACTTACAGCCCTGCAGTTAACGGCCGATAGCGTGTCCTTGCATATTGAACTATCATCTGCTGTACGTGAAAGGGAAGCTAATATGGCGTTGCGACCATTAAAACGGACAGTGGTGCTGAAATATCTGTGTTAACGTGCTTTCCTCTCTTCGATCAGCATTATGTGGAAAGGCTTCTGTCCTGGTAAAGTCGTCTTGTTGGCTGGCGCTCATTCTAGAAGCTGAATCCATTTTTTGGAATTCTCCGTCTCGTTGTATTCGCTTCTCTCTTACTGAGCCTATATTTCGCTATATTGTAAGGGGCTGTATAAAATTTCATCGGTATTGTATTGTATAGTTCGTACACAGTCGTACAACACAGACACAAATTCATTCATGCATCCAGAGCATTTACACAGCATTTCTCATAATACGACAACGATTCTTAAGCCGGCTGTTAGGCCTATCTATCGGCCAGGCGATTGTTACAACGACTCGTAGCTTGTAAGAGAACATTTCTAAAGCACCTGTTAAGAATCTCTCGGCGGTGCTCTGCACATGGCTGTCTGTCAGACTTAAATTCATGTCTTTAGAGATCGTGAGATGTTATGCAATCCGCATTAATTAAGTGGAACGCAGCGAATTTCCTAGGAAACATTTGTCCGTAAAGAGGGCTCAAGTGAGGAGAAGACTCGACGTACATGCGGCCACCACAATGTCATGCAGGAGCATGAATAAGTTTAATCAATTCAAAGGAAAGAGAGACAATGCATAGCAGGACTTAGCTCATTGATGTACTTGAAGTATGGTGTCATGTATTGATCACTACAGCTGTAAGCTAGTGGCACATAAAACATGCCGAAATTTGCAATGGTACTATTAATAAATAATTATCGAATGCTTTTTATGTTCGGCTTTTGTGAGCTTTTGAAGACAATTTTACACAACAGCAAAGAAAAGCAAAAAGCGCGTGTCATAGTTATTTTACCGTGAGCCTAATTTAATAATAAACCTGCTGTTATGCAAGTTAATTTATATGGATAAAATGCTGTGTGGTTCTGAACAGCGGCCCGTCGAGTGAATGATACTCTTACGACGATCAGCCAAACAACTCATGACCTGCAGGTGCTTCAGCGAGACCTAAACGCAACACTCGTCGATATTTCACAGGCCATACTTAGCAACACCAGCGGCTGCAGCACTTGTGGAAGTCTGAATGAAAGTGCGGTCGCTCTAACAGAAACAACGCCAGACTTTAGCCAGGTATACGAGATTTCAGCTGAGCATCAGAATAAACATTCATTTGGGTTTTAAGGGGCTAAGTGAATCTATGGTATGTTGGCATTGAAATAGATAGGCTTAAGCCCAATGCCAACGAGAGATCATATCATATCGTATCATAGCATATCATATCAATCAATCATATCATATCATACAGCCATATCGTATCAAGGATAGGATATGGCGGTTGTTCATGTAAGCGACCTTGACATATGATGGCTGGTTTGACTTCAATCCCTAACTCAGTGAGTGTTGACTTATTTCCGAGTCCATTGATTAATGAGCGCCAGCGGAACAGAAATTTTCTGATGGCCTATCTTTTCACAAGTTACTGTACGACTGTGAGGCCTCTTGGATATGTAAAAACTACATACCTGATGTCATTTGGATCTAAACTTGAGACTCATTTGTTTCAATTTGCTTACCCGTAGTAGCCTAACTTCTGGTTCTTCTTATCTGTCAAAATTCAACCTGGCTTCTGTAATGGATTATGATTTTAATTAGGAGTTCAGTTGAAGAGATCATCGATTTATACCTTAGGCATTATGATAACGGCGCTACATAAGTCATTAGATTAGATTAGAACAACGATGGCAGGAGCAGTCGATTTAAGACAAATAATTAATTTAATTACGGATTAATACTTAGTTGGGTGACCGTCGTCCATGGAATGGTGCGCCATCTGGCGCCCATTCGGCTTTCCGTCTGTTTTTCCCTTAAAAGACTTCCTGTCGTTGGACTGCTGTGGTCATATTTGCACCTCAGCCCAATGATCGTTCAACCTCTGAGAAGTTTCTGTATAATAGCGTGTTAGCAAATGCAATACCTTTACTTTTACCTGTTTTGCTAGATGTCATGCTTGCAAGCCACTGCAGAACTGTAAGCATACCGTAACTTCGCAAGAGGCATAAGCATTAACAAAAATAATGTGCGAGAAAGCTTTCACAGATTTCTTAATAAATGTTCATATTAGAGAACAATAACAACGCCAAGTTGCCTATAAGTCAGCGATCGAGAAGTAAAATTAAGTCTATAAGAATTTGTGTGAATAGATTTAATCTAAAAAATAATAGATAAGCAAGCCCAAAGAAATTATAACAAAATTTGAAGATTTATAGCATTGCCCTATTAAATGCCACTCTTGTAAAGTTAAATTTAGTTTAAAAAGAAATCTCTATGTCAAGCTTAAACAAACGCTTTCATTTGCTTATCTTCTTCGTTTCTATCCTACTTTGGTACCTACCACCAGGCTCCAGATGTCTCAAAGGCCTTGAAGAATTTACAAGATATCCTCAACAACAGTGCAGCTGCCAACTTTGAAAAGGTACACAGTCATTCTCAGAAAAGCTTATTTTCAATGGAGTTGTAGGAAACGTCCTTATGTCGATGTCAAATTGTGGGTAATGTAGGCCTGATGTTATGTGAATAGGCTTATCCAAGCACAACACAAAAGCTGCATCAGGAAGACCAGCTAACAGACCGACGCTCTAACAAATCGATTACACAAGAGCCGGGTTGTTGTATCGGTTTCAGTGCCAGGTCAAAACCCTAGATGACAGGCAGAGTGTCAGCACGATGCTTCTAAGGAAGGAATTATTTATTGTATCGTGGCTGTTAACAAAATGAGGAAGTAGGTGTCAAAATAAGACAGTTTAAACGGTTTAGCGTTTAAATTACAGTGTAGTGCTCCATAAACGAAAAGCAGCAGAAGAAAGTCTGCAGAAACTGCCAGGCGAAGGTTTAGCAAACTGACGGTGTTCTGTGTGAGCTCGTTTCACACTGTTGGAAGTGTCTGAATTAAATTGTAACGGACACGTTGGAAAACCTCCAAACAATGTCAATGTGCACTTATGAAGGTCTTCTCTTTGGCAACAGTTTGATTCTATGCGGTGTGTTGCGCTGAGGCTATTGAGGCCTAAGTCTTCTTGTTACATTCTATCGAATCCATAGATTTTAAAGCAACCGTAACCTCTTTCAAAACTGAGATTTACAGCCAAATCTTTATAAAAGCCTTATTGTAGGACTAGTACAAAAGACTACACGAAATAGCAATTAAGCAACGAAGGTGAACGTTTGCAAATTGCTCTCTTTTTCATTACAGAAATTCGACGATTTTGCGAACATGGTAAATGAAACGGGTTCGTATGCCTAGACTTTATGCCTCAGTGCTTCTCACAAGCTTGTAGATAATTTAGATCGCAGTTGTTGTAAAAAGAAAATTTTCTGCGACTTTTATTGTCGTTTTTAAGTTTCTTCATGTTTCAGCAAGTTACAGAGATGGAACTAAGCAGTTTTTCTTGCTCGTTTATTCTACAAACTTACATTTACACGTTGAATCATTGGACGGGTAATTAGAAAACCTGTTCAATGTACAAATGTAAAAATATAATATAATTTCACCCGTTGATGGAATGGCTGTGCTGGGGTGGAAACATCCACCAGTATATAGCTGACGGTAAATTTTGAATAATTGTAGTAAACATGGATTTTCCAAACAAACCGCCGAAATCAGCGCATGAATTTTGTGTTGGAGAATGTGTTGTCAGTGCTATTATTGAAAATGTATTGGAAAATAATGGAAAAGAATTGCCGTAATATTAGATTAAAAGGGCGTTTGAAATAAAATAGTGTTTTCCACCCTCTCGCCACCCACCTCTACCGTACTTTTTACACCATTGAGTTCGAAGCAGTTCCTATCCAATATGAAATGAATGTGCCGATAGTTATGTTCTACTTGTCCCAGTCTGCATTGATAGACAGTTTCTTTCGACTGACAGCCTGGCATTCGATTACTCTTTTGCTGCTGTGCCTGAATATTAAATATTTACATAATGCCAATGTACCATCCCGCTATAGTATTGTACAATGTATACGTCTATGTTCATTCACCATGCGACGCATTGTTCTTTTAAAATTCATTTCGATTTCAGTGACCTCTCTTCAGAGCATAACCGACCAGTTGCTCAATTTCACGCAGCTAATAGATAACCTCCTTGGAAATAAAGATATCGATACTCTGGTAGGTCATGGAAATTATGGCAAATAAAACATGCAGAAGTAAATATAGACACGTTCATACATAGTCTATGGTAGCCCTACAGAAATACAGACCTGCAGTAGATCTGATTAAAGTATAGATGTATATAACATCAGTCGTTAGAAAGACAATGATCGGGTCATTTCCTTCAGACAATGGCAGCTATATTGCCACATGTTTTTGTATTGCAAGACCAATCGTATTTCTAATTATATTATCGTAATAAATATTATAATTATAATTATAATAGCATATAATATATAACATTATATATAATTATAATAATTATTATTATGATGATGACGATGGCGCTGATGATGGTGGTGATGATGTTGATGATGACAATAATGTTGTTGTCGTTGTTGCTGTTGTTGTTGTTGTTGTTGCGGTGGTGGTGATGGTGACCTATCGGATTTCGACCAGGTTTCTTCAACGGATAATAATTTTTCCCTATGGCTGCCCTTCAAGCAACCATCGACTGATGCCTCGTGCATTATGATAACGGCGCTTTAGAAGTCATTATATTTGATCAGAAACCATAAGATTTAGGCTGCCGAGGAAAGCCTTCAAGACATATTTATAATGAGTGATAAAAATACTCAGTAATCTAAATAACTAACCTAACTAATTCTCATTTTTATGAAGATGGCGCCTTTAATCGAATTTCTTGCCAATTCGACGTCATTCTTTTCGAAACCAATTCAAGGCAACTTCACTATTTCACAATACATGTAAGTTAATTCTTTGCTTTCGTAGATTTATTCAGTCAGTTGCACCTCGGTTACACAATAGTTTAGAATCGAAAACTGGTCGAGCGGGTGAAAGGTCAATAAAGCATTGCATAAATCTGTTGGACCTACAGTCTGGGTGATGTTATCACATTTATTAACCTAAATAAAGAGCAGTGCATCGTTAATTAAAATTATAGCTCATAAAAATGGACGGCTGATTTGTACTGCGGAGGTAACGCTGGAAAATAGGATGAAGCGAAGGCAACATCAAACCCGGGTCATTATCTGAGTCAGTTCAGTCTCCCATTCTTTCGGGATCTGTAATTGATTATTTACGCAAGTTGTTTGACCGTGCTGCTGTGATGTCGCTTAATTTAAGTTATCCAGTTAAGCTCGATTTCCTGTTTTAAGTTCGATCTTTGGAAATTTTGTTGCGTGTAAAGGTTACTTACACTGGCCGGATATAGCGTCACCATTTTCCTCATCGTCATTTGTAATCTTGGTGGCATTTTGACTGGACTTTGTTGCAAGCGACCGACCAGTAAGACGTCAGGTTCCTGCAGCTCAAAGAAAGCCTCGGAGACATTCTTCACTAGGTAAATGTCTGCATTCCAGGTCGCTTATAGGCTGTAGCCGTTACTTATTCTCTGGCTAAGAAGTTGACTTTTAAAGCGAAAGATTGGGCTTATATTTTCTTTTGGCTATAAATTTAGCGTCTTTGTGAGGTTCTTTAAAGATGCCAGATACATACATACATAGATACATACATACATACACACATATACCTACATACACAAATACACATACATACACACATACACGATTACATATCATATACATACATACATACATACATACATACATACTTACTTACTTACATACGTACATATCTGTCCTCGTGTCCTCGTCCTCGTCTTCGTCATGATGATTTTGTTATTGGATGACGTGTCTTTTTAGTTCTGCGACGAGTTCCTTTTCTTTTGGCTGTACGACGATGGTCATCGTCTTGTTCCTGTTTTTGCTAACAGCGCCGATCCACATTGAACTCTGTCGCGACAGAGAAAACTACAACAGCACTCGCTACAAGGTAAGTCACGAATTCTGCATAAATCACTGACACAGAACTAATACAGTAATACATCACCAGCATATGCTGTATAAAGCTGGTCGCGTCATTCCATAGTTTATATTAATGCAGCACACATTGATCTATGTACTGTGTTTGTTATGATGCCAGTCATCTCGATATAAAGGTGTCGTTAAGTAAACGCTATCAAACAATTCCATGTACCACAACGATGAGAGAGAGAGAGAGAGAGAGAGAGAGAGAGAGAGAGAGAGGAGAGAGAGGGAGAGAGAGAGAGAGAGAGAGAGAGAGAGAGAGAGAGAGATGCAGGACAATGCGATCAGGTGGTCTGTAGCCCATATCTACATGAATGTCGCATAATTTTATAAATTTTAATTCAGCTGATGCGGCTTGTATTAAGCTAAATACAAGTAACGATGGTGCCATGATTCTGTCTGTGAGAACATAATCGGCGTAAAATGCTGAAACTTTCGTTAGCATCACAGTTGATGCGCATAGAATTTGGTAGAATGATACGCAGTACAGCTTCAAGGAAACCGGATGCAACCGGGCACCAAAAAGAACCTGACTGCGACGAGTGCATGGCATGCGCAGTTTCGTCGAGCGTTGACGGTAACATCACCTCCGTGCGCCGGTGGAAATGATGATGATGATGATGACGATGACGACGACAACGACCACGAAAATGACGACGATGATGATAAATTGTAACGCCTCGCCCTTTGAAAATAATTTAATATGGAAAACAATATCTCAGGGTAGGCTTTTACAAGGTGTTGCTTTCCAGAGTATTGACGACATGACACGTTTCCTTATCAACTATTTTAATGAGACTGGAAGACTTCCTGACACTTGGACGCCCACAGCCAACGTAACGATCAACGTGTATCAAGTGTTGTCTCGTTTGTCTATCGCCACACATCTCCGGTAAGCTATTTGCTTTAGCTGGAAAATATCATGTCGTTAAATAACTTTATGCGCACCGTATAGGATAGGACTAATGACCAAAGACAGATTTTTAAAAGCAAATTATTCAGATTTTGATGAAACAATGCATGGCCTCAGACTCAAGGGCAAATCCAGATGCAATCAAGGCCATGGCCTCCATTTGATCTAGGCAGGGGCATCTGCCCAGAAACCGGTTTCGGCGATGGTTGACCAGAGAAATTGTAAAGCAAACACGGCTATGGTCATTCTGTTAAATGAAATAAAGAAGCGTAAATAGGAAAGCTAGGACGAAAAAGCAGTGAGAAATATCTGGAAGTTAAAAAAACAGAAGAAGTCGAGAATTCAAAGAAAAAGAGAGCAATTGACCTTATTCCGAAGCCTACTATATACACTCTAACCTAACTCCGATCAACAAAGCTCTTGAAGCGCGGATATTTCAGTAGGCCTATGCCGACGACATTTATCCGTACTCTACTTGCTACATGGCACGTTCATCTTGATTTGATTTGAATATCCTGATGTTATCTTGCACGGGTGATGGTAGACAAAAGAGAGACAATTCCTTGTTCCAACGCCTATCTATGGACACCCATCAGTTTAAATGCAAATGCCTTCCACGTCATTTTCAGCGAATCCAACACCAGCGAAGACTGACCATTCCAGATCGTTCTTCTTTCTAATATTGCTATCTAGCAATTTGTCTGATGTCATTGGGACATGTTCCTTTGGGTATGCCTGAAACAAAACGAAACGAATGATATTAATTTTAAAAAATAATAAAAGTGTTAGGAATTATTTAATTAATGCTACTATTTTAAAGGAAGGTGTGGTACCTTCTCGTTTTGGAGATCGGATCGGCGTGTTCTAATCCAATCTAAAGACTTTTATAGCGCCGTTTATCATAATGCCCAAGGCATAAGTCGATTGTCGCTTCAAGTGAAAATCGCAAACAAAATCAAAATCTGTTGGAGAAGCGAATTCCGATTGGTCAGAGAAACCAGAAGCTTACGGTGGGTAAGCAATTTGAAAGAGGTGCATCTTTAGTTTAGACCTGAACAATCTTGGCATTCGCCATTTTCTTTGCTTTAAAAATGCTTTCATATACTGTGCTACTAAAATCCCTAGAAAGATTCATACTAACTCTAACGAAAATGATATAATATCAGCAGTGTTTGGCAGTCTGAAAAGATTGAATATATTTACTGTTGTCCTATTTCAGTAGTTGTTCTTTCGTTAAATTATGCCAGAATCTTGATGTCATTAGTAAATACGATGAATATGTATCATTCTCCAGTCATAAAACTGGCTGACGATTCCAAAAATTAGACCACATGAAGGGAGATATAGAGGAGGAAGAAGCAAATGAGGATAAAGAGGAGGAAGAGTAGCTCAAGAGAAGGAGGAGGATTACAGAAATATACGAGGAAGAGAAAGACCGGTTATCAAAAAGTTTCAATGATCGAATGATGTTTACTAGGAAAAAGATCAAGCAATTGGCAATAAATTCTGGATTCAGTGTTAAACTACAGTATGTAATTGTTTCGTGGGTTTTATTTTTACAGAGAATGTCAAAATAACGCCAGTGTCTTGGCAATGGCAATTGATATCATAACCGTGGATGAATTAAAACGAATTGCTGTACGTATGAATGTTGTCCTTTAATTTAAATTGTCAGGCTTCGATCTTAAATAAAACAGGCCAGCATCGCTTTCCCAACTGATGCAGTTGTGCATACATCCAGTCTACGTATCTGAAGTAGGCCTATTGGCCAGCGCTTGAAACTCTTTAGTCGTTGAAAGTCGAACACTAGGAATTTTAGATCTATCGCCTGAAGAAGCGCAGAGATACGACAACATGTAACGTGAATCAGGAAACATTTTCTTATAGCATGACTGCAATCCACTTGATTTGTAGAGAAATATTAGATAATATTGTTATTGCGTACTTTCTGTTTTCAGAACGATTTAATCGATGCTAAGATTAGCCCTATACTAGCAGACTTAAGAGACACGATGAATGAAACGTTGTCTGGATTAGCGGATGCACTTGCAAGCAAAACAACACTTAAATCGCTGAGCGACGCCATGTCTTCGGTTCCCGACAAGGCTAACTTCAGTTCAGTTATTGAGCAGGTAAGATTTAATCAAAATTGACTCTAGTTCGCTCGATAAAACTAACTGAAGTTCTATTAACTTCAACATAGCATTACAGTTTCATTAATAACCCAAACCAATTCACGATCCCAGTGGACATTTGTACTTAATAGGCTTGTTTTACAGTAACTTTATAACTTTTATTGGCAATATTTAGTTTCAGATTTTGTTGTTGTTGTTGTTGTTGCTGCTGCTGCTGCTGTTGTTGTTGTTGTTGTTGTGAACGTCCCTTCATACATGCTGTGTCGAAATTATATCGCACTTAGTCTATGAAATCAACCCTATCATGAAGCATTTTGAAGTGATGTCGGCCTGTCACAAAGCAGTTTGGTGTCTACGATGATAGGAATGAAAGTGGATGAATAATTCTTTCACTTTCATCCCTCTGATCGAGTTTAAAACTAAAAGGAAGATAATTATTGGCTTCCTTTTAGTTTTAAATTCGCAATGCTAATCGTCTAAATTTTTCTTTTTACCGTGGGTTTCCTACTGCTACGCACTGTAGCCAAAGCGACAGTAGGCCTATTATGATGCTACAAGCCGAAGACAAGCGTGCAGAAGCGCTCTCTAGAATTGGCTGTGGACATAACGCAGTATGATATAATCAGACATCATTTAATCGAGGTTACCTTGACCATGCATGTGACACAGTGCTATTGAACGTGGACTTGTACCTTTATAGCTTAAAATTACTATCCAAATTCGTGGACATATAGCAGTATAAAGCTCCCAATTAGACTAATCAGGACATAGCCCATGTCACCCTGATACAGGAGACACTATTTGGTTGATTTTTCAAGAGTGGCCATAGAGCAGTGTTACGCCCGCCCCCACACCATTAGGGGCTGTGACGTGTTGTTGTAGGGGGTAGTATTGCGGTGATTTAGTTCCGTAACTGCTCCTACCTGGATTCGAACCCTGTTCATGAGAGGTGGCAAATTGTACCCTATGTCCAGCCTCTCCATAATAGGTTGGAATTTTATTCTGTAATCGTGCACTACGCCGCAGGGTTGGTAATTCCTGTGGGGCAATACCTTTAGTTACCTTACCAGATGACGGTTCGATTCCCGAACTTAGAGTGGTGTCCGTGACCTTCGGGCAGAAGGTTATCACATCTTCTGATGGATAAGGGTCCTTTTCCCCTACAACAATCTTACTTTTCTCTCTTGCACCAGTTTCTTGAGTGGATTGGCGCAACATAAAATCTTTCATTGTTCTCAAGATTTCCTCCGATAATCTTGAATTTATGTTTGATTGGCGCTCTAAAAATGCTTCTTCTCGGCGCTCCATTCTTTCTTCCATTTCCTCCTGAAATTCAGTTTGGCGCTGTATAAGTGCTTCCTCTGGGCGCTCTATAAATGCCTCAAATATTTGTGTTTGCAAAATTTGTCTGGCGCTACAGAAATTCAGTTTCAGCCTCGGAAACTGATGTTGACGAAGACTCCATTGTCAATCTTTCTATCTGCTCTAGAGTTACTTCACAGCCGAGTGCCTCAGCCATTTTTTACAACAAACACAGTTTTAATTGTTGAATTAATAATGAACTTTATTTACAATAAAACCATTAAAATTATCTTTAAAAATCTTCTTGTTTCCTTTAACTAATTTATTTAATCTATTTACTCGGAGCATTTAATTAAGATTTTGAAGTAATTCAGAAATCATAAAAACTCCCTGCTCAAAGCATCCAAGCTTGACAATTTGATGTCCCTCTGTCCATCTTGACTGAGCGTAGAACGTAGAAACACCCAAACGAAACCAACAACTCGAAGACTCCAGGCTTCGAATCCAGAAAAATCCAGCGAAAATCCCTCGGCACAAAAGATTCACGCTTCGACTCAGCATGAACTGAACCCGAGAATTTAGAACTCCAGAAGCCGCTTTAAATCCATAGAAATCAACCAGAAATCGCCTTCGATTCGGCCTACAAGACTCATCATCTAAACTCCTAAGAAAATCATCGAATTTCGTAAGATTCGAACCGTCGACTAGGGTCTTTACCCGCCGAGAACTCCACAAAGAAAGCGGCCTCTTTCAACCGCGCAAATTCTTTTATACTGCTCCCTTAGCTCTCGCTCGCCTTCAGTCGCTGTATGCGGCCTACCGCAGTCACTGGAGCGACCTCTATCTGCCTCCATCTACGCTAGGGCGAAGCGACCTCTAGCGGTACGGAGCGACACCTATCTGCCTCCATCTACGCTAGGGCAAAGTGACCTCGCACGAACTCACACGCAGCGATCTTTACCTGCCTCCATCCTTGCTAGGGCAAGGCGACCTTTCTACTAAGCGGTCTCTGCCTGCCTCCATCTACGCTAGGGCGAAGCGACCTCTACCTGTCGGCTCTATGCCTGCTAGGGCAAAGCGACCTCTACCGAACAAACCTACGTATCGGCAAAGCATTTAGATAGCGCCACGACAAAAGGCTGGTTCGCTTCAATATCGCCCTCTCACGCTAAAATTTTTTTCGGAGAATCCAAAAAAAATTTTGGAAATTGAAAATTTTGAATGCTCCAAGTAGTAACATATAACATAATTACTTTCTTTCAAAGCAAGACTCGAATCGACAACCTTCACTCTCTATCTTCATTCACAAGTACAAACTTTCCTTTCGGCTTCTCATATACAGGTCGGCAACCGTGTCTCACTTTGATTACACACATCGTATAAATTTCAAGAATTACAAGTCGTGACATTAGTTTAATACTTCATCTCACAACTTCTATAGCAAAATCTCTAAGGTCGTTCCTGGGTTCAACTTGGCATCAGGCGCCTAGCGCATACCTTAAGTTCACCTCGACCTATAAACCTCAAGTCCATAATATCCCATGGGTCAAAGGGCACAGATTCCTCTTTGCCCAAAACTAGAATTCTTTTAATTTACTAAACACGAACTTACAGTGGCTTGTACATGAGAAGAGCATCTTATTACAATGTTGTTAATTTCTCACTTCTTTCTTTCCGTTACAGTTGTTCAACTATCGATCTCTACACACAAACCTGCTTGACAATTCAAGACATCATCACCAATGTCTTATTCGACACTGGCCAAACAAAAATACAAACAACATACAACATTATTAGTAATAAAAACTAACATTGCAATAACTGAGAAATAGATATTATTAATCTATATTTATCAAAAAGGAACCTAGACAACAGGCTTTTATGCCACAGTCTTATAAGTATCGCCATTACG
This sequence comes from Norana najaformis, assembly GCA_964023275.1. Taxonomy (NCBI): domain Eukaryota; kingdom Metazoa; phylum Annelida; class Clitellata; order Crassiclitellata; family Hormogastridae; genus Norana; species Norana najaformis. The sequence goes on from OZ029915.1 coordinate 28,153,334, forward strand.
CGATCAATATTAAACAGTCTTTAAAAACAAGAACTTTATCAGACTAAAACTCAAATACATCAATGTTATACATATCTTACAGTTTTTAATTACATAATCCCCGCCATTACGCGGTACACTACACAGTCTTTGAAAACAAAAACTCATCAAACTGAAACTCAGAAACATCCATACTGAAACAGTCTTTAATTACATAATCCCCGCCATTACGCGGTCAATATTAACTGACATTGGCCCAGTTAACACCTGCACCAATAACCGGTGACCTAATTAACATCGCTGGCAACTTGACACTTCCGAGGGACCGAACTCAGAGTCACCACAGCCAAACATGTGCTCAATTTTCCTTAAACTCCTAAAAAACATTTAACTATTTCACTTTGCATAACCACTAAATGCTAAGCAGTATAATCCAACAGACCACAACGACCATCAACCGCACATTGAAGCATCATTGAAACAAACTCAATTTACATGTAAGGTCGAATAGCCTAATTGATCCAGACCAGAAAATGGGTCAACGTACCATCACGAACCACACGCTCGAATGCCACCACTAGAGGGCATCGAAAATGTTTCGTCCAATTTAAATGCTGCCGAAATGCCTCTCCAACGAATGATACATACGGACATCCGGGACACGCGTAGCACCCATTGTCCAAACGAAAGTCACGGTATAAATCCTGAATCATGAAACGGCGACTTGCATTGACCATTGCCACTGAACTTCAGAGAAGAATCGAACTTTGTTCTGGAAGCGAAACGATCAGCTTCGATGATCTGACTCTCCTTAGGCACCGAGGAATCGACATTGACAGTTCTTGTAGCAGCGACCTCCTCAATGCCGCTGACCGTTTCTTCCTCCCGGGCAGGTTCCTTTGTTGAGACTCTTCTCATGGAACGTCTCCACGGACAAACCCGAACTGGATGGTCGGCAACCTTGCAGCAAAAACAGCGACGGTCTGACCCGAATGTCCCTCCATGAACTTGTTGTCGTTGAACCGACGACCACTGCGTCTTTCGTTGATTTCCTGGTTGTGACAACGGCCAGCATATGCCGTCGTTCGGACTTTCACCAGGTCTGACTAACCTTATTAATCCGCAACGGGCAGGCATTTGACCCGACGGACGAGTGTCAATCCATGACTGTTCAACTGTCTCACTGGCGTTTCCTCTATTGCAATGAAAGCCTACTGACTCTTGTTGACTTTGATCAGCGTTCGCTTCCGGTTGCATCCTCTGACGATACTGGCATTGACGAGCAACGTGGTTCTGTTGTCCAAAGATGAAACAGGCATTATTTGGTTGCCACGATCTACTCATCCTCGGTTGCTGATTGACGTTTGACCATCCAGCGTACCTTCTTTGTTCCAACGGAGAAGACATTATCGCTTGACCCTGAGCAAAGCCACATTCCTCTCTAATTGTTCGACTCGACGTTGGAGCGCCTCCTCGTGATGAGAAGCACAACCAGACTTCCCAACCGGGCTGTTTAACTTCTTGCACAGTTTTCACTCGACCTAGCCTCTGCTCGTTACTTTCAGAAGAATCCTCATCAGCTCTTCTGTATCCATCCAATCGCAAAGCCAGTTTATAAGCGTTATTCAATGTAGTTGGTTCACGCTCTCGAACTTTCAAAGATAATGTTTTGTCCCGTAAGGCATCCAAAAAAGCACGGATAGCAATTGTCTCACTGTGTACGGACGTTGGACCAGGATATGCCAACGTCATCAATCGTCTAATGTCTTGAACAAGCGTACCGAAATCCTCGTTCTCCTTCTGCCGTCTCATACTTAATTGTGTCTGATACAAAGCCACTTGATCTGCACCTCCATATCGAGCACGGAGTCGCTGGACTAAATCAGACCAGGTTCCTATGTCCACGGCATCAAATTCCCACAGTATCTGATTCGCTGGCTCGGTTAATGAACACATTAAATGATTTAATCGTTCCTCATCTGTCCATTGATTGTTACGGGCGCAAACTTCAAATTTCTTCAGGAACGCCTCTACAGCTGTCTTGCCATTGTAACATCCCAATTTCAGGTACTGACGCGGCTTTTCAAGCGACGAACCAGTCGAAGAAGTGTTAACGGACGGTTCACGCATAACGGTTTCCGGGCGTAGTCATAGCCCTCGACGACGTCACTGCAACGGATTCAGTCGCTTCTTTCTTGATTTCCAAGACGTCCTCGCTCTTTACAGTAGTCGGCGGCCTTGATGCAGACGTCCTCAGCACCGGCGAAGCAGCTTTATCCGCCGACGTAACTTCAGCTGACGCTAACTGACGATCGATCAGCCATGGTTCCACGTGTGCCGACTCATTTACATACTTCATCGCGCCGTCATCCCCATACGGACAACGCGACAACCTTGAAGAAACCCCGGCGACGTCGAAGACTGGTTCCATTGCGATACTATGACCGCACGGCGTTGGTGGCGCTCCCGCAGCAAATGGCAAAGCACACCACCCACCTTCAGGTACACGTAGGCCTCGACATTGCGGCGATACATTTAGGCCAGAGTCGTACGCGACATTCAATGCGCACGACAAGGGCTCCGGCCTCGACCATGACGCTCCGCAGTTATGAGTGCGGACCGCTGGTTTAACAGAACCTGACACGACTCTTGCAGCGACACGAACAGGACAGGACGTAGTCATGATGCAAGGTGGTCCAGAATCGGCGTTGCACACTCTTGACGAAGTTTCACATCGTGACGACGTATAAACAGGTTGCAACGACGTTACTACCGACGAAGACATTGACGTAGGAACTGTCGACGTCATGTTTCCGCCTTTCCCGACAGCGGACGTAGACATGAACGACCACTGACCATCGAAGCGACGACTTGCGAGCCATATGTCGCTCTCTTGTACAGGCAGCTCTTCAGAAACGGCAGATGCTCGGCTGTTTACCATAAAGCCGTGACTTACGCATCTTCCTCCGTCGAGACCAACGAGAACGGCTCGGTTTACGTCGGCCGGTTGATTTCTTGTTGAAGCTCGACGTTGTTGAGCTGCCTTCACGTTATCAATTTCGTCCCCTGACCAAATTTTGTCCACCCCTGAAACTAAATGCTCCAAGTTAGAACACGGTTCAACAGGCTTATCACCTATTTTAACATAATTAGGCCTAATTTTTAAACTACTTAACGGCGCTAAAACACTTTCTCGAAGATCTACATCACCAAAGCTTTCATCAAAGCCATATTCATTCCAAACTAGGTCAACCTTCCTCGCCAAAGCTATAGTCAAACATTCTTCCTCTTCTTCTGGTTCTTCCTCCTCCGAATCACCCAAACTTAACCCAACACTGATGGTACCAAATGTTACGCCCGCCCCCACACCATTAGGGGCTGTGACGTGTTGTTGTAGGGGGTAGTATTGCGGTGATTTAGTTCCGTAACTGCTCCTACCTGGATTCGAACCCCTGTTCATGAGAGGTGGCAAATTGTACCCTATGTCCAGCCTCTCCATAATAGGTTGGAATTTTTATTCTGTAATCGTGCACTACGCCGCAGGGTTGGTAATTCCTGTGGGGCAATACCTTTAGTTACCTTACCAGATGACGGTTCGATTCCCGAACTTAGAGTGGTGTCCGTGACCTTCGGGCAGAAGGTTATCACATCTTCTGATGGATAAGGGTCCTTTTCCCCCTACAACAATCTTACTTTTCTCTCTTGCACCAGTTTCTTGAGTGGATTGGCGCAACATAAAATCTTTCATTGTTCTCAAGATTTCCTCCGATAATCTTGAATTTATGTTTGATTGGCGCTCTAAAAATGCTTCTTCTCGGCGCTCCATTCTTTCTTCCATTTCCTCCTGAAATTCAGTTTGGCGCTGTATAAGTGCTTCCTCTGGGCGCTCTATAAATGCCTCAAATATTTGTGTTTGCAAAATTTGTCTGGCGCTACAGAAATTCAGTTTCAGCCTCGGAAACTGATGTTGACGAAGACTCCATTGTCAATCTTTCTATCTGCTCTAGAGTTACTTCACAGCCGAGTGCCTCAGCCATTTTTTACAACAAACACAGTTTTAATTGTTGAATTAATAATGAACTTTATTTACAATAAAACCATTAAAATTATCTTTAAAAATCTTCTTGTTTCCTTTAACTAATTTATTTAATCTATTTACTCGGAGCATTTAATTAAGATTTTGAAGTAATTCAGAAATCATAAAAACTCCCTGCTCAAAGCATCCAAGCTTGACAATTTGATGTCCCTCTGTCCATCTTGACTGAGCGTAGAACGTAGAAACACCCAAACGAAACCAACAACTCGAAGACTCCAGGCTTCGAATCCAGAAAAATCCAGCGAAAATCCCTCGGCACAAAAGATTCACGCTTCGACTCAGCATGAACTGAACCCGAGAATTTAGAACTCCAGAAGCCGCTTTAAATCCATAGAAATCAACCAGAAATCGCCTTCGATTCGGCCTACAAGACTCATCATCTAAACTCCTAAGAAAATCATCGAATTTCGTAAGATTCGAACCGTCGACTAGGGTCTTTACCCGCCGAGAACTCCACAAAGAAAGCGGCCTCTTTCAACCGCGCAAATTCTTTTATACTGCTCCCTTAGCTCTCGCTCGCCTTCAGTCGCTGTATGCGGCCTACCGCAGTCACTGGAGCGACCTCTATCTGCCTCCATCTACGCTAGGGCGAAGCGACCTCTAGCGGTACGGAGCGACACCTATCTGCCTCCATCTACGCTAGGGCAAAGTGACCTCGCACGAACTCACACGCAGCGATCTTTACCTGCCTCCATCCTTGCTAGGGCAAGGCGACCTTCTACTAAGCGGTCTCTGCCTGCCTCCATCTACGCTAGGGCGAAGCGACCTCTACCTGTCGGCTCTATGCCTGCTAGGGCAAAGCGACCTCTACCGAACAAACCTACGTATCGGCAAAGCATTTAGATAGCGCCACGACAAAAGGCTGGTTCGCTTCAGCAGTATAATTACAGTCTCGCGAATGTCTGCTTCCACATCTAGGCATATAAAAATATTCATCATATTCACTGCATTCAGATCATCGCCTTGAAGTCTGAAAACTTAGTTGATTATAGACGTTGACGCAGTTTGCAATATAAAAACCTTTAAAAGTTATTCATGTGAAAGTAATGCCTATTAAAGGCAAGTGATCTGATGGCCGAACTGTAACACTTTGACGGTATATTGTTTAAATCCTGGAGCCTTGTGTGAATGTTAATTTGTTCCTGAGCCACGCAACCCTTCAAGAATGTCATTCTGTTGAATTGCAGATGTGGGATTGATTCTACAACTGCGCATGCTATACATCGTTAAGCCTGTACACATGGTTAATGATTTTATACATGCCCACAAAAAACGCTGCTTTCTGCATCTTCCTTCTCAATTGCCGCAATTCTGAGTAAATAAGTCTACATACATTATTAGCTTCTGCAAAGCTATTTGCGTTAGAAATCGCATTAATGTTAACTCGTTCTATGGATACAAATTGTGTCATTTCCTTGTTAAAGCACTTAGATGGGATCGTATATGAATGCTAATAAACTTCGGGTTTTCTGTACCTGAATAAATCATTGCTCCAATGTTTCAGTTTCGAAACCTTTCGCAGCTAAATTCAACATTGCAGGCGACCGCCAATGAAGCAGATAACGCCTATTCTTCGTTTCCCAGCGGTGTAAGTTAATTATAAGCTCACTACTTAATCATTAATTTATTAATTTATTCATGCTATCTGCTAGAATGAGGCTAAAGCAACTTTGGTGAAATCGAGCCAAATTTATATATGTTCGCATGCGCCTACTTTGAAAAGAGCTATGGAAAGACTAAAACTCTAAAGCGTCGAGCAGATTGACGTCGATTCCGAAGTCCCAACAGCAGTAGACCATCTCTATATTTAACGACTTATGTCTAAAGACTAGATTCAGTCTAAGATAGCTGTTGATTAAGGAGTGACAATAATCTGTTTTAAGCACTGGAAGACACGTCCTTTTCCTACTCTCCTTTCATCCTTCAGATTGTACTTTTATATTGTGTGCTATAATTAAATTTAATGATCATAACTATTATCGGTATCATCATTATAATTATTGTTAAAAATATTATCATTTCTTTTTTAACCGAGGTAAGTGCAATCCCTGGGGAACAAACAGTTACTCTAGGGACTGTTAAATAGTATCTGGAAAATCACGCCTCGTCCTCAGTCACAGCCCAAAACGTGCCTCGAAAAACGATGGCATTAAAGCGCTGGATATTATTATTATTATTGTTGTTGTTGTTGTTATTTTTATTATTATTACTACTACGATGATGATTACGTTGATGTTGATGAAAATGAGGATTATGGTGATGATGATGATGATGATGATGATGATGACGATGAGGATGACGTTGATGTTGTTGATGATGATGATGATGACGTCGAAGTAGTTTAACAGTGAATTGAACTGCACAAATTTGCATGAAGTGGGAGAAAAAGTGGAAAGATAGAAAGGTAGAAGAAACTTTGCACTAGAAACACGCACTCTACTGCGAAGGAATTATAAGACAAAAGTCCCACAAACCTGTTTAAATACGCCATTGATTGATTCGGATTACCCTTGCACAGTTTGCAATAAATAAATCAGACACCATATGAACTGATTTTTTTCTGTGTTTATTTGAAACCAGACTGGCCTCCATTTGCAAGCAGAGAGACTTCGTAACGCATCTGTCGAGTATGTCACTCCGATCGTCCAGAAAACGGTATTAACTCCATCTGAAATTATGATATATACGCAGATTATTATGTAATAGGCCTAAAGGTTTATTCGACTACAGCCCCTTCATAAAATAACGGAAATATTGGACACAAATTGGTGTGACATCGGCGTTTATTGGAGATATTTTAAGAGATGAGATCGGATTAGATGAGATTAGATTAGTGTGTCTGTCTGAACGTTTGCTAATGTGTCAACTGTAGAGTTTAAACAATATAATGTATAGGCCTGTTTGTGCAAAAGCGTAGGCCTACATACTTAAAAGCTTATGCTGCGATTTAGATCTTCTGTAGATCTCAAAAACCGTTATTTGAATCCATAGAATGAATTCGACATTATGGATAACAGGATAAATTAAATTATTTTGGACGAACCGTTATGAAATTCAATGGCTTTGCTTCTGTATTTAGAAGTCGCTCATTTAAGGCATTGTACTTCAGGCAACTTAATCGATACGTACAGGAAAACTATAATGTGTTTTCAGTATGTCAGAACTTATATGAAAACCTGGAGTTATCGTGTAACCCCATAAATGTCCCATTAATCATTATGCGCATTCGTGTCATTTTGTTTCTTTTCAGGATCTTTTAAATAAATCTTTGGAAGAGCTTGTAACTTCGGTAAGCTCGCCTATATTTGATCTGTACAATTTATTAAACTTTCTATTTTAATGCGCGTAGGGTTAACCTCAGAACACACAGAAAGATATACACTGAAACACAGGTGCAGACAGGAGAATAAAATGTAACTTGGGCGAAGTTAGTGGGAATAGTACCCATGTTCATAGGGAGACTATTCTAAAGAAATGGACCAATCCAAGAGGAAGATCTCGTATTTAATTCTTTTCTCGACAGGTAGCCAGTGGAGCGTATCTCCCATACATCCTGAAATATGGGAGAATTTGGGTAAATTGGCCACTAACCGAAAGGTACAGTTCTAGACGGATTGAAGCTGACGGATTTTGAATTTCGGCAGGCCTAAAAATGGAATTGCAGCAGTCCAGGCGAGTCAGGACAAAGCAGTGAAGTTAGGGTCGCTGTGGCGCGAAACGAGAGGTACACGTAGCCATACAGACCGAAACTAAGGCAGCTGCTATAGGCAAGACCTGCACAGCGAGTTCACATGATCTCGCGGACAGTTCTCGTTGATAAGCTCTCCCATGTCACGGAAAAGGTGTTGGGAAGACCAGTCTGGAAATGATAGGAGGAACTCGGTTGATTTTAGCCTGCGTCTGTCGAGTAAAAAGCCACAGGTATTGCGTTTTGGTTGGGTTGAGCGGGAACTAATTTTCTGACATCCACGGCTTTACGTCCGTCACAGTAAAGATTATTATGAAAATTTTGGTCGATAATATATAGCAGTTGATTACCAAAATAAATAATTTAAAATCTCATAAGACTCATCAATTTGAAGCGCCTTTTCCCTCCTTCTTCCTCGCAAAAACAAAAAAAGGCTTGACTGCACAAGAGCGACCACTCAGGGTCAGGATACAAGTCACGAGATTTTCGTGTGAAAACTGATTGGATAAAAATTATAGCACTGCCAGGTTACTACAGAAAAAGACCATAATTGCTGAATTACTGTACAGTGCCTTAACATAACTTTCTACAGAATTACAACTGTGAATTTACTTATTTTATACCGTATGCAGACGACTGGAGTCATGGTCCCCGGCCCATAGATTCGCCCGTGAGTCCTAAATTGATTTCTGAACTTATGCACACAGCCCTTTTTCGGCCTCAACCGTAGTATCGCGCTATATAAATCGTATTATTATGATTATTATTATTATTATTATTATGAATATGAATACGATGATGATGATTATTATTATTATTTTATTCTTATTATCATCATCATCGTCATCATCATCATCATCGTCATATCATCATCATCATCATCATCATCATCATCATCATCATCATCATCATCATCATCATCATCAAAAACAACAACAACAGTTCGGTGTTCTTTTACGATGTTAAATACTAGGCCTGTAGACAAGATAATTTGTTCTCATCATCAGTAGACCCCTATAGCAGATAGTATATAGGCACCTAGGTCAAAAATGGACATGGAGGGCATCACAATTTAAAATTTTAAAAACCTCAGTGAAAACTTCTTTATTCTTTTTTTGACAGTAGGCTATACATTGGCTATAAACGCATGTTTGGACTAAGCTAGTCTCGAATAGCCTTCGTTTGCACTTAAATTATGCTTGCTACAATATTTCCTTAGACTTTCTTAAACTTTCCTTTTTATATTCAGTTTCTGCATGCATATCAGCCTCGCAGTTTTAGACCACTTTGTACAGCTTTAAATGTCTGGTGTTTCCAGCCACTCAAGAGCCAAATCAACGCAACTCTACGGAGTTTAGAAGCCACTAAGATTTACATCTCTAACAATAAATCACAACTCATCGACTCGGTAAGTCCGCGTGTCACTCTGTATGTCACTGCGCCAATTAAACTATACAGACTATCAATTCTTTTAAAATGTTGGACTGTGAAGTAATAAATAACAGAGTTGGCCTTTTTTACTTGCGCGTGTAAGTGTTTTTCCAGACAGGCATTATCAAAGGGGAGAGCGGACGCATCGACCAGTGCTGGCATCAACGCACTGGTCACAGGTAGCACTGAGGCCGAGTGAATTACGCGTCGGCTATTCACATCTGCGGTCTGGGTTCGAATTCTGGGCCTGTCATATGAAATCCACATATAGATCTCACTGCCGAACTGTGCGAAACCTCATCACCTTCGATGTGAATGCCTCCTTCAATCCAACAGATTGGTCGATCTATCGGAACTTTCGGGACTCGCGGGAGTTGAGCCAGTAGGCATACGTTGCTCAACTTGATACTAATGGTCACACAGGACGCAAAATAGTTTTAGCAAAACAGGTGTGCAAATAGCAGTCACTGGTGTCTGCTGCTGCCAGACAACTAATGTCACGCAAAACACTCGGACATGTATGTCTGCCATAAGAGCAGACAACCAACTTTGTCAAAACTAGAAATTGGGCCATGGTACACTTCATGTTTACTCTAGCAGCATAATTATTGTTTCGTAATTGTAATTTTAAATTTGTATAGCGCCTCTTCAAGCAAAGACTAATCAGCGGCGCTCACTGCGCTAGACTTGATGTTAAAAGTCACTAATGATGTTAGGTGTCATTAAGAACAGAATAGTATCCTGTGAGTGAACATAACTCAGATAACTAAAAGACAACTAGAAGAGTCACCAGTGGCAAGCTCGCGCACACACGCAAAGCCATACCAACAGATTCCCAACTAGAGTTAAAAGATGATGGCATGTTCTGAAGTCCCGAAGTTCCTGAAGCACGTAGCACCAAGGACGAGGAATGACGAAGGGCGATGTGATCTGCCGCCGATGGCACACGGTTGTCTCACCGTCCAACAGTTCCTCGCAGATGGAAAGCGACGCGGCATTCAGATATTCCCCGATCCGAAGGATATACGCAGGACGGACAGGTATTCATCGCCCGCCGGCCGGTAGGTTGTTAAGCCGTTAGTTAGTTGAACCGTTCCGTGGCTGACAGTCGAAGCCGCTCCTAAGACTTTCTTCGCCCTTCCTCCACCGAACCAAATTCCCGGCGTAGACGACGTGCGTTGGTCTGAAGGTCCGAGGCTCGACAGTTAAGCTGGAAGCCTGTCCCCCCTCTGCGGGTGGACTCTTCCAGGCACAGAAGGTCACGAAAACTGGCAAAGAAACCGTCCGAATTGCAGTAAATCCGTGTTCGAAAGGAAAAATAATTCTGACATGCAGACTCGGCAACAGAAAGCAACGAAACTGCAGAAAATTATCGAGTTTATGTCACGCTAGACGATATAATCTGTCAAAAATCGTATATAAACCTTAACAGACACAGGTGTCTACTGACATGAGACATCGTTGTACCAGATGAAGCCACTCTTCGCGGGAGTCGCCTTTCTTTGACAATCGTAACAGAATTGTCCATGGGTCGGATGGGGCCAAGGGGTGAATTGGGTCTAAGGTCGGGTCTGGTAGGGTTGAGTCATAATTTTTGAAAATTTGTAGGGCCAGGTTGGGTCAAAAAGGATGTATAATGAATAATATAGGCTATTGTATAATTCAGCGATACGAAGCAATTGTAATCGATGACCTCTCAGCTACTCTCACTTATTTGCAGACATGGGTTTCATTTGCAGAAAGCCTGCGATCACTTTTGTATTTGCTTTAATAAGAAAACTGCTATCCTTGTTTTTATTTAGCTTTTGAAAACGAGTTTGCATTATAGCTTGATGTTAATTAGCATAAATAGGGCCTATCATTTAATATTTTGGTTTAACAATAACCTCTTGTCAGTGAATTGGTCGGATTAGATCGGGTCAGAATTTATGTGGTTATGCTGGGTCGGGTCGGGGTGGGTTCAGTGTTTGAAGGGTCAAGTCCTTAAAAATTGACCCACGGACAATTCTGGATCGAATCCAATCAGTCGGCTTTATCTGACCATCTGGTGTTCAAATTATAAATCTAAATGCAAAAAATCATATTCTTGCGGCCTATCAGCCAATCTGGCAGCACTGGTAATGTAATGTGCAACATAATCTATGCGAATGTCACAGATTTAGGCAAATCGACAAAGCCGTATGTAGTCTTTTGGTGACGGTGTCTGCTAGTGGCCGAATCAGCTGGTGACGTCTGTGACCACACTACTTTCGTTTAAGGTCGATCTTCTTTCTTTGGAAAACCGATGTAATTGTAAATATAATTGTAATTGTAATTTGAGATTTATAAAGCGCCTCTCAAAGGATAAACTGAGCATAGGTTCTTCCGACTCGAAAAAGTAAAATCATTGTTAAACAGTACAGTCTTCAAGCGCCTGCGGAACACTGAGAGGGGGAGAGAAACGAGCTCAAGTCGCAATGATGAGCACTTAAGGGTGCGCAGCTTGCTTATAAACAATTATCAGGCATCGAAAGGTTCAATTCGATCGGCAGCTATCATTGTGCCCACTCTTGTATACTCTTGTACACCCAAAGAGACATGTTGCCAATATGTGTGTTTCTTGAGGTACATGTAGTTTACGTGTGTATTGCCTAAACCGTCCGCATGAAATATGCCGACACGGCTGCATCAGTTCAACTTTACGCTCACCTACAGAAGCTATAGGCTTTTTAAGACAAGACAAATGTGAAAGTGTGGTGGATTTCTTCTTCTAGACTCTGGCAATGGTGAAAGACTTTGTGAAGGAAAAAGTACCAGAAGTAATAGATGTTCTAAAAGTGAGTATTTTCGGCCAATGTATTTCTACAAAATTTTAAAGAAATAAAAAACTTTCTTATCTTTCTTATCTTGTTAAACACAAGTGGTTGAAGCCCATGGCTGCCTGGGAACAACCTGGAAGTCATGCATGCGAATGTGGTACATGGGGTTAAGTGACTGGCTTGGCAGGACAAGCGAAGGCATGGCCTACATTGCGAGGCAGAGTTGCTAAATTAAATATCTGCAACGCAAAAAGGTTGTGTTCGTTATATCTCCTATGACAGCCACGTTTGTTTGGCCCCGTTGGGCCCATAGCTGGCCACCTCTGGCACGATACGTGCCCACTGTGGGCCCAATGAATGTGGCTGTCTAGGCCTCTGAACTCCTTAAACAGAAAATCGAACCAACTATAGGGACTCTGCATGCGAGATAAGACCTGTCTCAATTATTTCATGCTGTGAATATGATATTTATTTCCTCGTGTGGTATAACTGTTTCAGTTGAATGGTTTCTTCGGATGTCGCTATCTCTACGATGCGATCAATGGAGCATTCCAGTTGCTTTGCGATTCGCTTCAGCCAATAGTAAGTTAACTCATCTGCTACTGTTTTGACTACAGACGTCGATCACCATGGGACACCTATTATGTAGATTGGGACAATGGCCCATCCAGAAGTTGACACTGACAAGGACTCCATCTGCTTGGTCACTGGTGCTTTTGCGCGTTAAAAACTACTTTCATGTCCCTTTTTATTCCCAGTGTTTCTCTAAGGGTTTCAAGTCACCGAAACGTCAGGTGTCATTTTATGTGAGACATGAGGACATAGTCTTAAAAATTTGAGATGGGGATGAACTGGAAAGAGCTTAATGAACAAGACATAACGATACACTTTGTCGAGAGCTTTAGACATGTCCAATGCACACAAGTTTATAGTAGATCCATGACTAGTAGGGCAGTCCACTACACGACAGCAAGGTGTCTATGTATGTGAACAATGCAACCTCTTTTTGAATCTAAACTGAAAGACAGATATGAATAAATAGGTACCATAATGCTCCAGAACACATGTTTCAAAGAGTTAAGATAAATTTGAACTTACTGTGATGTCTAGATAGTTATCACTTTTGCTATTGTCTAAGGTCGACCCTGTTTTCAAAGGTGTGATAATGTCTAGGCCAAACTTGGTTGGACCGCTGACATGCACATACATCTGACTGAATAAAAGCAACAGTAAAACAAATATTCACCAAGTCTGGGATGAGCATGAACTAGATGCTCAGTTTCCATGCAATCCATACCAAGAACTTCACCTCTTTCATTTTACGAATACATTGATCAATTGGTTAAGATCGCTTTACAGTTAGCATAATGGCTAACCTATTTTGCCGCCTATGACAACTGCCGCCATTAGTCAGTTGCCTAACCTGGCTATTAATATTTCAGAAAGCGTTGTGGTTTAGCTACGGTTGTTGTACGTTTTTCTTCATACCAAGCATCATCTTCGGTATGTGGCTTGGTGGCCTCAACGCCAGGCAACTCAATCCCCTCAGGTGGGTCAATTACTTTATTCGTCTTGTTTCAAACTCTTGACAGACATCCAACTCTTTCTTACCGTTAAAATCGATCAGAGATGTCCAGACGATCGGTGTTTACCTACGGAGGTTATTGTACCATGCTCCACGCCCGCCCACAGTAGAATTTTCTGTCACGCAAATTCTGAAAGTTTTCGTTCGTGTTGTCGTTAGCATGCTGCTTAAAAATATAAGTAAGTAATTATATTCTTCATTAACCAATAGCTAATCGCACATCGGTTTACAAGTATTTAAGAAAACTTAAAATGCACTCAACATCCTATTAATAAAACATTTACGCGTTAAATTGTCAGCAGGAGGAATAATACGATCATGGGTGTGGGGCCGTAGGGAATAACTGAGGGTTTTAACCGGTGGGAGTAGCTGATGTAAGACATGATTTGGGTTGTTCAAGATTGCTTTAAAGAGACGAGCATCGGCTATGCCACAGAGATTATCGAAAGTTGGGGAGTCCCTAGGAAGATAGTGGAGGCGCACAAGTTTCCGCATCAAAGCCTGGAGCCGAGCCCTAGCCTGTGTGCCTCAGCATAGCCCCACCACACGGGAGAGGCGTACAGCATCCTGGCCAGTATTGTGACTTGGACAAAGTCGTAGAGCCGAGGGCCTGTGAGGCCATGTGCTACAAGAATTAGTATGGCATATAAAGACTGACGCGCCTGACTAAACCAAGTAATCTCAAATATCTGTGTAGCGGCTTCTGATAAAGCGTGGACAGAAGCTTTCAAATCCCAAATTGAACACGGAGAAGAAATGCTTTTCTCTGTCAAAAGGTCTACCGCTTGCCATAGTTTGAGCTACCCAGTATTTTCATCAATTAACTCTATAAAGGAAGGTGGGCGGTTTGACTTGGTGAACAGCTTTCATTATCCAGCAAACTCATTCATGTATTGATGATACGGGAGGGCGTCAGAAGAGAAGGTATTTAATTAGGCCTAAGTGCAATAGGGGTCCTTATAAATTAAGTTTAGGCCCTACGCCAATGAACCCTACACCTGGCGCACCCCGGAAACCAATGAACTAACCAATGTAACGGAAAACTGTTATCATACAAGCTGTTATTTTTCGTATTTTTAGTTCGGATGAGAAAAATGGAGATCCGCCTTCTGATGAAAATGCCGAAGGATACAACTCTCGTAATGAAAGACCATACAGTGCACCTTATTTTGACAGAGGCCCCAGAGGCATGCCTCCTCCACGTTACCCAGATCCGTATGGACGAGGTTTTAGGCCACTACCCCCACACTACGAAATGGATCGTAGGTCCCTGCACCCCGCGAGGTCTCCGAACCCCTACGAAAGACAGCTCCGCCCAGCAGCTGCAACCTATCAAAATATCGGGCCACTGCCGACAAGCTATCTTAGCCCTTACCGAAGAACCCCTATGGCGCTTCCGCCTCCTATGCATTCCCCATATAGAAGACCCCTCTGACATTTGCCAGATCCCAAGAATTACTCCCCGGCGGCGATGGTTGATCCCAGAATCTACCCCTAATTAAGTCATTCGTCGCCCTTCTACCGAAGACCATTGCCCTGCGATGTTCAATACACGTAGAAGTCCCACCGTTTCACATACAGTAGTGACTTTCTAGTGGCAACGCACCGGTGCGTTTCTGCACCTCCCTCAAGCCCAGTGTGGCCATCATATCGAATGACTTCTATAGCGCAACTGTACGACCACACGCCTGTTTCTATAGGTTAAATAATGCACTATCTCCATGTAATTCAAACTGAAATTTGGTTGTAGACTCTTTGTTGGATGAGGCAGTATGAAAATACCCAATCCCGTAGCACCGTTAGCAGCCCAAGATCAACAGGATAGCCTAATCAAGGCCTTAGTACTTGGAGAGCAGATGTCTGCAAAGGGGAGGAGGTGGGAAGGGTAATGCCAAATTCGGCCAAGGGGCGGGGATCCAAAATGTCATGTTTTTACGGATGTCCTTTTTCGGTTGTTACACTCGTTTATTCGTAAACGCACGTATTTAGGTTTTAAATGTATTATTGCACCGTTGTACGTTCGCCGGGATGACACCATCTTATAGCCAACAGAAGCAGTGACCATCGATTCCTAGTGCAGTTACAGCAGTGCTGCAGGTCTTTAGTGGATATATCTCACACAAGAAAGCAAGTTTCATTTAGGCTGGCCACATTGTTGTCTTAAAAGGAAGCAATTGGGGCATGGTAGCCGATTGGGTTGGTTAGAGTGCTTGGCTTGTAACGTGGAGTGTACGGGTTTGAGCCTTCCCTGAGGCAGTTAATGTGTAGGGACCTTTAGCAAGCCCTTCACCCACAACTGCTCAACGCTGATGCCTAGGGACCTTTAGCAAGCCCTTCACCCACAACTGCTCAACGCTGATGCCTAGGGACCTTTAGCAAGCCCTTCACCCACAACTGCTCAACGCTGATGCCTAGGGACCTTTAGCAAGCCCTTCACCCACAACTGCTCAACGCTGATGCCTAGGGACCTTTAGCAAGCCCTTCACCCACAACTGCTCAACGCTGATGCCTAGGGACCTTTAGCAAGCCCTTCACCCACAACTGCTCAACGCTGATGCCTAGGGACCTTTAGCAAGCCCTTCACCCACAACTGCTCAACGCTGATGCCTAGGGACCTTTAGCAAGCCCTTCACCCACAACTGCTCAACGCTGATGCCTAGGGACCTTTAGCAAGCCCTTCACCCACAACTGCTCAACGCTGATGCCTAGGGACCTTTAGCAAGCCCTTCACCCACAACTGCTCAACGCTGATGCCTAGGGACCTTTAGCAAGCCCTTCACCCACAACTGCTCAACGCTGATGCCTAGTGGCATCAACAGACAGTGGCTCTTAATAAATGCAGATACATGTATAACAAGAATACAACTGGACACTGTTCTCTAATGACACTGTATTAACAGAAGAGTCCAAAAGTCAAACTTGTACTTCAGAATATAGTGACTTGATGAGCATGTTTTGAAAGGCACAGGTAAATGCCATCTGACACAAACAGTTTTTGGCTTTTGACACGGTGGTGTAGAAATAAAATCCATGCTTTGCAGTCAACAATATAAAAGCATACAAAGGCCCAAGTAGATTTCCACAGATTGGCCACATCAGCTGTCTTTACACATTCATGCACACAAAAGTCATTGATTTAGTGTGAAAAGAAATAAACAGAATGAGAAACTGCATATAAAAATCCTACTTCCCACAGGAAGACATGGAACCAATTGCACAATCAGATCAGACGTAAAGCAAAGAGAATTCAATGTAATGGGCAGCAATTTTTTACAATGTCTGTTTTAGAACAAAATTACTGCTGAAAAGTCTGTCAGAAAATCACTGTTTACGGAGAGAACAATGTCTGCAAATAAACAGCATAATTCTTTAAAAAGAACCATGGGATATTTATTGTTTTAATGTGTCAATGACTGATGTAGTGTCAAATATTGTTTCAAGTGTTAATAAATGCCAATTTGGGTAGCAGCAACATAGTACCTTACCATTATCTATCATATTTGGAGGAAGCAATCAGCTAAGGCAGATGAAACCCATAAGCAAAATTAAATCTTTACACTGCATTAGGTTTGCTGGCATAACTGCAAATTCATAGAGCAGCATTGTAAAATACACTCTAAAATCGATGTTAGCTAAACTAAATTACTAACAGCCAAGTTACTGAATTTGTTGCCAAGAACTGCAATCATAAAAACAGAATAAACACCAGTCTATCTATACTTGCAACAAAATCAACAGATTAATTGTGATGACAGAAATATCCTCCAGGAAATACTCAACTATGTACTGCTTTTTACGCATAAAGTAGTTTCTATATTAGAAACTGGAAAGATTGCGACACTGTTATATTTCATCGGGTAAATGAAATTATTCAGGGTCAGATTTGACAAACCAACTATACAAAGCAGCGGTAGAGAGGAAACTTTGTACAAGAAAATACAAGAATGTATTTAGCAAGACATAACTAGTAAATGGATGATATGCTTCAAGTTACAGCGCAATTAATCCGGATGCTAATGTATCATATCAAAACAATTCCAAAAAGACCAGTTGGTACACTAAAAGAATGTTTTTCAACCTGTTAATATCAGGTCCTCAGTTGTTCAACACAATAAGGAATGAAGGAAGTTTTAAGGAATGAAGGAATTTTTTCAGGAAAGCCAATCAACAAATGTGGCATTCTAGTTTAGCAGGATTATCAGGCCTGCCAATTAAACAATGTAGGTTTTCTTTCTTTCTCAAAACAAGAGTTCCACACATCTCATTCTACATAGAAAAGATTAGCATTATATCATTTCACATAAGATCTAGAATAGGCTAGATCACAACCATTTCACACAGTTCTGGTGCCAACACAATTATCACAGGACATGAACACCAGGTGCATAGCACCAGACTAAACCTAAAAAATTCTTCACTTTCACTAGAGCTAATCTTTTCAGCCAGAATTCCAAACCCCAACAGTAAATTAGGACATGGTTAGAATATCTATTTATACACAAATATTGGTGATATCAATCATGGATGCTTGAAATGTCACAAATAGAAGGCATCACACTAATTTAACTCTTTCCTTTTCCCACAGCAAGAGCTGGTTTTGTGGCAAGTAGTTTTTCCACCATAGTCTTTGCATAACGCAGTCGGCTGACAAGGTCTGTGCAGCAGCCATACTGTTCGATTAGCGGCAGACGGAATGTCCGAAAGTCCTTCTTTGCATCTATGTACGTCACAGCGATCATCAATGGGCAAAGAATGATCTTCGTGTGATCATGAAAGAAGTTAATCTGAAAAAAAAAACAGCTCCGATACATCAGTCCCAGATTTCTGAATTCCAAATGTTGGTTTACCAACATATATGAAAACTGTTTACATACAAAATGGACCTGTTAATGCGAAATCATTGGGACAAACCATCAAAATGGTGTGTAAACCAGGCCACATATAAAACAGCCCAGACAGACATGTTCACTGGGCCCCTAGCTAGTCCACTTGGTGTCACTGTTAAAACTTGTGGTCAGCTGCAGGTCGAATGTGGGCTACCATCACTTAGTTTCATTTAGCATAATTTAAAAATATTTTGCACGTAGTTTTGCTGATTTAAAAAAAATGCAAAACAAAACTTGATAACCTTATTAAATAAAAATTAACAAATTTAAATTTAAAATAAAAATAATTAATACAGCAAATTGTTTTTTTAAATAAATTATCAGCACAGACAATATATCATGAAGCACACGATTCAACAATTGAACAGTGTCCAGAAAGTTTATATTCCAGCAGTCACGCCTTAATTTGTTAGGTTCATCTTGTTCAGATGAAAGTTTGACAGATCATGATATTATATTCTTCTGTTTCTGGCTCTTAGCTTTATTCTTCTTTACCACAAAGCTCATTTGGAGTAAGTTTAAAATTTTGATACATTTCATAAGGCTAGTATCGGTCGAGTCATTGTACTAGCATTCAGCAGAGGGCAGCAGCAATCAGCTCTCCCGCTTGGGTAATAAATACTCCACTAAAATGGCTCACATGTTCTATCCAATCCAACTTCCAAAACTGCATTCTTCACAACTTCAAGCTGTTTTTTTCTCTTTTACCTAAACTGACTCTGCCAAGCCAAGATCTCTAGAAATTTTGGCCTCCATTTCACCACTGTGAAACTGATCTATAACGGCTAGAGGTTTCTCTGCAGTGTATGAACACCAATGCTTGACTTGGACATTATGAAATAAGTCATTTAAAAAATATCTAACTATAAATAACGTGACAATCAGGATGAAAAGCAAACTGAAATAAGCCTTACAGAGCAAGCTGATGTTATTTAATTAAACCTACTTCCTCTGTTTAGATATTCAGTGATATACTGCAGTCCTTTGTAAGGCAAATTATGTGTGAATTTAATAGCTTTTGGGACTTACTGCCACTTCACGTAAAGCGGAATCATGGATAAAACGGCAACACATCAACACGGTAGTATATCGTTCATCCATCCATCAATTAATCAATTACCACAAACACCAATTTGAAATCCAATCAATCACAAGTTCAGTAATATAGTGAAATCAAATTTTTTTAATCTTACTGATACAAACTAAACTGATCTTCACGCTCAAAATAATTATTACCACTTATAATAACACATGCACAGACCTGCAGTGTTCCATTGCTCAGATATAGGACAATTGCGCTTCTTGTACGAAACCAAGTACGAAGAAATGGAAGGCGTGTCATCTCTTCCCCCTCTCTCGGTGTCATATTGGCACCAGCCTAAAATAATTTTGCAAAAGTTCACTTGAGATGAAGCACAATTATTAAGAGTTGAAGAGCATCATTTCATTAGCTGGTTAACTTTTTACTCCAATTACAGATGAATACCTTAAAGATTATCATAATTATGACTGTAATACACATGTATAAATCAAAGCCTAAAGGTTCAGACACAAAATTTACAATGATGTCCAAGAGTAACTGCACCGATATCAAATGTATACAGCAGCGCCAACCTATGTTTAAAAAATCCACTGGGCACAAGCGTAGGAAATCCTCAGAGGAGAAAGTTTATTGCAGTCTAGATTTTAAATCAGAATTGTACCAGAACATAGACAAAGCTGTAGTAGAAATGATTTGGGATGTCCAGGGCAGGCAAGGCAAAAACACAATTTCTACACCAAATCAACAGAAAGAGAATATAAAACAGAATATAAATAACAGCTGTTATGTTCTGTATGAACTTAATATATTACCTTAAGCAAGTGTTCACTCATGTAATTTCTGAAGTACTTCAGAAGAGTGACTTTCTTTGTTAGGTTTTCTGGAAAGGCCTTCAGAGTGTGGAAGAATTCATTACCATCTTTCTCGATGTACTGGATATTCCTTTTTAAAAAAAACAAGAGTTATGCACCGTCTTTCATCATTTAAATGTTACCTGGTCATTGAACTACCACTAGACAGGTGCAGCCTAATTACAACACTTACTTTATTAATTTTTCTAATCCAAACTACAAAATCTATTGCCTTTTTGCCTCCCAAACTTACTTGTTTGATCAAATCCCCACCCAGTCTTCAAAGAAAATGTAGACTCACTCCTGTAAGAATGTCTCCTGTGCAGTAAGGGGAAACATGCTGGTGTTAGTCAGAAATGGGTTCATTTACTCTCGGTCCACTTTACATACAGATGTAAATCCTTGCCTTCCAACAATGGTGTGCTAGGGATCTCCACTGTACATAGAAAGGATACTTTGATAGATATGATAAATTGGAGACTGGATAATTAGCCACGTCATCAGCATTCAGCACTCGCATTTAAGTAAAGGCAAAAAAATAGTTTGTTTAAATGTGAAGCATGAAGGGACACCTCACTTGCACTGGTGTTAAACAACAATACAAGAAACAGCAAAAATCATTCACAAAATTCTTAATTAAGAATGACAGCATGGGTCCAGTTTGCACGACTTCAGTGGCGACAACAGCAGGAGTTGCCAAAGCTCCTCGACTGAGAAAACCTGTAGGAGTGAAATTCTAGTCAGTTGGAGGGAAGGTTGGTGATGGAGTGCCTTCTGTGGAGTGGTGGATCGATTCAATTTTTCCACACATAAATTCCAAATACTCAGTGGCTGTGATATGCCAATGGTG
The DNA here is from genome assembly GCA_964023275.1 of Norana najaformis. Taxonomy (NCBI): domain Eukaryota; kingdom Metazoa; phylum Annelida; class Clitellata; order Crassiclitellata; family Hormogastridae; genus Norana; species Norana najaformis. Next base: position 28,174,540 of record OZ029915.1, read on the forward strand.
TTCATAGGGTAAACAACTGGATATGAGAAATCTAGTGCAGTGGGCATACATACTCGCCATTGCTTGTAAGTAGAAGTCTGGAAGAGTCATTGAAGAGAACACCAATGCTGTTGTCGCAGAGTTGGTATCCAAGGCCATACTTGTCACTGTAGTCAACCCACTTGCTAACCCAGTAGATTGGAACAGCAGCCGGGTCTTCTGCTTCCTCTGTCACAACAATCATTATATACTTTTTAACACAATGCAGTCGACACCACTTAAGTGCACAACGGATAAGTGCATAATTCACTCATGTGCATAGAAGCTGGCCAATCCCATTTTAACATAGGTATTTCAATGGAAGAGAACTCCAGGTATGTGCACATCACATAAGCGCATAATTCAGTTATGTGCATAGCCCGTTGTGCATTGCTCTGTGTAAATCAAGGCTGCTTAATTGCATAGGCAGCTTAGAACAACCCAGCTGCCTAGGCAATGCGGTCCTTTATCAGCAATACGTGGTGCCAACAGTTGATCCTGAGACCCCCAGTTTGCCTGCGGACAGCAAACAACTCCAGCTGTCCAGTACTCCAGTGGTCTCTTAGCTGCACTGTGGCCCATATCAGCAGGTGACGTATCGTTGCTACCGGCTGACATTCCGGAGTGTGCAAACTGTATCACAAACATTTCTTTCCGCCATGATAAGAAGTTGGACTACACTTAGTGAATTTGCCACTTACACTTCTAATTTAACGCTTAGGTTTACTTTAACTGAATTGTTACTGAAGGCACTGTAGTGTGTAGGCTCCATCTCTGTTATTAAATACATGCACCAGTACATTTAGCCGATTTAGCACAGTACATGTGCACTTCTCGTATGCGCATAAGTCGGTTAAGTGCATAGGTTCAAGGCAGTCTCAAGGCTATGCACATAAGCGGCATTGCCTATAGATGCAAATTAATTATTGTCTATGAAATGCATACTACTTCTACAACACGTAACTTGACACCATTACTGAACCAATTATTGCTGCTCTTTAATTATTATATAATAAAATTATATCACCAATCCAACTGCTCTATCCTAATTTTAGTTAGCAGATTTAAAAATTTTTGCAAGTCATTTAAAATCAGTGTTTTACATCACTAACTTCACTACCACATAACTGACAAAACCAGGGGAAAAATGCTAACCATCGTTGACAAAAGGCTTGTCCAGCGCTTTCGCATTAGTAACGGATGTTAAAACGTTTAGCAGATCAAAAAGATATGAGTCTGCAGCTTCATCATCTGAAACAAAAACATCAGTCCAAAGTGGAAGCAATAGTCATTGTGAAGACTTGCTAGTCTGCTGCTAGTAGGGTGTGAATAACATCAAAATCGCTTGTGGGTACCAAATAAGGTATTTTGTGGGCTAGGCTTTAGCATGAATAACCATTTTCTACATACAAATTATTACACAAAAACTAGCAGTGTTAGTAGTTTATGTGAAATCGATCATAAACATAAACATTTTGTTTGCTGTATTAGAAAAGATTTCTTTTTAGATAAGTTTGGTTAGATATTGAAAAGAAAAATAAAACAATTTAGCCCCAGGTAGAACAATAAAACATTCTACACATACTGCTCATTCGTTTGACGCACTCCACTGCCCGTGCCTCTGCTCCCTGCGGTGGTTCATCTGTGGCTCTTCCATAAGCTGAACCAGCCAAGCCTGCAGCCATGTTGCCACCATCTGAACCAAAGAAAGTCATAACAGTTCTAGCATCTGACAAGGCTTATTGTTCACATCTGTATTGTTTGATCCAGTTTCAACAATAAATCAGACATAGTATAAATAGCATTTTGACACATATCCTTAATTAATTGCAATGCGGTATTCACGAAAAGCAATTTAAACTACCAACAAACTGAAGAAAGTCTTCTCTACATGCAGGAGTAATACAATGAAACAAGGTAATCAAGAACAATAACACAGCAAACTCAAATCACATAAAGTTGTTCGTTTGAACAGCACTTATAAAGTTACATTCAGATGCAGATAAAGTATAGTTAAGGCTCAGACAAGGAGACAAAGCTAATTATCTTTGCCATATTCTTATCAAGCAGACAATTACTTGACTACTATGAGCAGAATATCGTACAAATCAGAGCTTGCATTTTGTAAATATCTTCAGCTTTTAGTAAAGAATTTTCCTTGAAGAGAGGATGAATGCATCGTGTTACTAATTAAACTTATAATTCGACTTCCACTTTAATAATCCATTTTTACAAGTTGTAAATATGTCAAAGTCGAATATTCTAAGATTGCTATGATAATAACTGCTAAAAAATTTGACAGTGGAGGTGACTGCTTTCTTTTTGCAGTTTTTATACAAAACTTGTTCCAAAATTTAGCAGAATACTAGAAATGTACAGCAGCTGAGTTCCTAACTTCAGCCAGATGTACAACAAACAAGATAGACAGAATGTAACAATTATCATTTCACAAGTCCACTTTCAACTTATAATCATAATGTGATAATAACATAAAACAGTTAGCTTTAAGCAGCAAAACAAACATCCAAAACATGGCTTAATCTCACTTAATCTCAAAAAGAAGATCACAACAAAGATTCTAGCCAGGGACATGAAATCGTTGTACATGTACAACACTTTTTGATATAAATATCTCCACATTGCATGTGAACCACCAAATCGCAAGCAATGCATGACTACCATATTGCAATACTGAATATACCATTTATATTGTACTGTAAGACCCTCAAAGAAAGGTTTCTTAATGCATGCAAACAAGAAAAAAATTACACTTACCATTAAGTTCCAAAAGTGGTCTCCTACCAAGGTCTGCCTGCTTAAGTGTATCGAATCGTGGAGCCATTGTCAGGCAGCTTGTTGGCAAACCAGCGGGAAGAAATCCTGCAAATCAGAACCCACCCATAATGTAAAATCATATCTACACATCAACAAATTCACAGACAATAAAAAAATTATAAACAGCATCTAATTACACATGTAAAAGTATACAGAAATCTGAACTCTGGGGTTCTGAATTATTTCACTGGGGTTTCAATTCATGTTCATTGACCTTTTAAGTGTAGAGGTTAGACCCAAAATTACATCTACTTATAAAGCTATTTGGTATCTATTTGGTGATGATGGTGCTATACAAATGCCCAGAAATACTTATACTGTCCATTACTTTAAAAAATTAATCAGTTACTGCAAGTTACAAAGAAATAGTTACCATTACGCATTACTAGTAACGCACAACAATGGTGATTGGCTAGAATATATTAAGTTTCACTGAACAGCTAGATTCACATTGAAACTTCCAATATCATAATCATACCAGATGTAAAAAATTCGTGCTGTAGGACTTTCTCCATAGTCGGTCGCTGAGTTGGTTCCGACTGAAGGAGCTGCTCGATTAAGTGCTTTGCTGAAACAGACGTTCTTCCAGATGGGATGTAATATTCATTCTTCTTTATCTTTGTGTATGTATCTTTCAAACAAGAAGTCTCAAAAGGTGGTTTACCTAACAGCAGTGTGTACCTACAGATATTGTTCCAATGCAAAAACTGAAGAAATGCCAGTAAAGATAATTGTATAAATGGAAAAACGAATATCCAAAAAGTTGGCTTGATATACTAAACACTGAAGACTACTCATAACATACTTCAACACTTCACTGCAACACAAACTGTGTTGTTGTAATACTACTTGTTATGGTTCCCAAAGGTAATGTAACAAGGTTCTTAAATATCAGACAGTTTCATTTGCATACTCCCATTTAGAGAATTCATGAATTTCTTAACATCTCTAAGCTATTTTTCAATTCAAGACCAGCCATTTAAATCTACCATCAAAGAACGAGGACAGATGCTGTATTCTGACGCATTTATGCCCCGGATAGCATCAAATTTTACAAACCCTCACTGCCACTGCAGATTATATTGGTGTTTGGTCATACCAGTATATTTTACAGATGGTTGCTGCGCTTACTGTAATTTCCAGCCCGTACCGCAATTAGACAGCCATCAGTTATGGAACACTGCTAAACAAGTTTGTTACAGGTGGCAGAATTACATATGACTGCTAAAGGTTAAATTTATTCTGACATAATTCTTTTTATATTTTCCTAAATAAAATTCTTTTAATTTTGTTGTGTGTTGCACTGATTCAGATTCGACTTCAAGGTGCTACTTTAAAATAGCAACCAGCCCAAGGAATCTAATTATAACAACCATAGACTATATACTGTTAGAATCCACTTCCAAAGTATCAAGTCAAATAAGTCTATTATTAGTACATCAATGTAGGAAAACTTGTGTACTCTTCATGTAAGTTTTATGTGGCTGAAGTGGAGAAAAGGGACAATTTGCTGCTTACCAGATAAGACAGCATGTGCCCTTTTCAGTAAGACCGTGAATATTGATTTCTGTGTCTAAATACTGCAGCTATATCTTGGGCTCACAGTACTACAAATCATATTACGCCACATGCTAGATAATGCCAAATTCTCTTAACACATTGGAAAGAGAGACTCAATTTTCATACACAAAATTAAAGTGCATAAAAGTTCTGCAATTTTCTGCTAGACTTCCTGAAGGTATCAGCTTACAGAATATGTTAATAGGGCAATTTTTGGCAAGTGGTCTCTTCTTTCTGCAGTGGACACATACAAAGCAGCTGTAGGCTAATGCAGTCTTTGTCTAACACTTTAGCAATTAGACATGCGCTATTAAAACAAATTTGTCATGTGCTTGCACCTTATCCAATCACGGTTCTGGAGATGTTCCTTTTGTCACCTAATGCAAGTAGAGTAGAGTCCTAAACAAAACACCCCCATAGCTTTTAAAACATTTTTGTTACTGAAAGAAAGGTTGAAAAATCTACATTTCTATCTAACTTAAAGACAATGCAGTAAAACAAATCATGCCACAATTAGACTTGCACTACAGCTGGGCATATGCACACGTAGGCGATCCAATCTTTACACGTTCAACTAATTTCGTCGGGTTAAATGCATTTGCAAGTTATATCCACGTGTGGGTTATTTGCATGAAAATACAGTACTAGTTCCATCAGTAAAAATGGACTAAAATAAGTTAACACTGCAGTAACCAAAAACAAATTAAATGGTATGCATATTGAACAAATCAGCAACTAACAGAATGCATCCAAGCGACCAAGAGTCAACCTCATAGCTATGTCCCTTTTTTCCAAGCACTTCAGGCGCAATGTAGTTTGGTGTACCACACAGAGTTCTAGAAAAACAAACAAACAATCCTTAGAAACTTGAGGTAGGCATTAGCAACATAATTAAAATATTCAGAGTTTAATTTTAAAACAGTAAACTCATATCATATAGCAACCTTTAAGTATATATTAGGGCTGGGCATTTAACGTGTTATTAACGCAATTAATGTGTTAATTAATTAATGCAATTAATTTTTTTAACACGATTAATGATGGTGCCACTGTGCACGGTTCATTTATAAAGAAATGTGCTAAAGCATTTCCTAATAAAAGTTCTTCTAAGCACGTGCTGCTTCATGCTCATGTAAAATATAATCCATGTTTATTTTCTTTTTGCTGTCGATTCGTCAAGTTATACGCGTTTTGCAAAGTTCCTTTATGATTATTTATAATTATTTTTTCATCTGAAGAACAATGGAAACAGTTAAAAACATTTGTTAGACAGAAATTTCTATTCACAAGACAATCACATCACGATTTGTAAACTATGTGGCAAGGCTCTTAAGTATCATCAGACCTTAACCACGCTGCAGTATCATCTCAAAACACAAACAACAATTCACAAATTGTCAAAACTGTAATTGTAAACTTACATTTACAAAGCGCCACTTCAAGAATAAACTCATCAGGGGTGCAAGTAAAAACATAGACTGTGTACACGTTTACAGTACCAATATTTTTCAAACTTCAAACTGCAGATTTTTTATTTTATTTTTACTAGTTAGTTACTGTGTCATGCAATTAAAAATTAATCGAGTTATTAAATAATTTAATCGCACAATTAACTTTGATTACAATTTTTGATAGACACAATAAAGCAATCTTCTCTAATAAGCAAGTTCATTTAGTCTTTGCTTTGGTCTTTTGTGGCACTTTTTTCATGGCAGGTCGTATTTTTAAAATCACAGTGTTACTTTTGAAATATCAGAAGCATTCAGTAATAATTCAATACCAAAAATAATTTGGAAGATGGTCAATTCATAAATAAAATTTCTCTTGGCTGCCAACCTAGGCAAGAAAATGCCTAGAAATGCCTGTAAACAGCAGAGCTGTGCAAATGTTCTGGTATGTGTTCTGTTGCAGGTCAAATCTAATACCACATAATGCTAATGAATTATTGTCTACAACTCTAAATAACCTGATTAAATCCCCATCCTGTCTAAACACTCAGAAAGTTGAAAAGAACTTCATAACTCTTAGAAATTATTATTAAATATCACCTCTGCAATTAAATAATTGAAACTCAGCTTCAATATATCAAAACTGTACTAGTTCAATTCATACATATTACAAGACTCAACTGAATAGACTTTTGTTTCATGATTTTAAACTGCAAAATCAATTTTACATGGATGAATGTGACAACATAAATTTAGAAAACATTGCTTTACTTTCCTGTTTCTTTTAGATTTTGAATCATTTAAGAGTTATAGAAGTTCAAACACGTTCATTCATGCAAAATGTATAGATGGCTTTACTTTTTCCGCTCTCCTTCATAATCTACTCTTGTTGCCAATCCAAAATCTCCAATCTTTATTTCCATTTCATCATTTAAAAAGAGATTTCCAAGTTTGAGATCACGATGTATTATGTGCCGCTTGTGAAGATAATCGCAAGCGAGGACCACCTGATGAACAAAATATCTGGCCTCTGGCTCTGTAACTGTACGACGGCGCTTATGTAACTCCATCAACGACTACAAGATGTAAATAAAAGTGTTTACAGCAGCTAATAAAGAAAGACAAAAACATCAATCGTGTAAAAAAAATCGACAAATATAAAAAAATGCTAACCAAATGCTGACTGGTGCTAGATTTGTAGTAAGCTTTATATTACAATCCAAACATCAAGATATACTACACAGACCCAAAAAACTCAAGAGAAGATAAATTAAGCATTTGGTGTACCATATAATTCATTACAATCAGCCTTCTCTTCAAATAAACTTACTCGACGTCGACATAATTCCAGCAGAATGTAAACATTGTCATTGTCTTCAAAGAATCCATGAAATCCGACAATGTGTTTGTGTGCTACACTACGATGTATGCTTATCTCTTGTGTCATCTGTGCAAATCATCAACACACTTCATCATAAGTCATAGAAATTTTTTAGGTTGCATTTATTTAACTTCAAAAGTACAAAAAAGCATTACAACCTTTCAAAATGCAGAATAAGATCACCGCAAAGCCCTGTTCTAATTAGAACTAGGTGACAAGACAGGAAAGCCAAGTTTTTCTTTTACCGCCAAACGCGAAATCCTAATCAATTCATTTGATTGCAACTGGAAATCAATTGGTGCTATGGTAGTTTATAGCGCCCTTGGCTGTAAGCTGCTAAAGATTTTATTGAAGAACACTAACAAATGTATTATTAATCACTAACAAATGTCTCGTTATTTAAATTACAAGCTGATTGAAGCACAAACTTTTCAAATAATAGTAACAGAAAATATTTCTAAACAAAACTATTTTGAAAGCAAGAGTGTAAAAATAAAACAAATACCAGAAACCAAATGCTAGTCAAACATTTCTGCCAGAAAGACACTGTTACCTTTTCTTTTTGATGAGGCTTCACCAAAAGACTTTTGGGAACAATCTTGCCAGCATATATCTGCTTCGTATCGGCATCTGAGAGTTCGTAACATTTGGCAAAACCTCCCTTTAACAATCATAAGCAATATACATATACATTAAAAAAAGAAGAGTAATCAGTAAAATAATTAAATTGATCGTGTCATTAGAAAATCAATCTAACATGGCTGGATAGATCTTCATGGAACAAGCCTACTTCCAAAAACACTCCCATTTACACACACATCCATGCATACATTGTGTCCAAATCAGTGGCACACATAACAAGTCTAACATAAGTGCATTTGCCAGCAGGGTTCTGGACTTAACTGTCATTCACACAGTAATGAAATTTCAGATAATCTATTAGGGTTCCATGCCTCAAGTAACATTGAAAACTAAATACGTGATACGTGAGTGGCGTTTAGTAAAACCAGATTGTGGGTTAAGGAGTGAGTTGGACACTAAACAGTAATTGATCTGAGAGAGGACAATCCTTTCAGTTAATTTGGAGATGAAAGTCAGGTTAGAAACAGGTCGGTAGTTCAAAAGTTTTTCTTTGTCAAGCGATGATTTCTTGTGAAGAGGGGGGTACGAGTCGGTGGCTACTGACCAGCTCCGATTCGGATATTATACCTGATGATAGTTCTCAACATGAGTATTCAAACGCGCCTATTCCCGTCTTCTGCAAACATTCCGGCGATTTTCTATGATTTTTTTGAAAGTATACGATTTCATGTATTTCATGCACACACATCGACATCCGCCATTTGTAAATGCTATGCATCACTGCGTGTGACCTCCCGCTAGTGATATACAGTCCGAAATTACAAATGGCGGATGTCGATGTGTGTGCATGAAATACATGAAATCGTATACTTTCAAAAACATCGTAGAAAATCGCCGCATTGTTTGCAGAAGACGAGAATAGGCGCATTCGAATACTCATGTCGAGAACTATCATCAGGTATATCATCCGAATCGGAGCTGGTCAGTAGCCACCGACTCTTACCAAGAGGGGTAACAAATGAGTGTTTGAAAAGGAGGGGGAAATTACATGTAGATAAGGAAGAATTAACTAATTTGGCAATGATATGGACAAAGACAGATGCACAGTCTTTCAGTAAGTTGGCTATAGGGTCAAGTTCACAATGTTTCTTAGGAAAAAAGTTTAATAGATGTAGTATGTCAGTCTCTGGAGTGGGTTGAAAGACAGATAGTGAATATCGAGGCGAGGAGGAAGGGCAGTCATGAGTGGGAAAGGAAGCATCAGCAAGTGAATAATTGGTGGTTTTGGAAAGGAGACTGTAGAGAAACGCAGATGGTACAAATTTTGTCAAAAAAAAGAACAGAAGCAGTCAGCTACTGAAGAAGGTGGAAGAGAATTTGGAAGTGGGCTGGTTGAGTTCCAATGGAGGAGTTGGTTTATGGTTTTCCAAAGGCTAGCGGATCGGGAGCGAACTAGTGAAGCGTAAAATCTTTTAGCAGCATACATTTGTTGACATGAAAGAATAGTAAATTATGGTTATATTATGCCATATTTTCATGACAAAAATTGATCCACAGAATTATTCATCAATAAAAGAATTTTCAACTATTAAGCCGTGTATGCTTTGTGCACGTACTTTGCCCAAAAACCGTCCTTTCAAATAGCGCTTCTGGCTTGTTGGATCGACCACGACGTCCGGTATATCAGCAGTTTTCGGTTCCTCTTTTCGCAAACTCATCTTTCAAAACTTCAGTGGTTAAAGCAGATACAAAACACTTATTTACAACTGAACAACTATACTAAACTTTACCGAACAATTACAGAAATTGTTAAAGACGATTTAACATCTCGTTTCTTTTCCACCTACAATCTATAAACCGGAAGCACCTTTTCAAATTGGAAGTCAAACGAGCGCAATCTTACTCCGATTGGTTGATAAATATAAATGAGGCTCCGATTGGTCGAACTTAGTACTTTCATCCAAAACTGTAAATCGAGTAATCGTAATCGTATCGTAATTTATATTTTTCATTTACACCCTTAGGTGTTATGCGCATTCAACATTCACTCATCTGTGCAGCTGTTGTCTGATGCCTTTGAAGAGCTGCAGTCTTGGATGGCAGCAAATAAACTTCTCCTTAACCCCTCGAAAACTGAATTTCTACTACTTGGCACTCCTCAACAACTTAAGAAGTTCGAATGGCTTAAATCTGTAAAACTGGGAGATTCACTCATTGAGATGACTGATACTGCTCGTGACTTGGGTGTTGTTTTCGATTCAACCATGTCCCTCACAAACTATGTAAATGGTATTTGTAAGTCATCATATATGTATATTCGAGACATACGCAGAATTAGGCATTATGTCCCCATGTCTTCCAGAATATCCTTAGCTAACGCATTGGTCTCCAGTCGTCTTGACTATTGTAACTCCATTCTTGTTGGTATCACTAAATCAAACATGCAGAAACTCCAAAGAGTTCAGAACTCCTTGGCTAGAGCCAAAACAAATACTTCTAAATATGAGCATATAACCCCTGTGCTTAAATCTTTAAATTGGCTTCATGTTCAGCAAAGGATTTGTTTCAAATTAGGACTTACAGTTTATAAAACATTGAACTATGGCCAACCACAATACTTGAAATCAACCCTTATTCCCAAGGCTTACCATTATTCCGCAAGGTCATCTGATTGTCTTTCTCTGATCATACCTTGGGCTAGAACTGTTCTTGGTAAACGAGCATTTTCGGTTGCTGGACCAAAATTTTGGAATTCCCTCCCTGTGTCTGTTCGTTCTGCTCAGTCGCTCCTGTCATTTCGTTCTCAACTTAAAACTTACCTGTTTCAAAGTGCTTATCCACCACAGGCTGCCTCTCTGTCGTGCGGACTGACCTTCTGGATATCGACCTGATTGTGGCTTGGTTTTGGTGTGCCATCGGTTGATGCATTGTGCATTAGACACTGGCGCATTAGAAGTTGCTAATTATTATTATTATTATATTATTATTCTGCAAATCTTGGCAATCTCTAGATCTTCTGTCATTCCCTCCTAAACATCTACGGATCAACTTCCTTCCTAGCATTACTATCTGTTTTGGAGAGCCATCGTATGGCGCCTAATGAATTAGGCCTACATAATGGTTCTATAGGAGTTCTAACTTTCATTTCTGAAATAATTAAGTCATCTTGATATCGGTGCTCCAATCATGCTAAACCAACTGCAATAAAAGTTTAAATTCTACGAGGGTGTTTTTATTTTCGAAGCCAGCGAAGTGCGATTACTTACTTATAGGCAAGTGAAGGGACTTTGTACTCTATTCGCTCAGGTATTTTGAGCTAGTGAAGTAATTTGAAAACAAGGAGTGATGTGATGGTGTTAAATTGTGGGTTTTGGTGACAGCACGGGCGCCTGTGAATAAACTGGTTCCCGCGACTTAGATTTCGTTGGTAGTTGTAGAAATCTCTAGGTTACGATTCTGGATAGCTTGAAAGTGGTTTATTTTGATGGAGTGTATGTTCAGAAAAGTGAATTATAGTAACCTGGTTTAGTATGGACTGTGGGTAGGTGTTGTGATGGTAGATGCAGTTTTGAAATCAGATTCTGCATCCTAAGAAAATAAATTTACATCCACATCGAACTTTGCAGCCTGTTTTCAAGTCCACAGCATTCAACCCAAGGACTTGCTTTCAACCCACAACTTCTGCGGTCTACCCGTTTTTTTTACAGGAACACCAGTGGACTGTGTTATTCCTAATAAGCTACACAGATGTTTTCATATTGTCTCTCTGTGCCAATGAGTATGATCAAACTGAATGAAGACTGTCCTCTCCCAATGGAGAGGGAGTTTGGCAATTTTTTCTTAGTGAACTTCGCTTTTCCAAGCTGCTGAGCTGCAGTTTTTCTGATCTCAACAGTTTCAGCCTGGTTCCTAAAATATAGATTCGATCAGTCATTGGTTACCTTTGTCTCTTCAAACTATCCTGAAATTGACTGGATTTGCTTATAAGCAAATCGGTATTGGTGTGCTGTACCTTCAACTGGTGCCTCAATTTTTTTAATGGTGCTACAGACGTTCTACCATAATTAGGTTAAATGTATAATTTTACCTATGCAGCATTTAAAACTACCAGCACCAATTAAAGCGACCTCTGTTGTACACACTAATCAAACAGGTATATGGCTGCTATAATCCTCTCATCAACTGATAGCATTCTGGATTGCTTGAAGGCAGTTTGTCTGGGTTATGTCTATATTCAGGAAAAGTGAATTGCAGTAGTCTAGTTTTGCATGGACTATGGATGGTAGATGCCGTTCTGAAGTCAAGCATAGGGCAGACTAAACAGGTATATATAGAAGTAGGGAACCAGCGTCGCGGCGTCTGCGCTTTATTTCTCAATTCTATATTTTCTAACTTTTCGACGTCTTTTCTGATTTTTTAATTTTTCTTTCTTACCGGATTTATGCTCTGTCTTTGGTGAGTTCGTTCCTATTTGTTTCAATATTTAATCAACTTAAGATTCGCCTAATTTTTGTCCTTTTTGCACTCGTTCGCCTGCGTCTTTACCTTCCGCCATTTTAGCTTCATCAAACTGCCACGTCATCTTAGATCACATAATGTACAGTTCAATCATTCTTCTTATTTTTGGTCTACGTTTCATGATCGCCTTCCATATTAGTTGCCAACCCTTCCACACCCGCTTGCCCTACATTGTTCCTACAGCCAAACATTCTTACTGCGCCCAATTTGGCACAACGACTATGCAGTATGGACGTATGTGTTTTATTCCTTTATCGTTCTTCCTAACTTCATCTCTCAGGCGACCACCACAGCACCTCACCCGCCATACCATCTTCAACATACTAATCCTGCTTTCCGGGGACATCCACCCAAATCCTGGCCCACTGGATTTTTATTCATGTTCTCCTCCCTCACCTCCTACCTATCCTCCTCCTTCCAGAATTTCTTCCTCCAACTTCCTCGACAATGCTCAAAATACTGACAACAGCCGCTTCTTACTTTGCACGCTAAATATCCGATCATTACTACATCCTGCACATTCACAAGAAATCAATGATATAGCCCTCTCTTCTCACCCGCCTGACATATTTGCCTTATCTGAAACCTGGTTTAATTTAAACACCACTCTTGCTCAGTATGAAGACTGTATTCCTCCTGGCTACCATCTTTACAGTACACCTCGTCCCTGCAAACCATCTAGCCCTTCTCATAAAAATCCAACTGGAGGTGGTATTGCCTTTCTCACACGAGAACCTGCCACAGTTTTAGACTCACCTGGTTACTGTTTCCACTCTTTTGAATGTGCATCAGTTACGCTTAAACTTCCTCACACAAATCTGACTATCTTTAATGTATATCGCCCTCCATCCTCCTCTTCATATTCAAGTCCTCCATCGGTCTTCCTGAAAGAATTTACCACCCTCCTCTCTACTGCCGCCACTACACCTCATGAATTTCTGATTACAGGTGACTTCAATATACATGTCGATAACCCCTCTGACACATTTGCTTCTGAATTCCTCACCCTATTGTCCTCAACTAATCTGGTTCAACATGTCAAATTCCCCACCCACATTCACAATCACACACTTGACCTTATTATCACATCATCATTCTCCACTCTATCACCTGATATATCTTTCTCTTTTGACACGCCATCTGATCATTACCCCATCTTTACATATCTTAACATTCTTCCGACACCACGTCCTGATCCTGTCTTTCATTCTTTTCGTCGCATCAGTTCAATAAATATTGAAGCCTTCATACAAGATATTTCCTGTTCTGACCTTGTTTTAAATCCACCTACCTCCCTTGATGACCTTCTCTCTTCCTATAACACCACTCTTTCCACTATCCTTGACAAGCATGCTCCTATTATTATCAAATCCAGTTCTCACTCCAACAATCCTTGGTTCAACTCCTATCTCCAGGCCTTCAAATCTTTCCGGCGACGCCTTGAGCGTGTCTACAAACGCACCAGGGATCCTGAACTTCTCTCTGCCCTTAAATCTGCCACAAATAAATACCATCGCCTTCTTACTGCAGCTAAACAGAGATTTTACTCCTCACTAGTTCGTGCTCGATCCTCTAGCCCTCGCCTTCTCTGGAAAACCATTAATCAACTCCTCCATCGGAACTCATCTAGCCCACTTCCAAATTCTCTTCCGTCTTCTTCAATAGCCGACTCGTTCTGTTCTTTCTTTTCGAACAAAATTAGTACCCTCCGTCTCTCTCTTCAATCTCTACTTTCCAAAACCTCCAACAATCCAGCTGCTGATGCTCCCTCTTCCACCTATGACAGCCCACCTTCCCCACCTCGATCCTCATTTTCTGCTTTTCAACCTACATCAGAGACCGAAATACTAAATCTGCTAAAATCTCTCCCAAACAAACAGTGTGAACTTGACCCTATACCTACCTCCTTATTGAAAGACTGTGCATCTGTCCTTGTTCCAATTATTACCAAAATAGTTAACCTCTCCCTCTCTACTGGAAATTTTCCCCTTCTTTTTAAACACTCTCTTGTTACCCCTCTTCTCAAGAAATCATCTCTCGACAAGGAAATCCTTTCTAACTACCGGCCTGTTTCTAACCTGACTTTCATCTCCAAATTAACTGAACGGATTGTCCTCTCTCGAATCAATAACTATTTAGCTTCTAACTCACTCATTAACCCACACCAGTCTGGTTTTACTAAACGCCACTCAACCGAAACTCTGCTGACATCTCTCTACAACAAGCTTGTTTCTGCCATTTCTCATCAACAGGTTTCTTGCCTCTGTCTCCTCGATATCTCTGCAGCGTTCGACACCATAGATCACAATATCTTACTCCACCGACTTTCAACCTGGTTTGGTTTTGCTGACACTGCTCTCCTATGGATACAGTCTTATCTCTCCTCCCGCTCTTTCTCTGTTAAAACTTCGGAAGCCTCTTCTAAGTCATGCCCTCTCACTTGCGGAGTTCCACAAGGCTCCGTTCTTGGACCTCTTCTGTTTATCCTCTACACTACCCCACTCAGTTCACTCATTAAAGCATCCTCCGTTGACCATCACCTCTATGCTGATGACACCCAACTATTCATCTCTTTCTCTCCAAATTGTTTCAATGAATCTACAGATCATCTTCTTTGTGTGGTTAAACAAATCTCCTCTTGGATGACATCTAATCTCTTATGCCTGAACCCATCTAAAACTGAATTCATACTTTTCGGCCTACGTGACCAGCTCAAGAAAATTCCTGACCCCTCTATCTCCCTCAGCCTGGACTCTGCCTCCACCCACACCTTTAATACTAACTCTTCTGTCCGTAATTTAGGTGTTATTTTCGACCAGAACCTTACTTTTTCTGATCATATCACCCATCTTTCCCGCTCTTGCTTTATGCATATCCGCGACCTTCGCAGAATCCGTCCTATGCTTGACTTCAAAACCGCATCTATCATTGCCACATCCATAGTCCATGCAAAACTTGACTACTGCAATTCACTTTTCCTCAATATTGACACAACCCAGATAAATCGCCTACAAGCTATCCAGAATGCTCTCGCACGTGCTGTCACCAAAACCCCCAAACACCATCACATCACTCCTGTTCTCAAATCACTGCACTGGCTTAAAATACCAGAACGAATAGAGTACAAAGTCTTATCCCTCACCTACAACACACTTCAATCCTCCCAACCCTCCTATCTTCGTCAATTATTTACTATCCAACCACTCCGTTCAACCCGCTCCTCATCTGTCCTAACACTTCTTCGCCCTCCCGTCACCTCATCCTTAAAATTTGGAAATCGCTCGATAGCCATAGCTGCCCCACCCCTTTGGAATAAACTCCCCCCAGAATTGCGACAGTTGTCTGGTCAATCATACGAACTCACCAACATTTCACCTCTTTCAGTTTCTGCGCAGGTCTTTCACTCAAGACTGAAAACACTTCTTTTCCAGAAATCTTATCCTGATTCTTCCTCTTCCTCTTATCTCTCTTCTCGCTTCAATTTCAAACATCATCCACCGTAGCCGTCCGACTGTCTGAGTGCCTGACTCCTGGATCTTGACCCTTTTGCCTATCGATTTTGTTTTGACTGAGCGCCTGTGAATAAGCTGGTTCCCGCAACTTAGCTTTCGTTGAGCGCTGTAGAAATCTCGAGATTACGATTACGATTACGATTACGATTATGGCTGCTCTAATCCTCTCATCGACTGACAGCATTCTGGACTGCTTGAAAGCAGTTTTCGACAAAGGTCACGAATATGCATAAAGCAAGAGCAGGAAGAGATAGGTAACATGGTCAGAAAAGGTGAGTGTGCAGGTGGAAGAATACTGTTATCACGAGAAAGGCATCATAATATTTTTTACTGTGGTTGCATCATACATGCATGAACCAAAAAGCATGAATCAAGTGTTTGAATGAAGGGTTAACATTTCGTTATAGGCACAGATTCAAGACATTACCAAAAGTGGTAAACAGCACCACAATCGTTGCAGAAAAAGTAAAACAACTGGCTGTAAGCAATATACAAGTGCCGACTGACCAATGCTGAAAGATGACTGACGTTAACAGTACCAAAAAAGACATCCTAGAGGGACGTTTCAAATTTCTAAATAGTCTGTCTAGACGGGTATCTGTGTACGTATGTAAGTATTATGTATGTATGTATAGCACCTTTTAAGGACCTCACAAAAGTGCTGGGCACCCTATGTGCAGACTCAGGTATTCCAAAGTAATGTATAACTTTAATTAGAAATGTTGTGCATAACTAGATCTAGACTGCCATTTGTATCCATCACCTTGTATACTATGTGAAACAAGAATCAGTTACCAATTTAGGAATCAATAAGCATAAAATGATGATTTCACATAAAGCAGTGCCTCATATAGTATAATTACTTTGAAGTTACTTAGTATACTAGATGCTACACTGATTCATACGCCTACTGGTACAGTGGTACATAGCAGACTCAACAAATTTGATGACTGTAGATTTCTTCTTACAGTATATGCACTAATTTCCATGACAAAACAGAAAGAATCATTTCATACATTCATATCAAAATTATAACAAATTCACACTGAGAGGCAATCATGGGACATCTTTATCCACATGAACAGAGACATAAATCATTAGAATAAGAATCAAAGCAAGATCTGAAATACATTTAGGGTAACTCCAGCTCAACTCAACCATTGCCTCCCACCCGATAATCTCAAAAATGGCTGCAATTTTAACCACGTGTTGCAAGATATACGAGACCACAAAGCCCAACATTTTTCTACAGTATTTAAAATACGTTGAGATATTGCCAATTCCAAGTGACTATTCCCTCAGAAGACGTTTCGCAAAACTTTGAGATATCCACTTTGATAATTTATACTTTAGAACTGCTAGGCCAAGTTAGATGAAATTTTTCCAGCTCTACAGTTTCTGAGGGTAAGGTCATGTAGTAAACAATATATCAAAGTATTTTAAATACTGCAGAAAAATTCTGGATGGCTTTTCCATCTAATACATCTTGCAACGTGTTTAAAATTTCAGCTAAGTCTGAGATGTCGAGGTGTTGACTTTGCTCAGAATTAGCTGAGAGGAGATGGAATGACCCTTGGCCAAATTGTGAATAAAATATGATACCTCTACTTCTGACCAGCAGTTATTCTATACAGACCAAAACAGCCAACTAAGGAATCCCTTGCTTAAAAACAACTTTTGACTATGAATATTTATGATCTAAACATGTGATAATTGTAAACAGAATATGAACTTGACATCAAAATGCAAAAATATCACTCAAAGCAGTTTAAAACTTGTGGTGTATGACAATTAAAAATTCTTTCTTTGACAATGATTTTTTTGGTAATAAAAATGCAAAAACTACAAGTCCTGCAAATGGGGCAGCATATCAAGTTATCTGCCATCTGGTTACAACATTTGCTTAACATCACTTGGTGTTGATGGTGCAAAGCATGGGAAATGATTTAGCATAAATAGGTTGGCCTTCACTCAACCTGATAATCAAGTGCAGACTCATTTGCATCTCTTCCTGTGCCGGATCAGTGGACTAATTGTTAAAACAATGTAGCTCTAATGTTAGTCAGCACAGCTGGCAGTTTGGGTGTGAAATCACACTCACAAAACAGAACTAACAAATCTAAGTACTGGTAATCAATGATCAAAGTACATTAAATTAATCATAATTAAAAAAGGTTTAAATTGGATCAAAGGGCTGCATCCAATTTGTGTCTCATAAAGGATATCACACTAAAACAGCAACAGAGTTCTCAAAACCTGCACCAACGATAAATGATTTGTCGATTAATCGTTATTTAAAATAAGTCAAAGTTTAAAATATGTGTGCATCTGTGTCATTGATGCTGCACTGCTGCTCTTGAATAACATTCTTAATAAATAGACAGTTGCATTCTTTCACAAACCTTTAACATTACAAAAATGTTAACCACTTCAAATAATGTTGATGATGTCAAATTTCAGTACAGTTCCTACCTAAATGAGATGGAAGTGCATCAGGGAATTGACAGGTCAGGGATCTGAAATTGGGCACAAAATAGAACAGAGTAGTTCCTTAAGCTAACACGAAAGGTAGCCGTGTTAGCTTCATTTTCTTAGCTTCAGCAAATGAGGGCATGTGGCCATTCCCTCCCTCGCCACCTGATATTGACAACATGTGATAAAAGTACTCATTTTATTGCCAAGTTTACTACGGGGTGCAAGCGGAACAGAAATCTTGGAATTAATTTCTGTCCTGGAAGGAATTTGAACCCCCAATCTCTGGGCTGATTGTAATGCAACCTCACAAGAAAAAATCTACTGAGATCAATATCGCAGCATAATTTGGCAGTTTCATGTTTTTGCATCTGTGTTTCCACAGTTTTGTACTTTTTTCTGTGTCATTCAGCTTTTCAAATGGGTGCACTTTGAAGGAATTGTAATTGGACCACTAGATGCTTGGTGGTGAGGGGTTATTGATTCATCTCACAATCTATACAATCAATCAGCAGTACTTACAAAATGGTTTAACACACTCAAATATAACATACAAGTTCCTTTTAAAGTAACACATTATGTGTCAAATCAAGAAAGAAAAATGAATAATTTGCATGCCTGCTGAAAGTATGTTACCAGTACTTTCACATTTTTTGTGATTTAAAATATGAAATGATTCAATATTAGAAATATGCTAAACAATTCATGCAGTTCAGAATTCTTTGGCAAAGACAGCAACATGAAACACTTAACGACAACTACTAACAATTTCCATAGGGCTGGAATGGAGAAAAAAGTAATGTAACAATTTTGTACAAATTGTTCTTGGGGAAATACACTCCAGACAACTAAATGCAGAACTGAAAAGAAAATATCATGACTACAAAATCTACATCACCCAGTACATCAGCACCCTCATCAGCCAAGAGGACTTCTTCCTAGGAAACCTATCAACAGCTGCAAATGCATCTGCCAAAAGATTTAGCAAGAATACAGCAAAAACAAGCTTTCAATGGAATCAACATCCTGGATTGTGAAACTTTACAAGAATGTGTCAAAGATTACAAGAATTTGCAGAATTGTATCATAGAGAACAAAATACTGCATTCAAAGACTGAAGATAGAATTACCTTTGTGACTAAAAGTCAGACAAACCAACTCCATATGATTAGGTGTTGCAATAGAAGTAACCAATGATAGCTAGCAACAAAATGCTCATAAGTGTAGGCACAGAAGAGAAAGTACGCCTATGTAAATTAAAACTGAAAAGACTTCAAGTCACAGTGAAGCATCTGCAGCACAATGACGGGTTAATTATTTATCAGTACCTACATGTATTAAAGGTAACTTTTAAAGGTAATTAAAGAACGGCTCTAATTTGAAATTTAAACAAACAATTTAAAATTTTCAAACAACAAAAGCCATTCACTAACTAATATCACCTTTAATCACCTTAAGCAGCTTTAAACAAAGGCTTGCAGCGTGTTTACAATTTCATAAACGGCTTAGTACCAAATGCCAAAATGCAGCACATGAACTTATCAAATAAATCAGGCATCATCAATATTTAAAAACCAATAAAATAAGCTGCAACATATATGTGCATCACAAAAACAAATGAGTGACAGTTTGTACATTTAAGCCACATGCATACACAGAAAAACATTAGGTGTCACAAGAAAGAAGTCAGCACAATCAAGCAATGAACAACATCCTCTCATTGAGCGGATCATAACTGAAGAGTGAAAGTCAATGACCTGAAGTGAGAAAGTGGGATCACAACAGAAAGATCAAACAAAACAGACACAGAAGGAATAGGATAGCAAGCAAGGCAAAAAGAGAGACATGCTGGTGACAGAAGCATATGACATACACCTTGGTCATGATCTACAAAACTCTACAGTATGCAACACTTCCTCTTCTTCTTCTTGCTCTGATTTCTCTCTTTGTTATCTTTCTGCAAAACAACACAAGGACAAAAACCTCAATTAAAAATGAACTAGGATCACTCCTGGGTTAGAACCTACAAGGGTCACATCACAAATGCCGTTACATTTTCACATCATTTGATGCTCTGCCCCTCAAGTTTCGTAAACCAATGGCGCTTTAAACAGAGGTTTGCAGCAATTATCTTCAGACATCTTTTGCCGGTGCTTAGGCGCAGCAGCTTGTTCCCCTATCTGAAGTTCCCCTGCTCTGCATACATGTTACTCAAAAAATCAATACCTGTTGTCTCAACTGTGCCACTGAAAACTTTGTTTTGTACCACAGAGTGCAATTCTGGGCTCTTTTTTGAGGGTATTACTAAATTTCATCCACATTTGAAGGTATTGCATTGTCAGCAATAAATCATGCATTTACTTATTTAATTAATCACTGACACAAACACTGATTTAGATACATAATTAAACTATTAAAATAAATAAATTAATGAAAACAAATATTAAACAACTAAGCAGTCACTCACATATTTCCGAATCTCACGTACAAGCGTGTAGAATGCATCATCAACTCCCTGCCGTGTCTTGGCTGATGTCTCAATGTAAGGAATGAGGAATGAGTCAGCCTTCAACTTTCCCTGTTTTGTCTCTACCATTCTTGAAGGCAAGTCAACCTTGTTCCCTACCACTGCATCACACAAGAGAATCATATCAATGAAAGCTAGCACCAATGGACATGGAGCCGTTTCATGAACAGACTGAAAATTAAGATGTTTGGCGACACAAGTGTCAATTATGCAAAAATTGGGACAGTTACACTGTGGCTAAAGGCAGAGTCACAGAAATTGACCAAAAATTAGTATCGTATTTTCCGGACTACAAGTTGCTCCTTGTAAACTCTATACATTAAATGTATTCCCATTCATGGCTATAATGTTACATTGGGTCCAAACTCCAATAACTGTATTTGACAAATTCATCCACATAATTCTTAGGTCTATTGTTACCTTATAAAATTCTGTTGAAATAAAATGCTGTATTTTAAAATTTAAAATGCCTCGTTTCAGTTGTTTGATATTTTGATGGCATTATTATAATATTATTAATCTCACCAAATGGAACCAAAGATACTAAATATATTAATATATATATATAATATTGCATTTATAACAAGGAAGTAAATTAGTACAGCTTAGTTTGTATGGGTTGATTCAAGTTGAAATAGAGTGCCTCATAAATAACTTGATAATTTTCATGAAAGTTATACTATTTAACAAATTTTTAAATAACAAATACTAAGTAAGTAAGTAAGTAAATGCATCTGTTAACACGCAATATGTCCACCAGCTGAGCAAGGAATTGTAGGCATGAGTGGGTCACAGCAGTCAGACAATAAAGGCATCAGCATGAATCAGCCAAGACAGTCAGCTGCAGGGGTTGCTGTGAATCAGGTAAACTTACAACAGCTGCACACAACATTGCTCCAGATAACAATAGAGACCACACCTTGTTCGCAGTAGCAAAATGGGAAATCTTAGACCAGACTGAAAAAGGCAGCCAAAATCCTACTACCATTTAGAAACATACGTAAAAAAGCTTCGCTGCATGCTTAAACCCATTACTGTTCAGTTACAATGGTATCACCCACCTGGCAAAAGCTCCTATATGGAAAATAATCATCAGCTCCTAAAGAAATTTAGCAGATTTGTGAAGATTTTTGTACTCCCAGAAGAGTACAAAACTACTCAAAATGTACCAGGAATACTAAGCAACTGTTCAACAAATACTTACAAACCATTGGTACTTCATCAGCATCTTTGACACGTTTGATCTACAGAATGTTAACACACAAGCCACTGAACAATGTATTGTCACATTACTTTTTCTCTGAATCATAAAACCAGAGCTACGCTTTAGGCTAAAAATCTCTTATCAAAACATTCACAGAGTTGAGTATTGAAGTTTCCATACCTGAATGTTTTAAAACACAAACACAAGTACAGAGACACTTCATATCAAAAAACAAGTTTTCAGATTAAGAGTTATTACAGTAGATTGTTAAAATCCACAATAAAGTTATCTACACAAACAACCACATGGTTACTTTAAGAGAAAGTGTAGCAGACAACCTCAAAACAAAGAAAACCATATATAAGAGACAGTAATGTAGCAGGTGATTGACTGATTGGTGGCATCTCATAGTACATCAACAAAAGATGGCTATATAAAGCTATCCATCTGTAAAGCTTTGCTTTGAAAGGGCCCTTCAAGATTCATCCAAATTAGAGATAATGAATTTCACATTTAAATCAAACAATTTAACATCAGAAGTGATGTTTAAATAATATGTCCTTTTAAAATAGCTGCAAATGAACTAGCACACAGAAAATTCTAATTGTAATAGAAAAACAAGCTAACACAAAGAGATAGAATGAGAGTTAAGTGTGACATGCCACATTACCTGGTAAATGCAACATCAGAACAGAAATCTGTTGGGTTTTGTGGCTTCAAATAGGCACACCATCAAAAGCAGAATGCAAAACATCATGTAAATAACTCATACCTGTTCTCGATACTGGTTTATATCTTCAAAAGATTTTGCATTGTTAACAGCAAAGACACACAGAAATCCTTCACCAGTTCGCATGTACTGGTCTCGCATTGCACTAAAACAGTCAACAGCATTTCAGTTTCTTCAAAAGCTGTCTTTTCACGTTACATTATGGAGATGATAATCTAAATTAGTGATGTATCTATCAAATCAGATCAAGGAAAACTATATAAGATTTGAAATAGCCAATTTACTCATGTATCACAGATTAGTAGGACATCTTGGGCAACATAGCCTACTATCAGATCTCCTGGGTTCACATACAGAAAATGCTTCATGTCAGAACAAGCTAAAATTTCTCCCTTATTAGTAGGTCACATGAGCTCTAAAACACAAACTTACATTCTACTTCCCCGAAACACCTATATCCCTCTTCCCTAAACAACTGACCTATATTCTTCTTGCCCAGCT
Source organism: Norana najaformis (assembly GCA_964023275.1). Lineage (NCBI taxonomy): Eukaryota > Metazoa > Annelida > Clitellata > Crassiclitellata > Hormogastridae > Norana > Norana najaformis. Next base: position 28,197,828 of record OZ029915.1, read on the forward strand.
GTGTCAAGTATATCCAACAGGCAGGTCTCCCCATCTATGACCACCTGCTTGCGATAGGAATCCTCTAGAAAAATGCAGCAGAAAACAGGCTTTTTAGAATATCAGCACAATGCATGTTTTTTTTATAGATATTGACTCTACAGATGTCACCACTACACCAGTAAAGTCAAAATGAGTGTTTGTAAGTTCATACTTGTCTATAAGCATTTAGACAAGTAAATACCTTAATATCTTAAACATTTTGTAACATAATACAGAATAAGAAAACCAAAACAATGAATGCATTTACCAATGGTTGGATCATATTCTTCAACAAAGCTGCAAAAATAAAAAATACATATAAGTAATGTTATAACAGAAAATCAATTTAAACAAGGCCAATGCATTTCATGCCTTGATATCTACTATATAATTGGTGGCACATTGGGCATGTTTATGCCAAACATACCCATTTTGTGGACTTTTGCTGCTTTCTTACTTTTTGTGGTTAAAAATGAATTCAACTGTTTTCCTGACAAGGTCTTATAAATGTTGTCGAGTTAAATTTATTCCATTTAGTTTGAATACTCTGTTCAACTCTGGTTTCTGGCATGGCATGAATATGCCATAAGAGTGCCCTGACAGCAGCACAGTTAAACAGCTGCCAAAGCTATTCAACCATGACAGCCTGACAGTGAAATAAGTGGTGAGGAATACTTTGTTCTAACTGCGTATCTGAGGCCTTAAGTCCCAGGCAGCAAGTCATTCTTATCTGCATACAACCACCTCAGACAACAGCAGAACGCAACACGCTGAGCTGAGGCTGGAGTCATGGAATGTCCATAGTAGTATCACCAACAAGTGCAGTTGAGTAGCAGATGCCATCACCAACCATGACCTTGACATCTTTGTTGTGGTAAACATGTGGAACCAATCAGCTTCCAGCATCACACTTCATAGGTCTGCACCAGAAGGGTTTCACATAATTTTGTTTTTGCATAGATTAGAAATGGCTGTTCTGAAGCACATGCCCACAAAAACAAGCAGAAGCAAAGGCCTTCCTAAAGTCAGCAGTTGCCTTGTAAGTCCTGCTGCTATGCTGTTTAGGAAATGAATCCACTTTGAGTTTTACTTAAGTTCCCCTCAGCTAGCTTCTTCATTCGTAATCACAGTTCTTCAAGCTGATTCATCATACAAAAAAGACCACTGTTTTACGACAAAAATTTTAGTATGCTAAAAATCTATGTATTGTAAGCTTTCATATGTTGATATGAGATAGTATGGCAACCTATAGTAGGAAAATGCAAATTGATTCAAACTTTAAAGAATATACAATTTCTGACTTACTGGTTTTGAATCAGCTGAATAGTGAGAGCACTTTTACCAACACCACCAGCTAATAATGAAAATGAATACAGCCACTGAAATTAAGCACTGGATAATGTAATGTAAATGTGCATTTACACAGCACCGACACAAAAATACTCCTCAATAGTGCTCCCAATTAACACCATGATTTAACAACACATGTATGTATGTACGTATGTATCTATGTATGTATGTATGTATGCATGTATGTACCAGGATGCATATAAGTACTGGTATATATGCTGTTAGTTTTATCTGCAACTACATATAGAGTGAAACTTTTAAACTGCATACAACGTTGTATAATTTTTACTGACATTTTGCTTGCTATTTAATGCATTGCTCACATTGTTGTAGTAAAGCATGGGCATTTGTCTCATGCTAATTAAGATCACTTACTTACTTATGCATGTATTATGTGTGTATGTGTGTATGCATGTATGAATATACCAGCAAGTATGTATATATGTAAGAATATATGATGTATGTATGTATATACAGTGCAATTAGCTTAAGACAAAAACGGACAGGACAAAATATCGCTTAGTACGAAATGAAAACTTAGTCCGTGCCGATGTAAATCAATAATAACGCTAAATGATTCTCTTAAGACAAAACTGATAAGACAAAAAGATCGGTTTTCGGTCCCGTGCATTTATTTCAGTGCTAAGTCCGTCGCGTAAGACGAAATGTTGACTGAAACATAACAGCTGCAGCTTTCGGTAAAGTTTCAGGTTCGCATTTCCCTATACGCCTACCTATGATAGTTTGACAGCATCGGTCTTTGATGAACGTCACCTCTCGAGAAATGAGATACCATACATGTTTATACTGTAATTAGGTGATTAACGGTAAGAGACACGCAGACCACAGCATCAGGCTTGTCAAAATGCGTTGGTACAGTAATGTGGCCATTTCATTCGTGGGTATATTTTGTCTGATAATAAAGGACATTCAGATAGTCATGTGGCACATTTATGATACTAAGATATGTGACCACAGTGGAAGTGCCCTACTGCTAGATGCATTAGACAGTTTTAAGTATCTTTGACTACTCTAGCCAGCTTAGTGCCTGCTGTTATCAGAACTACCGGGTATATGTAACTTTCAGAGCTTTTCTCAAGTTGCCTAATATCCTTGTTGACAAGTCTTTGCCATATGGAGAAGACACTGGTCAGTGGTCAGAATCTCCTAAGCGCCTTGCAAACTACGTAGGCATCCGCCGCAGATCAATCAGCACATACATCTACATGTACTGTACCCTCGTTCAAAGGCTTCTCTCTGTCCGAGACCGATGCGGATTCGCTGTCAAAATAGAGTCGTAATGAAATGTATTGGCCTTAGCCCTTCCATAAAACCTTAAAATACCCCTCTCTTGCTGCTTCATCGTGAAACAGACTAGTGGTTTACTGACACTCGCGTCTAAAAATGGCCGCCAAACGTAGCCTACCGTGATCATCTACGGTTATGCGTCATTTGCTGCTGCATAGTTAGTCATGCAGCCATAACGCATTTTTTGCTGGCATGCTGCGCTTACGTTTGCCTAACGGTTAATAACAAATTAGGTTAAGACAAAATGTTTACACTGGAACCCTGTCTTTCGTCTTAAACGAACTGCACTGTAAGTAAGGATTTATATAAGAATATATACACAAATGTTTTGCAGTTATGAACTGACTGTAAAAGTCAAAACAACAGAACAATGCTTTGACAGCTTTGCATTCAGTTCTTCGTCAAAAAGAGCAGCTAATGCCATTTTTAAAACTCCAGAATTCAAAGGAATTGTGTGCTGAAAAGACTGATTAGGTGTGAGCCTTGTAATCAATCTCACTGCATATCTATGTCTTGCTACTCCTATAGGTGCCTATATTCCATTTCATTTAAGTTTCTAATTTTCAGGAGGTTTCCTATACATCATGGCTGAGAATCTGCTTTGGTCTAAGTAGCCTGATGAGCATATATATCACAGGAAGGCCTGCACATCTAAAAATAAAATGTAGATGTATAGGTTTTATATAGCGACCGTATGGCCTCGACCCTGCTCATTTTGCAATGAATTTATCGGGTGAGATCCTTCACCACCATTGCCCGTTTGAATGGGCACCACGCCATTTAAGGTCCCCGTGCACGTACCGTACTAGCCCGAGATTTAAATCTCTGAAATAAGCCACGAGCAGAAACCTCATTCAAAACCTTTGGGCATGCGCATTCAAAACCTTCAAGTAGGCTACAACTTTTCCGTTTTACAAATATGTTGTACAAAGTTAAAATGGCTGATTTAATCTTAGGACAAACTTTTGACAGTCAGCAAGAAGCTGAACAGTTTGTTACTTCGTTATGTGCTCCAAATTATCACCCATTGCCACAAAGGCACAATATAACATGGAAACTTCCGCCACACAAGTAATTTCTGTATACATTGGGTGGCGGAATCTTCTGCCGCAGAAGCAATACGCTTTATCAAATGGCAATTAGGACCTTGAGATTCACAGGAACACAAGGGGAGGAAGCGTGAATAAATCAATTAACGAAAAAATCTTTTGCCTTTGACTAAAGCTTTGCATGGAGAGGAACCTTACAATCAGTCTATATACTAATTTATACCCATCACCAATAGCTTATGCTTATGACACTATCTAAAAAGAAGTCATTGTCTTACCTCCAACTACTACAAGCTTGTATTCTGTCATGGTTTATCATCAGCTGATGCCGTCCCTTTATATGACACAAACCATTCTAGAACACAAAAGCCAGTGTCAAATTTATATTTAAAAGTCGTGATATAAACACGATACTGCTAAGCTCGTCAAATGTCAGCAAATGAAGTACGACCGCACACTAAGCACACCGAAGGGGTGAAGGGTGACGTACCATTCATTCCAGTCTTTGCACTTTTAACTTTTAATCTGATCTAACATTTCCCTTCCGTAAATGATGTAAGTCTGTCCATCGAATATGAAGGACAGGCAATTAATCTAAACATTTATGTACACAATCATTCCCTAATTTGATATTCAACAAAATTTTACAATTTTCTCACGTTGAGTCTGTCCTTCCGGGCAGTTTTATAATCAACTAGTCATTTTACATACATCATCCGATTGATGTAGCGCAAAACCGGGACCGATTTGAAGCTAAGACAACGCTCAAGCTACTCTGATTACATCAGCACCGGCTAAACTGGTTTGAATAAGGATTTTACTTCAAAGTTTTGAATTTACTAGAATCTTGAACTAGTGGTCTTCTTGCTAATACCCAGTCTTCTTGTCTGATCAGTTCGCGTTCCGTCCTACTGGAACTGGAAGAAGATCAATGGCAAGTCCAGAAGTTTATGAGAGGGGCTTACTTTAATTAAAACTGACTTAATTAGATGTCAGGTTATGCATGTTTTGCATCGTCCTTGTCTGTCAGTGCTAAAGGCCTTTTAGAAGTATGTTTCCCCGCAATTCGAATCCGCCCTCCAAAATAGATTTTTCTTCTTCCCATGAAACTTTTGACGCTAGGTCATACCGCCCAGGTTTAGAGTTGACGCCCTACTGTTTAATTATGTTTCTAGGCTTAAATTATTGTGCTGATGAGCAGTGGCGTACCTGACCGGGGGTCCTGGAGTCCGAATCCCTCTCCGAGACGAAGACCATCGACCTGTGTAGATCCAATGAGATTTTTAGATGTCCCCATCACCGTTTGGTGACTCGACTTTGCTCTGTCTGCGGATACGAGCATCATGCCATAGAAATTACTTTGCTGACCGATTTCACTTAGGCTATTTGATTCTTGGCCTGTTTTATTTCGGCAAAATGCGTTTTCTTCCGAGACTTCGCACCGGACCCTGTTGGCTATAGCTAACGAAGCTCTCTAGGCCCGTAGATCTTCCACAAATCCCATCCTTATTTTTCCTCTTCCCCTTATCTAACTTTCCGGTTCAATGCAAAACACCATCCACCGTAGTCATATGACTCTTGGTTTTTGACCTGGAACCAAACCCTCCTGCCTATCGAGTTTGTTTTTGACTGAGCGGCTGTGAATAAGCTGGTTCCCGCGACTTAACCTTCGTTAGGTGCTGTAGAAATATCGAGCTTACGATTATGATTACCCATAAAACTCGCGAGTCTCGAATACTGGGAAAAGTAACTGACAGAGAATTCGATTCCAATAATACTCGATAGCGGCAGCGTTAATGACCAAAGCCGAAACAGTCTGTGTTGATTTTTGTAATTGGCAGTTGGTAATGGAAATGTAATCCCGAGATTTCTACAGCGCCTAACGAAGGCCACGTTACGGGGACCAGCTTATTCACAAGCGCGCAGTCAAAACAAAATCGACAGGCAAAAGGGTTCGGTTCCAAGTACACTCTACGGGCGCTTGGGGATTCTGTAACCGATACAGAGACGAGAGTGATAAGCGGAGTGTCACTAGGATCAGTGCTGGACTACTGCTGTTCATATTTTTTTCTAATGACATGATGGAATTTCATCCAAAATTTCGAAGTTTGCGGATGAAACGAAATTATGTAGAGCAATAAATGATGAAAAAGTAGCGGTAATTTTGCGAGAGGATCGAAGATGAATGTACAAACAGTCGTAGGGCTTACAGATGCTGTTTAATTTGGGAAAATGCGCTGTAATACTTGTGGGGAAGAGAATCTGATAGTTTTCCTATGAAATGTGAGTTAGTGAAGAGGAAAGGGACTGGAGAGTGATTACGCATAAGTGCAAAACCTTCAAGGCAATGTGTTGAAGTAGCAAAGCGGCTAACTTCAACCATAGGTGTGATCAGGAGGATAATAGCAGAAATAGGAATATAATACTGATGTACAAATCATTGGTGAGGCCATAGTTGGAATATTGTGTCCAGGTAGGGAACTCATATCGGAAAAATGACACAGAAAACTGGAGAAAGCACAGAAGAGAGCTACGTGACTGATTTGGGTTATAACGGTCTGAGGTATGAAGGACAGTTAAAAAGGTGTGGGCTAACAAGGAGAAGCAGAGGACACATAAATGAAGCTTACCAGATCATCGCTGGAAGGAAGGCAACTGCTGGGGGAGAACTGAATTGACACTGAACGAAGTGACTCGAGGCCACAGATATAAATTATTTAAGAAACACAAGGGAACGATAGAGCAGAAATTCTTTAGTGCTGAAGTTGTAGTCTTGTGGAATAGTTTGGATAAGTCAGTGGTTGTTATCATAGCTTTTAAGAAGAAGCTAGGAAGGATTGGCTATTTAACATTCCTAGTTAATTTGTAGTGGTTCTAACACAGATTACATGTCTTCTGAATCATTTAAAACCCTTTTTATGTTATGTTATATAAACAAAACTGACTTTCACTTTTGAATATAACTGAATGGTGTTTGTTGGTCAGAATGGAAAACCAGATGAATGGAAAACCAGATTCCTGAGTGCACTGTTAAAGATCTACTTAACATACTGTCTGAAAAAGAGCATTCGTTGAACGTATGCAGCAAACCACTTGACGAGGTGTATCGAAATCTGTTTATTGGAGATGAGTTAGTAAAATAATATAAATAAGGAAAGTTTCCTTAGGTTAGTGTTAGGATCAGACAGGCACTTGAATTATATAGTTAGACCATGACATTTTGTTCTTCTAAAATGAATACATAATTATAAGCACTACTGTAAGATTATAGGCAGTAATTTTTGCATTCATTCATTCCATTCATCGTGTTATTATTGGAGTTAAAATGGCAGACCTGTAAGCAGTGGCAGTCCCGCTTAAATTAGGCCACTCATTGCCAAGCAATATTTTGCTTGACATCACCAGAGAGTTTAAATCAAGAATAAATTAGGCCATTATTCAGAGTCTATGGTTGTTAAACCTATGTAAAGGGGTTTGTCTTTTGTTGAGACAAAAATGAAATTAGTTAATTAAATAAATGTTTTTTTCACTTCTGCTTAGAAACATTTTCATGGGGTTAAAGGATTTGTCGGTAGAAGGGCAGACATAACATTAATTCAAAGGTAACCCTTTCCTAACAGGTTTAATATAATACACTAGAGTCTTGTTGTAATATGCCTTGATATAACAAATTCTGATATAAAATGGTCAGGACAGGGATCCCAATTAGACGAACTGTAGAAAATGACCTCATTATAACACAACATCCTTATAAAGTGGTTTTTGGTATGGCTTCCAAAGACTACCTACTAACAAGTTTCTGGTATAGTGGACAAGTAATTGCCATTTCCTGGGCATTTTTATGCCAGGTCATTACAGAAGTTGTGGATGATGCTGCTACCTATGTTACTTTTGTACAACTACCTGCTTTCAAAGTAGAAATACTACAGATCGTCAACATTTGGAATATATGTACATATAAGTCTGATTGGATTAGAGTTTTATTTCACTGTTTTGATTTCTTTTTATGTAAAAGTACAGTGCATTTAATTTTACTTTAGGCGTGCAGCCAAGGATGTTGGCTTGCTGCAAAAGTGTGGCATTACACATGTAATAAATGCAGCACATGGGAATCGCCGTTTTCAGCATGTAAATGTAGATCCGTCCTTATACAGTGAACATGGAATTAAGTTCATGGCTGTGGAAGCTACAGACACCATGAGATTCAAACTGTGCCAACACTTCCCGTCAACATCAGACTTCATTGAAGGTGCACTTCATGACAACGGTACAACATAGGCTATATATTGTGTTCATTTATTGGTGAAATAGAGTATTTCTTCACATGGTTCAGTGTTTCTTCACTTACATGTAAATTAATTTTTACTAAGAACAGTGCCTTAGGCTAGCCTGAGAGGCAGCCATGGGTATGAAGTGGTAGCAACTTAATTTTTCTTAGTCTTGGCATATTAGGGCAGTGGCCAGTCCTCTTCCTTACTGCCTGATCTTCCCACGAACAATATACAGTTAGTGTACTCATTTTATAGCCTGGTTGACTATGGTGGTTGTCATATTTGCACTTGAGCCGACAACCTGACAGAAGACTTAGGCTATGGACCATAGTTATTCATGATATGCTTACAAAGAAGTCCCTTAAGCTACCTGAGAGGCAGCCATGAGTATGAAGCATTAGCAACTTGTGTTTTTAGCGTCGGCACATAAGGACAGATGTACATCCTTCTCAATTTGTATTATGATCTTCCTACTGACAATTTGCGGTCAGTGTATTGATTATAGCCGAGTTCATTAGGGGCACAACTGGAGTTTAAATCTCAAAATAGATTTCTGCCCTGGCTGGGATTTGAACCCCGATGATTTCTCGGTTGACAGTCCAGCACACTAACCACTTGACTATCACCCACTCCAGTGATATACTTAAACACACAGTTATTAATTGTGATTCCCTTTCACATTACTTTTTTCAGGGAGAGTGTTGGTACATTGTCGTGAAGGTGTCAGTCGATCAGCCACAATTGTCCTGGCTTTTCTTATTGCCCAGCAGAATATGACTGTGCAGGAAGCTGTGAGGGCAGTTCGTAAGAGGAGAGCAATATTTCCAAATCAGGGATTTCTGCAGCAACTTTGTGACCTGGATAAATCAGTCAGGCAACATAATGCTGCTGTTCCCATTTCAGCTTCGTCTTTGGAACTTCCTTCAGTAACTGGCACCACTGCTGACAAATAAGAATATAACAATACTCTGGAATGCAAGCTTTCATCTTGATTGTTTCATAAGCTGACTCAGTCTTTCAACTGATTGCCTTAAATTTATCAGATGCCGAATTGAATTTATTTGTATTTTCAAATACATAACTTTAACCAAGCATCAGAAAGTCATGTGAGAAAGTGCTTTGGTAGTACTTGTGTCACAGGATTTTACCATTTTTGTTATTTTCAGATGCCCATTTAACTACATGCATAAGGGGTCATCCATAATTGGGCATAAGGGTTCGTCCATAAAGGATCCCCACAAAAAACCGCATACTTTGGACCCCTCTCTCCCCTTGTCTGCATTTTGGTAATTACCTTCCCCCTCTGCCTCTGCAGACATCTGCACTCCAGGGCTAACTGTGATGTAAGGTGGGGTACTTTGATACTGCCATGTCCAGCAAGGGGCATTGATCTATTAATTATCAGAATATATGAAGGTCCCTGTCCTTTGGGGTCTACATGTACCTCCAGTATTAAGACTGCAGAAGGGAGGGAGGGAGGGAGGCCTCCAATACACTTTCAACTTGTGTAGCTGGGTAGCCAGTGACACCCGTACAAAGCAAGGTACTGCTGCCAGATTTTAGGCTTGCCCCAGCAAAGTCCACTAATGATAATCCACCACAGTACAGACTGCTGATGAGAGACTGACTGAAGTTGGTGTTTTAGCCTTCACCAAATTTTTATATGGATGTCGACAGTGGGCATAACCCTCCCTCCCTTCCTCCTTGTCTACATTTGGATGATCCCTCCTTCCCTTCTTTGAAGAAATCTTTAATGGATGACAAGACCCCTAAGGCACGTTAGTACTAGGGAAGAATTTCATTATGCTTTAGCCATTATGACTATTTTGTTGTTATAAATGACAACTAGAATCATTTCTTATTATCGATTAATGGATGTTTAGATCAGTGAATGACAGTTTAGAGACAAAATGCAAATATGAAAAAAACTGATTACTTAAGAATTAATTTTGCTGCATTTTTCTTCCACCAATTTTTTTATTAATCTTATTACACAGCACCAAAATTATTAGACATGCATCATCACTTGCTCAAGATCCCTACACACTAACTGATTCAGGGAAGAATTTCAAGGGGCTTGTGTTGAAACAAACATTAAACAAAAAACTGTGTTTGGGCTCACCTGAACCACTGAATCCTAGGGCTGACCTTTCTAATACAAATTAACTCTTCCACAATCAAAACCAGAGAACCGATTAAAAATTAAACTAGTGACAGAATCTATAAATAAAATGAAAGACAGTACTTCCAGTGGTAGATTTAGGAAGTCCCCAAGCTCTGCAGAACAATGTGCAGCCTAACATTTTGCTAGATTATTCTGTCATGTTCCCAACTTTAAATGCAGCCCTGCCCTTGACTGCTTATGACCAATCCAAATCTTAATGCATTTAAGACTACTACTACTAGTGTCAAGACAGAATGCATTTTCTATGTAACAGAAAATCTACAAGGTCCAACACCATAAACAAGTCCGACACCATATACAAGGTCCAACATCATGTATAGTAGCTACACAGTAGTCCCCAAAAGCAGTTGCTAAGCTCCATGCAGTTAACTAACTGAATAACTTAAGTACATGTAAACATACAAATATACCACTAGTTAAGCTAATAACTGACTGAATCCATACAAGCTTAATAACCTCAAGCTATACACTAATAACTTGAAGGTAATTTCGCACATTTATTAGCAGTGGCTCGTTAAATCAGTGCTGTTGTTCATATTATGTAAATTTCTTTGGAGGAGCCAGCATATTGTCTTGGTGCATAGATCTTTGTAGCTAAGAGACCTTTAACAAGTGTTACTGGAGTTTGTGACAGTTTGCAACAACAAAAGCAAATCAAATGCAGCTGTTGATGATTTGAGGTGCTTAAATGAACTGCTCAGCAGTCATAAAAACATTGCTTAAACTGATGGTTCTACAACCACTTCAGTGCACACAGCTGGTAAAGGGACACATTTTAAGTGCTTGCATAAAACTGCTGAAAGTAGCTTAAACATACACCATGCTACAAATTAGCTCATACATACACCATGCTACAAATTAGCTTATGTATATGCCATGCTATAAATAATGCTTGATTTGTCATACAATTATAATTTTAAAATAAAAATTACAACCAAAACACTTTTAAACGTTTTAATTACTTTGTTAAACATAGGAGTAATTTTAACTTACATTTTCTACTTCTACAAAACTGCCTAAAAGAATCTGATGGCTAGTACTCATTCAATTTAAACTTTCCACAATTATGCAGATTCTTAGAAGCTACAAACTTAACTAGTATAGTCTAGATACAATCCACATATGAAGTGTCCAATCTAAAGACGATATTGATATGAAAGCAATAGATAAACACCATCAAAGTCAGAAAAGCTTAACAAAATGCAGCTGTACTGCTATTGCATTTTCTGCCTTCACAATTAATTGTACTGAATAGTAACTGATATTTTGCCCCAATGATGTTTCACAGTATTATAAATTAAAAGCAAGTCAAAGCATATGACAAAAGCATTGTCTGGTATTATTTCAAGATGTCCACAGGAAAAGACAAGCCTAAAGTTGTTGGAAAATTGACTGAATGTAAAGTTGTTGGAAAATTGACTGAATGTGATACAGCTGGAGATCAATTCAAAAAGCTTACAGCTTCAATCAAATCCAGCACTAGGGTAATGTTAAGGGTTGACAAGACTAGGTGTTTCTTGAATGTGATTGAAATAATACTTGTATATTGTCAATAAATTACTTTTCTCACTGATTGGTCAATTTTTAAGAATTCTTTGATGTATCAACATGTGGAATGCAGATTATATGTTTATGATTATCCTTGAGTTTCCCATAAAGAAACATCCTTGACTGTTAGTCCTTTCGGGTGGAGTCCTTTCGGATGGTGTGTGGCTGAAAATCTTTAATCATGAGACAAGCAAATACAGTCATCACCATCTTTGGCTTGACCTCCAAGATGTCTTCGGGCAGAGCATAGACACGAGCTCCAATCTTGCGTGCCATTGAAATTGCATACTTGGCATTTTCCAGCTTTTCCTGACAAATGGAAATACATTTATTATAAATAATGTCTTGTTAGACTCGAGTCTTGCATTGTCAGTTGAACTTGTGAATTTGCAACTCAGACTACTAAGACTAGATCTTTGATTCTGGAAGTGAAGATTTGCAAACATATGTGTGAATATTGGTCCTTATTTCAGCAAAACACAAAATAAACCATAAGCACAGGCTTATATGCATGAACTAAATTTCATGTAATATGTATGTGTTATATGTACACATGCACTGTAAAATATTGAACATCTCATTTATTGCTTCAATCTTTAATGTTCTGTTAAATGCTCCTAGTTACGTTACATAGCTTTGCATAACAACATATTGTAATGTACATTTACCCATTTATGCATAATTGGCCTGTTTGACCACAAAGGAGAAGTGTTCAGCACAAAATTCATTTTATGACTGTACTATAATTTATTGGAAGAATTACCAATAAGATATATAACAAATTAAAAAACCAGGGTTTTTTAAACATAAGGATATTCTAAAACATATGCTTGACAGAAATTCATCTGTACTGACCTGCTGTGTTAGACCAGATTTGACAAGGTCATATTTGACTGATCCTGGTTTGCATGCATCAACCAAATCGATGAGAGCCTTGGAATCAGCAATCGACGGATCATTAAATCCACTGATGTGGGTCTTTTTACCAGCTGACTTCAACTAATTTCACAAAAAGCACAATAACAAATTTGGTTAAACAGAGTACAAGTTATCAAGACATAAGACAGTATTACTTCATCAAGGAAACTGAGTGGTTACCGCTTCCTTAGTGTTTCACTGCTAGTGCCCCTCATCCCAAGTACTTCAGTGGCACTGCAGCAGTTCCCTTAACTGTGATCTCTATCAAGGTAAAACAGAAAACCTTAAATGATAAAAACCACAATAGTTGCAGTGTTTAACAACATCTTATGGCATCAAAGGCCACTGATGTCGCCCTCCTCCTTTATCCAGTCTTGGGACTGGCAATGAATATGGCAGTGGTGGAACAGGAAGGTGTCCATTTATATACAGCAAGATTTTCCGTGGAACTACACTGACACATAACAGAAATCAAATATTAAACATGCTAGTAAAAACAGTTGTCTAGTTAGTGTAATACATTATAGGTAAAGACATAACAAGCACATGGACTAAAAAACATGAGAAAAGCACTTGATATGACCAAAAGAATGGAAATCATTTATTTGCACCCATCACTGCCAAATGGTTTGCATGAGAAGCTGATGATAACAATGATGATGATATAACTGCCATTGCAACGTGTAAGTTACACATGGTATTTTGCCATATTCTTTACGTTTTGATTTGGATGTACAGCAAAGCTGTTAATAGTATTGGATGTTTATTGCCAATGCAAATATCAATATTTTCACCAATATTTTTTGATACATAAATTAACCTTTATTGTCTATAAAATACACACACTGTGAAGTTATGAAGAATAACGGAGAATAAACTACAAACCATACTTTACCTTAGTTACATTTCTTCATATGTAAGAATACTATCATTTCAAATGTATGCCGTCTAGAGAAGTGTGCAGAGGGCAAAAGATTTTGCTACACCTGTGCTCAATTACAGCAAGATTGGGCTAATGGTCAACATAATTGCAGTAGTTTAGACTGCTCTAAAAAGCTTCACTACAGTATCTTCATCACAGTAAATGCTGGAAGTTGGCAGCCCAACCCAAGTCCTTCTGCCCTTGCACAGCATCTAGTTTATTCCAAAGAGGTGGAGGAGCTATGTAGGGATTGGTCAAAATTGACTGCTTTCATCACTGAAACATTTTGGCTGTTGACCAGTGTACCTGGCATAATTCTGGTGGAAGTTTATTCCAGAAGGGTGGAGCAGCTATGCCTATTGAGTGATTTCCAAATTTTAAGGACGTGAAGGGAAGGCAGAAGTCTTAGGTGGAAGAGGAGTGGGTGGCATGGTTGGATTGTAAAAAAGTTAAGACAGGAGGGTTGGGAGGATTGAAGTGTGTTGTAGGTAATTAATAGGACTTGTACTCCATTCGATCAGGTATCTTAAGCCAGTGAAATGATTTGGAAACAGGAGTGATGTGATAATGTTTGGGGTTTAGGTGATGGCATGATAATCATTTATAAAGGAAACTCCGCCACTGCCGTACTTGGGTAGTGCCAGTCCGTAGCCTGGATAAAGGTGGAGGGCGACGTCAACGGCCTTTGCCATTAAACATTGGAACTACTACTACATTTATAAAGGCTAGCGGCTAGCAAAGGCAACCTATGAGAGATTCTTAAAATGCACAGCAGTAATGCTTACACACATCAGGATAAAAAAATGCAAATGGAGAGAGGGCAGTCCAGCCATGATTAGGAGGAAGACCTGGAAGGGGCACACCACTGAGTAGTCTTCAACCACTTTCAGCAAGAGTTTCCCAAAAAATTGTGAAGTAAGAAATGGCTATGATAGTACCATGGAAAAGTGACAGAAAAAGTCAAGAAATCAACATATAACACAGTGAATAGGGACAAGCAAATGGGAAAAACACCCAGGGAAACCTAGGGAAATTGGCTGAAACAGGCAAAAACTAGGTCATCAGAATTTTTCACAACTTAAAATCGGTGAGTACAAAAGTCAAGGCAAAATTTCAGCCCACCTTTCTCAAATTCTGGATTTGCATTTGTGTGAAAATAGTTTGTGTGAGCATATACAACTACCGGTATTATAAGTGTATTGGATAATGATTACTGCTGATGCACTTAGGTGCATTATCCCTACCTTTGCATTAGCCCACTCCACAATTTCTTTCTCAACAATAGGGTGTCCATCCTGGCCAGCCAACCTGGTTAACATGCTCAAAGTATAGGCCTTCATCAGCTGCCAGACCAGTGCTAAAACACAGAAGACAAAGGTTGAACTTCTTAAATGAGGTTAAAAAACCAAAATGTTGCATAGGAAAAATTATAGATAAGGGAGCAATGGTAACTATGTAATGTTGAAAATAAAAATTACATGAACAATTAATTCGAGGAAACTAGTTCATGTGTTCCTTGCAGTGGTAACGAATTTCTGTAGGATTTATGCAGTTCCTTGTAAAGTTTTAAGATATGGTAGAGGGCTATCAACAGTCAGACAAAATTGTTCCAACAACTTGCCTAGTGTCAAAGTTGGATTGCCATCATAGATGTCTTTACCATCAATGCCAACAAGGGAAAATTTTGATTTTCTCCCCATTTCAACAGCATAGTTGCAGTTCTCTAAAAAGAATGAGAAATATGGACATATAAAAGCTACAACAGACTTTTCAGTGTTTTAATGGCAAATGTAAGACCAACAGAAGCAACACATTTGCACTTATGATCAACATTTGAACAAGCTGGAGCAAGTTTGAAAAGCCAAAACAGTACCATATAATGTATAATATGGTTCGTAAGTCTGCTACGTTATATTACATAAATATTATTTTGTCCTGCCAGCCCAAGCTTTCATGGACCAGTATAACTTTGCTGTGGTCATTGCAACTTTTTAGAATAAGTTGTCTAGCTATCTGCGGCATTACCTCCTAGGCCTTTCTCTGCCTCTGTTTCGTAAGTGCTTTAAAACATTTCTAGTTGATCGTGGTTTTGTGTTGTCAGTTTGGAAGCACCTCTGATGAGTTTCTGTTAAAATGGTGCTACATAAATTTGTGATTATAATTACAATTACAATTTTGTGGCCTTAAAGTATAGAAATAACAAATCTTGAACCACATGTAATTTTAAAACTTACCAATCTTCTCCATCATTATTCTCATGCGGTGGAATTCTCGAATGACTCGATTCCAGTCAACGGATCCTGGCTTGATAATGTCGTACAACTGGAATATGATAAGGCCATCTCCCAAGTCGCTGTACAGATGATATACACTTGGTGCCACACCCATGCTGTTCATCCAGTTACGATATGCTGATCAAAATGATAAGAAAGAAAACAACAGGTAGCAATCAAGCAAACAATCAAGAAAACCAAAAATTGCCAGTAGAACAAATTTTACACACTTATACTTAAAAACAGAGATGCCTGTATTGAAACATTTCATTAAAGCAGTGTTGTTCAAAGTACCGTAGCACTTAAGTAAAAGTAAAGTAATTCTAACTTTAAGTACCCAAGTAATAGTACTCATCATCGATTTTACTTAAGTAAAAGTAAAAAGGTTTTCTTCCAAATAATACTTTTAAAGTAAAAGTAAAAAGTACCAAGTCTATGGCAAATTCACTTCTGTTAAAATAGGCCTAATCATTTAGTCCAGAAGTATTCTGCTTCTTTAGTTCTGTAGTTCAATATAGAAGCAAAGTGAAGTCTGGTACTTTGAACAACATCATATTTACTCACATTCATCATCTGATGGCCTCTGAGATATCACATAGTTTGAATATAACTAAGTTGACTTAACATGGTGGAACCAGAATTAGAACCCAGGTCACAGAGGTGAAAGCAGATAAGTTAGCAGTTAGGTGCCAACTCACTCATCACTGCTCTCCCTCAAATATGTAAAGGATGTAGCTTGCCTCACTACGGAGATCTAAATATATAGATCTCCGGGGCCTCTGTTTCTCATCCTCCTTTCCAAGTCATGTTCCTGTTCCTTTCCAGTCAACTGGTTCTCTCTGTGAAATGTTGTCAGAACTTTAAACTGAGCTTCAAAAACTAATGCTGGTTCATTTAACATGAGCATGCACGCATGCATGCACATACAAGATGTAACTCTCAGAAATTTCTCATTGTTACACAAAAAGCTGCATCAAGGAGACCAGCTTATTCACTGGCTCTATAGCAAATCAAGTCCACAACAGCCAGATTGTTTGGTCAGTTTCAGTGCCACGTCAGTATCTGGGGTGTCAAGCCAAGAAGGCAACATGGTGCTACAGTGGAAATCGTTGGTGATGGCGGTCATGGGATGGTGCAAGAGCAGAAGCAGGATAGATAAGATAGCTCAGAATAGCTCTGTTCTCTGGGTTGACAGTTGGCAAGTTAACTCTAATTTATCGCAAAACCTGCTATTAAATGTGTTTCAAACATAGTAAAGGAAATTTTACTCCTCTCTTCTCGTGTTTCTTCTTGAATACCAGCCAGGTCAATATCATTAATCGCAGCATTGTCCAATCCAGGGTGATTGTTGAACAGGTTGGCTACAAAGGCTAGGTTGAGCTTGTAATTGCCACGAACAACATCCCCCGGAGACACAAAGCTACGACAGTTGATCTTTTCTGCCTCTTGTAACATTCGCTCAGCACGAAGGTCCAGGTCATACTCCTAGAAACAAATAAGCTCTTTTCAACCTCTACCCTAGCCAAAGATTTTTCAAACTGTATAAATGGGTAAAAAATTAGAAGATAGCGGAGCATTTGTTGTTGTTGCAACTCCTAGATCGGACATGCAGAAAATTGGAAAAATTTCAATCGCTACTTATGCAGAAACTGTGTACAGTCATAAACATCTTCTCTTCATACAGTGCTTATAAATAAAGTAGCAGGCCTAGTTTTGGAGATGCCTATGATATTTTATAATTTAAAATATGAAGACCAGGCTGAGTCGCTTGGGCCATAGTTGAGTCTAAACAACCCAGCCAGGCATTCTGATATAAATATTTTTCCAATGGGCATCCTTACATTTTCCGCAGCAGTGGTAACTCCGGCCTCCTTTGGTGAAATCTGGTGGATGAGGTGGATGTAGGCAACAGAGTCCTTGATGTCAGATGTGAAGTTGGTGATTCGCCTTCCACAGTTTGACCGAGCAAGATGGTAGTTGACCCAGCGGATCAGCATGTCTTCTGGCGACAGCCTCATGAATTCCTCCAGCGACTCAGTCGGCTCTAGCAGGACAGCCAGTCCTGGATGGTCATGAAGGTTGATGTCAGATAGGAGACCAATCTAAAAAATTATGTAACTCAGACTCACAGCAACCTCCAGACATACAAACAAAAATCACAGCCTTTTATTCCACAGCAAATGCTTAAGAATTAATTTGCTCACCAATGATGAAACACAAAGCCTGAGACTTTAGAGGTAAAAGATCAAGTGTAAAAATGTATGAAAAGCAATAATATGTCAGTTGATAAACTGGGCTCTACATTTAGCACAAATCCCACGTTTAGCATGACAGTGAAACTCGTAAAAGACAACAAAGAAACAGGCAAGCTACTAACCCTGATGGTCTGCCAAAGAAGACCAAGAACCAAATGAGGCTTCCCAGCCTGAAGATCCTCAGGGCCAATGTTGACAATGTTGCATCCAATTGACCGGGCTGAGTTCACAGCCAAAGTCAGGTTCTCATGAATTTGGTAAATATTCAGCTTTCCTTTGTTGATTGTTCGTTCATCAATGGTTCCTGGCTGTGAGATATTAATCATCTTGCTGTTGCCAGAACAAAAAATTCATTTCAAGTTAGTAGGAGAGATTCATTTCCTGGTATGATACACTGTCCAGAATTACCTAGGTTTCACTGCTTTTAGTGAATGTCAATAATGGAAAAAGTAACACAATTGTTTACACAATATCAATAAACAGTTAGCAACACCAACCAATGGCGCATCCAAACCAAGCTGTACTCAGGTCAAACCAGAAATTAAGTCCACAGAGACAGAGGTAGCCTACGATGGATAAGTCAACTGAAAAATGCATATTTTTAAAATATATTTTTGCAGTATTAGCAGCACACCTTTGCAACTGTATTTACTTAAATTCATTCAAGTAAACTTATTCATTTCAAGATTACAAAAACAAGTTCAGGCTGAAATTTTGATGAAGTTTTTCAAATACACATTGGTAAGACAAGATTATGGGGACATCCTGACAATGTAAAAGTAATTTTGTAAAAGTTAAACCATGTTAAAACAATTCAGCTTAAGTCTAATGAGTAATTTAATGGTAGGCAAATATGATTTACCTGCATATTTTGGCAAATGAAATCAGAGTTTAGCAGTATTTATAATTGAAAGTAAGTCACAAAATATATTTAAGGAAGAGCGTAAAGTGCATTAAATGGATGCCTCTTGATGGCTGTAATGTTACATTCTTCAGTGTCTTTACATAATACTGCAACAGATTTGATAAAAGTTCTAAGTTTGTCTACCAGAAGAGAATGCCATCGTAGCACTTGATGTAGAGATCCCTGGTTTCCGGATTCAAGGGCAGGTACCTAGTACAATCTGGGTCATCAGCTAAATTCCTATATGAAAAACAGAAATACCATGTAATTTATTCAATGTATTATAAGAACTTTAGTATTTGGATATGTACTCATAATAATGTACTTTGCACATGTCCACAGTCATACTGGTTGTTGGCAGTCTTATGACATTTCGATGAATTATATTGCCTAACCATGAAATCTGCTCAATAATTCCAGCAATGTGTACTTTTACTGCTGTCGAATATGCACGTTGGAATTATTTTTGTTTTCAATGCAGATTTACAGCATTTTGGATGGTTTTGTTGCAAGTTATCGTGATCATCTGTGACTGGAATGGTCCACCTGCAGATGGGGACAGGATTCCAACTGGACAGTCATGCCTCAAACCTACAGACCTGTGTATGCAGTCTATGCTGCAAAATCTTGGATTTGGTGGAGGAAAGGTGAAGAGAGTGTTTGGAGGGACATCGACTTAAAACCGTGGAATGGCTCAACTACCTACTGGACAGTGGGCAAAGAATGCCTGCCCTGTGCATACTGGACAGTTTGAGGGATATCCGGATGCTACATCCTTTTCCATCTACAAGGAACTGCTCAAGGGTGAGACAACCGTGAGCCGTCGGCGGTGGACCACATCACCTATCACCATTCTTAATCCATGATACTACGTCCTACATAAACTCTGAACATGTATGCTGTCATCTTTCAACTCTAGTTGGGAATCTGTTGGTAGGGCTCTGAATGTGTGTGCGAGCTTGCCCCTGTAGATTCTTTTAGTTATTTGAAAAATGTTTCTTAACGGATGAATGTTCTCTTCTTAATGACATTTAACATCATTAAGGCAGAGAGTGCTTCTGATTAGTTTCTCTTGAAGTGGCACTATACAAATTTCTGAATACAATTACAATGATACTCGTGTGATACAGTTCACCTTCAAGAAAAGCTCTTCAGAGGCACTCGGTCACTCATAAATGAGTGGCCAGTACCGAATACAAGATATTAATGTGGTCAACACTTTATAGTGGAAGAAAAAATCAATTACATTTAGAGAGATATCGAAATTGGAGATACATATCTTAAATAGCAGATTTTAAAATGACATTAAAGCTCTCTTAACAGCAATTTAGATGCAGGTCAGAAAACTAGGCTAGCACAAACAAAACAATGGTTCCTCTACAGCTTCTAAGCTTATACGGTACCTGTTGATCCAGTTAGAGAAAGCAACTTGTTCTTCTTTGCGGACAGTGTGCGTTGTGCCTTCAGCAGATGTTGCAGACATGCCACCATAGTTGTCAAGACCACCACGCGCAACCACTAACTTCTTGAATTTGTTGCCCAAATCAAACCGGTCTTTTATCATAGCATAAAGCTAAATTAAACAATATACTCAATGCCGTTAGGCCTGGTTGCACCAAACAAAAGCTTATGTCCACACAGTGTGGCATATTTTTTACTACAATTAATGTTGCACAAAAATGTCCACATTTAGTTCCAAAAACATTCACAACAGTGGATCAGAAAATCAGTTCAACAAGTATAGACAAAGTGGTCTACACTTTTTCTTTACAGACTATGTGAGTTTTTGTTTCATTAAATTCTAATGTCTTCTGTAACCAAGTGAGAATATAGCTTCTGCAAAGATAATTTAAGGTAGAACATTTATGTTCTAGTACATACTCTAATGGACTTACTATGTGTTCTATCAGCAGCCCTCTGAAGACCAAGCCAGCCTACTAAAAAACTGAGGGTTTTTGACTCAAAAACTGGACATAAGAACAGCAATTAGATAACAGGAGAGATTACAAGACTTGATTCTAAGAATTGTCAATTTCCCTTAATATACCAAGATACAAACCACAGAGGCAGCGGTGAAAGATCAATATGCTGTTCTCAAGCTGTGAAAAATAGCATGATGGCAATGCTTCTTAATTTCCATGCATATCACTGAGAAAAATGCACAGAAATTAAGACCACACTTTTGGCTTAGAGGTTAGATAGTTCAACAAGTATAGACAAAGTGGTCTACACTTTTTCTTACAGACTATGTGAGTTTTTGTTTCATAAATTCTAATGTCTTCTGTAACCAAGTGAGAATATAGCTTCTGCAAAGATAATTTAAGGTAGAACATTTATGTTCTAGTACACACTCTAATGGACTTACTATGTGTTCTATCGGCAGCCCTCTGAAGGCCAAGCCAGCCTACTAAAAAACTGAGGGTTTTTGACTCAAAACTGGACATAAGAACAGCAATTAGATAACAGGAGAGATTACAAGACTTGATTCTAAGAATTGTCAATTTCCCTTAATATACCAAGATACAAACCACAGAGGCAGCGGTGAAAGATCAATATGCTGTTCTCAAGCTGTGAAAATAGCATGATGGCAATGCTTCTTAATTTCCATGCATACACTGAGAAAAATGCACAAAAGTTAAGACCACACTTTTGGCTTAGAGGTTAGATATTTGATTTCCTATCCTACAAGACCGAGCATTTAACACAGGCCCATTTCAGTATTTCTCTACCTCTACAGATCACTGATTGATGTATGACTACAATGATTGTGACAGATGATAACTTAGTGAGAGGCAAGAATGGCCAGTTTACCGCTTTGAACTCCTCAAAATCAAGCTGCTCATCCCTGATCTTTGTATCACTCTTGGCAATGATGTCACGAATCTCATAAGCGGGCAACTTGTACCCAACGACAGCCAGAGCATCCCCCAGCTCAGATACGTTGATGTAACCACTGCCATCCGTATCAATCTGCAGAATCAAGAAATACTTGAGAAATTGTTATAAAAGTCTGCAGCTACATGTAAAGCAGTTAAATGCAAGCCCTAATTGTGTGCAGCACTACATAAATTCTGTCATCATGTTACAAGTCCTCAGTAAGGTGCCTAACACTGGATTCTTAACATCCAAATAGTTACTCATTTCAAAACATTTACATAAGGAAAATCTACATCAACAGCCAAATGGCAGCCGTAAGATCTTGACAAACACTGAGAACTTAAATGAAAATCACCAGATTCCTTAAATCTGAAATCAATTGATTTTTAATCCCAGAACACATAGGAAACTTAGTAAATGACAGTAGCAAATGAGAAAAACAGCACAATACACGGAAAAAGAAAGAAGAGTCAAAAAGCACCAAAATGGGACATGGTAAAAACTGCCAGAAGAAACAATCTTAAATGTCATTTTGATGTTGTAAAACAACTGGCAAAGAAAATAGATGTAAGGCATTAAGTTGTTTGATCAATATGTACAACTATAAACAGGAAGGACTAAATGCTAAGTTCACAAGTAAATAAATAAATACTTGCATAATTTAGTTACATTACGCAAATACAGACTGGCAGATACATGCATAATATGAAACAGAAGTGCTTCAAAAACACCCTCACAAGTCAACACCAGGTGCTGCAATGTGAAATTCTTGAGAATGTCAGAAGAAAGATGCAACAACTATGAAATGACACTGAGATAACGCTGAATGAGTCCAAGGAACAACATCGTGTCCACATATGTGTTAGTGTGCAGAGTGAGAGTCGGCTAGCTGCCTGAGCAATTATGTGCACAGGTTGTATGTCTATCCAGTCTAGACATGCCCCTACAAAGGTACTTCAACCTGTGCCACATACCAAGAAAATTTTCTCATGCAAAGGTCTAAGTCCAGGCGACAATTAAGATGGCCTGATAAGATTTCGTCACATGATACAACAGCACACTTAACCATTGTATATCAATGCTATCAATGCCACATTTGACAGATACGATGCAGTTAACATAACAAATGATGCCGGAAGAATGTCAGAGACAGATGTTGTGACAGAATGTCATTTCAAAGCAAAACCCAAGCCATTCCTTCCAAAATCCATCCCAAAAAGTTGGCAAAATAAAAACAGGAAAATCCTCTGAACAAGAAATTCAAAGTTTCAAACTTTTACAAAAAATATTACAAAGTCCCTTTATAAACCACCCTGCAATGCACTTGCTGATTGTTTGAACAATCAGCAAGTGTTGAAGACGAAGAAGGAAGAGCAGTCCCTTAAGAAAGCTCCTAAAGACAACAATCAGTATGAATCATTAGCAAGTTCTATTTTCTTCAGTTCTCTGCCTTGCCACGTGATCTTCCCACCCACAGTGTATATTCAGCGTACTTATTTTACAGCCAAGTACGCTAGACAGTACAAGTGAGACAGAAATGTCTTTCTGCCCTGGGAACAGTGTTGCCCATTGCCACGATACTTGTAACGCGCTAGTGTAACTATTTACTATTTTTAGTAACTTTTGCTGTAACTAATTATTTTTGAAAAAGTAATGTGCAGCAGTAATGGATTACTTTTATAAGGTAACAGTAACAAAAACTTTGATGACTTTGCAGTACTTTGAAGTCAGCTTATGTTCGCATCATACGGCACAATAGGCCCCCTATAGGTCAAGTTAAGGTGCTATAAGTATGACTAAAATTGGTTCTATCTTTAATATAAAATTCCTTGTAAAATGTGCATTTCCAAACACTTCCATTTGTGTTCATGTCTCTTTCAGTTTAATCATCGATTTCACCAAGGAGGAAGCTGAAAGTTCAAGTCGTAAAAATGCATTTGATACTTGGCACACGAAAGAGTTCTTCAAATTCATGAGCCAAACTGACAAAACTGTTTCAGTAGGATGCAAACTTTGATTGCCTTTGTTGATAGTTCTCAGCAAGGCAACCAACAGTTGAAAAAGCTTCTTGCAGTGTGCTTGCTTCATAGTTGCTAGCCTGGTTAAAGTTCTTAAACAAGTTTATGTTCTCCATGCTCGAAGGAAATTTAGAGAATTAGGCTTTGTGAAGAAATTTTCCTTAATTTAGTTACTTTTATAAAGTAACTGTAAATTGTAATAAGTTACTATTTTTTCTAAAGCAACTTTCATGGTAATTCATTCCTTTTTTCTGTAACTAATTATCGGTACTTTCAAAAAGTAACTATCCAACACTGCATGGGAGGAATCCTTTAGAATTCTGTCACTTAAAAAACACCGGTTTCCACAATCACCAAATACAAACAATGTTGAGTCTAAGATGAGTGAACAGCTAAAAGTGCCATGTGCAGCAGGCTGTGTGCTACATAGTGGTTCATTGGTTGAATGTTTGCTTTGCAATGCAGAGTTTATGCAATCTATCTCAACATTTCTACAACATCTTTTAATAATCTCTCACTGTAACATTGCAATTTAACAGAAGCTACTTCTAAAAAGATGCAAGGCCTGAAAATATCTCATGAGCTGCTTCTGGTGAAACAGAACATATTTTCCATGGGAGACTGTTCCAAAAGTATGGGCCCATACCAAAAGAAGAGGAAAAGCAGTACCTTAAGTTCCATACAGGAGAAAGCACAACATGCTTGTGTCACCATACAAAAAGTGCAGGACCGGCAGATCCTATGGACTGCACTGTCGGTCCTGTTCACCGAAGAGAGGAACACAGTTTTCTGATGTATTCTGGGACCTCACGGATTAGCAAGGCTTGCCCTATGAGTAGATCTGGGAATCGGTGCTGAGCTGTAAGTGCAACCCAGTGTTTCCAGTTTTTAGCTGTGAAACAAGCTATGATTCCTCGATGAATAAGCAGTCATAAACCAACAGCAGCATCTCTACCAGGATGTGGCATGGTGGCGAGTGGAGTTGTCACCCTATTAAAATACTGCAGACATTCAGTGACGGATTTGTGACACATCAAGTACAGGGCGCCATCCAAAAAGTCTGTCTCCACTGCCTAGTGGGTGACCTAAGGGGGAGGAAGTAGGCTATGGGATAAATAGACAGATAAACGAGGAAGGGTAACATGTCACAAGGGCATATTACATTATTTATTTGCCTACCCCATGCTCTCATCGTAAGTGGCTGGAGACCTTAGTGCGCTGTGTCACACATTGTCTGACACATTGTCTGAGCATGCATGTTTGAGTCTACAACCCAAAAAGGCTTTGTGGTATAAGGGCCTTCAGCAAGTCCTTAACCTAGAATTGCAAAATGATATCGATTGATGCCACGTCATGAAGCAGTTGTGCTGTACAAATACATGAAAAGATTATTGTATATTTATGCAATAATATATATGCTAAAACATGCTGCAATTGCATTGTAACAAAGCATCTGTATAGCACCACTTAACAGCTTCTCAAAGGAACTCTGTATATCAGATGAAACACACAAAGCATATGCATTTTCCTGCACATGCACTGCAGATGCACTCTGGCCCGGCCTTAGGGCAAGGCGAATGAGGCAACCGTCTTGGGCCCCGCGCTTTCATGGCCCCACCCTTCTGACTAAACATTTTTTACTACTTTTTACTACTATTAAGTAACACTTGTTTTTTAACCAACAGTATTAAGAAAACTTTATAATAAATGAATTATTTATTTTCTTTGAGAATTTGTTTATATTGCACAATAAAAAAAGCGTGCTAATAAATTACCTGCCAATGCCATTGATTTAAAACTACGATGCCTGCCAACGATCTTGACTATAATGAACTCATTGCGGATTTTGCATCCATTAAAGCTCGCAAGATTTGCTCGAGTAGTAAAAACATGTTAGAAGTAGAAGGTACAACCCACGCTAGTGTCTATATATTGATAAACAAAATTTCAATTAGCATACCAAAATATTTTAATTATTAACATCTTTTTTGAGTTTTCAGATATTCAATCAAATCAATAAAACTGTAATTGTTGCTCTCATAGTAAAAATATTTTAGTATTTTGACTCTTGAGGCTGATTTACATTTTGTAAAATTGTATTCAATAACCAATTTAATATCAATTTCGCATTATTTTAATATATGTCGAAATGCAATTTTTTTGCTGCCTCGGTCCCCGTATACTTTAGGGCCTGGATGCACTCTTTCTCCAAAATATTTACTTACCTGATACAAAAGGATTTTTTGGCAAATTTTGTATAATAACATCACATGTAACCTTTATTGTGATCAACACCATATTCTGTCACAATGACTTCATATTTAACTCACTTTGGCTTTTAACCAAATGATGCCATAGTCTGAAACTGACTATAATCTTCAGAACTGACACAGAAGAAAACCTGCATAATTAAATTTTATAAATAATCAGGTGTATATAGATAACTTCGTCATGAATATGGCAGTTGCTTTGCTTTTAGGAAATGCATTTAAAACATTTTTATTTGTAAACAATAAGCATTTTATTTCTATTGATTACACTGGCCAACACATAATTTGTTGCCTCAAATGTCAGAACTGTTTCTGGGTATATTTGACCTGCTGATTCCAGAAAAGGCACCAGTTTTCTCCCAGCAGGTCTAGTTTTCGAGATATAGAACATTATGCCATATACCAGTCCTTGCCTCTGCTTGCCCATAAAACATAAGGCTATAGCTATAATTATGTAGTGCTCAATTTATTATGTGATACACTAAATAAACATAATAATACAAATACTTAAAAGAAAATGGTAGTACCTGAAACTGTACTTATATGATACCAAACAGAACAAGTTTGTTATAAAAATTTCAAGTCATTCGACACCGAAGAAGCTCCTTTTGTACGATTTCCGAGTGTGACATCTGCCGGAACAATCGCGCATAATATTCCAGCAATAGTCTGCCATCATGTGTGCATCCCATCTTCCTTGATATCGATTTTCCATTGTTTTGATGTCTTGGTGAAATCTTTCACCTTGCTCTTCGCAGAAGTCACCAAGATTCTCTGGAAAGCGATCTAAGTGACTGTGGAGATAATGGACTTTAATGCTCATGTTGCAGCCAAGCTTGTTGAAATGAAGAAGCATATCCTCTACTAGTTGTGCATGATTGTCTGCCTTCTTGTTGCCAAGAAAATTTTTAGTTACAAGAACAAAGGAAGACCAGGCACAAGATTCGATTTCATTCATTGATGGTATGAAAAGTGGGTCATTCATAAGTTGCCTGATCTGTGGACCATCGAAGATTCCAGCCTTCAATTTTTCCATTGTAATTCCTGGTAACTTGTGTACTATGTATTCGAAGCATGAACCTCCTTTATTCAAAGCCCTGACAAATTGTTTCATCAGGCCTAGCTTTATATGTAGTGGTGGCAGTATGATCCTATCTCGTGCCACCAAAGATTCCTTGATTACATTTTGAGCTCCAACCACCATGTCTTTCCTCGAAGGCCAATCTTTTCTTGTCCAATGTTCATGCTTGGCTCTACTGTCCCAAAGACACAAAAAGCAGGGATACTTTGTGTAGCCACTTTGTTGACCAAGGAGGAAATTTACCATCTTCAAGTCTACACAAATTACCCATTGATGTTCTTTGTATTTTATCTTTTCCAGTACTAAAGAGATGGCATTGTACTCTTCTTTCATCCTGGTGGAGTGACCGATTGGAATAGAACCAAATTTGTTGCCGTTATTTAAAAGCACACATTTCAGACTACGTTTTGAACTGTCGATAAAAAGACGCCACTCATCTGGGCTGTAATCCGACAGACCAATTTTCTTCAATAAGTTGCTGATGTCATTACAGAATACTAGGTTGTTGTCTTCGGTAAAGAATGGCAGCAAATCCTTTTCTCTGTTTCTATAAATTGTAATTTTCGTTCCAGGCTGAAGTGCATTCTTTTCCTTTAGTCTGGACGCAAGCAATTCAGAGGACTCTTTGGAAAGATTTAAGTCCCTGATCAGATCACTCAACTCTTTTTGGTCAAAACGTTCACTGTGTGAAGTTGATTGGAAATCACTGTCACTGCCTCCACTTTCTTCACTTTCGTCATCTTGTCCGATATTGGACATGCAAGTGTCATCGTCTGAGAGCTGAGGTAGTTCGCGAAAAGGTGGAACTGGTACAATATCCGAATGCGGAACAGGTCTCCTGGCTGAAGGTATATCAGGGTAAGACAACTTGTGACGATTATTTCGATTGATGCCTATGATATTAACCATACAAAAGTAACAGTCGTCGAAGTGGTTTATCTGTTCCCTCCAAACCATCGGTACACCAAATTTCAGGCAGCTTCTCTTTCCAATTGTCCAGTGGCGCAATTGTTCAATACAAGTTTTGCATACTGTATGAGGAGCCCATTGCTTATCTTGATCTCCAAGTTTGACACCAAAATAACCTACATATGCTCTTTTTACAAACTCAGAAATCGGTTTCCTGTTTGCTTTTAGTGTGTATTCCCCACAAATGTAGCAGAATATGTCTGGATGGTTAATGCAGCTCCGTCTGGAAGTAGCCATAACCTTAAGGATGTTCGCATCTGAGGAATTAAATGACTAACCTAAAAAATAGTAAGAACATGTAGTTATTTAATGCTCACATTCACTGATTGTTCTTGCGACCAACTCTTAATATGCCCTAAGACGACTGCGGCTGCTTTAGCTTTCAGGAGGCGGTTTATATAGGCTATAAATGCTGACTTCAGCATAATCTATTTACATAGTTCGAAACCATGAAACGCTGTATAAGCACAAATAAATTCTAAATGAGGCCATGAATTTAGTGCTGAGTAAGCTGTAGGCTACGGAATAGTTATTTCGTTGAATCAGCAATATCTCAGCACGCGGCAAGATATGCTGATTTTACATTATAAGGATGTAGGCATTATATGAATCAGCAAGAATTATAATTAGCCATAAATAAAGCTTATTATGACATTTTAGTTTTAAAACATTTTTATTTGTAAAGAATAAGCATTTTATTTCTGATGATTATTAATATCACATTCAAAATATATCTGTAATCAAAATGAACTCCAAATCTAATGTTAATTTTGTAAATATTTACAAAGCAATCCTGTAAGAAAAGACAAATCAAATCTCAGACAAATCAAATCACACATACAATGTAAATACCAAATACACAGTCCTCACAACTTTTACTGGAAAATTCCTGCATAATGATCCACTTAAGTGGAGAAGGTCAGGAGAGGAGGTCAAGAGTTCTGTTCTTTCTAGCAATTGAGTGAAACAAGCAGCATGTTTAATGACACTTCAGTTATGCAGCACGTGCAGTAATGGAATGCACAATGTATAATGTCAGCCTACCCTGTAAACTGCAGCATCAAGTGAACATGTGGCAGGTTTTCAATAAATTATCTGTGACATGCTCTGTCATTCCAAACATTCTACACTAGACTTAGTGTACTGGATCTGTTACTGATGATGTAGCATTTAAAAAGAGATTTTACTTAAAACACAGAAAGTATTAATGGAAATTTCAATTTAAACATGAAGGCATATTAACCTTATACAAACTGTTAAAAACTCAATGCATGCTTACTTTATCCAGTTTTGTATAGAAGCCAGCCATATGTCTGGTTCTATTATATTCTCACATTATCATTATGCAGCCTTATAAATATTTTAAACCTGATTTTTGGTTTGGCCATGGTGACTGAGAAGTAGCCATGGGTAGTTGGTATGAAGTGTTAGCAACTTCATACTTCTTAGCCTTGGCATATAAGGCTGGGTGGTCAGTCCTCTCCCTCATCACCTGATCTTCCCACTGACAGTGTATAGTTCATGTATTCATAATAGCAGAGTTGGTTCAAAATAAATTTTTGCCCTGGCAGGAATTTGAACCCCCGTGGTTGATAATCCAGCACATTAACCACTAGACTATCACACACATCCTAAATTTAAATGTAATGCAAACGTAAGCTCTAAAATTTCTCAGTACCACATAAAAGCTGCATCAGGGAGACCACCTTATTCACCCATACTATCTATATCAAATCAAGTCTGCAAAAGCTAGGCTGTTTGGTCAGTTTTGGTGCCAGGTCAGAATCTGAGGGAGGTGGTCAAGCCAGAGAAACGAACAACATTGTGCTACGATGGAAATAACTGGTGATAGTGGTCATGGGATGGTGTCTGCTAATAGGGGACACCAGTACTTGTTGAACTTTAGCATATACTCAGAGACACTGATCTATGTTTGCTAAAAGCAGACAATGAATGTGGTCAAAATGGGCATAAATTCTATATGTTATGTCTATTTCCACAACACATTATTTCCCTCATAAATAAACCTCAGCAGACACCGTTGCAGCTTTTAAAGCAATGTTAATGTATCTGTTAAAGCCATGCTTTCTGTCAGCTCTTAACCTTTTCCCAGATAACAATATAGCATAAATGCCACATTTTCAACTAATTTTCTGGGTATATCTCTAATAAAACTTACACACCTGAGCCACCAAATTTTCCCCTCATCACTGTAAACTGGAAACAGCTGTTTAATAATTTCGATAGCATGCTTATTATTTTTATTCAGCTTCGTTATATTACTTAGCCAGTTTTATGTGAATAAACTATTCAAAGCCACATCCACAACCAAAGCAAATTGATTACTAACAAATATCCAGCCCATATATGGTAGGTGAATTGGAAAGGAAGGTACAGGTTGTGAGACAAGAGGTAAGAGTCAGGCGATTAGCAACTACTTTTTCCAGAAGTTTTAAAATGAAATTGAGAGTAGAGATGGAACAATAGTTTCACAGGATCATAAGGGAAAAGAGATGGTTTTTAAGAAGAGGGTAAAACATAGCATGAGGGAACTTGGTGGTGAAGCAGCCTTCAGCAGGACAGAAGTTGACAATGGATGTGATGATTGGATCCAAGATATTGAAGCATTCTTTAAGAAGGGTGGTAAGAGTAACGTCCAAGGCACACTGTTTATCAGGAGATGAAAAGAATGAGATTATGAACCTCAAAGTTGTTGGTTGGAATACACTGAGTTCTGATGGAGGAGATTTATGATATGATATGCCATTTTCAGGAAGAAACATTATAAAATGTAAGTCTAGGGGTCGAGATCTTGTCAAAAAAGAATTGTAGGAACATTGGCAAGGGAAGAATGTGATGAAGAGCTAGGCAGTATATTTTGTCACCGTGTAGGATCTTGTTAAGTTTTTCCACCACCTGTCATGGAGCTCTTAGACACCAAACGAAACAAGTAGGTGAATTTGGCTAATAAGGCAAATTTACAAACAATGCGAAACTGGCACCTGAATTTGAGGAGATGGCACTTTAGGTAAATGGAAGCATTGCCAATACCTTTCAAGCCGGCTGCTCATCATCCTGGCAGGAGCAATAGTTGAGTTATACCATGCCTGGGAAGGGCATGCAGCAACCCTCTTTGACTTATCAGGAATGCATTTATCCAGGATTTCTGACAAAGTTGAAGTTAGCTAGTGTACCGGAATTTAACATATGTAGCAATCCTTTTGGGCTACTACCGGTTGCACCCTTTGTAACCTTTACCTTACTGTCAGATTGTAAATTATACCACAGTCTCTGGAGGGTGCAACCATTCTTTCGGTTATAAGCGCTTGGGAAAGGGTGCATGCAAATGACTCAATCTTCTGTCAGCACACTTCTATCCCTAGTACTTATCATTTTCAAATTAAATGAATTTGATCTTGATGAAATGATGGCTCATTCAAACTAATAGTAAAGTTTAAAAAGTTTTATTATAGAAATTAACTAACAGTCAAGATACTGTGGTTCAGTTCATATCATGTAATTAAATCTATCGCATTCTGTGACTGCCTCAGGCCAGCTACTAATCTAACTAAATCAATTAATTGAGAAAATTTAATTTCTTCCCTCCCACAAGATCAGCTCTTGATATTCCAGGTCCCAGTCCTTGAGATGAATAGTTATTCTCGATGTATCATACAACTGTACCACTTGCCTTGCGCTTTACCACAATCTCTCTCCAAGCATAAGTCGAACATAGGGAGCTGTAGGCAGTCGATGGATATTTGCCATTTTTCTTCTCATGAAACTTTTCTGACTTTATTACCATGAAAGTTCACAGAAAGTTAAGTTTGCCCAAAACACTAAAGGACGAAGCAAATGAGGTGTCTGCTTACTTGTTTCTCATGAAATCACGACCGTGAGCTGCAGTACATTTAAACACTGTCAATCACAGTCGATGGCTTGGACTATGACTCTCTACACTGTTCTGTTAAGTTGTCATCTCTAAAGTTGGCAGGTAAGTTCAAGTCTGTTCGAAGTGCCTTTAACCTAGGTCACTTCTAATACAAATTCCAATCAAGGTTTGACTAACGTTCAATCTCAAATGGAGATGTTGAAAGGTTTTTTAACACATTTCACAATGACATATACCAAACAAACGCATCACACGATTAACACTGAATGCATCTTTTTATACCCGTCCGAGTTGTTTTGTTTTTAATGGCCACCAACCACTCTAGCTGACTTGTGCATGTCCAAGTTAACTCTCCATTATAATTGCTGCCTGCTACGTGACATCCGCCAATGTTCAATTTTCAAATTTGCTCTGTCATACCAGATTAGTCCTTTGTAGATCATTGTGTATGTAGTAATCCGCCATGCTGACATGGCACACTCCCATACAATTCATTCGGTCCATGTTCCTATACTTAAGCTGGCCATGTTCTATAATCTAGCTGTTAATCTTATACACTGGCTTGCCTACAGAACTATCTAATGTACAACCTTTGTGCACAGATCTACCACTACAACAAACTACTCTATACTATTCCTCACTACCTAAGTAGGTAAGTAAGCTGTTCTCATCTTAGTTCAACAAATACAAATGAGAATAAAAAGAAAGGATCGCTAGACCGCAAGTTTGGTGCTGTCAGTGCCAGGCACAACCACAAGGGGGACAAGGATGTTAGCTTTAAGTTTGAACTGAAGAGCATTTTCCAAAGGACGGTAACTGATGAAAGCACATGTGGAAGGTCATTTATAATGGAAAGAAACCTGAGCAGTATTGGCATTGTGGTCAGACAAAAATGACTCCGAGGGAGAGATACTTTTAACAGCAGAACAACTGGATTGGGTTATAAAGAGATCAAGTGTATGACCCATGTCATGAGTTGGAAAAGAGATGTGCCGCATAAGATCAAGGCCAGACAGGAGATCCTCGAATTTCTATGAAGTATAGTTGGGAATATGTGTGTGTGTATTTAAGTTGCCTGTTATTTTAAGTTCATAGGGATAAAAGACCAGGACTGCAAGGAGTGATTGGAATTCTGTGAAAAAGTCAGAAAGGAAGGATGATAGACACCGACAAAGGTGAGGCGTTGATTTCCAGACAACTGGGGTGTTGAACCTTGCAGGTCCAAAAACCTGATCAAAACCAAATTTCAAGTTTCAAATCTACATATTTGTACCAGATAATCAACTACAAATGTTCACATGTCATGATAACGGAAACTCATTGTCATGAGCTTGTCACTAATTCAAAGCTCAGAACAAGTCTTAAATAAAATTTCATAAGTTTCTTCTCTTGTGTCTTTTCAACATTCTTCTCATACAGCCATACCTTCAACTCTTCCTAAACTGTCACCCTGCCCCAAATATATTCAATTACGTAAGTAAGTGGGACCTGCCCACCCCTTGGTCCAGACACTCGTTATGATAACATTGTTACACAAGTAGTGAATGTCAAATAAATATCCAAAAACCAACCAGAAAGTGAACAATGAATATTATAGTCAGGTAAACAGATCAATCAATCATCCAAATCAGAACATCTAAATCAGTATAAATCTGTGATTAACAGCATCGTCATCATCGTCGTCGTCATCATCATCATCATCATCAATCTATAATGTAACACAACGTAGCAAAATCTTCACAAAGCATTTTTAACAGCTTTCGAAAGTGATGTAACAGCACATAGCCCACAAGAAGTGAAGATATCGTTTTTAAGGGCTTCTGTTTTTAGAAAGACGCATTATCACTAAACCATGAACCTCAGCATCAAAGGTCATCATCATTACAATTAGTCCATTAATTAATAAGACCTTAATATCATAACAATTAACGAATTTGTCTCAAGAGCAGACCTAGCTGAAAATATACACTTATAAGGCTTCAGTTGTTTGTGAATATGAGATAAAAGAAGGATCACAATGGTGATCGGGCGGGAGGGGGAGTGGAGAGGCAATGCTCTGATGGAGGACCACGGAGGAGGTGGCTCCTACTGAAGTCCAAGGGCTAACAATTTAATGTGAAATATGCATGTCTAGTAGCTTGCAAAGTAGTTATACACTGATCTAAATTGCACAAATCTGCATGAAAGTGGCAACAAAGGTAAAAAAGGTAGATTTTGTGCAAGAAAATACTTTTCTCTCTGGTAGAGGGAAACGGCACAATGCTCTCACTAAATTTGCTACTGCTATAGTGTACCTCTGCTTAGGAATGATGTGACAAATGACTGTTCAGGAAACATTTTCAAGCTGTCTTAAGTTAAAACACTTGTTTAGATCAGTTAGACAGTCATGTGTGCTGCACTTTCAATAGGTACTTTATTGCACTATAGTAAGTATCCTTATACACATATACATACATGCAAACAACTGGCGCTATAGTAAGTATCTTCATATACATATACATACATGCAAACAACTGGCGCTATAGTAAGTATCTTCATATACATATACATACATGCAAACAACTGGTGCTATAGTAAGTACCTTCATATACATATACATATACATACATGCAAACAACTGGCCAATGGAAGATGATCATAAGCTTTATGTGGTAGGTAGATGTGTGAATGGAATGTACAAGTCAGGAAGGTAGCCAAAGGACTTGCTCATTATGTACTAACAGATGGCAACTTCAAACTGACTTATGCCGAAAAGCATAACCAGTTTCATTTAAAAGGCATGACTGGAGATCTTAGAAGAAGATGAAAGAAATTACACGCAGCAGTCCAGATTGCAAAATGTTCAGACAAAAAGGTAAAAAGGACCAGACCAGATGACTGAACTGAAAATGTCATCATTGCCATCATGGTCTTTGATGATGACATCCAAACATACTTTGTAAATAACTTCATGCCCACAGACCAGGAACTATTTAATTATTTAAAGGACAGTGAAGCTATATAAAGATCAACCCGAACCCTAACCCTACCATTATATGTCACTGTAAAAATTTAAACATGAACAATTATATTAAAAGTCTTTACTGACTTTTCTAATGTGCAACATGAAAGATTTCTCTATCCCAGCAGCAGTTTATGCCTCTGTAAGAACTTTGCTAAAATCCCACAATTTACTTCCAAGAACTTGTATGAAAAAATCTCACAATCTGTAAACTGCTCAACGAATGCCTAATAACCGAATTTAAGTGAAGCCCACTTTGACAATTTTAAAATGCTGACTAGATATTATATTGGACAGATGATGCCCTTGTCTGAAACAACTCCATAAAATACCCACTAGTGTTCACTTCTCCCAAGCAGTGCTCCACTCCATACCTTGATTTTTATAAAGATGTACTTAGAACAGTAGGCCTATACTTTGCTTTGGTGGTACGGGCAATCCATAAATTAACATGCATCTTCTTCCTTCATTACACTTCTGTGAAGTTCTGTCCAAGTCTTTCCCCCACTGATTCTTATCAATGAATCGGACCTTAGATTCACCTTTATCTGTACTACATAATCACCTCTGTTCAACAGTCTGTCTGTAGTTGTCATGCCTAGACCCTACTCAATTAGCCTGTAATTCATACTCCTGGTATTATGCTTACATTAAATTCACGAGTTCCACAAAAAGCAATGCCTTTCCTTGTTTCCGGCTGTTGTGAAATTTTTAACGGGTTAGGTGGACCACGAATGTGAAAATTACATCGTTTTATTGGTTTTATTTTGGCGGTTAACGTGACGCCCTGCAACTTGCTAGTAGCGTTAAAGGCAGATATTCACAATTCACCTCTGAAACAATTACGGTTTTCAAGTGCCACATAGAGTCAACAAAACTACTTGAACTATAAACTCTTACTAATGCTTAAAAGACGCCAATCTAAAAGGCGTTAACCGCTTCTATCGTGCACGAAGCCCCATCAAGTGTCTTGGTAAGCAGGCCAAGATTGCCATTGTTGGCCTAACGGTAAGCCCGAATGCTAATGCTTCCGAATCCTAATCCATCCGCTGCCCACCAAAATCCAACATCAAATCTTCGCATTTATGAACAGGATATACTAATCGTCCTTACCGTCTTAAAGACCTCGGCTAGATCTTCAAGCTGGTCCCTTGTGAGCATGAGAGACTGTCTTTCAACTCCGGATCTAGCCATCTTTCTCTGCGTCTTGCTGGACGTCGACTGCGAAAGGCAAGCCAATCGACAGAGTCGCGACACCTAGCGCCCAATAAACCGCGGTGCTTTATCTCAATGCATAGATCTATGACTGTAGAATTTAACTTCGCGGAACCTTACTTGTGTGCATTTAAGTGCAATAAGCATAATTTGTTCTTAAATTTGTAGGGGGACTAACAGAAAAAATAGTCTGATAATGCCCTCTGAATATATTTAAGAAAATTTTGAAAAAGCATTTTTAAAATATGCGTAATTGGGCTACGTTTGGGCTAATTTAGGCAAGCAACCTTAACAACGAGCGGGGCGTGCACATTTTTGTCCATCTTTTGTCTGATTTTGAAATCAAAGATTTTAAAAAGGTTCCTTTCTTAAAATCTTTGTTCTAAATCATTATCGTGATCTCGAAAATTTATAAAGCGCTGCTTTAAAGCTGAGCTCAGGGTACCAGCACATTCACGAGCGCTGCTTCAAATCAGATGGTTTGTCCAAATTGGTTGTTTGCTTAAATTGTCCATGATCAGAACAAAGTTCGGTTGCAAGAATACTAGATGTGGATCAGGGTAAGATTTCTTGAAGAGGTGGGACTTTAGTTTTGAATGGAAAGCCTGAGGAATTATAGATGGTGAAGCTTGACCATCATTTGGAAACTTTGAAAACTTTTATTGTATAAAATATCTCAGCCACTTGTGCATGTAACGTAGTCCGTCACAATAAACAAGCTAACACGTGGCTTTTGTTGGGCACTGTAGAAATATTGGGATTACGAGTTTGGGATATTGAATGGTTTCATGTATGTACATATGTATGAACTCATATACATAAGCATGATGACAACGAGTTCTCTGCCCGAAGGCAGGTCCATTGCCTTTATGCCACTGGATATGAGATGAGTGAGGTGGTTTCCCGTTGATTCCTCACAGACAGTTGTGGGTGAGCAACTTTTCCAAGGATGCTACGCAGTGGCTTGTGGCAGATTTGAATCCGCAACCCTCTGGTTACGAGGCACAGACCATACCACTACACCACCGCCTCCCACATGTATGAATTCATACAATCGTACAAAAGATGGCTCAGACTGTTTCTATTACTTGCAAGTGTATACACATCAGTCTTTTCTTAATCTTTAATCTTTGATTTTGATGTTTGATTGAGTCCTTCAGCTCCCCATTTAAGACTTTCTCAACAGCATGTCATCTGTTGAAGATACAGAGATACAAATGTGGCCCATGTGGGAATATTGTCATACTCTCACTGCATCTTCAACATATGGTGTTGCTGTCGAGGTTGTCTCTTTCCACAGATTTATATCTGCCATTGGATATAGCTTTGTTGACTGATCTGGAAAGTGACTTCACACGTAACATGGTTTTGATTGGCCATTTGTGTGATACCTTATGCATTAAATACCTAAGATTCCTCACTCAGCTGTTTGACACATGGCACGTTAAAAATGTGTTACTTGCTTACTTACATAAATGATAATGTCAAAGAAGCTACTAAATGTAAATTTACACGTTTTTCTATAGAGGCCATATGGCCTTGACCCTGCTCATTTTTCAGTAAATTAATCAGGTGAGATCCTGCACTGCTGCCTGTCTGAATGGATGCCATACCATTTAAGGTCCCAGTGTATGGACCGTGCTAGCCCGAGATTCGTGCTAGATTAAGTTGGACATTTCCAGCACAGAAGCCTCAGTGTATTGCAAGCATAGATCACTTTTAAAAGTACCTTCATTCCTTTAGACCTCTTTGGATATCATAAAATAACAAAAAAACATTATATCTGGTTGTAAGTAGATAATCTCTTTTTAGAGATTAATAATCAGCAGCTTAAAATCATGGCAACTTTTTGATTCTGTGATTTCACACCATAATTTACATGTATGCAGTGAAATATCAAACAT
This sequence comes from Norana najaformis, assembly GCA_964023275.1. Taxonomy (NCBI): domain Eukaryota; kingdom Metazoa; phylum Annelida; class Clitellata; order Crassiclitellata; family Hormogastridae; genus Norana; species Norana najaformis. The sequence continues at coordinate 28,236,059 of OZ029915.1, forward strand.
CTTGCAAAATTAATGAAAAAATAAGTTACAGAATAAAGAAAGCAACATGAAGTCAATTTCTGAAATAATAAATAAATACAACAAAAAAATTTAACTTCTAATGAATAAAATGTACAAACTTAAACTTCTAATGACAGCAGATTCTGAAAATCAGTAGTATATTAGGAATATACGGAAATTGATATAAATATTAAAACAAACAGAAATACTTTTGACCGGAGTTCAACTTGACATCATCATGCTCTGCAGAAACTTAACTGTTTTACAAGAAATCAGCAATAAGACATGCTTGAGAAAATATAATTAATTTTCTTAGTGCTTTTGCATAAAACAGGAAAATGAAAAATAGCATGCAAAAGGGTTAATATATCTTATATCTGTACAGTAAATGACAATGTATCACTCAGTGGCACTAAGCAATCAGAAGAGTTGGGTAAGAACCCTACAAAATGTTCCGTTTCCCTACGCAGATGGCGCTAACAGTATCAAAACAACATGGCTACCTGACATGACCATCTTTGGAAAAGCTTGTACCTACATATTCTACTTCACAAAGCAAGCGCTTAACCAGTGAGCTTTCAGATTGTGTGCTGCAAACATAACTTTGACATGGAATAAAATTTTAAAGGTAAAACACTTGGCTGAAACTGCCACTGAGCAAGTCTGCAAAGTGAATGCTGGCAGTCACCAAAGCAGTGCAATATGAAGGAACAGCTGGGAGATTACACACTGAATCCATGGTCAGGACTTCTGAATTCTAATATTTGTACTTTGCTGGCTGATGCCCAACAAAAAGGAGAAAAATCACACACAAGGACTCAGTTCAAAGTGTATACAATACTTTGAAGTGAATCAGATGGGTAAAAAATCCTCATAAACATTTGCTTAATCTTACTACATTACCCAAATATAAGGCTACAAGAACCCTATATCATACTGGCCAGTGAAAACATTTAATATGCAAGACATTACATAACGCTGCTCCTTAAATAACCCATCATCTGAGCCCCTAAACGTCTACTAGCAATTTAAGCTAGCTTAGAATTAAACTTCAAATTCAACCCAAATAAAGTATAGCTATATAAAAATGGAAATTAGCAATAATTAAGATTAATTAACATCTGTGTACATGTATTTGATTCAATGCATTGGAGTTAAGAACTGCAGAAAAATGGTGCAAATAAATTCAAATAACCACTATAATGCAAACAGGATAAAAGATCAACTTAGATTATTCCATATAGAGGTCATCCATTGCAAAGAAAGGGAGTGAAGAGTCGCCAAAATGTGGACAAGGTGAGGGGGTTATGCCCAGTGCAGACATCTGCATCCAACTTTGATACATATGGTTACCTCAGTATTGCCTTTGCTTTGAAGACCAATATCATTTAGACAGCAGACAGTCTGTACTGTGTTGGAAATAATTAGTACCCCTGCTGGACCTGGCAAAATCATAGTACCCCACAATGTAGCACATTATCAATATCAATAGGATGGTCTAATCTAGACCTTACTACTTAAGTGGAGTGGACATCCATAAAGTTGGATGAGGTGGTAATGCCAAATGTGGACATATGCAGACAAGGGGGAGGGAATGGTCCAAAGTAGGTCATTTTATTCAGACATCCTTTAGGTAACACCCATAAAAATATATATACAAACACAAGTTTCTGCACATCTTATAATGTACATACATGTACTTGTATTGTCATTTTATTATATTTTTATTATATTATATTCATATATGCAAATGTATAAATATATTGAATAATTATACACAATATATATATACATATATATATACACACACATTCTCCTTGTATATTCTGGTAAGTCTGTGTTGAAATATGTGAAACATTTGATGGTGAGAAGTGGAAGCTGCACAATCCCTAGACATAAAACATTGCTTCTCCACTGTAGAAATATTCTTGGAAAAAGATGCACCGTTTCAGATCTGCTAGACAGTCAAGTTCCATTGCTTCCATGAGGTTACTAAAAGGCAATGTACAAATATCCAGACACGCACTCACACACGCACGCATGCACACAGCGTATACAGAGAAAGGCTGTTAGGCAGTATTTATTACATTTACCTATATGAAACCAGTCAGTACAAAGGCATGACCAAAATGAGCAAGTCATTACCCATAAGTTGAATTATCAGTCTAATGTAATGAAACATACCGGTAATGTAAACAACACAGACTTACCCTCCCTCTAGTCTGCATTGCCACTTCAAGGAAACTCCACAGTGTTGTCAAGCTTCACAAAAGTAGCACTAATGTAATGGAATGTAATGTAAACAAAAATTTATACAATGCCAAGAAACTCCTCAATGTTGTGATTACCATACCACTAGTAGCTCAAGAAGGGGGCCATGCCATCAAGGCCCTTCCCAGCTGAGTTTAGGGGTATAAATGGAACAGCCATCTTTGATTCACCCTTGTTTACCCGCTTTGTTCTTTGGATTGGCTTTCTAAGCAAGGGAGGCACGGCAGGCATGGCCCTCCCTCTGTATCCACCCAAGCAGTGCACTTGTATATGCAATGTCCTAAAATTCTTTGGTCCACTTCTTGCATCTGAGATTTTAGCCACATTTCAATTACACTATTTTTGTTTTTTGGACGATTTGCTTTTGGTTCCACTTGATTGGACACTGGAAGAGGCTGTTGAAGATGTGTCAGTTTGTAAGGTCATTGAACTGGAGCGAGGGATCGATGAACGCTGATCATTAAGTCGACTCGACTGCAGTCTCTGAATGAGACTGAAAAAGTCTTCCTGAGAAAAAACATCCGTGACAGGTGTGGTGGGCAATGAAGATCGCTGATCTTCATATCGCAAACTCTGCAACAGAACATAACAATTTAAATATTTAAACAGATGCTTTAAATAACCAATAAACAAAGCCATCTGAGGGTTTATGCAAAATGGAGATCTCTGATTTGGTGACTTGTTTTACAGTTCTGTCTCAAAACAGAATCAAACATGACCTAACCATGGTCATGCAAATGGCAACAAAAGTTGACATAAACCAGTCAACTTAGAATCACCAACTCAAACCAAAATATACAAAATTCTTCCAGCAATTACATTAGTCACGACTCAGTAACTGCTGTAATTTAAATATGCATAACGAAACCAATTAATAAATGCAATGACTGGCTTCCCAGAAAAACAAAGGAAGAATTGATCATAACAGCAGTTCAACTGAAGCATCTCTTGATCACATTCCAACAATGATCATTATTTATTGTAAACAAATTTATACTCAGCAAGACCTCAGTTAAGTCAGCATACGAACAGTTCAAAAACTGGGTGTTAGAAAATCGTATTCGTAATCGTAATCTCGAGATTTCTACAGCGCCCAACGAAAGCTAAGTCGCAGGAACCAGCTTATTCACAGCCGCTCAGTCAAAACAAAATCGCTAGGCAAAAGGGTTCGGTTCCAGGTCAAGATTCAGGAATCAGGCAGTCAGACAGTCGGACGGCTATGGTGGATGATGTTTGAAATTGAAGCGAGAAGAGAGATAAGGGGAAGAAGAAGAATCAGGATAAGATTTTTGGAAAAGAAGTGTTTTCAGTCTTGAGTGAAAGACCTGCGCAGAAACTGAAAGAGGTGAAGTGTTGGCGAGTTTGTATGATTGACCAGACAACTGTCGCAATTCTGGCGGGAGTTTATTCCAAAGGGGTGGGGCAGCTATGGCTATGGAGCGATTTCCAAATTTTAAGGATGAGGTGACGGGAGGGCGAAGAAGTGTTAGGACAGATGAGGAGCAGGTTGAATGGAGTGGTTGGATAGTAAATAATTGACGAAGATAGGAGGGTTGGGAGGATTGAAGTGTGTTGTAGGTGAGGGATAAGACTTTGTACTCTATTCGTTCTGGTATTTTAAGCCAGTGCAGTGATCTGAGAACAGGGGTGATGTGATGGTGTTTGGGGGTTTTGGTGACAGCACGAGCGAGAGCATTCTGGATAGCTTGTAGGCGGTTTATCTGGGTTGTGTCAATATTGAGGAAAAGTGAATTGCAGTAGTCAAGTTTTGCATGGACTATGGATGTGGCAATGATAGATGCGGTTTTGAAGTCAAGCATAGGACGGATTCTGCGAAGGTCGCGGATATGCAGAAAGCAAGCGCGGGAAAGATGGGTGATATGATCAGAAAAAGTAAGGTTCTGGTCGAAAATAACACCTAAATTACGGACAGAGGAGTTAGTATTAAAGGTGTGGGTGGAGGCAGAGTCCAGGCTGAGAGAGATAGAGGGGTCAGGAATTTTCTTGAGCTGGTCACGTAGGCCTATAAGTATGAATTCAGTTTTAGATGGGTTCAGGCATAAGAGATTAGATGTCATCCAAGAGGAGATTTGTTTAACCACACAAAGACAATATCTGTAGACTCATTGAAACAATTTGGAGAGAAAGGGATGAATAGTTGGGTGTCATCAGCATAGAGGTGAAGGTCAACGAAGGATGCTTTAATGAGTGAACTGAGTGGGGTAGTGTAGAGGATAAACAGAAGAGGTCCAAGAACGGAGCCTTGTGGAACTCCGCAAGTGAGAGGGCATGACTTAGAAGAGGCTTCCGAAGTTTTAAGAGAGAAAGAGCGGGAGGAGAGATAAGACTGTATCCATAGGAGAGCAGTGTCAGCAAAACCAAACCAGGTTGAAAGTCGGTGGAGTAAGATATTGTGATCTATGGTGTCGAAGGCTGCAGAGATATCGAGGAGACAGAGGCAAGAAACCTGTTGATGAGAAATGGCAGAAACAAGCTTGTTGTAGAGAGATGTCAGCAGAGTTTCGGTTGAGTGGCGTTTAGTAAAACCAGACTGGTGTGGGTTAATGAGTGAGTTAGAAGCTAAATAGTCATTGATTCGAGAGAGGACCCGTAGATAAGGAGAGATTAACTATTTTGGTAATGATTGGGACAAGGACAGCTGCACAGTCTTTCAGTAAGGAGGTGAGTATAGGGTCAAGTTTGCACTGTTTGCTTGGAAGTGATTTTAACAGGTGTAATATATCAGACTCTGAAGTGGGTTGAAAGACAGATAATGAGGATCGAGGTGGGGAGGGTGGGGAGTCATGAGTGGGGGAGGGAGCATCACCAGGTTGGTTATTGGAGGCTTTGGGGAGGAGAGATTGAAGAGAGAGATGGAGGGTATTAATTTTTTTCGAAAAGAAAGAACAGAACGAGTCAGCTATTGAAGAAGATGAGTCCCGATGGAGGAGTTGGTTAATGGTTTTCCAGAGAAGGCGAGGGCTAGAGGATCGATAACGAACTAGTGAGGAGTAAAATCTCTGTGTAGCTGCAGTAAGAAGGCAATGGTATTTATTTGTGGCAGATTTAAGGGCAGAGAGAAGTTGGGGATCCCTGGTGCTTTTGTTGGCATGCTCAAGGCATCGCCGGAAAGACTTGAAGGCCTGGAGATAGGAATTGAACCAAGGATTGTTAGAGTGAGAACGGGATTTGGTAATAATAGGAGCATGCTTGTCAAGGATAGTGGAAAGAGTGGTGTTATAGGAAGAGAGAAGGTCATCCAGGGAGGAGGGTGGATTTAAAACGAGGTCAGAACAGAAAATATCTTGTATGAAGGCTTCAATATTTATTGAACTGATGCAACAAAAAGAATGAAACACAGGATCAGGACGTGGTGTTGGAAGAATGTTAATTTAAGATATGTAAAGATGGGGTAATGATCAGATGGCGACTCAAAAGAGAGATATATCAGGTGATAGAGTGGAGAATGATGATGTGTATGTGGGTGGGGAATTTGACATTTTGAACCAGATTAGTTGAGGACAATAGGGTGAGGAATTCAGAAGCAAATGTGTCAGAGGGGTTATCGACATGTATATTGAAGTCACCTGTAATCAGAAATTCATGAGGTGTAGTGGCGGCAGTAGAGAGGAGGGTGGTAAATTCTTTCAAGAAGACCGATGGAGGACTTGAATATGAAGAGGAGGATGGAGGGCGATATAATTTAAAGATAGTCAGATTTGTGTGAGGAAGTTTAAGCGTAACTGATGCACATTCAAAAGAGTGGAAACAGTAACCAGGTGAGTCTAAAACTGTGGCAGGTTCTCGGGTGAGAAAGGCAATACCACCGCCAGTTGGATTTTTATGAGAAGGGCTAGTTGGTTTGCAGGGACGAGGTGTACTGTAAAGATGGTAGCCAGGAGGAATACAGTCTTCATATTGAGCAAGAGTGGTGTTTAAATTAAACCAGGTTTCAGATAAGACAAATATGTCAGGCGGGTGAGAAGAGAGGGGTATATCACTGATTTCTTGGGAATGTGCAGGATGTAGTAATGATCGAATATTTAGCGTGCAAAGTAAGAAGCGGCTGTTGTCAGTATTTTGAGCATTGTCGAGGATGCTGGAGGAAGAAATTCTGGAAGGAGGATAGGTAGAAGGTGAGGGAGGAGGACATGAATAAAAATCCAGTGGGCCAGGATTTGGGTGGATGTCCCCGGAAAGCAGGATTAGTACGTTGAAGATGGTATGGCGGGTGAGGTGCTGCGGTGGTCGCCTGAGAGATGAAGTTAGGAAGAACGATAAAGGAATAAAACACATACGTCCATACTGCATAGTCGTTGTGCCAAATTGCGTGCAGTAAGAATGTTTGGCTGTAGGAACAATGTAGGGCAAGCGGGTGTGGAAGGGTTGGCAACTAATATGGAAGGCGATCATGAAACGTAGACTGAAAATAAGAAGAATGATTGAATTGTACATTATGTGATCTAAGATGACGTGGCAGTTTGATGAAGCTAAAATGGCGGAAGGTAAAGACACAGACGAACGAGTGCAAAAAGGACAAAAATTAGGCGAATCTTAAGCTGATTAAAGGTTGAAACAAATAGGAACGAACTCAGCAAAGACAGAGCATAAATCCGGTAAGAAAGGAAAATTAAAAAATTCAGAAAAGACGTCAAAAAGTTAGAAAATATAGATTTGAGAAATAAAGCGCAGACGCCGCGATGCTGGTTCCCTACTCGTCTAAAATAGGTCACTAGTATTACTAATTATTAATTTACTGACCTGAGTGCGTACTAACAAATTTAAAAATTCATCATCTGGAACATTTCCGCCAGAGGCACTGGAATTGTCACGAGAACTGTTGCTATGAGAACTATTGATTCCTGCAAGACCAGGTAGGTTGGAACCACTTCCCAAAGAACCATCAGCTCCACCAAACACCGACGCTGAAGAACGCCTTGCACTTAAAAGCTGATTTCCTATACACAATGCAAAGTTAAAGCCATCAGGTGAGTTGGTCAAAATAAATAATTAGCAACATCAGAAACAAGATCAAAATTCTAACAAAGTGTCATCACATAAACATTTTGCATGGCAAACCTAATCTGTTAGCAAACCTAAAAGCCTTTCATCTAAAAGTATCAAGTGTCTGTTATTGTATGAGATATTACTATGGCAATTTTCCTGGAAAGCTGGAGAAGTTCATAATTTTTTCATGTATACTAGAAATGAACTTTTCTATTAGTAAAGCATCGCAACAGTACACTGACAAATTAATAAAGTGCCGACTACTCCTCTGCATCCTGGACCACTTTTAAGGACCACATGTCCAACTTCTTGGATTGCTTTTTGTTGTGTTTGTGATTTTCTAAAACATTCTTAAATCTTAGGACCAGAGGTATGTAACTAAGGAGTAATTACATTAACATAACCCTAAAATTATCATACCAGTCAGTGTTACACTGTAATTTAATAACGACACATACAATACAACCAAGGATTCAATTATGGATGAACCTGACCTGAAAATCTTCAACATCAAGCATGAGTGTATAAGATTTTAAGCAGTAATTAATTTTGTATTTGTAAGTAACAGAAAGTGTGTATATCTCTGAGTAATGATTCTAAGAAAAGAACATAATACACCATGCACTGTCATCATCATTTTCACTATTTGTGAATTCACACCAGCATTTGAATCTGATGTTGAGCTGCATTCGTTCTGCAAAAGGCAAGGTGTTGTTGCGCTGGAACTTCGTTGCTTTGCTAGACTGTTTTCTAGGATACGATAGGAACAGCGCTGGTCGTCAAGTCGTCGCCCCTGAAGGTGATTCAACATGTCAAAGAATTTCTCATCATCTTCTTCAGTAGGAACCAACTGAAACAGATAAACAAATTAAATTCTAGGCTTATCTGATGACTTCCAATACTATAGGGAAACTATTAACACACCAGTTACTCGATTAACAAAAACGACTTATAAAATTAAACAGCAAAATCACAATACATCAGTCATTGTAGAAAACTCAGCAATTAACAAATAACACTACGATTGTTTGATGCTGTCCCATAGCAAACAGACTGATGCCCTGAGCATTACTGCAGTCACACTAAAGATGTACTTTAAATGTAGATTAAACAGCAAGGAAGCCGAGAAACACTGTTTGATTGGATGCTCAAACTCATCAGTTCAGGTGATGCACACTGAATTTCTGCACATCTAAAACAGCATGTTCTCCTTGTGCTTGTCTTGCAATCTGTGCAGTTTCTGAGCAAACATCAGCATTTTGTTGGGCTGCACAGTGTTGGTTCATTTCATCAAAGATACAGCTCATCCTATACAGATTGTTACATTTGGGAGTGCCACTCATGAACAAGAAAACTGTGGATTGAGCTACACTGCAGTGCTGCAGCATTTGATGCCATTGTCCAGTGTCCATCTATGGCACAGTTTTGTCATCGATTGAATGCAGTGAGCCTGCTATCTAGTCCTAAAGTCCTGAAAGAGATTGCTATAACTATGTCTTGTGGGTCCTCTGGGGATTCAACGTTATCCTCCACAGTGCATGTGTCAATGACTTTTGAAGTTGTCAATCGAACCAGGCTCTGAACCATCGACTTGCCCTATTCATTGCACAGCATTAACTTGAGTAATGACACAGTCTTTGATTTCCGAAATTATAATAAATCGATATCTTCACTCACATCGGTACTTGATTTGTCACATTTTCCAAATGTATGAAACTATCAGTGACATTTGTTAGCCAAACTTTCAACTTAGCATGTGCCAGACCTCTGCTACAAATCTGCACACTTCTTTCTACAAAATCTTCGCAATAGCTCATATAGCTCCTTTCCTGCTAAGACAGCAGACCAAGCTTGTTTAGACTGGCCTCCCAATATTGTGAAATCATAGGTTTTATCAAAAACCCACAGATTCATCACAATGTAGGCTGTGAGAGCGCCCACATGATAAAATACGTGTCAGCAATAATTACTGCTGAAGTCAGCCTGCATGCCCGAAGGACTCTGCCAGCTAACCACACTGCCCCACCAAGTGTTCGATGCTTGCCAGCCAGCATGTAACCAGCGCTTGTAAAAACAAATCAATAATCCAATGACTCATGGAAATTTCCTATGCAAAAGTGCATTTAAAACTTGCTGACTCAGCAGCACAACATTACGCTCACAGCAGGGGAATGTAACTGTTCAGTAAATAAAATGCAACAGCCTTACTGAAAAACTAATTCTCACTGTTTTATTTTTTAGCATTGTTACACAAGCATACATGTGGTAAAATATATTTATATTTATATTATGAGCTACCAGTACAGCGTAAGATCAGTTAGAAATCAAGATTACTGAAGCTAGGTCTACTAACTGGTTCCAGTGATGGCTGAACAGTTGACCTAACAACAGGTGAAGGTTCATTTCTTTTCTGGGACCTGTATCTTCGAGTTAACCCGACATCAACGGAATCATCATTGGACGTATTTGGCATCTCATCCTCATCAACACAACTACACAAGATAAAACACAGAATCTTATAGCTCTTCGATGCTTTGAATAACCTTTTACCTTCGTGCAAATACAAAAAGTCATCAGCTGCTTGGTCTGGAGGTTGAACCAATTCAAACACCAATCCATCTGCAGGCCAACCACTACCAGCGGATTATGTGGCTCAACAAAGACCTTTCAATTTCACAGGCTGCAATAGCATTTAAAAATCAAATATTGAGGCAAAAGACTTTTCATCAGCCACCATGACATAAACCATCTAACTTTCTGGTATACAGCTCCTTTTTTTCCATTTTTAGTTCAGATTGCTAGTGAGTGCACACTTGCTTTATTATTGATTCAAAATGCACTTGCAACATAAATTGCCAGGATAAAATTTCTTTAAAATACTAATAACTAATGCATTTCACATCTATAATACAGTTGGATATATATCAGTCAGAAGATTATAATTTAAGAACTTCCACCATGCTATTAAAATAATGCAACAGGTATCAACTAACACCACACCAATCCTGTCATTTTTATGCATGTATTTGTGTGTACCATATATTCCAGATTATAAGTCACAGTTTTTACACGAACTCCTAGGAGCGAGTTCTACTGAATGGGCAGCTTAAGTACGAATTTTTCAAAGATTTTGGATTAACCTGGTACATAATCTGCAGTACTAAAGAGATGGATCAAAAGAAGATTTATATAAGTTTACATATGGCTAGAAAGCTCAAAGATGTAAACTGTCTGAAGTGAAAGCACCTGTGCTGTAGCCTGCTATCAGACGATAATGTCCGATCATTTTAAAGGCCACACTGCAATGTAGTGAATGGTCAAAATGATTATGATTTAATACCAGACAACTTATTATTCTGGCTACATTAATATCTCCTGTTTGCAGACATTACTTTTATGCTAACCAGCACTAGATGCACTGAAATTCTGGTCATGAAATACAATTTCAGTTTAATGTGGCTTTCATCATAACATGGTACTTGACATGAATCCCAAATTCAATATTATAGCAAGTGTGTGGTGTATGTGCTAAATTTGTTACCTTCTTCCATTAAAAACAGAATCAGACTCTTGCAATCCAAACTTTATGTTCAGATCTTTGAGCTTCTGTTGTGCGGTCTGCTGACTGGAAGCATCTCCCATCTGCAATTAGCAAACTTAGGACTAATTTCACTGCCATCTGAAAACTAAAACAGAAATGGAAAAAAATCTGAAACTTAGCTAACAGTAACATAAAATAGTTAACACGCACATGAGTTTAAAATGAATTGCAATGTAATCGAAAACAGGAGTATGTGATGTGAATTTAAACTTTGGCATTCAATTTAGAAAAATATGCAAGCTCTGGAATACAGTAAAGAACACTTAACACGAAAATGTTAACATGAAATATTGCTTAACATTAAACAAATTTCAGTCCCATAAAAAAGGCATTTTAAAACCTTAGATAACACAAAATGTTGATTTATTTTCAACATCTGGCTCTGTTTATCCAATGAGGAAGATCGTGTTTTGTTTCACTGTCTCACTGTTGGGCCTAGGCTTGGTGTGTGCTGGTGGCCATTCAGAAATTCTGTGCTTCAAGTGCTGCGACATTTATAACCTTGCCAGCTCTCAACATCAATAATGACCTTTGCATTCATGGGAAAAAAATACTTTCAATGTACAAAAGAATACAATATATAGCATTATACGGACTAACTTACATAGACTGCTGTGGCAGATGTCAACAGAATCTCGACTAATACAGCGGCAAAGCAAAACATATCAGTAATAAAGGTTTAAGATATGCATCAGACAGGAGAAATATGACCAAGCAGCTAACGCCTTGGCTTTCACCTCTGTGACCTGGTTCAGACATAGATCATAATGCCAAACCACTGTGGCCATCATTATAACATGAGTGCCCCCCTTAAATCCAGTTCAGCCTGTATGATTCCCAGCAGGTTTTGCCTGGCTGGGTTGACAAGACATTTAACGCAATATGCAGTTAACATCAACTGCTCACATTAGTCCCCTTGCAAGCTAGTTCTTTACTGAAATATGATTATAGGCAACCTTAGTTGACAAGTCAAGGTGGCGTTTGATAAAACTGATGGCCTTTCTCGTGTTTCCAATTTCTGTGTATGCATTGCCGAGGCTCCAGTAGGCCCGGCCAAGTCCGACAGCATCATTCAACTCTTTGGCGATCTGAAGATGGAGCAGGTGATACTCAACAGATTTTGCATGATCCTTCAACAATGTGTACAAGTTGCCAAGGCTGTAGCAAACCTGGCCTTCCACAGCCCTGTCCCCAAGCTGTCTTGCCAGATCATAAGCAAGCCTGCACAATATACAAAGCTGCAATGTAATGTAAGAAGAGCTGTTTTAAATGTAATAATAATAATAACAACCTCAAGCAAACTGTTCAGCAGCACTGCCAAAAAATGTACTTAGAGTTCAAATTTAAGTCATTCTATCTCGTAACACTTGTATGTTTCTAAAGAAGAGTGGTCTGCCTCATTTTTAAAAATGTTAAAAAATGGCCAGAAGAAAATTTTGCACATTTTCCAAATTTAGAAGCCCAAAAATGCATCATAAAGAAGAATATAACAATAACTGCGGCAGCTGGAAGACAGATGAATGTTAAAGTTGGATGTGAAAACTCAACTGAAAACAATCTTTGATGTTTTCTCACCTGTAATATTCAGCAGCCATTTCATACTCGTTGCGAAACACACAGGCATTTCCGAGATTACTGTACGCTCTTCGCTCAGCTGCCTTATCGCCAAACTCCTTGGCAATTTCAAGTCGCTGCAAATTAAAATTGCATTCCACAAAAACCAGGGGTTGTTTAAAAATTGATTCCTAAAACAACCAGCCAGTCAAAGGACAAAACACAAAATCGGGTAACAGTTCTTCCGTCCACTGAAAGAACAAAGAATTGGAATCACAGAAAAACCAAGAAAAGAATGTGAGATTAAAAGAACTTGAAGAAACAAAACTTCTTCCAACAGGTCACATATTTTAACCCTTTTGCCCCAACCAGCCACTTTGTCTGGGGTCAATATCGCTAAACCCATTCATTTCCTGCACTACCTGCCTCTACGTAATCAGTTTTAAATTTACTGCTCCTACACATAAAAGATGCAAACTAAACACAAATCCAACTCTTCAAACTTTATGTTCATATCTTTGAGCTTTTGCTGTGTGGCCTACCAAAGCTGTACCATGCAGAAGTCAAGCAGATGGAAACTCAGCTGTTCCTTACACATATCTTGTCTTTGGTTAAGTGATCATTCACACCAGCCAAAATGGCTGGATGGCAAGCCCAGAAGGAAGAAATGTGAAGAATTTGTTCTCATCAATGGTCAGATCTGAAATGCCCTGGGAGAGAAACACCCGAATTTGTTAAATAAATGAATTTAAGCGTTTCTCTCCTTGGAGGGATTCAACCATCAACGAGAACACATCTGCTCTCTGAACATGTACTTCTGATATCATAAATTTTGAGTTTCAATGTTCTGAGCAAAACTCTCTCATTCTCACCGTGATTGCATCATTGTTTTATATTATTAATTGTGTTACCCGAATAAAACACCCTCATCATTTCTCATGATTGAAGTCCTAAACATTTAAATATAAGTACTGTGGTTGGCTTATAGTTGGAAAAATCATTACATATACCAAACCAACATCAAGTCTAAGAAATCCTACAAGTGCTTATTTTATGATATCTGATTGCAGTACAATTGAGAAAGACCTATCTCAACGTCAGTAGGGTTTATTAATGTGATTGGCAGTGGTGCAGCATGCTTTAATACTGCATGATTGGTGCCTGTGATTAAGCTGGTCCCCTTGGCATGGCTTTCGTTGGGCGCTGTAGAAATCTCGAAATTACGATTACGAATGGGAAAGTATGTTTTATTATGGTGTGACCATTAAAAGGTTAAACTGGTTTGTAAGAAGCATTTATTTGCAAGACCTGCTGGTGATATTGCGTGGAGTTTTCAAAATCACCAAGAAGATAGTACGCATTGCCGAGATTACCACAGGTTCTTCCAACAGCAGCACGATCTCCAAGTTCTGTCAGTATGGTCAAGTTAGCTCTATCAAACATTAATAATAAATCAAAAGTAATCAATTTGCAAAAAAACACAAACTTCAAAATCTTACAACAAAATATTAAGAAAATCAAAACTAAACATGCAAATGACTGTATTCATTATAAATATAAATATGACTTAACAGACAAGTAAAAATGTTAATAACAAACTCAGTTAACAAATTAATATATTTTGTTTCTCAATACGCATAAGTATAAAAACAAATATGCTTTCACTTATCACGATGAAGTTGAAAAGGTTTCAAGTATCTATGCATTTGGCTGTAAAAAACCGTTGACCATTTCTGCCAAAGTAAATGTTTGTGAAGATGGAGAACAATAACACGGTCCAAAAGGTACCATAAAGATGCTTTGACACATGGTGCAACACTGAACGTGCCAAATTCGTGATTAATTTACCGGAAAATCCAAAAATCTTACCTGTAGTAGTCAATTGCTTGATTTAAAGTCACCTCAGCAAACACAGGATACTGGCCCAGGTCACCATAATTATGGTGGCCCACTTTCTGTGCTTTACTAAGGAAAATGTTACCAAGATTATACAAGGCACGAGCTTCACCAATCTACAGCACATAATGAACAATGTACACCTGTACTATAACATTACAGAAAATATTCTTCATCAGTTATGAATCAAGCAGTACACATTTCTTGTAAAGAGACATACTGCATAATATCCTAATATGAAGTACCGTAATGCAAATATGTATACCACAACCAGTATGCAGTAAATGAATATGTAAGGTAATAAAGGTTAGCAACTACAATTTGGACTTGACCACGGTGTTGACGACATGAATTATGGCAACTGGCAACTCTGTTAACTCAGAAAAATTCTCTAGTCACAGAATATATGCATGCTGCAAACTTTGCACATGCCTTCTAAAGAAGTTTTCAGCAGAGAACTGGAACTCACTAACTTAAGCTGAACATCCTGGCATTAAAATTTTAAACCACTTGTAAACCTTTTTCAAAAAAGAAAAGATGCCAAGATACTCTCTTCCTGCACCTGCTCGTTCTGCTCTATCTCTTGTCTCTTTTCTGTCTCAAGTTAAGATTTACCTTTTTCAGTTGTCTTATCCACCACAGGCCGCCTCTATGTTTCAGTGAACTGGCTTTTAGGGATTGACCTAACTGCAGCTTGATTTTGGTGTGCCATCGGTTGATGCCTCATGCATTAGACACCAGCACCATAGAAGATGCTTATTAATAATAATTATAATACTATTTCCTTGCCGAGGTGAAGGACTTGAGTGCTTCCCTTACATTCGCTAGTTGATTATAGAAGACTATACTTAACACTATCTTCCAGTTTTGCCTAAAATGAATGGCTTTCCACAAATCTAAAGTAACAAAACACCATTATTACCAAAATTGGAAGAATAAAGCACATAAACTGTGAAATGACATTTTATTGAATAATTTAAAAATATAATAGTCAAACATGAAATTAACAAGAAATATTGAAAATTTATCCTTACCCTGTCTTTAGATTCTTGAGATATGCTAAGATGATGCTTGCAACAAGTAACTGCCTCGTCAAACCTGCCCATGATCTTCAGGGTATTGCCAAGGTTTCCATATGCTTTGGCCCTGCCAGTCTTGTATTCCAGAATACTATGAGAAAGATTTCGTAACACACTTAATTCCAAAATACTATAACAAATATTCCACAAGTGCAAGCCAAAAACCAAATCAATGTGCCATTACATCATTAACAACCAATACATGTTTCAATAAACCAACATGTAATAAATATCAAACTGGCAACACCCCTTCATGAAAAATATAGTTTATAGCATAATAATTTGAAAATGGACTTAACATTCTGCTTTATGCAACTTCAGTAATAATATAATGTCATGCATTACAAGTAAGTATTTGACATGCTTCAAGGCTACTTTTGAAAGCATCCAAAGAGGAGAGGTTCCTATTTAGTTCCTAGTACAAGTAAATTGACATTTTACCCATCTGGTGTTGGTGACACATGACAGAAATAATACAAAGTAAAAGATAATTTCACCAACTCTTTGTGCACCAGCCTTAAGAACTTCAAAGACTGCTAGTTGCGATAATACTGAGGTCAGCAATTTAATGATAGATATCTGGCCAACAAGGTTGCAAATAAATACCAGTAGCTGGACAGGTAGTAACGAAACTTGATTTTCATATTATTGCATGATTTTTCACAATCAAGGATCGCAACAGCTATCAAAATCAGGAGAGGTTAGTAGGACAATACAGATAGTGCATATGATCAGCATAGATCAACCATCACATTGTGACAAGATGGTGGCCCCAAGGACCTCAGCTGCAAAATAGACATGTAAACTCACTGCTTCTTATTTATTACATTTTCATAACAATAAACTGTAGTTACCTGTTGATTGACAGATCGTATTTATGGAATCTCAGTGCTTTTTCATATTCCTGGATGTAGAAATATGCATTGCCCAGCTGACTGTATATGGCACTCAGCAGAAGCAGATCATCTGTTCCCACTTGGAGAGCCATTTCAAAATACTCCACACCTTTCTGGCACTCTCCCATTTTACAACAGCACTCTCCTTGAAGTGCTAGTTCAAGACATGTTCTACCAGAGTCCTCTGTGTTACTCATTTCTGAAGTATGTACAAGGTAACATTGGGTTAATGCTTGACCTCAAGGCACAATCCGTAGGATCTAGTGCATGTCATATAAATGAATCAAAAAAACACAAAACCAACCACACTGGGAAATAAACATAACATATATATATTAAAGCACAGATGAATATTGATTGGGCTAAAAGCATCCATAGACAAGAGATTCCAACTTAGTTCAGAGCACAAGTTCACTGACCCTTCTAAGTGTTAATGACACATGACCCCAACTTTTAACAGGGAAAATGAAGATGTTTCTTCGATATTACAGGGCACATGAAGATGTCTTTCACTACCTAACTAGGCATAATTTTGCAGGCTGATGAACTGACAAAGTTCATCATGAAACTGCACAAAATCCAAGAGGATCACATGAAAAACACTTCAAATGTTGACAATGAACCAAGACATACCTGGTAGTCAAATGTGCAAAAGTGGCTCAGACAAGTCTCAAGACAGTAAGTCAAAACCTCAGAAAGACAGAGCACCAATGCCAGCCTTCAACACACAAATAGCCATGTTTGATTTTCAGTTGACCAAAGGACGATACTTAGTTACACAAAATAGTTTGCAGTAACTAATTATATGATGTACGTGCACAGAATGTTCTCATTTGCAGCAAGATAACAAACAGGGCTATGAGATATTTGCTCTGCATTCTAGAATGGCCTAATTCCAAGGAAAGCCAGGTTTCATTAATCATAGTTGGTGAAAACAAACTAATTCCAGCTGCTCGTAAGCATAAATAATTAAGAATTATCTTTTATATGGTTTCCTTTACTGACTTCCACTCAAAGGATATTATCAAGCACTAGAGTTGCTAGGTTACCATTTTGAAGAAATAGCAGAAACAGAAACTGTAATTTAACATACCGCCTATTTGCTCAATAATAAAAGCACCTAACATGGACGACTACCCTTTACCGTTCGCATAGACAAACCATGAAATGACAGCTACAGATGATGATTCTAACTGTTGACGCACCGTTACCATTCGTTGGGTACCAAACCAACCACCATAGCTCATGTAAAATGTTTTAATCGTAATCGCAAGCTCGAGATTTCTACAACCCAACGAAAGCCAAGTCGCGAGAACCAGCTTACTAGACTATAAGATCTAGTTAAACAAGTAGACTTCACCTGCATCAGACAATCGCATAACCGTGCGCTACATATTACAAAAGAGCAAAGCCATTATAAAATCCAAGGGATGAAATGATGTATACAGAAGTCACAGTCATTTGTTCACCTTGTTAAGAATACAGTAACACCAATGGTCACTATGTAAACTGATATGTGCTGCAAAGCCACACCGTGCTCGGGTTTTCCAACTAACCGCAAACTTTAAATAAACCAAAACTAATAATATACTTAAACAAGATGCAAAATAGGTTGTAATTTCCAGGTTAAACAACTTATTTTTTGCACTTAGTGGTGGATTTTAAAGTTTGTTTCCGTGCGCATCACTTTTCCAATACATAGACACAAGATCCTAGATGGGACGAATAGGAACGCTGAAAATCGAAACTGATTTCTGATGCGTTTTCGTAGAAGTATGTTGAAGTTTGATGTTGGAAAATGCATATTTTAAGCTTTTATGTTCCAGTTTTGTGTTCAGGTGGCGACAAAATTGTTAATGACTTCTATTGCGTTTCTATTAATAGTGTAGTTTAGTTTGAATACTATGTGTATACAGGCGCTGTAGAAATCTCACTTTACGATTACGATCGTATTCATAAGCTCGAGATTTCTACAGCACCCAACTAAAACTAAGTTGCGGGTACCAGCTTATTTGGGTTTTGGCGTCTTCATAATGGTCGTGGCGACAACACGTGAGGTTGTGATTTTTCAGAGCTTCTTTGTTACGCTTTAAATAAATTTGGCAAAGTTGCCGATGAGAAAATTAAACTGATAGTTCTGGATTTCTACTTGGATAAAGAAGTTAACCAAGATAAAATTCTTTTGCACAAACGTCTGGAACAGTTAAAGCAAGATCTTTGGTTAAAGCACAGATTCTTATATTTATATAGTATATGTGGTTAAAGTTAGATTTACTGCACCGAGAGGATGGGCGATAATAGGGCGTATAAAGACCGACGATGTTTTGAGTTGCTGAATTTAATCGTAATCGTAATTCCGAGATTTCTACAGCGCTCAACGAAAGCCGCGCCTCGGGGACCAGCTTATTGAATTTAGCCGACGAAAAGCTGTTGATGAATGAGCTGCCGGTTTGTCCTACGCATATTTTCGAACGGGTGCCGAATCTGAAACAGGAGGATCTTGATATTGGTTATCTTGTCAAAAAATGTCTCGGCTATTGAAGACTGTCTCTCAAACTGCTGTCCACCGCGGGGACAATGGTATACAAGGGCAAAGATACACAATAATGCCCAACGCATCAACCAATTGTGATATCAACATGTAAACATTGCGAACTCCTTACTTTTTGCTGGGCATATCGCAAATTTCACTCCACTAAGACAGCTCATTTCTCTGTCATCAATGACAGCCTGCACCATGAACAGTGGCAGAGTTACTGCACTTGCTCTTCTTGACCTATCTTGACTCGCTTGCTTTGGTATGGGGTCGTCCATAATGGACATCTGCAAAGAGGGGATGGAGGGATCACCCAGATGGGGAAAAGGGATGGAGGTTTTGCCCGATGCGGACATCTACATCTAAATTTGGTTCATAGTTTTTTTAAACCACAAAGCAGACAGTCTGTATTGTGCTGGATCTAATTAGTCCCTTTGCTGGATTCAAAAGTATCAAAATGGTAGCCTGGTAGCACCATTAGCCATGCAAGATCATCAGGATAGCATAACCTAGGCCTCAGTACTTGCTGTGTAGATGTCTGCAAAGCGTGTGGGAAGGGTGATGCCAAATGCAGACGAAGGGAGGGTCCAAATTAGGTAATATTTTGAGGAATCCTTTATGGAAAACCCCTGTCAGTTTTGTTGCCTGTCCTTTATATAGCAGAACAGATACAATCCCCTTTTGCAAATGTCCACACTCCAGCAAAGTATTAAGGCCTAGATGACCTGAGGCATCCTGTTGGCCACAGATCCAGTCTCTTTCTTCTTGTGCAATATCTCGACTACTGCGCTCTGACTGCAGCCAACTTTTTCGCTATATGTATGGTGGAATAGCCTTCCTTATACTGACACATGCTTTCACTACTGCATAGCAAAAACCTGCATTTCTTCATGTTGGATATCGACATTCAGCTTCCGTGACATTTACTCAGATGAATGACGCCAAGCTCGTGTTTTATAGTGCCCGCCTAGAACAACACTGCTACATGACTGGTTAACAAATTGATTGGCCAGAATTGCACAGATGTGATCGGTTAATTTCGATTCACTTTTGCTGCTGGATCCATCATTATCGAGGTGGCAGTATTTGGCCGATAACCGATATAGATACAGTGCAAGTGACCTAAACTGTTTGATTTTCTGAGAAGCATAATTGCTGAATAAAATATGCAACTGAACCCTTCGACTGTCACATAGAAGCAAGACATAAAGACCAAAAGCATAACAACCACATAGCTGGTTGCCTGTTCCAGACTTTTGCACACAATAATTATGTAATAACATGACATTATTTTTAAGGGACCATTTGTAAACCACAAAAATTATTGAAAGTAAATAAGTAAGGAAATAAATTAAATAAATTTAAATAAATTAATTTATAACATTTTAATTTGTGCTTGTTATTCGAGTTTATCCAAGGTTCTCTATTTTCTCGACAGTGGCTTTGTGTTTGATTTTCTGAGAAGCATAATTGCTGAATAAAATATGCAACTGAAAAGTCAACATATCAAAATACACATCAACATCCAACAATAAACATGGCAGTATAAACACACGTGTTGTTTTTGCAATTTCCAACCAGTCTGAATTTGCTGTCTTCCTGGCTGTTGACATTAACCTTCCTTTGCTTTATTACGTCTCTAAAATGGTACCCACTTGAGTCAAGAGATCCTTGATAAATGAAACATCAGCAAACATTGTCTAAGTCAGTGTAACAGAGTGGAGATTTTTAATCTTCTCCCAATTCAAGTTCACACGAAAATACACATTAACATCCAAACAATAACATGGTACTACATATGCATGTGTTATTTTTTCAGTTTGCAACCAGCCTGAATTTGCTTTGTCTTCTGTTTTAAATTCGTACATTAAATTTGTCCTTTGCCTGTCTAGTCACTTCTACAGTCCATACTGAATTCATTAGAACTATTCCTTTTTCTATTACATTTTGTTGTCAGCTGCTATCATACAAATCAGTGGGAGAACTTTCACATAAAAATAATTTGCAAAATATTGAATACCACCCAGCACATTAATTTACAGTTACAACAGCAACAAAAGTATCATAAGACCACTGTTACACCTAATTATGGCTTCAACCACCTAAGAAAACTATTCACAACTTGACTCTTGGCTATGAATTCATTCGTTTATAACCGTCTCAAGGTTTACAGAATTTGTCTTCAACTCCATTTGATTTTAAACAGAGTTCGAATCTTGTGGGACATGCAAGGTTACTCAAAACCTGCAGCTTATATATACACGCTCCAGCACAAAGACAACCTGCAATTCTGCAACAAGAATGCTACAGTAACACAAGATCAATCCAACTGCAGCAGCAAGCTGCTGATCCCTGGCAGTTATTGAAAAAGTCAGTATAAAATCATCTATGATTCCAGTTTCTCTGTATGGTTCTGCAGTCCTGGTTTCAAATCTTTGTTGTCCTGTACGCAATCAGTCTGCAATGGGTCGTAAGAACTCCACAGCAAATGGAATACTGTTTCTGATTCTTGTATAGGCAAAGTTCAGCGAATGCTAACCAGAATGCAGTTATGCTTGTGAATGTGAATTGAAGTGCTGCGCTGAATGGCTAAGAAAGGCTAGATGACCTTTTGGACATTTATTGGCATAATGACCTTTCTCACCACACTAAACAAAAAACAAACAGCTAATTAACATCAATAGAATATGAGAGTTTACAATTTCATTAAATACAAAGAAAATAGTAACAGAATTACAAGAAATTAGGTTGCATAAAAATCTATTAAATCCTCAAGCAAATATTAAATTTTTTTCTGTAAGCTTCATTTTCAACTACATTATAAACTCATTAATGTATAAGAGAAGCCTTATTCCTTAGCTTTCTTTATGATAATCCTCAGAGTCAAAATTCCATTGACAAAATACCAAAAGTTAAGCAGAAAATTCAGAAACTGAAAGTATTACACCCACCTTAAAACAAGTCACTTGGTCAAGCGGTCGAAGTTCATGTTTTAGACTTAAGTTGGGTCGTGTAGAAGGTGCACCATCGGGATTGGTGGCACCTTGATCTCTTTTAAGGGATGGTATCAGCTGTGGACATGCAATAGCTTTGTGCCCTACTTCACTGCAGAAGTGGCAAACAAAATTAGCTTTCTTGGCCTGCGACATCTGGGCCTCCTGGGGCAAGTCAAACCTAGGGCTACAAAACAGAGATCAAATAAAGAATTATTCTTGGTATTTTTGTCACACAGACCAGTCAAAAACAGCTGCTTGAAGTGCAACTGTTTTACTCTCGCATTAAATACAACAGCAAGAATATCAGGGTTGGCAACTTTTTGCCACGGAAAAACACTCTTTGGCAATAATAGTTTTTGCTGGAAAAATACTTTTTTCCACATTAAAATTTAGTATTATTGCTTCTCTCAAGATTTAAAATGTGAACAATCAAACAGATACAGCATTTTTGCTATTGTCAGGACTGAGTTTCATTACTTGCATCTGTGCTCAGCTTTTGGTTTTATTGTACACCTGCTCTTCATCCCCAGCAAGCCCTGCTCCTAACAAATGCATATTTTCTAACCTTAGGCTTAATCATAACAAAGAGTCTAAAGAGGCAATGAAACAGCAGCAAAGCCCATGTTCTGTTATCAGATGATTCATTGTACTCATGCATCAGATACCGATGACAGAGTACTGGAGTTACAGATGAACTAGACAATCACAGCATGCAAAACAACACTTATAGTATTGGTTGGCATGTTGTGACTGTCAGTTACACTGACTGACTGACAACTTGATAACAATCAGAACACGATTACCATTCACTAGTTTGACATAACTTGCTGTATACTGGTCATTTGTAATTTTGTGTTAATACTACTGCACAGGTACTGATGAAAGACATAAACATTGAGTCATTTCATTCTTTCATAGCTGGATTAATCCACTTTCTGTTTTGGGTTATATTTATAGCTAGAATTACACTGTCGTGGTTTTCTGTACAGTACAATCTAAAGACTAAAGAAGACTAGGAAAGTGAAATATAACTGGGAAAGACGACAGTGATGCATTTATTGTATTTTGACTTCAAGAAAATGTTAATGAAATGCTGTTCAAGAGTATAGGCATACTATAGAAGCACCTTCTGGAAAGCAAACAATTACTCAAGTCAAAGTAGAGCTTGCAAATTTAATAATTTCACACAGAGTCAAATGCACCATAATTTTATGTTTAGTTTCATTAGTCTTTAGAATCTGTCATGGTTCCAACAACTGCAGTCTGTGAGTTTCTGCACAAGTTTTGCCAGTTTTAACAATTTTTTTCTGCCATCCTGACAAAAATACTTCTTGCCATTGCAAATTGCCAACTCTGAATAAATAAAATAATACACTTCTCAGTAACATGATGCACGTTCCCAAGCTAGCTAATTTACAAGTTAAAATAAATGCAAAGAAAAATAATCAGAATTTTAAGTTTTAAGCTACTACTGGGTGCTCTGCAGTGGTGTCAGGTTAAAATCTAGATGAGGGCAAATCAGATATTTATAATAAAATCTCTGTGCAATTTTCCAATAATTTAAGATATAGTTGTGCAGGTTATACAAATGAAATTATGCGTAAGCAAATACTACGACATTTTAAATATTTACATTTTAAAAAGCTAGAAAGAAGATTTTAATCATGGTTCTTTTTGTCATACAAGTAAGTACCATGGGTAACAGCTGAATTGGGAGTATTTTATAATAAGTTCAGTATAATAGTTTAATACAAAAAGCAGGGCACTAGTGGGAACAATTCAAGTTAACCGGATTTTGTCTTAACTGTTTTTTCAACCCCAGTTTTTTAAACTTTCTAATACATGTATATACAGTACTGTAATGTGAATACAAAGAACGCTGGGTGCAGCAGTTGGCATACACACACTGAAACAAACTACAGAAGACTACACAAATTCATAATTCTTTCCTACAGTGTAATTACTTTAAAAGATAACAAAAATAAACTTATAAAAATTTAAAGATGTTATTTTTAAAATCTAAGTTAATAAAAGTTAAATCCTACACTGAAAACATTGTCGTGCTTTAAAAGATGAGTCATAACAAAGACTTCTTGCAGCCCAGATTACAGTGATGTCTATTAATAGTACTGTACTGACAGCTTCTGCTGTTGGCCTATAGCTCATGGCAAATTGGGTGTGACTTCCGGTTAGAGCAGAAAGGATTTGCGCATGCATACCTTTGCCAAATTTGTCAACTTTTTTGATTTTTTTTAAAACCCGGTCTGTGCATCAAGATATAATGATGCCAATCGTTTAAAATATCACTTAACTCAAAGTCCCTCTACAGGGTTTAAATAATTCATTCACTGTTGCTGAGAAATTAGTGTTTGAACGTAGATCATGCATCACATTGTGTTCCTAACTGTTGACTAGTACAAAATTTCTTGCAGTACCTATATGAAAATTTTCTTTTTAAACTCCCTGTTCTATGTAAAGTTGACAGCTTACTGTACATATTTGCAGTTTGGACCATCGAGACAAAAACCACAAAGGTAATTGAGGCACATTATTTTTCTCACATGTCGATTTTTGCAATTAGCACCTACAAAAGAATTCAAAACACTTTAATCTGGAGCATCTAGAAGCATTCACTTAATCATTCTGCTGAATCATAAAGAATATAAATTCTGTTCAGGGAAAGAAAGCTTCCTTTATTCACAATTTCAAATCATAGTCTTGATCAGAGTACCAAGAAATAATTTCATTAATACAACCTTGGCACTATACTGGATATCACACATGGTAGTGCAGCTGATGTTAACAGCTTTATGGCTTTAGTATATTATGGGAAATGGCATGTTCTACTCTACATAAATCAAAACCCCTATACTGATTGACTTAAAATTTGATTGGAGTGATTACGTTGCCTGGATCTCCTCTCAAGAAAAGTTTGAAAGTGATTAGATTACCGGTGGTGCTCGGACCAACATCCAAACTACTGACCCAAAACACTATTTTTAGTTAATGATTTTTTAGTTTGTCTGATACTTCCAGAGCTCCCCTAGAACCTACACACACAACTGACAGACTTTTGTGCACTGTGGCTCAATCAATGCTGCTTGGCGCAAAGAACAAGGATGATCATGAGACCCTTGAGGCTGGGACCGAGTAACAGCCCCAAGATCAAGACGAAACCGAGACATTCACCTTACAGACCAAGACGTGACCAAGATCGAGATCTTGGGTCTCCGAAATGAGAACATGACCTGGGAATCCTGAGACAAGATGTTTGGCCTCTGAGACGAGACCAAGCCTGAGACATCCATAAAAGTGTAATTTATTGTCAGCACTCAGCAGTTTCACTACTGTTTTAATTTAAGGCTATGTCGCTTTCTGTTTTAAGAGGTTTCAGTGATTTTGCAATAATTTTATAATTTACTTTGTTATAGCTATGTTCTTATTTCGTTTTTTTTTTGTTACCTCCAGTCTTGCAGAGTAGTAAGCAACTTAGTTAAATAATATTAAACCATGAAGATAAACTGACAGCAAACACAGAAACCATCACACAAGGTTGTAGGCTTTCACTTATGATGGGGCTATGGCATAAAGTCATCCAGCAATCCAGAAATCAAATCAAAGCTGAATTAAACAGAATGTAAACAGGACAGACGATGTCAACATCATTGATTTCCACTGGTGCCCCTGATCAATTTATACTACTGGTATACAGTTAGCAACTTAGAACCAGCAGTCTCCTACTCTGTCAAAATCAATCATTACATTTATAATCATGAACATTGTTGATACTCAGTTCCACATGCCAAGTAGATAGAATTATTGTTGTGGTTATTATTATTATTGTTATACTGGCACAATAGTAGGCTATGTTGTATTGCCCAAAAGACCCAACAGGCAAGACCAAGATGACACCCTAGACATCATACCCCAAGACCAAAACGAGACCCAAGATGTTTTGCCTGGAGATGGAGATGAGACCAATAAGACAGCCAACCTGTCTGAGATGAGACTGAGATGTGACATTAGGTACATCTCAAGACCATCTCAAATCCAAAACTTCAAGACCAAGATTACATCCCAGGTAGTTGGAGTTTTTCTCCAGTTTTTGGAAAGGTGACAAGGTAGCCATTACTTTGAGCGCTCGCCTTGTAATGCGCAGTGTGCTAGTTCCAGCCTCCCTGAGATGATTACAGTGTGGTGACCTTGAGCAAGTCCTTCACGCACAATTGCCCAGAAACAACGATTAACGCTTTGTCATTAACAAGTGGGCTTAATAAACACAGAAACAATAATAAAAATTTACAACTGCCAGTCATGCCATTTACTAACCATACTGACACTGAGGAGGTGGTTCTTGATTTTACTCCAATCACGCATCATCTATATGATGTAATGCCTTAGAATAACCACTCTTAGGAAGCCCTAGACATGATAATTAATTGCCTTTCAATCAGTAATGCTTTTATACTGTGACCAGTTATAAGCCATCCAGTCAAAAATGTTTAAATGTTGACGAATAAATTGCAAGGAATGGCAAGGCATCCAAATGCAGGTAATGAAATGCAGCAAATGACAAGGCTAGGGAATGGGTTTAATCAGACAATTATCCGTTGTAAACAAATAGTTCAGATGACGATTCATGAGCCGAGGATGTAGGAGAAGCAATGTATTATTAAACTGTCCACTTTCTTTACATTAACACAGCATATGAACAAATTGTAATATTAAAAAATGTGAATGCCAAACTGAGCAATTATTATCTAGTGCCAGTCTAAGCCCTGACTGCCACCCCAGAAATTCTTTAGTCTAACTACATCTTACAAGGCAGCAACCTCAACGCATACAAAAAAATAGGCAAGTCTCAGGAAGCTATACTGTTAAAAAATCCAAAATTATATCTGATAAAATAACCAGGTGGCTGTGATCTTGTCTGCAATTCTGTTCAGATCTAACAACCTAGATAGTAAGACCTTACCAAACAGCAACAATCTAACTCTAGAAATGTTAAATCAGTCAAAATACTTGCCATGTCGACAAAATCCTCTGTCATACCAAGCACACACTTTAATTTTCTGTTCAGGGTCGATATGCAGAAATGGACATTCTTTATTTCCACATTCACCTAACAGACAAAAAGACAATTAATAAAATGCACATCCAAACTTCACTTAATATACATATCTCATTAAGTTTAATAATTACCCATATTCCACTGACCAGCAATAACTAAACTTTCTCATTACAGACCTGTGTTTATTCAAAAAGAAATTAGCACAAAATTATCAAACAACTGCTCACCGATGTGCGATTAGCTATAGGTTAATAAAGAATATACTTACATGTGGATTTGCTAAACTAAAATAAGCAACCATATTAACATTATGCCTTTAAAATACATGAAAACAATATTCAAAGAAGCATAAGTTTACACATGTACTTGAACAATAGTTTTAGATTTTTATGCACATATTCCTTAGAAGAAAAGGCAAATTTAGCATCCCTAAATTACTGCTCCTTAAATATAAAGAAATTTCACTACAGTCACTCATGTTTCATAATACTGCATATCTTATCTGCACGTGAAGGCTTTTCCATCCTACATTGAATGAAAATGTATTTCTAATAACTGCCCAGTTGAATATACACTTGCTAGAGCTTAAGAACATTCTGAAGTACTGCAACTATGAAAATTCACATAAATCTGAAAAAATATACCTTTTTTCACTGAACATTGTCCTAAAATCTTGAACAATGAACATTTGACTTTATTTACAGTCAAAATTGGGACAAAACTCACCTGCACCTGTGGATTATAACAGTAACACAAGAAATGAAATACATGAAAATACTTATTAATTTTATATATAATGTCTTACCAAATCGCGAGTAGAAGTAGCACTCTGGCATTTTTGTCATGTCATATTCGTGCAGAAATTCACAGTTATCACCTTTCTTGCAAAGACCTCGCAACCAGTGTTTGCAGACAACTAATCGTTCGCCTCGAACATGACGAAATGGACACGACATGCTTTTGCTACATGTTCCAGACAGGAAATATGTGCATATCGCAGATCCAGACTCTAATATAACAAAACAGTCATGCTGGAAAAATGTAAGTTCAATCATCAGTCAGAGTAAGTACATCTGCATTATTTCTAGACATATACCGATAAAGGATCGTCAACATATGAACATCAAATATTATTGTTATGAGCATAAATCACAGTACTCTTTTTTGGAAGATACATATTTCAAAACATCACTAAACCATCAATCTACTCTGGGGTCAAGCAAAACACATGTTTTAATAATGTTATCAGAAACTATTTAATATAACATACTTAGGTGAGGCAGTCCAAAATCACTTGCATTGAACACTTGGATGTGCAGCCTTGTTTATGTACTCTTCATAGAATACCGTGCAGTAGTGTTACAGAACACTGATAAAGTACTGATAGTGGAAAGACAAAGTAAGTTTATGATATATTAGCTAAAACACGCCACTTGGGTCCAAGGCTATCAAGAGAAGCTAGCAAATCATTCCAAACAAATTCCTGTTTTTTTCACATAAGGTCAATACAGTCACGCAGATGATGTAATACACCATTTTAACTTTTGCCCACCACATGTGCAATTTTGTGACAATAACTTTCCACGCACACCTGAGGCACAGATTTGTGACAATACAAGTGTCCTTATTAAAGCTGTTCTGTTGGTAATAGGGAACAAGCATTCTGTCTAAGTAAATAATTTCATGCTTTGATTTTGCCATTGGTTCCTTGTGTTTATGTGCAGTATTTGTCAAAATATATAAGGTGAAAAGTTTTGCATTCATGTTCGGGACTGTGATGACAAATAAAACAAAGTCTGGTGTATGGTTTTTGGTAATTCAAAGCTGAATGAAGAGTTAATTTTGGATTTCATACATTTACAAGTAGCAGGACCAATAGTACTGTAAGTGCCTATCATACTACTGATTTATAGAACTTTTCAAATGATAATGAAAGCAATGCCATCAACAATGTGGCATCACCTAGATTAGAGTGTTTGCCAGCTGCTGATAAAGGTTGGTCAAAAAATTCTACAAAAACTTGGCTTGCCCATTGATATGATAGATTCATCAGCGTTAGATATAGTTTTATAGTTTTATAACAAGAATCACTGGCCCAGATTATCCCTGAAGCTAACTGGGACCCTAAGAATTACCAATTGACAAGTATGGATTAGTCAACCAATCTCCTGAATAGTATATTCAGAAAACATCCTGAAAAGTTAGATTTGCACACATAACTTTGTTTTCATTTATAAAATAGATTTTGAGGATCCGGTGGAAATTTAATTCAGGGGATTGATGTTTCAATGATCTGCTACGCCTGTGTGTGCGGATGCCAGTTTGCATGTTGATCGTGGCATATTTCAGAGATTTGAATCTATCTAATCTAATCTAAGAACTTCTATAGCACCACAGTAATAATGCTCAAGGCATCAGTCGATGGTCGCTGCTAGGCAAAATCATCGTCCAAGACAAATTCCATGGTGAGTCTAGGTCGAAAAGCCAAAGAGGAGTCCAGAAGACACTGAGACAGCCTACGCAGGAAATGAGTTCAGGAAGAGGTGAGTTTTTAGTCGACAACTGAAGGCCGAAACAGACTTTGCCGAGCGAACATTTGCCGGAAGACAGTCCTAGTGTCTAGGGCCAGAGACAGACAAGGCACACCTGCCAAGAGCAGTTCTTGTCCACAGAATAGTCAGACTTAGACAGCTAGAAGATCTAGTTGAGTAGAGGTAAGTCTTGGGAGTCAGTACAGAGTGAAGATAGTGAGGTTGGCTGAAATGTAGAGTTTTGTATACAATTAGTCCAGACTTGAACATTATGCACTTTTCTATGGGCAACCAAAGCAACGATTTTAGGATTGGTGACATATGCTAATATGTTGGAGTGATAGCTCTTGCCAATGTATTTTGAACTCTTTGACGCGTCATCAAATTAGCTTTTGAAATGCCAGTAAGAAGCGAACTGCAGTAGTCAAGACGGCTGGAGGCTAGGGCATTAGCCAAACAAACCAGGGCAGAGGAGGGAATGTGGCTCCTAATCGTACGGATATCACGAACGTGGAAGTGGGCAGACCTACATATAGAATTAATATGAATCTCGGGCTAACACGGTCTGTACACGGGGATCTTAAATGGTGTGGCACTCATTCAAACGGGCAGCGGCGTGAAGGATCTCACCGATCAATTCATTGGAAACGAGGGCCGAAGCCATAGGGCTTAGCTTTCGCTGGGCGCCGTAGAAATCCCGAGACTACGCTTAGGGTCGCTAAGGAAAAACATGTACATTTATATTTAAACTTACTGTCCATCCCGTGAAACGGCAACGGTTGACATCCTAACTGCGTCTCCAAAGCATTCTCGATATTAAAAGTTATGTGATCAACGTTTGCCACTAGCGCTTCCATTTCAAAGTTAAACAACTGATTAAACAAGTCGTTTTGACTCTTACGACTTTTATTTTCGCTAATCTCACAACGCTTATGCTCTTTCAACTTCGGTTCTTGTTCGTGTACTCTCTTCTAACTGAAAAGAAAATTGTAAGTAAGTAATCTTGATGTAATTCATTCTTCATTGTGATTGCAATCGTAAACTCGAGATTTCTACATCGCTCAAAAAGGCCTAATCACGGGAACCAGCTTATTTACAGGCGCTCAGTCAAAACAAAATCAATAGGCAGGAAGAGTCAGATTCCTCACAGGAGTCAGATAGGTAGGCAGTTAGACGGAGACGCTATATAGTGTTTGGAAATGGAGAGGCAAGATTATTATTATTATTATTACTTATGATCTCTCGGGGTTTATTATTATTATTATTATTATTATTATTATTATTATTATTATTATTATTATTATTATTATTATTATTATTATTATTATTATTATTATTATTATTATTATTATTATTATTATTATTATTATTATTATTATTATGAAACAAATCTATTGTGTCACTTCAATTATGATATAAATCTATTGTTGCTGGAGCAACTAGAGCTGCTGTGGCGTCCTGGTTGGCACACTGGAAACAGGTCGACTAGCTGCACCTCCGAATCGCGTGATCTTGTCTTTAAGCGCCGTGGTGAAGAAGCAACCCTGAGTTAGCGGTCGCGTAAGTGTAGAGCGTTCTGTGGGCGTTTCTTCGATGGGGCGCAAGAACTTCCGGTGTGGATCGGACGAACATCCAGCACCACCAACTCCCTCCTCTTCATCGCCGTCGTCGTCTGCTTCGAAAGCGCCTGCGTCGTGGGCTTCGCTGACCCGAGCGTCGACGTCTCCTCGACCTCGACCCGCCGGCTGACCTTCGACATTATTATTATTATTATTATTATTATTATTATTATTATTATTATTAATTAGCAACTTCTAATGCGCCAGTGTCTAATGCACAAGGCATCAACCGATGGCACACCAAAACCAAGCCACAATCAGGTCGATATCCAGGAGGTCAGTCCGCACGACAGAGAGGCAGCCTATGGTGGATAAACAATTTGAAACAGGTAAGTTTTAAGTTGAAAACGAAATGACAGGAGCGACTGAGCAGAACGAACAGACACAGGGAGGGAATTCCAAAATTTTGGTCCAGCAACCGAAAATGCTCGTTTACCAAGAACAGTTCTAGCCCAAGGTATGACAAGAGAAAGACAATCAGATGACCTTGCAGAATAATGGTAAGTCTGGGGAATAAGGATTGATTTCAGGTATTGTGGTTGGCCATAGTTCAATGTTTTATAAACCGTAAGTCCTAATTTGAAACAAATCCTTTGCTGAACAGGAAGCCAATGTAAAGATTTAAGCACAGGCGTTATATGCTCATATTTAGAAGTATTTGTTATGGCTCTAGCCAAGGAGTTCTGAACTCTTTGGAGTTTCTGCATGTTTGATTTAGTGATACCAACAAGAATGGAGTTACAATAGTCAAGACGACTGGAGACCAATGCGTTAGCTAAGGATATTCTGGAAGACATGGGGACATAATGCCTAATTCTGCGTATGTCTCGAATATACATATATGATGACTTACAAATACCATTTACATAGTTTGTGAGGGACATGGTTGAATCAAAAACAACACCCAAGTCACGAGCAGTATCAGTCATCTCAATCAGTGAATCACCCAGTTTTACAGATTTAAGCCATTCGAATTTCTTAAGTTGCTGAGGAGTGCCAAGCAGTATGTTTGGAAATGGAGAGGCAAGATAAATAAGGGGAAGAAGAGGAAGCTGGTTAGGACTTAGTTTTGTGAAGAATACCTGAGCAGAAATTGCAAGAAGTGATGTGTTGATGAGTTCTTATGATTGTTTTCTTTTATGAGACCTATTCCTCCATTACAAATTTAGTTATCCACTCCACTTTCACCTTTCATCTTGACCTGCAATCGAATCTGACCCTTCCTACTTATCGAATTTGTTTTGAATGAGAGCCTGTAAATAAGCTGTTTCTCACAACTTAGCCTTCTTTGGGCGCTATAGAAATCGCGAGTTTACGATATGCTTACGATCCATTCGTACGTCGCATTCCTCCTCTGTCTCTTTGTCAGACACCGATCCAGTGCATAGACATCATGAATCCAGTGCCCCTATCAATCCTACTCCCGCTACCTGGCCTGGCTAGCTAGGCCTACATTGATTAAACCTTACGTCCAGGCGCCTGTGACCGTGAGGGTGCCGGTTTGCGTCCCGGTAGTGGCTTATTTCAGAGATTTGAATCTCGGCCTTACACTATCCGTACAAGAGGACCTTAAAGGACGTGACGCTCATTCAAACGGGCGGCGGTGGTGAAGGATCTCACCCGATTAATTAATTTTAAAAATGAGCAGGGATGAGCCCTTATGGTCGCTATAGAAAAACGTGTACGTTTACATTTACCTTTACCTTACAGTCATCTCTGTTTTTCTTCTAGCCTCTGAATAGAAGTACATCACGCCTTGTAAATTCTCTTCCCAGCATATAAGGCGAACTAGGTCCTTAGTAGGGACTATTCCTACTTCTCAAAGACTGTGGCTCTGTCCTCGTTCCTATTATCAAGGAAATATTCAAAAATATTCAACCTTTCTCTCTCTACTGGTTACTTTTCCTGGCTTTTAAATATTCTCTTGTTACTCTCCTTCTAAAAGAGCAAATCTCGACAAAGAAAACCTGGCTAATTACCGTTCTATTCCTGCGCTTAGCTTATAGAAAATTTTGAGATTACGATTATATTCAGAATGGGTCGACCTGCGTTTAAACTTGATTAATTAGAACCAAATTTCAGAAGAGGACCGAAAAACGCAGCCGTAAGCTCTGCCGCAAACTTCACTTGCTTTGGTGTTGGTAAAATACGAAAAATGTGTGGTGTCGTGTTTGTGTTTTGTTGATAATGGAATCATTAAATGAAGGCTACAAAGTTTAAGTTAAACCAAAGTAAACATTGCCAGTAATTTATCGTTTTAGCATCCCAACTTAATTGCGCGATTACCCGTATCGTTTCACTGCATCCGTATGAAGTTGCTTCGGGAAGCCCAGGTTATTAACTGAAGCTTAGTCATACTTGAAAAAGCATTGAACACAACCAGAAAGTCTTCATCTAATTCATAGACTTCAAATATGCATTCGACAGCGTGTGGCACGGTGGAATGTAGAAAGTGGTCCAAAATGCAGTAATAACAGAGAAGCATCTATCACCGCCATATGGATGATGATCATGATCATGAAACCTAATGTAATTAAATCTCCAACATTTCTTAGCGCCAATCAACAGCTGCTGTATCAAAGCAAGCCTGCAATAGCCAGGTTGCTGGGTCAGTTTCGTTGCCAGGTCAGAATTTAGGTGGGGTTAGACTAAGGGAGACAACATGTTCCTAAGGTGCTATTCAAATCAGATTTGCCAGAGCCAGATTTTTTGGTATTTTTTCAGTTCCAAGGCTGAATCTGAAGGGTCAAGTGGAGAGAAGTTTCAACATTGCTAAAAGTTAGTTGCTTGTTATAAGATGCCTAAAACTATGGAAAAGCACTATATAAACATCTAGATAACATGTCTTTAAGCAAATCAGAATTGCAGTAAGGAGATAACACATTTCCAGGTAATTTTAGTTAACTGCCATTTGTGATCACCCTACTATGCTAGATTTCAAGAGAGATTAAAGCAATACATGTTACTGGGAGGACCCCAATAAATAAGTCAGTGAGTAATCAGTAAGAGGTTGCAAACACTCTCATATGCATCACCGAAACTTACCCGATTTTTAAAAGTATTTACATCAGTGAAAGTATTTTGAAAACATGGATTTTAATTTTTTATACATTTACACCCATAAAAGTATTCTGAAACCTCTATGTCGTTCTGTTACTGCGTACTCATTTGTTTATTGGGGGTCCATCTGACAGCCAATTAAAGCATTTTGAAAACTTGGATTTTAATTCTTGACGTATTTACACCAAAGTTTTCTGAAAACCTTTGTGTCATTTTGTTGGAGGTCCTTACATTACTGTGCAGTACTTTAATTTATCTTTCAGTGTGGGGTGGTGATATTATTTATAGTTAGGATGATCGCAAATGGCCGTTTAAGTAAAATTACCCACTTTCCATGTTACTTTATGATCATAGGAGGTCGTGTAGATTTATTAATCTATCGATTTGCAGGCCAGACAGAAATGTTGTTTATGAGCAGGTTTGCATGTATGAAGATAACGAACATTTTACTTAATTCTAAACTCGTATTTAGCCTGTCTCAGAAACCAGGTGTTTGTTTGCATTTTGCAGCAGCCTTTTTCAGTTGTAATAGCTGCTTAAGATGGATATAGTGCAGAATCTACGTCGCTATGACTTTCCTGAGTGCACACGAATGGCATTTGAGCAGCTTGCAAGCCTCCTTAACCATGGCAACACAGGAATACCAGGACTTGGAGTAGCAAATGAAGATCTTGCAGAACAGGTGGTTGCAGAGTTCATCTTTGGACTGTCGTCAGTAAAGTCACGGCCGCAGAGGGTAGGATTTGGCTTTTATTTCTGTTAATAAATCTTGTTTGTTCCATTTGTCTAAGAAACTATTGACCCTGTAAATGCTGATGGAGTGATATTTGCTTGAAAGAGGCCATTGCCCAGAAACTGTTTCACGAGATCAACGCAAAGCTCTATTTCTAGTTGAAATCTTTCAATCTGCGTGAAGAATCTCTTTGGTTAAAATAATAAAAAATTAGTTGAGGCCTCGATCCAAGTCTATTTACACTGTATAATGTATAGGACTTAGTTGGTTCTTCCGTTTGAGGCCTCATTTATATTTCTGTAACTTGTTATTAGGCCTAAGTATAAACTGAATGCTTGTAACATATGCATGCTCATGGTACATTTATGTACATGTGTATGTGTCTGTTCTTGTTGTGATCTTGATCTTTTTTCTGTAATGCTCCTCAGGAGGAAAAAGTAGCAGAATTATGTACACTGGAATTTTTTATTCACAGAAATTGATTTGTTATCAGAGTTGGAAAAATTATTTGAACATTTTCATATCTGAGCACAAAAGCACTTTGAAACTATGCCTTTTTAAGGCCAGCTTTTGTGTACTTCAATAATTGATTGTTATCTAATCTAATCAAATGACTTATATAATGGGAGGCATGGCCAGATTGCGCCAGGATCTGACCTTGTGATGACTCATGGCATCACACTACTGGCCGTACTAAAGTACATCCAGAAAATACTGGTAGTTCTGCTTGGATAAACCCATCTTTCAAATGGTTTGTGAGCATATGTTTTAAAATTTCTGTTGAAAACTTGATTTTAAAGGGTAATTTATAAGCAGTGTGTGCAAAAGTCTTGTTGACTGAACCATCAACCAAGAGGTCGGAGGGCAGATTAAATCCCCGCTAGGACAGAAAGATATTTGTAGATTTCTGTTCCTCTAGTGCCCTGCAGCTAAGTTTGGGTTTGGAGTGTCCAAATTCAGATGGTGGCCATGGATAGATTGGCTTTTGGATCAACCCTTGGTCACCACATACTGTGTCAAGTACCAACCATGAAGAGGTACCCATAAGTGGTTTCTGTGTGTATGCATCCATTCATTGGCTCATTGGCTTGGGGGTGTTAGCATCGTTTGGTTATGAACAAATACAATTCTTACTGGGCACAAAGGTCATGTGATTTATTCTAGAAGGTTTGCTGCTTTTGATAGGTTTAACACAAATGTTCAGCTGTAAACACACAAAAATTATCTGACATGATTACAAACTCTGTATTAATTCCTTGTAAAACTGGATAGGTATGTAGTGAGTGATGATGCATTTGACAGAAGCTGAATGCAATGCAAGAACTGCAGTTGGTTGACCTGATCCTCCAGTTCTACGTCCAGCACAAGGATGAAGCAGCCAAACATTCTGTCTTCAAAGCAATATTTGTTCGATGTTATGACAGTGAGCTGAAGCTGTCTGTCCTCACGAAAGTTATTTCTATGGCTGTTGGTGTTCAGAACTCTCATCTCCTGAATTCAGCAGCCATATGGATGCAAGTCAGTCTGCTTTCTTCTCATCTATTTTATTTTGCTTTGCCTGCATAATAGGCACCAGAAATTTGCCTTTTTGCCATATTACTTTAATATTAAACTTGCTTTTTAGAGAGCAATAAGGTGTTTTTTTAAAAGGGTTAATCTTATGTCAGGTATTGTACTGTGATCAGATTCATCCTATGCTCACTTCATGGTTATATCATTACTTCACATGTCTTCTGATTCCTGTCTGCACTGGCCGTTGGGTCGAGACTAAAAACTGGTATTTCTGATGTGTTCTACCTCATAGACTGCTTCCCTAACCGTGCTGATTCAGTTTATTCTTAGATCTTTTACTTGTTAGCAGCAATCGGTTGATACTTTGAATTGTATTACAAGGATTATTGGTAGTATTTCTAAATTTGTGATGTGCTTCATTGGCTGCATATTTCTGTGTGAGTCTGGTGATTCCAGAGGGTAATGTGCTACATAACCTGATGAGAAGGGGGTCAGTTGTTCCATTTCCATGTGCTTTAGCAATGCAACAGTGGACCTTTTCAGTGGTTGGGCCATCTACTTTAAATGGACTTCCTCTGGAGCCATATCTTTTATCTGGAGAAGTGGGGCACATTGTCAGGGTGCTTTTGTCATCAGTACTTCTGATGATGCATCCTTCTAAGTTAATATCTTCAAATTTACTGAATGAGTGGATAAATGATTGATAGTTCCAAGGTAATTATTATGGAAGCTTTGCCCTCACCAACACTCCACTGTTTTTTGTTAATGCATTAGACCTCTTGTTTGGGATAATTTACTTCAGGATATTCATATACAATCCAATTTAATTTGTTAAAATTTGTTGCACTGTTATTAGTATAGAAAAAATATGTGAGGATTATGTGAAGTAATCTTGCAATTGAATTGGTCAACTATGTTAATAAAAATTGTTGGTTCTTGTGGTGTTAAAGTCCAGTTGGGCTGATATTCATTTGACATTTTAAATTGATTTGATGTTATATACAGAGCATCCTAGTAAGTAAGATTTTGATCCTTTCTTGGTTTGCCATTTGTATCTCAGAAGCATCTGTTTAATAATAGCCTTAGGGAAGTGTGTGGTCCAGCTGTTGTAAACGGTGGTAAATGCTGATGCTGTCTGGTGAATAATACGAGAACAAAAAAGATAGTTTAGGAAAGGTGGTGTGCTGGGGTAAAGTGAAGAAGTAAAGTTACAGCTTTTGAGGAGCAACAGGGATTTTCCCAAGAAGAGACTTTTGGCAAACTAGTGCACATACACTGTTATGGAGCAGAGGCTAGTTCTTGTGTATTGCATTTTATAAGGTTTTTGTAGGCAGCAAGAAACAAAACAACTGAATGGCACAAAAAGCAGCTGCAGCTAATTGTATGCATAAAGTACAGTTGTACAACAAAGAAGCATTTACAAACTCACAAAATGTAGTTCCACTATTACATATAGTTTGATTTTATTTTCAGTCACAAGGGTGCAATTCTGATGTAGTGATGACAGTTGTGGCATCACTGATTCAGGATTACTGCAGTCTGGTGCCAGAAAGCATCTTGGCTCTCAAGGATTTACCAAAAGTATCTACCCATTTTACCTGTGCGATGATGACTGCCATCACGTATATTTATTCACTTCCTGGTTTGTAATTCATTTATTTGATTGTTTATTTCTGCATGTATCTATTTAGCTGATTATCTTGTATTGTTCTTTGTGCTTAATGTTTAGACATTGGATCATAATATTTTTTGGGTTTAATTTTGGAGGACAGTTTTTGATTTAACCACAGTTTCGTCTCTTTTTCCGTTGGGTGCTTGTGTTACTTGTGAAGTTTGCTACATAGATTGTATTGTAAATCCACATGCTGCCGCAATAGCTATAAGGTAAAAATGAAAGAAAAGTTTACCAGGTAAACGTGTATGTAATTTCTTTCTTTGTTCTTGATGTGAGATTGTGAGAAAACTTTCCAATCATTTACTAGATTCTGCCACCAAAAAGCCCATTATTTCAAGCCAGCTGCTGGAGCAGATGATTGATTGGATGACCTTTGACCCTCGGCTGGCTCTTACCTCAATACATCAGACACAGTACCTTCATTCTCAGCGCTCTACACTTTGGACGTCACCAACCAAACCCAACACCCAGACGCCCATTCCAGGACTGGTGCGCTGGTGTACTAAGGCACCGCTGATGATGGCTGTTCAGCGCAAGAAATCGGTAAACTATTTAATCTCACTGGTATCTAATTTTAAGATTTGAAACTTTTATTTATGGCATCATAAACTAGATACAGATTTAACTCACTAACTGAGCAGGCGTTTAACCAATGTGGAAGTTCTTTGAAGTGATATCAGTGACACAGAAATATGGTTGTTAGTATTTATGTTATAATTTGGCATTGCCCTGCCTATTTGTCATTTGCAGAAATTGTTTAACAATATCTGCAAACACAGAAATCGATTAGTATTAAAAGTATATAACCACATGGCTTATGTAATTGTCATTGTATTGTCATTAAACTGGTGGTGATCAATGAAGTTTTGTTCAGTTCAGTTCAGATCGCCGTCATCAGTTCTGGTGTATATTAGTCATCTCCATTCTTTTTAATCGTTGCTTATTTCCTTTCTGAGTCTTGCTATGTCCTAATTTATGTTTATGCAACGCAGTCTTGGCTTTCCTTGGCTTCTCTTTCCTTCGTATCTTGCATGCAGTGCCTTGTGTCTGATGAACAGTCCTTCATTCCACTTGACCTAACCATTGATTTCAGTGGGGCTCAGTAGCCAGTTGGTTAGAGTGCTCGGCTTGTAACATTGTGAGGACAGGTTTGAGCCTCCCCTGAGAAGTGTAATGTAGGGACGTAAGTCATTGATGCAGTGGTGCTTAATAAACGCAAATAACTTCAACTAGCAGACTTATTCTTATTTCCATAAACTGTCTTTGTTTCTAATTCTTTGTAGTCATGAGTTTTCTGAAATTTTCCTTAGCCAAATGGAATGTCTGATGCTTTGTTGAATCAAATTAACTTTAAAAAATGACTTTGGCATCTTCATGTATGTAGAAAATTTGGACAGAGCATGATGCTCAGAGGGTAAAGGAGGAAGGGTATGGACACGAAGGTGCTTCACTGTAGGTGATCCTTGTCTCGGAAATACGCAGCCAATGAGTAAATCATGCAACTTGGATCAATAAAATGTGTACATGTCGTAGAAGTATACAGATCTATGTCTGTTTCTATTATATTTCAATACATTTATTTTTGTGTTAAGTTTGATATGATGTTCATTGAACAGGAGGATATTGCTCTAGTTCAGTCGCAGGAGTCACAGAGGTGCATGCACCTGTGGACAAAGCTACACTTGAGCATCCTGCAGACAATTCTTCAGTTCCCTTCAATTCCAGGCGCTCCTCAGCTCGAACTCATTACTCTTGCTGACATGATGATGATTGTTAAAGACATTGCTCTTATAGTACAACTTCTTGCTGGTGATCCTATGTCAACGGATGCAACAGAAACAGCTGTTGATAGATTGGTGCAGGTGCTGCAGGTCGCTCTGGCAACCGGTGCATTTCGATGTAGCATAGGTAATAAAATTTAGGTCATTCTTAATAGATTTAAACATCTTTTGTATTACTGGTAAGTATTGATTCATTTGCTCAGATATCTTGAATATTATTTTATTAAGAATCAAGAGTTTTTAAATTGCATTTGCGCAATTAATTGTCACTTCGTTATCTTTTGTGCAGCACGACATTGTGCTAAAAATTTGAGTTTTTCATAAATTTCATCTAGTTCAGCTAGGTAGATGCTGACAGTTTGCCCTGTTCTTGAGGCCTGAACAAATTTAAAGCAGCATCATTACTGACTCCAGGCACCACAAGTAAATTATCAGCCTTATTTATTTATTATTTAGACATTTATATATAACTTTTAAGAACCACTCAAATGTGTTGCATAAAATATTTTCTTGTTTTAATAACTTTGAAATACTAATTACTTGGATATTTATTCTATTTCATTTTTATTTAAGGTGACCTTCGTGTTATTTGCCAGACAATTCCACCTTGTAGGTAAGTGATGTTAAAATGTGTCAACCAAGTTATCAAACATACTTTCAGAAAATGAGTATTTATTACATAGATAATGTAGAGAAATGTTAGAATTTGATAGATTGTGATGTCACAACAATTTTTAAAATTATTCTATTGGGAAATTTAGATATGGCACAGTATCAGATAGACTAAGAACAGGCCAACTAAAATAACAGGAATAATAATTTGGTAGCCTTGTTGGATAGCCTGTTGGTGCTGTTGAAGACAGATTGTTGCTTCCTATCCAGATTCTGCAACTGGCTAACTGGGTGCATCTTGTGACCTCTTTGTGGACAATGGGCAGCGTTGGTTAGTCATTGTGTGGGCCTTGATGTCCTCTGCCCTGCAACTGCTTTTGTAAGCAGAAAGAGAAATGACTTGAGATGCCAAAGTGGTTCAAACCGGTGAGAGCAATTTCGGATATTTCTCAAGCCGAGCAAGCAGCGCTGCACAAATCTACCAAACACCATGAGCTGCTTTCCACTCAGGTGTTTTGTTACTGTGGACATTTTTGGCCTTTAAAGGAGTGGAATTTTTCCCAAACTGTATCATCAGTTCTTGACTGTTTTTGGTGATCAGTCTGGGTATCTTTGTCAACCACTTTCCATCTGTGTGCAGTACCGCTGTCCCTGAGGGAAGCATTTCCTAATGAGGTCTCATTTTTCATAATTCTGCTGTGTAAAAAAATACAGCAAAGCCTCAGGGTAAGTAATCTGTTGTTTTAGTAACATGTATGTCTGAGAAGACACTATCAAATTAGGGTGAATGCTGGTTTAACTTTCTTGTATTCACATTTAACCAGATGTGTCTGATTCAAATAGAGGGAGAGTTTGGTCATTTAGTGATGGGGAACACATTAATGATAATGGTTTGTCTGAATACTGCATTGACAGAGTTTTGAAGTTTTACCCACTATATTGCAACAACATCTGATGCAACATGCATAATCATGTGACACAATACACCAGTTGAGCTACAACTCTAATGAAATTCTGTTTCCTTTTAGGTTATTAACTATTGTTCAGAATCAGCATCTTTCCTTTGCACCACCCCCGATGCACAATGCATCGTAGAAGGGTGCACATGCAAAACCCTTTGTTCATCAGAAGTTCAACTCGTATCAATTGGAACTATACAACTATCATGGAGGCCCACTTTCTAGAAACCTGAAGCTGCTGACAAAACATTTTGAAATAGGTTTCATGTGAAAACTTTCAGTATTTTTACATATATTTGTGTAAGTGGTAATCTTATTGCACAGTGTGGGCATTGTTGATGTATAGTCAACATTACATGACTAACTGCATTATGTGCAATTCATGCAATGCAAACTGCTGCAATTTACCAGACATCGTTTCTCATAAATAATGACCATATGACAGCTTATCCCTGCAAAGGTTATGGACCTGGGAAAGGTAGTATTGTTATAAAGCACCAATTTAAGTTAACTAATACTTGTTTTAACAATAAGAAGCGAAATGCAAGTTAAGCCTGCATTCAGAGTTGACTTTTCAGATCCATTCATGACTGCAACGAGCAGTTTCTAATGTTTTTCAGTTGGTATTGTAACATGACAAAAGCATTTCCCAGTTTGTTGTTACTGGTTTTACAAGCACAGTATGGTTGTTCGATCATCCCTTACTTCCACAATGCAACATGGCAGCTTCACTGTGGTCAGCCCTGCAGTCTGGAATGGGACTGTATGTGCAGTTACGTTTAAGTGTCAATATCAGAGGAAGTGAATGTAGTCCAGTAATGGGGACCATGTGTGTCCAGACATTTATAAATTAAAACGAAACTCATGAGCATTGTTTACTTTAATAGCTATATACAGTAGCAGTTATGTGAATATTCAAAAACAGAAATGACATCACTGTATAGAATGTTTTCTCTGTTCACCTTTCAGCTGCAGCAGCCTACAGAAACATCTGTCTGTATGATGTATCAATTTACCATAGTGTAAAGCATTTTTCAATCAGAAAAACTAAATAAATAGGAACTTTGAATCATTGGCAAAAAGGAAGTTGCGCAGGCTGTACAAGTGTCACACCGAAAGCAAGTGAGCGATAAAAAAAGTCTTGGAACACAGTGCATACCAGTAACTTCTTTGCAGTAACAAATGATTACCAGTACTTATACACTCATTAGAAAAGCAGGCCTTACAAGTATCACATAGTGCATACCGGTAACTTATTTTCCAGTACCAAATTATTACCTATACCGCCGTCACCAAAATGGCTGGTACAATTGGTAAGTGCATAGTAAATAAGCATTCACAGCAAAAAATAACTTGTGCGTTGGGCAGATTTTGCACATACAACTATAAGAAACTTCTCTTCATTCGGGCTCACATGCCAAGCAATCTCTTACGGGTAGGATTGGCAGTGGGCAATGGGTAACTTGAGCCCAAAGTGAACAACTCTAGGTACAGAACAGCTGAAAATTTACTCGGTTAACGATGCCTGCAAATACTTGGTTCAAATCTCGGACAGGACAGAAATTATTTACATTGAGACAACTACTAACACACTATGCCGATATATTAAATCAGTTTGTCTCTCAACTTAGTCGCTCTCATTCTTGGAACGGATGGTGAAGCTTGGCTGCACAGGATGTCAACCACTTTAGCTCTGTTGTCGCAAACGGTCGGAAAAAAGATGAGGGCAACCATGTCACAGTCAGTTAAACTGAAAGGGTACATGTCAACCTGTGTTGCACAGCACACTGTGCATAGTTCTGTTGCATGATTCAGATAATTTTATGACCAAAGACAAAACAAAAATTACAATTAACTTCGGAACATCATTTTCCAAAACTTAAGCTACAGCTAATCATGCATCTTTAAAAATGAGATACAATGGCATCTTATTTTAAACAAATTAAATTTGGAGGTATGTACGCATGCAGAAGGATGGCACTTTATCAGTTTAGCACATGGGCTCTAAACATTTATTAATCTACGCTGAGAGTTTACTGCACATGCCAAGTCCTAAAGTACAATATCTACAATGAGTCGGTTATACATTAATGGTTCAAGTGCCCGACATTTTGACAAACTTTTACACAGTTCAACACAGCTGGAACATGGGAGAGCTTGTGTTTGGCATCCAAAAACGACTCTGAGATCATCAGGAGAACAGTCTTCTATATGCCTACTAAGAAGCTAGCCATTTAGGAAATCAAGTGTTCCCATGGACAATCACATTCACTTGTTAAATTAAGTTAACAAGAAAAGGTTGTCCTGCTGAACTGTTATGCATGAAAACATTTGCCTTGACTCGCATATAAAGAAACTTACTCTTGTAGCAAATCTGAAAATATTCATTGCAGCAGTTGGCACCACATTTAAAAGCATAAAACAACCAGAAACAAATTATGAATTTCTGGAGAAGGTGATCATTTCTTGGTGATAGAAAGGCTTACTATTGTTTCAACACAAGGCCTACTCCTCACATTCCACCAGACATCTTGACGACACAAAAACAATTTCAAATTCAGGCAAGAGGCTTTCCATGGAGGCTTTTCGATGGCACACAACTGCAAGAAATACAGTTGTCATAAAACATGTCTTATGGCAAGTGAAACCAACATTTAGTAAAAATCCACAAAATTGGTTTTGC
This sequence comes from Norana najaformis, assembly GCA_964023275.1. NCBI lineage: Eukaryota > Metazoa > Annelida > Clitellata > Crassiclitellata > Hormogastridae > Norana > Norana najaformis. The sequence goes on from OZ029915.1 coordinate 28,280,131, forward strand.
TGTTGGCTGGTGCACTAGCTACAGATCTATTCTCTAAGCACATTCCATTACTGAGCACAAAGAAAAAACAGAAACTGCATTATTGATACCAGGTGCTAACAGAACAACATTCTAAACTGCAACCAGAAACGAAACAATGTTGCTGAAGTCATTGCTCATTCAGCTGACAAGAAACTGTAAAGCAAATAACTGCATACAGAGCAAGGTTTACGTTGGCCTGGTCAGCAAGACAGTCCAGACACTGTCACAAGAATGAAGAACAAATTAATCAAAAAGCACAAAATGTTTACCAGTACCAATAATTTTATCAAAAACAGAGAACAGCTGGACACACAGAAATCATTCACGAGCAAAACAATCGCTTCATCTCAAACGCTGTTTAAATAAACCCAATAATATGCAGTGTCTTCAGAGCAGAAAGACAGGGTTCAAGGAGAATATAACCAACAGTATTGCAGTGGTCAATTTCTGTCATATTCAGCCAATGTTTTTAGCTTTAATTCAATCATCTGCTTTGCTTTAAAAATGAAGGCGCAACAAGCTTTTTAATAAAGCTTTCCCCTGCACAGGGGGATACCTAGCAATTATCACAACCAAAGCCTTCCATTGGATCAAACATTGCCAAATATGGCAAACAAAGGCCTTTTGAACTAAAATCCTAAAATAGTTCTCCAAAGCCAAAATAAAATCAAACCTTACTTTACAATGCATTGCACAAGTTGTAAACAACACCATCATATATACACACACAAGCAAGTATATATATATATATATAATATATATATATATATATAAATTACATGCGGCAAACATTTTAGTAGGGTCAATGTGAACTACACAGATGCCTGCTTACCCAAAGTGTATAATTATGTACAGATATTAGACTATATGCACAAGCCATACTACTGATCTGATTTGTAGAAGCAGAACAGAATCCTTTAGCCACAAAAAACTGCCATTTGGCTGATGTTAAAATCTAAATAAGTTTTCCAAATGCCACAAATTCCATGCATACTTAGTAAAAGCAACAAAGCTAGAAATGTTTGTCATATGAAACACACATGCAAAAATGTGCATTACAATCGCTGTCTTTGTCACCATTTTACAGAACTCCAGCATGGGGCATGTACAATATTACATTAGGCATATAAACAGCTATGGGCAAGCATGAAATAACTTAGAACTGATCCTGTCACCAATGACATTACACTACTATAGCACCTCACCAACAAAACCAATGACGACATTACATCACTACTGCATTTCACCAAAACAGTTATTTCTCATCAAGGAATATGACCCATGACATCAAAAAGTCTATGGTTAGCACAGACTACACTTCTTGTAGACCATTTTACACCCTTGTGTCATTTTATTTAATGTCTCATGTATGCTCAAAAAATGGCTTTTCAGAGCCTCTTGCTAGTTCTACAAAATTAGTTTTTCACGTTTGATAGCTGCAAGACACTACATTTATAACGGCACAGCAACTGCAAGCTGACCCCGGCATATTATTATGATGTGACAGAATGTTTAGGTATTCAATACTGTGCAAACAAATTCATTATGATTTGACCAACATTCCACCACGAACCCAACTATCAAGGTTAACAATTTGAATCTGGGTTCAATGAGGCAGTCTGCTGCTAGCAACTGATATTACTGTCAATTTACATTTAGCTACACTTAAAGCAATCAAGAACAGATCTTTCTGAAAAATCTACAGTGGTTTTGCCATTAGTTCAAAATCACATTTTATAGCATCAGTACCACCGCTGGACAAGACCGGTGTACACTCGAGGGCACTTAAAACTAAGTTGATGACCAGCAACATTTCACAGTTTATCTAGCTATTTCACTTTGCCTCATCATAAAGTGGTTTTAAATATTTTGTGCTGCTAATGAAAAATAATGCATGGGCCAAAAGCAAATTAATGGAAGACTACTTCAAAACTGCACAAGTTTTCAAAAATTATACAGAAAGAAAAAGTTACACAGTTATTTTAATGCCTCTATATACATGTCTCTGAAGTGTGGTCCCAGGCTGAAGGTTCTTTCTGCACGAGTGCAAACGCTGTTGTAGCAATCCAACAAGACAATTCTAACCTCTCAGCTTGTGCTAGTACTCATTTACAGTCTGGAGGGATGGCTGACTAAGTTAGCCTATACCAGTATTCCCACTGTTAACTTCACTGGGCTTATAATCGTAATATCTAAAGCGCCAGTGTAGAACTGCAATCACCCGGCACATGTAAGGATGTCAAACTCAAAAAAGCCTTTCACATTAAATTCCACTTGTTTATAATATACACAACAGTGTTATGTGCAGTTAGGCACTCACACTGCACCAGTGTGATCTTGGCAGTTAGTAGTAGAAATGCAGCTCGGAGTCTTGTTGGTTCATGATGCTCAGGAAATTATTTGAGCCACACAAAACCATTAACTACAGCAATGGAAATCCATAAACAGTTGACACCGATTGCTAGCCTAGAGCCCCGAACTCACTGTATTAAGCACAGCTTTTCCAGTCGAGATATACACACTTAATTTCTATGGAAAGGAACTGCAATGTGCCAAAATCCAATCATACTTTGCAGATGTTAACTGGACTCTTCACAGATGCAATAAAAATATAAAACTAAGTTTTTTTGTCTGGTATTTCAACATCATTCATTTGACTGTCGTTTCACTGGAGGTCAGGCAATACAGCTGAAGATCGCATGATTGGGGATGCAAATGCCTCTGACTTGTAAATAATAACAGGGCATGTGGCTAATTTACAGACAAAACCAAGTAAAACTGACAGGTTTCTCAAACACATGCATACATATATGTTCAACATAAGATATGATCTAAAAATGCTCTTCAAATTTTTGACTTCTATACTTGTTGGGTTTTGGCCAATTTCCTAAAACAAATTTAGATTTAGCAAGATTAGCAAGGAAATAATTTTACTAATGTGTTAACTAAATGATCTTAAAATGTCAACATTTAGCAAAACACATTTTGTTATACTTTTGTCCAAAGCAAGTTGGGCCAAGATCAATACAGATAACTGCAGTCAGTAGGATCAACCCAAATCAACCTGGTGGTGGAGGCGGAGGTAGTGGAGCAGGTTCACTGGGAAGAGGAGGTGGAGGTGGAGGCTGTATTAGACCACAGTGTGGATTCATTTGAAATGGTGCCGGAACAAGGTGTTGAGGGTATTGCTGGGTGAGACTTGTTGGATAGTTCTGCCCCAGATGCTGATTATAGTTTACCGAATAAGGGTTCTGGAACTTATTCACCGGAGCCTGGCTCCCGTTTCCAAAACTGCCTTCAACTTCCAGACGAGGGATCTTTTGCTTATTGTGGATGTCAGGTGATGAAGGGCGCTTATGACTTTGGTCACTTCGGTTTGCTTCTGACTTGGAATGGTGTCGATGTCTTCGTCGGTGGTGATGCGGTTCTTCATGATGAGCTGAAGAACCACGCAGATACTCTCCTGAAATCTTGTCTTTGCTAAGCACTAACTTGACACCTTGTGTTGCCGTGCTTCCTCCGTTGTTCTTTGCAGATGGCACCTGGGAAGAATGGCTTTCATGAGATGTCGAAGGTGTAAGATCTGAGGAATAGGCAGCTGCCAAATATCTCTCATCACCTCCAACAGTTTCATGTTTTCCAACAGGGCCAGTAAGCTTTATCTTGAGCTTCTTGATTTCGGTGGCCTCTGGCGTGCCAATGGTTGCCTTGTGCTGGCTGCTTTCCTGTGCAGGATTCTTGATTTTATATTTGAGATCACCAGATTCCAAGTGTGATTTTTGAGCAGGTGGGGGAGTAATTATTTTCAGCTTAAGAGGAGCATTTGCTGGGCTGGCAGTTTCAACTGCACTATGCCTGTCCTCACGAGAATGATGGTGTGAACGGGATTTTTTGCGATGTCGTTTGGTCGGTTCCGAGCTGTTGACTGCTGGCAGTGGCACTGCATCTGGTACGCTATGTCTCGTTGAAGGCGTAGAATGCGACGTAGGGTCTAAACTTTTTCGTTCATATTTGCTGTTGGTATTTGTTAACAAGTCTGTTTCACGGCGCGATTGTGCATCTCCCATGGCCAACTGATCATTCACAGATCTCTCCTTTGTCTTCATCCGATGATGGCCAGACTCCTCACTTACTTGGCTTGTTTCCAATGACGATGATAAAGACATTCGAGCGCTGTGACGACTGCTTTGACTTTGATCTGCTGACTGATGATGTGGATTGATGTTGGTTTTGTGTGGAAGAGTAGAAGCCGAGAATTTGAGGTGACTGCTGCCATGGACATGTTCTGGCTTCAGGATCACGTCGAGATCTAGTTTCTCCCTGGAGGTGTCTGTTTTCTGATTTTCCGAAAGACAGTCTCCATCAGACATGGGCAGCACTTGTTTCTTCTCACTTTTGGGATCCTTCTGTATCTTGGCAAATATATTTTCTCTTGGCTCCAACTTTTCCACATCAGGAGTAACTACCAGTGACTGATTGATTTCACTGTGCAGCCTGGAACCTGTTCCACTTGCATCTGGTCTGGAAGAGTCTTTCTTTCCCATTTCTATCAGGTGCCTTTTCTGTTCCTCTTCAGCTTTCCTCAATTCTTGTCGCCTTTTGTATTCTTTTGCAGACACAGTAGTTGGCACAATCGTCTCTGTCTTGATGCGCTTTAATTGTGGATCACCAGCAGGGATAGCAGTTGTACAGTTTACAGCAGCTTTTTCTTGAGAAATCAAATGAGTTGGCTTTGCCACCTGAATGCTTGTATTGGTGGTAACTGTTTCCTTGTTCCATATAGGCCCAACATCACCTTTACGCTGAGTACTTGGACCAGCCAAGACCTGTGAGGCAGTTACTGTGGCAGAGCTACCAGCTTTACTTCTTTGATTGAAATTTTGTGGCAACTCAAAATGTGTTCTCTTTTCTTGTTGGCCTATGTCCTCTGGTGTGATTTTGTTATGAATTATCTTTTTCTTCAGTTTATTAGGAAACCTATCTAACGCAGCACAAAACTGCTGTGTCATTTCCTCCAGACTTTCTGGATTGACTGTAGGTTCAATGTATGTGTACCATGCTTTTCCTTCAGTTGACTGTGGAATCTGTAAGAATTCAATCACATGCTACTTTAAAATTCACTTTTTAAGTTTTAAGAATATCAGACACAATAATTAATCCAGCACTTTATGGCTATAAGCAGGTGTGCCACATTCAGCAGCCAAAAGACCCATGCAGTCCTAGTTTCAGTTCCTTGGAGTACTCATTAAAAAACTGACTGCCTAATCTAATCTAATCACTTTCCTAGTACCATTATCATAAGGCATGTACAATGCATCAATTGATGGCCACTTCAAGTGAAACTGTACTAAAAATTATAATCCTTCGGTTGAAAATCTGACAGATCAGGGAAACATGAAGTCAGACTACGGTGGATAAGCAAGTTGAAACAGATGAATCCAAAGTACAGACCTGAATGACACGATACAACTGACACAGAACTTAAATCAATACAAAGAAGCCCATTGCTGGACATCAGCCATAGAGAAAAATTTGAGAGCCCAACATTGTCCTGATCCAAGGCACAAGAGTCAATGTATGTTTAAATCCAACATTTGCTAGCATAAGGATTGAGCAAGACATCAAACAATTCAACTGAAATTCAATAATGCTCCCTCACAATAGTTCAGAGGTGCAATGAGCTGAACAACAAGAAACATGATGATTTTTAAACAGACTGGAAGAGGTCACTTCAGTTTAAAGTACAAGGCAGACTCAGTAACAGAGTCTCAAGCCTGAGAAGGCAAAGAATTCAAAAGGTGGGACCAGCCACTGTGAATGAGCACAAGCCACAGGCAACACATGTGCCAAGAACAACAAACCGTCCTGAAGATGCCAATCGAAGAGAAGACCACATTTTAACACAGCTACAAGGTACAATCAGGGATGATAAGTAGAATGGCAAATCATTTGCCATCAGTAATGCCATAAGAAGAGTCCTATCATTAATGCCGAAAGAATGAAAGATTGACATTAGCGTGTGTAGTATACATCAACATGTATGTGCAAACTTGCGGCATACATCTGAAACATCTGAAGCTAAGCATTGAGCAAAAGTGACTGAAAGAAACACCAGCTTAAATATTAGAAAATGTCAATGATTATAATCAAATTACACAAATTACGAAACATCTTGCACCTGTTTACCTCAAAGCTCGACCATCTGCAAGCAGCGTGTATGCAGACACACGCAACCACCGATGTTGGGTATCGAAGACACATTGTTGTCATAAGAAGACTGAAACAGATTTCAGTTTTAAAATCTGTTATCTTTGATTCAAAGTGTTGGAACACAAATGTACCAGACTAGGCAACACAAACGAACGTTAAACATTATAAAATAAAGATTTTAATAAGAAACTGACTTTGTAAGTAACAAATGCAAATTAACATTTGTACATAAGCACATGCTAAATAACAGATGTATTCCAAGCAATGCAGGCTAAATTACCTGCTAGAGGCCAAGAAGTATGAAGACTGTGCAAAATCTCTTGAAGCTAAAACACAATAACAAAATTATTGTTATTATGTCATTTTACAAATATTATTAAATACATAATGAGGGTAAGTTTTTGGGCCTCTTCTTAAGTCAGAAAATATTAGAAATTAGGATTAGTAGTGTGATCAAAGTTAACAAAAGCGAACTGTACAAGAAAGTGAAAGTTAAAAAACTGGTACACATGGATAAATCAGTTGCTAAATAAGCATTCTTGCATAAGCCATTTCTAATAACATTCATAACAATAAACCTTATGAGGACATTTACAAACCTGAGTTTTACTAAACCATCATCTTCACATGAAAAATTAATATCATTAGTGTCAACAAACAAACCTTTGATCATGGTACATGTCCTTACAATAGTGGTGTGTGGATGTTCCACTGTTGTTTCAAATCCTGTGAAAACATATAACACATTTTGTTTACAGCATCTAAACCCACTTAACCATTTGCATGCCAGAGGTGCAGAAATATTGCAACATTATAGCTGCACTTACTACAGCAGTTGGAAGACATGGACCCAGCAATCATCCTATGTAAATAATTTAACCATTAATTAGGGCAATATATAAGCTACAATTTTCCAACTGGTTATTTAAAAACATGTGGGACAGTTTTGGGGATATTAGATATGAAAGTCGGTGATCATATTTTATTTTATGATCATTTTATTTTACTACTGCAAAGGTTAATGAAGACGAAATTTAGCACACGATGTTCGGTAAGTCAAAGTCGGATTAAGAGTCAATTTTGAAGGATTTTATGGACAGCAACTGAAATCTCTTAAGACACACAGCAAACAGGATTTTATCCTTTGTATGTTATATATAGCTACTCAGAATGTCCACAAAACTGTACTTACCCAAAGTCATTAACAGATCTGTTTCACACCAATTGATATCTTGTGCAGACTGCATGTAAGCCTGGAATTTTAATACACCCAGAGTTGATATTTACGAAGACGTATCTCAGGCAATAGTGTTTTAGTTCAACCCTTTTTAACAAGAGAACACTTTTGACATTTTACAAGGCTTTTACCCTATCAGTACAGGAACAGAACTCATCCGAAACAAATCAGAACAGCTTCAGAATAGGAAGTGGCTTAAATTTGTTTAAATTTTTAATAAATAAAATTGTGAATAATAATCACAAATCATACGAAGTATAATACAAAATTAGTCAAAATAACAGCACAGCCATTGTTGCAGGTAGCAGTAATCTAACTAGTAAAAAGCACAATTTTTGCATCTACAGAATAACAGCCTTACATGCTTGCGATTGTGGTCTGTGATTCATCAGGCATGTTTGAAAAGGCAACGTACAATACAATAACAATATCACCGAAATTTGATATAGTCTTCCTCAAAAAAGCTCAAAAGTGCGCACTGAAGCTGGACATCAGGAAAGCAGCTCGAAAGAGCTAAGTTTTAAGTTTAAATCAAATACAGTTGTGGTAAGAGAACTACATAAGAAGGCAGAGAGTTCCATACGAAGGGATCAGCAGCTATGAATGAATGCTGGCCAAAGATAAGACATGTACCAGATACAAAATAATATCCAGAAAATGCTGATCAAAGAGAGAATTGGTCTTTAACAGAGCTACAGGGTTTAACCAGGGATCCTATACAGGATGGCAGATGATTTCTAACCCAATGACGTCTACAGCGCCATAAAAAAATAAAGCACGTATTTTGTATATGAGTGCCATCTTGAAGCAGATATGCGCAGATGCAGGAAGCCAGTGTACAGAATGAACAGCAGCCATTTCTTCTTCTAGTGTATGCAATTCATGCTCAGCCAGTTGCAAGCATCATCACCAGTGAGATGAAGAGCCAATGGTATGCCACTGAAACGTTTTTGTGGACAAACATCGACAATGTGCACCATTGTCTGCACTGCACCACAGCTGCAGACAATGACACACATAGCATGCATGATATGATTTCAGTAAGACACAGTTCAAGAAACTTGTCATTCAGCCTGGTGCATAATTCAAGTCAGAGGAAGTAGTGTGCAGTTAGGCAGGTCACAGAGTTTCCGTAGTCAAGTCTTGTCCAAATAAGGCTGTGTATCAGTGTTTTCAGCCAAGCTGCATCTAGAGTAGAGCAAAGCTGTTGGATCCCATGACAGGAAGCGAGCATATTTGAAATGTTGCAGCTATTTGGGTTTCAGTCTTGAGTCAAGCACGACTCCATCCAAGATTCCGAACAGTGAAGGATCGAGACAGTAAAGAAGAAGTAACGACTGAGAGGTCAGCGCACTGTAGGAGCTAAAAAAGGGGACAGCCAAACCAGATGAGCTTGGATTTCTCAGGGTTGAGTTTGTGGCATACAGACAGACTCCACAGCATGACACTGTCTATGCAGGTGCAGTCTCTTAGCACCATCTACAGTCTTATTAGCTGTAGATGTACATGTGCCTGGCATCGTTGGCAAGGTGGATTTCTATGCCATGATGAAAGACAATGGCTGACAGTGCAGAGGTGTAGAGGATGAATTTATTGGAACACCAACAAGCACTGCAGTGGTGGATGAAATGAAAAAGCAAAGTGAACATACTCAGTAAAATTAGAATGGTAGGAGACAAACACCTAAGGGATGCACCAGAGTTGCCAAAAGACTGTCGCAAGACTTTGAATAGGAGACAGTGATTCATACCGTCAAAAGCAGCAAAAAATCAGTATATTAAGACATTATATATCCCTTATCACATATCATAACACATAACACTCACACTAAATTGTGCATAATATGCCAACAAAGTAATTTCTTTGCACTTTGCCAAGGGAAAGGACAGGAAGCGGGCACACACACGGCTGTGTGTTACCTTACTTATCTCAGACAACAACCTTACTCAACAATCTTAACAACCTCAGACATGTGGTCTGTGATTCATTTAGTATAGGTGACATAACGCCAGTGCCACCTTTCTAATAATAATGAGGAAAACGGTTGTAGCTAACGGGTAGCAACAGGAAATTCCCCAGAAGAAACATTTTGTCAAAGAACCATACAGATCTATGCTCTGTGTGAGATAGGTTAGTTTGTAAATTACAATGTCTAATAGTTGAAGTCACAATAAAATTCCTAACACTGATTTGAACTTAAAAAATTAAATCTTCTGACTGCTTTACTGCAAACATCTCATCTGATTTTGGAAGAGAACTCAGAAAATGTAGCTTCAGCAGAAAATACAATAATATAATAGTCTAGGCTTTCAATCCAATGAAATGAATCTATTTGCTCACAGTAACATGCAAAACAAAAATTCAACGTGGTACAAGGATCTGAACTAACCTCACAATTCTTTTCAATGACTGGTAGGTCTCGGTTGAGAATAGAATATGCTACTGGAATTACATGTTCCATTTTTCTTGGCTGCTCTTCTACTTTGGCAGCAAGAAATATGCAGGCAGGAGCCATGCTCTGAACAAAACAGGATTCTTCACAGCATGGTGTAAATGCACTCATACAGACTAAGAACAAATAAAATCTTAACATGAATTGAAGCATAATAAATATTACTAACAAGCCCACCAGTATTTAATGCAAGAAGAGCAGACCCTTAAGCCAACCCAGAGAAGCAGTTATGAGTATGAAGTGCTGGTGACTTCACATTCCTAGTCTCAGCATTTTAAAGCAGCGGTACCGGTCCTCTTCTCGTCGTCTGATCATCCTGTTGACAGTGTGCATAGGGTCAGCATAATCATTTAATACCAGTTTGCTATCGGGCACAAGTAGAACAGAGATTTCTGCCCTAGCAGGATTTAAAACCCTGACCTCTGAGTTGACAGTCCAACATGCTAACCACTAGACTAGTGTGCAAGAGATCTGACTAACTGTGTATTTATGTTCAATACATCCAATATTTCCTTAAATATAAATCCATAAGACAATAAAAATGTATGATCCTTCTAGTGACACATTTTTAATCAACAAAAACTGAGGACAAGGATGTAATGTGGCTGCATTTATGTGCATAATGCGAAGTGGCATCATGTCCCCGAAGTCGTTAAATTATCAAGCCATGTTAGTTAACATGTGGTACAAAGAACTGCACTGTAGTGCTAAATATATAATTTGTGTATGAAGCAGGTAATTATATCACATAAACTTGCTCTGCAAGGCTTATTTCAGCATTCATACACTGCTGAGAAAAAACTAGCTGCTATAGATTGGTCTCACAGTGGTGAAATGGAAGCCAAAATTTCTACAAATCTCGGTATGAATATAGTTTTGGAAGTTGAAGAGAAAACGCTTGCACCATTTTGGTGGATAAAGCATTACTCAAGAGATAGAGCTTAATGCTGCTGCCACCTGCTGAAAGCTAATACAATGTAAGTAAGTAAGTAAGTATATTCTTTATTAACCAATAGCTAACCACACATCGGTTTACAAGTATTTAAGAACACAAGAAAAACTTAACAGGCATACAACATCCTAACAATAAAAGATTTACGCAAAAACTATCAGTGGGAGGAATAACATGGTCATATTTGTGGGGCCGCAGGGAATAACTGAGGGTTTTAACTGCTTGAAGTAGCTTTTGTAAGACATGGTTTGGGTTGTTCAAGAATGCTTTAAACAGACAAGAATCGGACATGCCACAGAGTTCATCGAATGTTGGGGAGTCCCCAGCAAGATAGTGGAGACGCACAAGTCTCCGCATCAAAGCCTGGAGCTGAGCCCTAGCCTGTGCCTCAGCATAGCCCCACCATGTGGGAGAGGTGTACAGCATCCTGGCCAGTGTTGTAGCTCTCGTACAGCCAAGGGCCAGTGAAGCCATGTGCTAAAAGAATTCGTGTGGCGTACAAAGACTGGCGCGCCTGACTGTGAATCCTATCAATATGAGAATCAAAACTTAACATAGGGTAACACCCAACATTGTCATCTCTGGTACCCTGGTTAAACCAGGAATCACATTAGGTAAATTACTCAAACGAAATTATGCTTATGGAATGTGTCAAAATATAAATCTTATGCCAAATCACCAACTGTGTACAGAAAAAGAGCTAAGAGCCCTAAACAGAAGAAACTAACATACTTACTAAAACTTCCAACTGAACTAGTAAAACTTTAAGGTGCAATTAAGGTGCAACTCTTGAAATATAAACTCTGTGAATACTATGCTGAATTATGTTCTAGATGATGCATTGTCTGTGCGAATTGCTACGTTTATAATTTTTCCAGTTAAATTTAAATTTATTGTTGCATTTGTTTCATAAGGTTATTAAGTTTTAGTATTTTGCACTTTTCTTTTTTAACCCTTTGACTGCCGGCATTATTTTAATAAAAACGGTGTTAAATCCAGTAACTATGACACGCTTTTGTTCACCAGTAATACCTATCATATTGAATGAATCAGAAACAGTCACTATTGTTTACAAGATGAAGATGTGACCATAGAAACCAGAATCTGTTCTTTGTAAAGACCAGTGCAAATTGCAGAACTCCTAGAACCAAGCTGCTGCTCCAGCAGTCACTGATTCATGGTAGTTTACGAATACTCATGGCAAAACACATACCAATGAATGCTTTCATTTCAGCATCACATGTTTCATCATAAGACTAACTGTAATTGTAATTTGAGATTTATAAAGTGCCTCTTAGAGGATGAACTCAACAGGGGTGCTTCCGACCTGATAAAGTAAAATCACTGTTAAACAGTACAGTCTTCAGGTGCCTGCGGAACATTGAGAGGGGGGGAGGAGCTCAAGTCGCAATGCAATTCTCGAGGGAGATGATTCCAGCAAGTGGGACCAAAGCAGGCAAAACTTCTGGACTGGGCTGCGAATTCGAGGGACAAACAGGAGATCTGGAGTGGCCGAGCGAAGGGTACAACGAGGAGACCAAAGTGCAGAAATGAATGAGGTAAGACCAGCCTTTCTCCTCTGCATATCTCTGTGTTTCCGTAACTGAAATTCTCCAAAGGGCAGCAGGGAAGAGCTGTTCAAAGTACTGTAAAGCTGTAGAATCAAATGGAAGCACAACTAGGGGGTCTTTATTTGCTGTGAACTGCTTTGGTTGACTCATTGACTGGAACGTAGTTGCCCAGTCGTTTTCACTTCAGGTATGGTACGATTATCACTGTCAGTATTTCAAGGTTGCTACTTTCTGCACTGGAACCACTAAGTTCACTATTCCCTTCATCACTGCAATGTTCTCTGCCATCACCAGAACTTTAAGACTTAAGTGGCATTTATACAATGAACTCTGCACACCATAAATTTATGCATGTCCATTCCTTAAAAACTTCAACTTATAAACGTTTTTGGCTACTTAAACTGAGGCTAGAACTCAACTAGGAAATTTATACCAACATTTACCTTTGTTTACTGACCTAAACAGAGCCATAGCAACCAAAACTGCTGGTCCACCCAAGACCCAAAAATGCCAGTAAGTACCTAACACATATCTTAATAGGTTTTCTGAAGTGGCAGATGTACCCAGTCTCAGAACATAAATGCTATCTAAGACTGCGGGTTCACCCACATTTGTGAGTCAAAGGGTTAAATTAGATCACAAACAACATAAAAAGTAATTTTAATTTTGTTGAATGAAACTAGTAATGGTATACAGGCCTACTGCAGAGTGTATGGGTATAGTTAGAGAATAGTTTCGGGTATCAAAGAATATATTAGGCTATTTCAGCATTATCCTGTTTTACAAGTGGCCTGGTTTGCACGACATTTTGATGGCTTATCCCCATCAACTTCACGTTACCAGGTTGACACTGAATTTAGTGCACTGTTTTGATAAAATCCCTACAAGAAATCCAATGACACATGTGAACTTTGACCTAATTTTGTGACCACATTAAAACAGTATTCCAACCATTCAAACAAAAACAGACGTGAATTAAAGTCATGGCTTTTAAGTAATTGCATGTAAACTTGGACTATTTTTACACAGCTTTTGGTTGCTATTCTTCGCACAATTTCTGTCTGTAAATGCTTCCACAAAATCAAAAACGGATATGTTAAAAATGCCAAAAAAGTAAACATATCTGCCAAAATAGTGATAAAATATACTAACTTTGTATGACATATTTGAGAATGAGTTGAACATGTAGTATCTGTGCATGTAGACTATCGCTGTATTAATGCACAGTTGGGTTCTGGAAAAAAAATTAGAAAATTTATTAAAACTGTTACAAGTCATCACCATGCTCATCAAATTTCTATGAGAAACCTGTATGTGAATTCAAATGAAGCAGCTAAATTCCAGTCAAAATAGTGTGCTAGAATACGACATCACCACAACAGAATTGTGCACAGAGAACACCCTTTCAGTAAATTGTAAAACATAGAGTCTTGAGTGCATTATATGAGTATATGTAACTGCTGAAGAAGAATCTGGTATATTCATTTTTTGTATCAACCGATTCACAAACAAAATTGAAAATATTCGCATCTGATTAAAAAAATGACCCAGCAAAAATCAATACTGCCAAATCAAACACATGCATGATTAACTGGAGACGATTATAATGCTTTAAACTGTAACAAAAATTTTTAAGCAATGCTCACAAATGTGCATATGCTTTACGGTCAGGATACTAGTTAAATAATTTTGATGTATTTTAATCAAATTTGAGCGTAACAGATACGCATTAATACATCGGTAAGAAAAATAACTGTGCAGTTACTACATCACGTGGCACATAAATTCGACAAATTCGGTTGTCAATTTAAACAATTCAGGTCAAAGATGTCATCGGTAAGTTAAATACTATTGCAGTTAGTTTCAACATAAACTTTTCTGCTTACAATTTAAGTTTGATGGACGAATAATTACGGATAAATAATATACTATAGATACTTACACCGCAAGCTTGTTCCCTATGTCTCGTATTAGAGTTGCTGCGTAGAACCGATAGTTGGCTTCGTCTTCTGCTGATATTCCACATCGTCTACTCGGTGTATCATTCAGTTGTGAATCCGAGAAAATCCATCGATTATTGTTTGTAGCCATTTATTTAAGGAATAAACCAAACCGAAGCAGGCTTCCCTTCCCTTCTTGACTTTACTACAGATCCGCAGCAAATACTCTGGGCAATGATTTTCGGCGATAACACTGTAACTTCAGAAAAAATAAAAAAGTGATAAGCGCGACAAAACAAATGGTGATCGATATAAAAAAACGATAGTTCAATACTTCACGCTTTTATATTTTAATAAAATATACTGAGTTCTAAATTCGTCACCAAAAAACCGGAAACTCACTAGCGAAGCTTTTCACCACATAGCTAGATAACTCGTAAAGATAGTTTCGACAAATTGTATAGCGCAATTAAAAGTTTACAGCCTCTAAAGTTCAACGTAATATATTCTGAAAAAATCCAAGTGAAACCAAATAAACAAACCTAAAATCTGGTGAATGCTGCAATAGGAGCAGCTTAAACTAAGAGCAACGTACTCCTTAAAATTCTCACACACAAACTGCTACACGAATAGCGTCAAACTTCCAAACTTCTCATAAGCCCTCTTTAATTGTTTCTCTAAAACTTTTTCTGGTCACCCCTCTTTTCAAGAAACCATCATTTGATATTTTAAAAAATCCTGTCGAACTACCGACATGTTTCTAACCTGTCTTTGGTCTCTCCCTCTCTTTCTCTCTCTCTCTCTCTCTCTCTCTCTCTCTCTCTCTCTCTCTCTCTCTCTCTCTCTCTCTCTCTCTCTTGGATACATTGTCTTCTGCATACACAATGTTGTGCTCTCGGGCCTCCGCCTCTTGCAATTTCTGCGCTGGTCCTTCACTCGAAACTGAAAACATTACTATTCCAAAAATCTTATCCTGATTCTTCATTTTTCCCATTATCTCTCCCCGCTCCAATCCGAAACACCATCTGCCGTAATCGTGTGACTGTCGGCCTGCCTAATTCCTAGATCTTGACCTAAAACCGAACCCTTTCTGCCTTTGTTTTGACTGAGCGCCTTTGAATAAAGCTAGTTCCCGTGACTTGGCTTTCGATGGACGCTGTTGAAATATCGAGCTTACGATTACGATTCTCAGTAACTGATCCAAAGTAGTGGAATTCACCGCCCAGTTCAGTTCGTTCTGTCAATTCTTAGATGTCATTCAGGTCTTAAGCCACATTTCTTCTAACTCGCTTACCCACCGTAGCCTGGCTTCTGGTTTCTCTGACCTAATGTATTTCGACCCGGCTTCTCAAACGGTTTATGATTTTTGACTGCGACTTTGAATTGAAGCGACCATCGACTGATGCGTGGTCATTATTATAACGGCGCTACAGAAGTCATTAGATTAGATTAGTGTAAAGCTCATTGTGGTCTTTTCGCGTTCTTGACTGTTTCAGGGGGCTCTGGCCCAATTGGCAATATCCTCGAAAGCTAGCTGTGCTATAATTCATCTCACTTTTCTCAGTTTTCAATAGTTTATACGTCAAAACGCGTAAAACTAGTTCTTACGGAACCCTTATTATCAGGTAGCACATTAGGCTTCCGGGAGGCCAGCCAATTATTCTTTTTAAAACTTCTTAAGTCTTCTAGGGGTAATTGATTTCAATGGTTTGTGTGGACTTAGTTCAGATCAAAGATGTTAATAAGGGAATTAACATCTTTGGTTCAGATAAGCGAGCAGTTGCATCTGAACTATAGACATCATGAATATTAATATTCAAGATGTCTAAGGTCTGAACCGTAGAGGCTATACTCCTTACTCCTTAGAGTATATATCATTGATCTGAACGTACGTCTTAGTTGTACATTGTTTGTATGTATGTTGCTATATAATTCCACAATCAAAGATGTCGTCACGTTCCAGATGGGATCATTCTCCAATGAGTCAAGTGACAGAAATGCAGGTCTTCAAATATATAATAATTAGCAACTTCTAATGCGCCAGTGTCTAATGCACAAGGCATCAACCGATGGCATATATCTCGTATTGCAACATTGTTTGGGCTTCCACATTTACAAACTATGTAAATGGTATTTGTAAGTCATCATATATGTATATTCGAGACATACGCAGAATTAGGCATTATGTCCCCATGTCTTCCAGAATATCCTTAGCTAACGCATTGGTCTCCAGTCGTCTTGACTATTGTAACTCCATTCTTGTTGGTATCACTAAATCAAACATGCAGAAACTCCAAAGAGTTCAGAACTCTTTGGCTAGAGCCATAACAAATACTTCTAAATATGAGCATATAACCCCTGTGCTTAAATCTTTACATTGGCTTCCTGTTCAGCAAAGGATTTGTTTCAAATTAGGACTTACGGTTTATAAAACATTGAACTATGGCCAACCACAATACCTGAAATCAATCCTTATTCCCCAGACTTACCATTATTCTGCAAGGTCATCTGATTGTCTTTCTCTTGTCATACCTTGGGCTAGAACTGTTCTTGGTAAACGAGCATTTTCGGTTGCTGGACCAAAATTTTGGAATTCCCTCCCTGTGTCTGTTCGTTCTGCTCAGTCGCTCCTGTCATTTCGTTCTCAACTTAAAACTTACCTGTTTCAAATTGCTTATCCACCATAGGCTGCCTCTCTGTCGTGCGGACTGACCTCCTGGATATCGACCTGATTGTGGCTTGGTTTTGGTGTGCCATCGGTTGATGCCTTGTGCATTAGACACTGGCGCATTAGAAGTTGCTAATTATTATTATTATTATTATATCATACTCGCCTGTCTAATCTTAGATCCCTACAGAAACGCATCATCAGAATTATATTTAATCTACCCTTCAGAACCAGCACTCGATTGTCCTTTCATAGTCAAGGAATATTGCCTTTTGACTGTATTGATAAATTGCAAATAGGTTTATTTATGTTTAAATAAAAAATAATCTATTACCTGTGGACTTCTACCAATAATTTTGTATGAATTCAGATGTGCATGGGAACTGAACATGTTCATCTCATATGTATCATAAACATTCTGTTCACACTACTAATAGACAGTTTAGTATTATAATTTGTGGACCGTCATTCTGGAATTCTCTGCCAACTGTTCTTACTAGCTTGCCAACATTATACCAGTTTAAAACAAGTCTAAAATCTCATATACTCAATGCACTTAGTTAAGTATTTTTGGTGCTTAGTTAAGTGTTTTTTTTTTGTTTAGGTTTATGCAATGACAGATTATAAAAATTACTTTATATTTTAGATTATTAATTGTTTTACTCAGTATTATACTGTCACCTATTTGTAATCCATGATGTAAATAGGTGACCTTCGTAGCAGAACTGTTTGTTCCTTTTAGGTCAGCCCAGTGGCACCACTGTATGTGACAGACTACAATTGTATTTGTTAATTATTTTTGGTTGTCAATAAAATCTCTCTCTCTCTCTCTCTCAGGTCATAGTGCTGAATCGCGTAAAACTGAAGCCCGGCCCACTGGCCATGGGTCACCGCATCACCCATCCAAAACCGAATTCATACTTACAGGCCTACGCGACCAGCTCAAGAAAATTTCCGATCGCTCTACCTCTCTCAGCCTGGACTCTGCCTCCACACACAGCTTTAACACTAACTCTTCTCTCCACAACTTAGGTGTGATCTTCGACCAAAACCTCGGTTTCTCTGATCACATTACCCATCTCTCCGGTTCTTGCTTCATGCATATCTGTGGCCTTTGCAGAATCCGACCTATGCTTGACTTTAAAACTCCAACCATCGCCACATCCATAGTCCATGCTAAATTAGCCTAGTGCAATTCACTTTTCCTTAACATGTGCTTCACCCAAATAAGCCACCTTCAAGTTGAGAATGCTTTTGCTCATGCTGTCACCAAAACCCCAAACACCATCACATCATGCCTGCTCTTAAATCACTTCACTGGCTTAAAATACCTGAATAAATCGAGTACAAAGTCCTATCACTTAAAGACAACACACCAATCCTCCCAACCCTCCTATCTTCGTGAGTTATTTACAATCCAACCACTCCACTCAACCCGCTCCTCTTCTGACCTAACACTTCTCTGCCCGTCCTTCACCTCATCCTTAAAATTTGGTAACTGCTTTATAGCCATAGCTGCCCCACCACTCTGGAATAAACTCCCACAAGAACTGCAACAGTTATCTGACTCATCATACAAACTCATCTACGCTCCACCACATGTAATGTCTGCATTGGCCTTTCACTCAAAACTGAAAACATTCCTCTTTCACAGATCCTATCCTGACTCCTCTTCTTCCTCTTATCTCTCCGCTCCAATCCCAAGCATCACCCACCATAGCTGCCACGCTATCTTCCTGACTTTTGGATCTTGACCTAGAACCAAACCCTTTTTGCCTATCGATTTTGTTTTGACTGAGCGCCTGTGAATAAGCTGGTCCCATGACGTGGCTTTCGTTGGGCACTGTAGAAATCTCGGGATTATGATTACGATTACCACGTGGTGTGGGATCCTTCGTCATCATCCTGGGCCCTATTTTGCATTTTACCCAGAGGAGTTGGGAACTGGCTAGTCCAATCAAAATGAAAAGTAGGAATTTGCTGATAAAGTAGCAAACATGTTGACAGAAGTCTTAGGCCCACAGCAGTTGCAGCTCATGGGAGAACCTGAGTGAAGCAATGAGAGGACTACAGTTGAGTCTCGGGAATGAGGATTGATTACAAGTATTGTAATTGATTACAGTGCAATATAATTGGAATTTTGTATGGTAATTTGTAATTTAAGTGTACATTTGTATGATGCCTCTTCAAGAAAACTCATTAGAGGTGCTCCTGACCTGACAACACAAGACCACAATCTAACAGAATGTCAACTATGGTTCATTAAGTTCAGCCCTAATGTCTTTTCATTCACAACTCAAAACCTTCATTTTCAACAGCCTTACCAAATACTTGCCACAGACTGTTTCTCTGTCTCAGCAGACTCACCCTCTGGAAATTGATCTAGTTTTCAATTTGCTTCTAATGAGCCATCACTTGATGCTTTGTGCATTAGATGCTGGTGCAACTGAAGTTACTATCTGTTACTTTCATTATAGTAATCTGAATCTTTTGCTTGAAACCATCTGGCCATTTTTGGCAACCTCTTTATTGAATAAATTATAAGAGGCCCAGAACACAATCTCAAGGTGTAGGAGCTCTCAATAGGCCTTTCTACCTATTTGGAGTACTAAAGCTCACTATGGTCCTCAGTTTATGTTCCGAGGCCAAAGGCTTTGAGTGCAAATAAACACTGAACAGCAATTACCAAAATAGAGTACTTTGATTGGTCATCATAAAATATATCCATTTCTAACAAATCATCTTGCCAGAGGAAACTGTCACGTTCTGATTATTGCACAGAGTCATTATTTAATGACTTACAAGCAACATAAATAATCACTAATAATGAACAAAGTGACTTCTGCATCTGTCTTTGAGTAAAGTCTAACAAGGGCACACCAGTGTACATCTGAATCTGGAACACTCAGTTAATTGCCTTATTGATAGCCAAGTTTTCTGAATAAATTATGGAAATTTATTATCCCTTCCTTCTGCAGGTTAAAAATACCTCAACAAAGCTTATATGGACTCGGTTTAAGACAGTTTTTTGCAGATTCAAAATCCTCTCACAAGCTGGATACTGAACTGAATCTTTCATCCAGAATACAAATCACACCAATCAAGCATGCTAAACTTTACCCATATTCAGTACTTTAGCTGTTCTTGTGAGAAATGCTATATAAATATAACCATCATTATTTTACATTACAAAATACATCACTGGTAATGCACAGGATCTGGTGATTCAAACACAATCTGGGTCGCTTTTGATTTGATGCCACCTGATGATGTTTTGAGTCTTCATTGTAACAGCATACTTGCTTGTCACAGAGTATTAAGCACATTACAGGATTCGGAAAAATTTGCAAGCTGCACTCAGTTCTTCCATTCAGGTAATGGCAAACCAAGACCAATTTTGTCACGAAGCCAACAAGATTCCAGTTTTTCATCATCCTAAAAGCAAAACAAGTGTTTGGATGCATCATCATCAGCTGCATAACACAAGTGAAGAAGTTGTACAGGACAGCAGTAGTCTTACGAAAAACTTTCAGACCAGAGTTACTGGTTAACCTGGTTAATAAACCTGGTTAGCCAGGTCACCAAGTTAACTGCATCAAGCAAGTGAAGTCCCCTAAAATGCACTCAGGTCCTCATGTATACATGTACAGAAATGCACATGCAAGCACAGACACATACAGATGTTAACAAATGCTGACTGGTATTGAGGGTTCTTAAAAGGCCCTATATAGGTAACAGTCTTTGTACGCACATCATACATGCAAATATGCACACATACTTGCATACGTAATAATAATAGCTGTTTTAAAGTTATTGCTCTGGACAACATGCTATGGAATGGATTCTAGATAATAAACGGAACGTCAGATTACAAACAACCTTACATTAGTCTTAATTTGACCAGCTGGCTGTATCACAAACTGATGAATGCCCAAGTCCATCAAATGTGCATTGGTAGCTGCACTAATGCGTATCTTTTGTGCTAAAACACACAACAATTTGAGCTGAAGTGCCAGTATGTATGAAAATGCAAAAAACCTACACTTACACCTACAATTCAATAATCCTGTAGAAACTCCTCAAAAGCATGCTGTGGAGTTTGAAGGACCATTCAGCTGAAGAATACACACAAACCACAACAATCCAACAACAAAAACAACAGATAACATATCTGTCCAACAGAAAGTCCTCAGAAGCAGAGACACTCTTTCAACTTTCCAAGCCACAGGAGCACCGGTGCTCATTTACCAACCCCCGAAATACTGGTGGTGCAGAATGATCAGATTGCTTGCTATTCCAAGCAAACTCCGTCAGTGACACATCCGCTGAATGCTGAATCCTCTCGGTATTGCTTAATTTCACTGTGCGTGCCAGTCAAATTCTCAGTCCAAAGCTGCCACTGGTTTTATGGTGTTAACAGAATGCACTGCTCTTGGACACATAGTACAATAAATGTCTTCCGTTGACATGCAAGTTAAGTACTCTGAATGCAAATGCTTTCTGTGCACTGAACAAGAACTCCTAAATTGCCATAATTTTAACACCAGACACCAAATCAGGAATACTAGTATGTTATTACTTGAAGCAGCCCTTCAGTAACAACTAATCATGTTATAATTTTAACGTTAGATATCTAATCAAGGTTACATTTTATGTTATAATTTTAACACTATACACTTTGTAAGTGACATGAATTAGCTGCAACCCATCTTTAACATTTAAGTGCTTACAGATGCCAGTACATTAATATTATTGATCAAGAGTAACTGTTGTTTCTGGGTCCAAACCTTACCTACAACTGTGTATGTATGTACATGTCTATAAGTGGACAGCTATACAGCAGCTTCTAAAGGCCCCTTAAGGTGCTTCTTTCCATAAATGAAGTTATAGTTCAGTAACAATGAGAAGTCCAAACAGCAGGGAAAGTCTACATTGGCAGGCTCTTGCATACACATGGAACAAAAACAAGCAATTCTTGTTCATGACTGACTGATGATAAGCTTGGAGTTCTTGTTGATCCCACGCTAAGCTGAGAACTGGGAAATGATGACAGGTGATTGAAGTGTTTTTGCAACACATATTTGTCGTCACTGACTGGCATTCCCTGGGTTCAGAGTAGAACATCTTGTGTCCAAATATCCCTCACACCACCACATTTGTTGTCCAGACTGGAGCGTCCACCATTAGTCAGTTCGGCGGTCATCAAAACTTTTCCACAGTTGATGGTGAAAGCAATTCTGAAGACCTTGGATCACTGTTGCATTGCAAATCCAGGATTTTCCTGTCACAGACAGCATGTAAGCCCAGACTTGATTCTACCTAAACACTCTGAGGAAGCAGCTGTTTACCCTCAACTAATGTAAAATGGTGATTGGGATTTGCTAATAAAGGGCGTCCACACAGATGAAGAATTGTTGTCTGTATGTACGTGTATACATACGTGTATACACAATATTATTTTTCTAGTCATGTATATGTTTATGTATAGATGTTTACAAACCCTGACTTGCAGCCTGAATTGCAAGACACTGGTGAACAGTTCTTCCATAAACACGATACCTAGGTACGAGTTTTCCGATAACTACACCAACAACAGCACCTGCAAAACACAAATATCCTTAAATGTCACTTATGATTCAGAGGATCTTTCTGGAAAGGAATGGCAACAGCCATTTCTAATTATAAGTAATAATTTAATTTCTCCCAGTATATGAGTATAAATAAAACTTGTTGCCCTCTTGGTCTCACCTTGGATGCAAATTAATATTTTGCTTGAATTAAATGTGTACCGATTATTATTTAGGATTTAATAAAAGGCTTCAATTCAAAATTCAATTCAAATGATGATGCATGTAGCTAAGACAGCAGCAAAAACATAAAGCACATCATTATAATTTCAGTTCTGATATAGCAAAGTTAGGGCATGGCCTCCAAATTTAAATGAGCTTTAGAACGAAGCTGCTACCTCTGTATAATCCAAGCTTGATAAGGCTCCCATGCTAATAACAAAGTCCAGTGTAAGATGCTGATAACATACCAGATTCAAAGAAATTAAGACAGATAATGACCATCTGCAAAATTGGTTGAATTGCAACTGTGAGGCTAGTCATTAATTTGGCATGTAATAGATCAGACTTAAGCGTGCAATAAATCCCATGATACTGAGATGAAAAAAGAAACACACTGCCACAAGTGTAAATTCAGTAATCCATTAATTAACACACAGGAATGAGCTGATTGCAAAATCAATCTGAACGTCAGAATATGTCTCGTCTGACCTTGTTCAGTGCAATGAACTCCAACAATATACCAAATTGCTACAGGAATCTTTATCAACAACTGAAAACTGTTCACTTTCACTAAAGCTGACAGAACTTCAGAGTATATAGTCTGAAGAGGCACTACATAAGTTCGCATGAATGTATAAAGTTATACCACAATGATATGATAAAATATTCCTATACAACTGCTGTGGTTGATAATAGCAGAAACAATGAAACAGAAAAACGAAACAATATGTTTGAATTTGAAACAATGTATTTGAATAACTACAGCAACTGGAACTCTGGAAATTCAAACTCTTCCTCCTCTAACGGCTCAAGAAACAAATACTCTAAAGACGCAGCTTTCTGGAACTGCTAGATAATCATGCCGCAGCACCTTTGTGAGGTTTTTAAAATGTACTATACAAGTTTTTGGATACATACAATGTAGCAGTATTTGTATCAAATGCACTGCTTAAATTTTCGCTTCATCAAACATTATTTCTGTTATTATTATCGATATCAATATCTTGGACTCTGCACACTAGCTGTCGGCTGTGTCTCATAGGTACCAATGTGCAGCAAAGAAACTGAAATCTTACCTGTGCTAATTCCAATCTTCAGCTGAAGGTAGGAAACATTGGATGAGAAAA
Organism: Norana najaformis; assembly: GCA_964023275.1. NCBI lineage: Eukaryota > Metazoa > Annelida > Clitellata > Crassiclitellata > Hormogastridae > Norana > Norana najaformis. The sequence continues at coordinate 28,304,098 of OZ029915.1, forward strand.
CAGCACTTATCAGGTGCAAGGCCATGGTGCACATGTCAACTGCATGCGTTAGGCTTCGCTCAGGAAGGCCACTGACAAACATCATTGCCTCTGTACTTGTATCATTACCAACCTACAATCACAACTTGGTTAGACATAACACAAATTTTGATAGGATTTCTAAGCCCCACCTAGCCACACCTCTACCCTGAAGGAGCTTAGCTACTCTTTTAGCCAAAGTTACAACAGCTTGTACAGATAGGTTTGGCAGTCCAAATTTTTATTTATTTATTTTATTTAAAGCACAATGTCAGTACACCTGAATCTGAGGCGTGGATGTATGTTCACTATGGGCCAAGATGGAATCATGCAAAACCCAGGATGAAGAAGTGAGTCTTAACAAGTGATTTAAAAGATGACAGCGAGTTTGCAAGTAGGGCCTTTTGTGGTGGATAATTCCAAATGCCAGGAGCACAGCAGCTAAAGGCACGTGATCCTACAATTGTCCTGAACCTAGGTTCTTGCAATAAACCAGTATCAGAAGAACGCAAGAATCTGGGAGGGCAATATGGAGTCAGCAAAGTATTAAGATATGATGGACTTCCCCTTTAAAATAATGTCTGGAAACAGTTGATGTTAACATAGCCAGATACACAAATTGTCTGGTATTAAATCACAAACACTTTTGTCCATAACAAGACAGTAATGTGGCCTTTTAAAGTAATTGGAACAAATCATCTGGTAGCAGCAGGATACAATGCAAGCGCCTTCATATAAGACAACCTATATCTTTGAGCTTTCTAGCCACTATAAGACTTAAACAAACCGCACACTGCCGTGTTTTAGCATGGCCCTCTTAAAACTGTGGTTTATTAACAGGCAGTCACAGTAACTTTGACTCTGGATGACCATGTGCAAATGGGACCACACCATATCATGTAAACTTGACTGTACAGCAACTATCACTCATGACAAAATAAACAGTATTAACTAGCTCTAAATTTATCTAAAATGTGATGTACATGCAATATGATGACAGCCATAATGAAGTATGCATTTATATCACTTCTGAGTGCACCTTTAAAGTGCCAGCATTGTCTTAAATCCTTCTGCTACCCATCTACTTACTGGTGTATGCAAGTATGACAAGTTTCTTGATTTGGGTAGTTCTATAAATGGCTACCAAATCAAATAAAACAACTATTGCTTGCTATTTCCACTCATGAATATAACTCTTCACGTTAAACACAATGTCAGACTTGCTTACAACTAATATTTAATCATCATGATCTAGTTACATTTGCTGGGTTCATAATGTTCAGCAATAGTAGCTGATTTTTACTTACCCTGTGGACAGAATAAAGATTTACAATATTATCAAACAGTCGATGAAGACCCGAAACAGCCTCAACAATCTATAATTAAAAGACAATAATTAGTACAGAGCAGACTAAAAGTAAATTCACATACAACAAGCATCAGAAGCATGTAAATTTGCAGCTATGTTCTTGAAACTGGCATCTACAAATAGCAGCCACTAGTGTCTGCAGCTGCCATATAACACTTGATAATACTCGCTGTGTGCTAAGAGCTAATTCACTGTGTGCTAATCGATGTTGGCAAAAACAGAAATTGGTTTAGAGTATAATTTATGTCTACTCTGGTAGCAAAATTATTGTCTTACAAGTGTATTTATGCCTTAGCATACCTAAGTAACATTGTTGTACATGTGTCTTCTTGTCTTTTCTCAGACAACAATTCTACCTTACAACAGACAAGTATGTAGCCTTTCCCATACAACAGTTTTGCTTTAATTTAGACATATTAACAAATAACCTTCCTTTAAAATTTAGTGGGGAGTTCCCCTGTTTTGAAAATTGCTCTGTTGAGTCATTTAAGCATGTTAGGTGATAACAAGCTCTAAATGTAAAATGTAAATGTACACGGTTTTCTACAGCGACTGTATGGCCTCGCCCCTGCTCATTTTTCAATGAAATTATCTCATGAGATCCTTCACCATGGCTGCCCACTTGAACGGGCACCATGCCATCTAGTCAATTTTACCCAACCAAAGGCAAGGACTGAATTAAAATTGTTGGTGGTGCACTGGATTTTTAACCATACCTTCATATCAAAGACAGTACACTTCATTCTTTAGCTGCACCACTACCAAATTGCCTACACCTGGGTCAAAAGCACACCAGAATTACTTGTTGCTAGTTTACCTTCTGTTGTTTCTTTTATTGAGCTTAACCTGGTCTTCATCATCTTTATACTATGCATTTCTGCCACCTTTATATCCATTCTAACCGGAATAAGTCCCTCTCCCTTCAAAATTACATATCTCAGATAATCTGATAGATAGCCTTGCTCTCAATGATACTTGGCTCCAACAGTCTGACACTCTGTAGTGAGCCTAGTCACAAATTTTATCCATGATTCAGTAGCATACTTTTCAGCTTTAACAAACTGTACTAGTTACTGCTGTGGTGTTAACGAAATTCATGCAACAAAGTAGCCTTCAACTGTGCATATATATGTGCTTATCTGATCTGGTGGAAATCTTCTTAGCAACTGGCAAGTGAAAGTATACCAGTATATTATACCTTTCGTTGCTACATTTAGATTTAGATGTTTAGATTGTTATTGTAAGGAAATCAATCAATACCATATACAACAAAATTAACAAATCTTTTAATTCAGAAAGCAAAAAAATAATTAAGTTAGAACCAATTTATTCTTTAGTGGTCATTTCTAACTTTGCCACCTGTCACAAATTCGTTTATTGGTCATCTGCAACTCATGGTAAAGTTGTGCACTACGGTCAAGAAAGTACAGTAAGCTCATGGGGACCATTTGTATAAAATAAGATGGCATAACTCCCACACCAAGATAATCCTCATGGGGTGTGGGGTTTCTACACATAATCTGCAGGATATATGAATGAAAACATGGTAAACACTACACAAAAATATTATGGCTGGTAATATGGGCCAAGAGTTAGCAAGTCTTAGTGTGTCTTCTCACTATGAGTGTTTTAAATTGTTTGCTGCCATCTGCTATTGTTGGGTCAGGAGTTGTTGGCTAAGGAGCTTTCTCCAAGCAGTGCTACACAAGTGTCAGAATGAATTGCATGTAAAATGTCCGATGCTTTATATTACGTGAGTACCTGGGTAGGTGTGAGTGATAGCACAAGTTTCTCCATACCAACCATCCCACAGAAGCACACTGTGACAGGATCACTCATCTGTGGCCCAACTTCACCACCAACAAGTAATACATCTGCCATGCTTCTGAAATAAAATAAATTCTGGAGTAGTCTACATTAAGCATCCTTATCAATGCTGATGTATGATATCGATAATACTTAAACTCTGGTATGGTTGCTGGCTTACAGAAATCATAGTCATAATCCCAAGATTTCTACAGTGCCCAATGAAAGCCATGTCACCTGCACCGGCTTATTCACAGGCGCTCAGTCAAAACAAAATCGATAGACAAAAAGAATTCAGTTCCAGGTCAAGATCCAAAGGTCGGGCAGAGACAGCTATGTGGGAGCTACAGTGGGTGATGTTTGGGATTGGAGCCGGAAGGGAAATAAGAGGAAGAAGGGGAGTAATCTGAGAAATCTGACAACCAAATAGCATTTGAACAGTCTACTCTTGTATGGTTGCTGGAATACAGATATCTGACAAACAACATCTGCATAGTCTTCTAAGGGTAAAACTTTGCCTTAATCCAAAGGACAAAGGTAAAGCTTTAAAGTTTTCACCTTTGCAGCTGAAACACATGGGCTGCAGCAATGAAAACAACAAAACAGGCATTTGGCTAAGTTTCAGTTTCAGCCGTAATGGAATGGCCATACATATTCACTAACTTAAAATGTAGCCTTAAGTTTATGATGCAGAAGTGTACATTTAGTACCAGGATTCAAGGATCCAGCCCTAAGCACAAAGCAATTCAGCAACTGAAACATCTTTCCTTACAGATTATCTGGCTTAACCAAAAACAGCCACCTTCACATGACAAAGAGGTAAAAAGCAAATGACAAGAAATTCAAATCCCAAATTCAAATTCCCTGACTTTGCTAACTCAAAGACAAGGAATTCAAATTCTCTGACAAGAAACTGAAGTCCAAAATCAATCATAAAACTTATAGAGCACCACTATCCCAATGTACAAAAAATCATTTAAATCATTTAATGGTTAATTTCAAGTAAACCCCATGTTGCTAAATTCAGGGTGAGTTCAGTCAAATTCAGAAATGAACATTTAAACAGCTGACACAAATTGCCCTCTGAAAGTGTTAATCATGCTAGGATTGATTCTGGATTTCAATTCCTTGTCAGACAAGAAATTCAGATTCTCTGACTTCACTAACTCAAAGAATTCAAATCCAAAAATGATCGTAAAACTTCTAAAGCACTGCCAGCTCAATGCACAAGGTATCACTTGACGGCTAATTTCAAATAAAACCCATGTTCCTCAAGTTGGGGTGAGTCCAGTTATATACAGAAAGGATTGGTGAAACAGTTTTACACAAATTGTTATCTGAAAGAGATATATGCATGTTTTTAGTCAAGCTTTCAAAATCAGCTAGGATCTGCAGAATTAACCAAAAAAGCTCCACAGTCTGGGAATCATCAGGATGGCATGCGGTCATTGTCCTCGGAACAATAAGGATGAGGCAATCAGATGGTCTGGACTTATGGGCAAGAACACAGTTCAGTTGTAAATATTGTAGGATTCTCACTTGGGGAACGTACTATACATCCACCGTCGTGTCTTAGCTTTCTCCTCAGCTAACTGAGCAGTCTTCATCTCCAACGACTCTTCAAGCGTCTTATAAAGCCAGTCCATAATGTTCACAGATCTGCACACAAACAACTACACATCACGTAAATAATTACAATAAGGTTAAACCCACTAACATGCTTATTTAAAGTTTATTGATTGTTAATCAGTCTGACCTCAACAGACTGGCCAACCTGCCAACTGCTCACATGTATCAGAATACATGTGACAGTCATGGAGTCACAGTCACCAAATTCTATTCTCCTCCTGGGGCAGGTATTGTAACTGTAATCAAAATTGTCTAATGCTTCTTCAAGAGAAACTTCTGACCTAATAACACAAAACAATGAATGAACCAAATGGTTTTCAAGTGCTTTCGGAATATAGACAAAGAAAGACCAGAGAGTTCATGCCATAGTTTGCTAGACAAGCTATTCATGCACTGACAGTTGGAAAAGGGTCTCTTCAGTCTTGTCTCATTACAGTATGAGTCAACAAACACAGCTCTCAGACTAATGGTGACCTGTAAGTTCCACAATCCTGTACAGTTTCTCAGCACATCGTGCTTTCTTGTAGACTTGACCAGTCTTTGCCGAAATCTTTCACTGAAAGTCCTAACTGTTCTGCTAAAAACAGCTCAAGAAACATTTTCAGTTTACCTGCAGTTGCACCTATTTATATCTATCAGCAAGTCATGTTTTTGCACCTTTGAGACACTTAAAAGGCTCTGCATAAATATCCAAACACACATCTGTATATTTTGCACCAAATAATTTTTTTTACATTTTTTATTTATTCAGTATTGTTTAATTCTATTATGCATTCATTATTTGTCAGTTTATTTACATTAGTTATTTGATGCTTCTTAATGTTTTATCTATTCTAAAGTAAATCAAGTCATAAAATTCACCTTTATAATCTACTGATGTGTGAAAGACTTGCCTATTAACTTTCACAGCAGTGTGAGACTTTTAAAAAATATTTTGTTTAAATTTAATTATAGATGGTTTATGGTATTCTATGATATACAAAGTCTCATAAGCTGTAGAAATGTATCAATCCAAAAAGGAACATCTAATGCAAAGTTTGGTTTTGTTATGTTTTTGTAAGAAAGATTTAAAGAATGATTCTGTATTTCAAGGACTGATTCAAGACAGATTCCAAAACAGAGAGAAGAACCTAAATGCCCATAGCAGAGCCAAACTTTCAAGAAGAATAGACATACTTTCCATCATTCATTGCCTTCAGCATGTCCTTGATCTCGCTAAAGGTCGGTCGCTTGCGTGGGTCCTCGTGCCAGCATGTCTCAGCCAACTGAATCCATTTGTCCGTTTCAGAATTGTTGGCTTTTGTCAAGTCAGGACGAAATGGCGGATAGGTACGTTGTCGGACTTTGTAAATGATATCTGATAATTTGTTGAAAATTAAGGTATAGTAAATGCCCATTTATTACATGCATCTACCAGCAATAGACATATTAAATAATTACTTCAAATTTTAAAGGCCATATATGGTAGTCAGCCTCTTTCCTTTATCTCTCTCTCTCTCGGCTCCAATCTGAAACACCATTCACTGTAGCCGACTGCTAGTCTGTCTGCCTGACTTGTGGCTCTTGACCTGGAACTGACACCTTTCCATCTATCGATTTTCTTTTGACTGACCACCTGTGAATAAGCTGGTTCCCACAACTTGGATTTTATTGGGTGCTGTAGAAACCTCGAGCTTATGATTGTGATTACAATGACATGAACTAATTCACATCAAAATAAAAGCTATTCAATAACTGTGACAGCAAGTAGCAGAAAACCCCCCACATCAGCAATCCAACCCAAACTATGCCTCATCCTTTACCAATGCTACTTTTACTTATTACAGCCCCGACATAAAAATAACATACATTACTCAATGCATTACATTAGACAGCCCAGCCAGCAAAACATACATTGGGTCACTATCAGCAATGGGTTGTATATCTGACAATGGCCCACAACTTATTTGAAATCTTATTCAACGTTCAGCCATATACATTAATGCAAAGCAATGTCTGAAGACCCAATCAAAGAGGCATAAAAGTCGACACAGACCTGATGGAGTGAGGTTGATGAGCTCTTGCTGGTAAGGAGCATTAACAGTCACAAGTTCCGAAACAATGATGCCAAAAGAATAGGTGTCACCTTGCTCTGTACCATAGAATCGGTCCTCGTCATCAAGCTCCTTCCTTAAAAGTTCCGGAGAGCACCACATTAGGTCTGAGAATAAAATACGGTTCAAAAGAACTGCATCATACAGCAGTATCTTTAACAGTACCATCAAATCCAATAGTACTACTGATATATTTAACAGTACTACCAGTATCCTGCTAAACAGTAAAAGCAGCATAACCATGCCTAACAACAATCATTATCTTGTGAAACAGTACTACGTGAAATTTCACATATTTCTCGTGCATTTGGAAGCGCATTAGTAAAACTGAATTTGAACAGCTTTGGAGTGCCACACAGCTAAGTAGGAATAACCACAGCTATACATGTAGTTTGTTATTTATGCAACCCTAACAGAGATTTTCCTATACACCTGAACCTCTTTATAATGCTGTCTTTGGCAGCCACATCAAGAATTGCCATATAATGAGATTTTGCTACAATGGCGTCACTTTCTATAGACGAACTAAATTTTGGATCCATATCCCCAACTGTGTTATATCAGAATTTCTGTTATAGTGAAGCATGTCATAAGGAGGCTCTGGCACAACTGACATTTAACAGGGTATTCAGACATCTAGAAGCTAGCTGTGTTCTAAATAATAACTACATTTGATTATCAGCAAAAATTTTAAAATACAACTATGACATTTCCTCAGAGAAGTATAGGCAGACTGCACAAACTCAGAAACAACAACAGCAAAAAACAAAATTAATAACAATAACAATATAATAACAACAATGCTAAAAATCACAGCAGTAAGATGACATCTTGCTGCTGTGGGGTGACACTGAAATTCAAAGTGAAGTCAAGCAATGTTGAGTACAGTTAGTAGCTGGATGGATTACTGTGCATGGAATATCAGACAATCTGAGCCAACTCAGCCTGCCATCACTCGGGCGGGCAGGAGCTTAATGAATGGGAAAAATGAATCCCAGTGTAGACAAGTTTGAACCAGTAACAAATTGCACCCTACATACTTTGCGTACAAACTTATTGATAGGTTGAGCTCTTACCAAGAGCCTCTTGGTAGCTGTTGATGTCTGACTTCTCATTCAGTTTGAACAACTTGAGGCCATAGTCAGTAACCTTACAGACCCAGTGGTGGTCGACAACGCAGTTCGAACTAGTCAGATGGCCATGTGCACCAATGTCACTGCTGTGCAAATATTCCATTCCCTGAAAAGAGTTCAGCATAAATCACAACTTACTAGCAACTATTTTAATAGCACAACGATTTCAAATTAAAATTTTTTTTACATAAATATTGTCAACAATACTACATGCACTGCTAATGTAATATATTTGAATTAAGATTCTCTGGATTCTAAAGTAGAAAAAGTAAAATTCACTCTTGTCTATGGGACTAGTTTCAGCATCCATCTAACTGAGCACCACTGTAACAACACTTACACAACTCAAGAATCTCTGATTAAAAGTCGACTTACTCTGACTACATCCATAGCCAGTGACATGCGCAGTTCACTGGATATGTTGACAGTCTCGTTGTTAATCAAGTCCTGCAAGCTGCCCTTTTGTGCATAGAGCATCAACACACAGACGTGGGGTGCATCCAGACATACCCCTATGAATTCATTCACATTGTCGTGCTTTATATCAAGCATCTGAAACGAACACTTCATCAGTTAGGATATCCACAATGAAGTAGATGAAAAAAGGTTGACTGCCTACATAGGACTGCTTTGCCATCTCTTTGCATCGGCTGAACAATCACAGGATCACAGAACTCAGTTTTTCATGACAGCACCTGATATAGAGGTTAGGGGTTTCAGAATCAAATCACCTCAAGACCCAAATGAACATCAGTATATTAGCCCAGGGGCCACATCGCTTAATCCTTTTCATTCAACAATATAAAAATTAGTAAAAATGGAGAAATTAAGAGTCAAAGTATGCTATCAAAATTAAACTGATTATCTTTTTAAAAATAGTAATGTGATGGGTAGGCCTATTACTTTTAGTCATGAGCAACTGACAATACTTTGAAGCCATAAAATTTGTCATTTGAATTACATTTGCACATTATCTGATAAATTGGTAGTTGCAAACCAGCTCATGCCTTCAAAAACTTTATTTCTTGTCAGAACATAAAATTTCACTTGCATTCACAAGACGTTCCCTTATGAAATGGCTTCTTGTAAAAGGCTGGTGTTTTGGCCAACATTTCATTTATTACAAAACTCGACTTACTAGACTTAGTAATACTTTAAAAAAACAAATTTTTTGGCTTGGAAAATGCTGCTTTAAGGTGCTGAACTCTTTTTTCCAATTTGTTTTCTTCTACTCCGAAGTCATGATTGATGGGTTTTAGTTTACTACTATTATATACAATTACACTTGTAACTCAATTCATCAACACAGAACACGACAGACTACTTGTAACAAATCTTTGTGCTCTGCCAAAAAAAAGCATTAGTGTCAAAGTGTCCACTTTTATAGTCTGTTTCTTGCCAATTCAACCACTCACATCAGACACTGCATACAAGTGCTAACCAATGACAACTCTTTGACATTACATCACATAAATTTCATGCCTAAAGAGCAGAAACCCATCTGCCAATTATAAGCAGGTCAACAACCTGATGACTCATGAACTCACTTCATAAAAATTTCTGATACAAATGCATGCTTACTCAACAACTAAAAATTACGTTCACAGGGATTTGCAACAAATGATGAGTTAATGCCCTTAAAATATATACATTTATTTAGCACTAAAACAGTAGAGTGTTCATGGAAAGATTAAAGCAGTCTTTAATGGTTACATTTAGGCTAAACAATAGAACTTAGTAGACAACACTGTAAATTGTGACGTGAAAAATTACATGGTCAAAGAAAAGGTCTCATCAGTGCAAGGCAAAATGTAAAGTGAAAGACAGAAAAGTTGTTAACTCCCTGCATGATCATGTGCAAGCTGCAGATCACCTAACATGTAATTAATTAACAGAACTATAGCAGTCTATACTTAGTTTTGTACTGCCATTAAATACACATTTCATAGTTTTCCTACTAAATAAGTAATACAGCCAATGTAAAAGATATATTCTGCTAAATTTGTAGCCATAGGCCACGTGCATGACAAGGCGGATATATGTCCAGGCAGAAACAACCAGGGAACTAACATGTGGGGAAACAACCAACAGAGTAATGTCTGGGATGAAACATACCCAAGGAAATGTCCAGAAACCAACATTTACACCCAAATGCACCTACACTTGCACGAACAGCAGTAGGTGACACAACTTGGAACCAGTATGAATAAAAATGAGACAGACTGAGAGAGACAAAGAGAGAGATAGAAGACAGAGAGGGAGCAAGACCAGAGAAATGACCAATCCATGTAATGTCAGAATTCAAAGAAGGTCCTTGAGCCTTGGGCAGACTCTTCCCTTAATCATTTTAAGGCCTATGAATAGCCAGCACATCACTCAATGAGTTATAGGCTATAGGATCACTTTCATGTACACTTTTATGTATAACACCGAATACGAAATCAGACAACAAGTGATTAAAAAAATAAAAAACCAACCTGCCTGAGCTCATCGTGCATTTCTGGATCACTAAGGCTAATGGAATCCCTTTCTATGAGTTTGATGGCAACAACTCTATTCTAAATTTTAAATGACAATATTTAATTTAAATACAGCACAAAAAGATACAATTTAAATACAAATATGGCCTGGCATAGACTAGCAACTACAAAATTTATATTCTAAAAGCATAATATTAATACTAATACTAATATTACTACTACTACTACTAATAATAATAATAATAATAATAATAATTTATTTATTTATTTATTAAAGCACTTGTAATGCACGCAATGTCAGTACACCTGAATCTGAGGCGCGGAAAGTAGATTTATAATAATTAGCAACTTCTAGTGTGCCGGAGTTAAATGCACAAGGCATCAACCAATGGTGCATCAAAGCCAAGCTACAATCAGGTAACTATCCAGAAGGTCATTCTACAAGACAAGAGAGGCAGCCTGTGGTGGATAAGCAATTTGAAAAAAAATGAACAGACACATGGAGGGAGTTTCAAACTTTAGGTCAAGCAACCGAAACCAAGAACACTTCTGGTCCGAGGCATGACCAGAGAAAGACAATCAGATAACCTTGCAGAATAACGGTAAGTCTGATTTTAAGTATTGTGGTCTCAGTTAGAGCAAGTATATGCAAGGAATTTTCACAAAGAAAATTATGCAGGTCAGCAGCTCTACTAGGAAGGGAACAAATGTTTGACCAAACTGACCTAACCCTGAAATCTAACTGGTCCAGGATTTAATTCAATGTCACCAGCCAAAGGAGCAACAGAAACAAATACATTGACAACCCATGATGTGTAGCAGAAGATGTTCTTTGTGAAACTACATTCAACTCAGGGCAAAAATTAATGTTACTGCTACCAGAGAGCAGCAGTACATATGACTGAATTGTAAAAAACAGTACCAGGAACCAGATAAAATGAATGGGCCTGACCAGACCATAGCGATGCACGAGTAAATCCAGCAACAGATCTATCTTCACCAGATTTGGCAAGGAGTAGTAACATGAACAAAAACATGTTAAAGCATGTTGCAAAGTTCTCATTTCTCATTGAAACAGTTGTTTTTCCTAAACCAATAGCATTAATCGTCCATTGAACAAGAAGTGTTTCAATCATCAGTGGAAAGAAAGCAGAGGAAGGGTCAAAAGTTCTTGTCATAGGATTCAAGGCAATCTGTTTCAGCATGATGGGTGAACCACCAAGTTCCCATGTTGCATTGTGACAGCTTGCAATGGGGAAAGAGCGGGTCATCTTACCTGGCAAAGTGAAAATGGTTATAATTGACTCAAGAATGGTAGCCTAATGGTTTTACGCAAACAGTACGAGTTCAAGCCTCCCTGAGATGGTTAATGTGTAAGGACCAAGAGCAAGCCCTTCACTCACACTTGCTCAGCACCATCAACAGTAAATAGATGGTAGCGCTTAATAAATGCAGAAATAATGATAATTAAGAAACATGATTTCACAGCTGTATAAAGTACAGCATGGCAGAATTGGAACCAGCATGAGTGAAACCGAGACAACAATACAGCTGCACATCACAATCAAGATCATTCAAGGTTGTGAGTAGGTTTGTGCTTTGGCATGTGACTGCTGACCTCTACGATGTTGACGTGTTACATCGGCTTTGGCAGAAAGTGACCTTGCAAAATTCATATCAGGATTTTGTGCTGTTAGCTCGGGAGTGCCTCTCAGGAGTTTTCTCTTGAAAAGGTGCTATAGAAATTTGCGATAACAGTTACAAGTTCATATAGAAGTGAAAAATGCAACATAACATAACATAAATGAAGACTTATAATGTAATGATGACAAATCATATAGCATCGCAAGTAGCAGGGTACTTTTAGGATGCTTTACAATGTCAAAAGTCAGCCCAAGTACTAAGAGTTATGCAGTAAATGGAATTTCAGCTGTTTTTTAAAGAGGTTGACACTTTTGGACTCCTGAAAGGATGCCGGAAGGATGGCATGCGGGCCAGTGACCCGAAAGGCCCGATCACGCATTCTAGTCTTAGTTGCCGGTACAAATACATCGGTGGACTTTAATGATTGCAGTCGCAGGCAGTCGTGGTCATTAGATAGCGGCCAGTCAGCAATATCATTAATGCAACTTCACTGAGATGGCCCTTAGGTGCTGGACATAAAAACTGCAACTTCAAGAAAAAACTCATCAGTCACGCCCCAGAAAAAACCTGTGGTCAAACAAAACAGATTTTAAGCGCTTGAGGTATAAAGAAGGTGACAGGCTGATTAGCTCATTTCTAGTCTTGTAAGGAAGGTTTTTCCAGGATTCAGGACCAACGAAAGCAAAGCTTCTATGCTGCGCAGTAGAGGACCAAGCCTGAGGGATAACAAGGGCACCATGAGCAGACGAATGATGAGAGCTATGAACAGGAATAGATGAGGCGCAGGTACAAAAAGACCTCAGATAGAATGGGCCAATTCCCACCAAACAGTCTCGCATAAAGGTTAAAATCTTAAATTCGATGCATTGAGATGCAATGCAAAGGCGGAAATATGGCCAAACTTTGGGGTGCCACTGATCAGACAGACAGAAGCATTAAGAACAGACTGTAATTTCAAAGTAAGAGAGAAGCCCAGCCCAGAATAGACAGCATTTCCAAGATCAATTTAGGAGAAAATGAAAGCATGAATCAGCGCAGAAGCAGCTTGTATGGTAAGTGAACGTCGCACAGTATGGATATGGTTCCAAGTAAACTACTCAAACTTGAGATATATGCGATTCAGTCAAGCAAAGGTTTTCAGCAAAAACTGAAGTTGGTCAATTCAGGAGCAAGTGAGGCCAGAATTCTAGTAATCAACATAGTTGTGAACAAATACAGCCATGCATCTGGATTTACCGAGCACGGAAGTGTGTAGAGCTGTCATAACTGATAAAACTATTGATCTGATCCAATGTCACATACAATACTGCAGGCAAAGGATTTACAGAAGCAGCAGGATGGATGAAATTTGAAAATGGCTGGATGGTACTCAAGCAGTGAGAGTCTTTGAAGCCTTAAACACAGCATGTGGCATGAAGACAGTGTTTACTGGAAGGCTATGAATTCAAACCTGACTGTTGTCAACATTTCAATCAATAATGGATTCCCAACAAAGTTTTATCATAATGATACTAATAAACAACTAACAATGATGATGATTATGACAAGGATGATGACAATGATAACATCAACCACAGCAGCTGCAACAACAATAACATTTCTGTTACATCCTTTGGTAATCTCTTGTAGCAAGTATTAACTAATACTGCATGAAGTTACAATTTTAAAGGCTCTTTTTACACGTAAAATTTCAGCATACCTTGTATAATCCAGCCAGTGTAAATAACTGACTCATTCCAGTCAGTAAACCATTAAGATCTGCCAAAGCATCAGTGGCTTTACTGTCTGTGCCGTCACTGGCAGGCTTCAAAGGAAGCAAAGTCAGGTCCTGGGAGCTGACTGTCTGTAAGATTTTGCAAAACACTGGAATGTAACAATGATAATACTGTCCTGGATCATGATGTACTACAACACACATAAATAGGTAGCTTTCTAGCGCAAGAAGTGTGATATTGGTTAATGTCTGTCGTAGCAATTTTAGTTCATGTCACTTAATAGGTGTTTTTAATTAGCTTTATTCAAGTATTTCAAAGGCGCTGATCAACACAAATGTTGCGAAACAAGAATTCAAACCTTTCTGCATTTAATAAAATCTGCAGTGGTGAAATAGCATGCTTTTACCATCCCTAATGAAGGAATCCTTTATGAAAAGGTATGCCAGTACAGCTCCTTAGGAGCAAGGATACAGGGTGGCAGTATGAACTAATTTACCGAAAGGTATGGCAAATGCGAGAAAACTGACCCAAAACACGACACGTACAGTCCTAGTCTTTGTATCAAAACTTGGAGAAACATTCATTGTACATTATGAAATGCTTCCATATCACACAAATTCTGACAAAAAACGGTCAGGGACATGGATCCTAAAATTAATTCACCTACAGAAAACAAACTAGTAATCGCATGACCTTGCTAGCAGGTGGTCCTTGGCAAGGCCCACCCACAGACAGCGTTATCATCAGGTTTTGGTCTATTCAGATTTTCTTTATTTTTCGTTAGTGAGTATGGAGGCTAAACTAAAGATAAACGGTGAGTGAAATATGGGATTTCGTTAAGCACCGGCAAAGAAAGATTCAGTCAAAGTGTTTTTGCTGCATACATATCTGACACATCCTTTCAAGTGCTCACCCTATCATAGCAACAACTACTACGGCAAAATATTTAAAAAAAAATTAAACTTATAGTAAACACACTACGAGATTGTACTATGAAATCTAACATAGGTCTAAGACAAATGAAATCAGCGAGCAAATTAGCTTACAGTTCCAATTGGAATGATGTCTATCCACCGAATCTTCCAGTTGCTTATTGTCACCTTATTTCGCTTGTACTTTTTAAACCTAAACAAAAAACTAGGCATGTATGGCAGCAATGCCATAAAATAAGCCAAATACAGAAAAGACTGAAACAAACTCCAACAGAGAACTATACTCTAAATCTCATTGTTTACTTTATTAAGATTTTTTGTTTCTTTCTGTCGATATTTGGAATGTAGTAAAAATTATGTTTACATACCTACATGTATTATCACCATTCACAGTTAAGATATAATCCATGAAATGACAGAATAGATGCATGCGTCATCTGTCTGAACCAGCGCATACAGTTCATACAGCAGCAGTGTCAAGAACAGGCTCAAATGACAGACCATCCATAGAATTAATATTTAGCAATTAAGTATTTGGACATAGTGTAATTCTGATGTTAAACAGCTTCATCATAATGGTATGAATTGCAATCTCACAGAATAAAAAAAGAGGAAAGCAAGCAAATGAGCCTGTAGAGGAAGCAAACAGAAGAACTGAAACAATTCCTGCAGAAAGATATCCAATAAAATAGACTGCAGGAGAAAAGATGGCTGCAGTTCGGAATAGAGAGAAATTCGAATAAGAAAGAAAAGGCAAGCTAACATCGTTGATTGTATGTAATCCTTCTGCTTTTGCAGACATATGGTGGGGTAAAGTTCTCAAAACTTGAAGTTTTTGGCAACTGTTCTCATGACTCATAGCTAGCAAAGGACTATTCTGTCGCACAGATGCTCCGTGCAAGTGAGGCTAAATATCATATAAAACATTACTCAATAGGACTCACATTCGGCATATTTCTAATTTTAAATCTTGTCATTTGCCTAAGGCTAAACATCTTAGAGCAACACCCTGACCTTCATTTCACTGTATAGAGCCTCTTCAAGAGAAGCTCCTCAGAGGTGCTTGACCCCGATCCAACACCAAACATCACACATTGGTTGGTTGACTGTTGGGTGACTCATTTATTTTGTTTCTAAATTTGCTTAATAAACAAATGCCAGGCCAGCAGGGCAGTTTTGATTCTTACCTGAAAAGCTTTTGCTTTAAAAGCAGTATATTTGAATATGAAATCAGAGAATAATATGTTATTGCAATTGAAAAACTAGCTCTTGCTGTAATTCTGCCCTTAAAAATTTTAAGTAATAAAATAATAGGACCGAGAAATGATGTGTTGCAATACAGAAGCAAAAAAGTTTAGAAATAGGTCACAGTTCTCACACAGGCCTATGCTGGTACAACTAATTTCAAGAAATCTTGTCAACTTATGGTGGTTGTCCACAATGTTTGCATATCAGTGGAAAGTCCATAGTTTACTCAACAGCGCTGCAGATTAATCATGTTACTAACAAACATTTTTAACTGTTATTTTCCAAAGCTGGAAGCATCATCCGGTAGCGAATGAAAAACATGAGAGCTTTAACCAGATAAAAACTGCATACCCTGTTATGCAGCAAAACAGTAATCCACTGACCACAAATAAGGCTATAATTGTGCCACCTACTCCAGTGATGTACAAGTCTAAAATTAAAAATAAACTGCAATTGTCAATTTCTGCAAAGTATTATCACCACAATGCAACACACAAACATAAATAGTTATATTATGAATATAATCATAATGTGAGGTACAGGTACTTAAAAGGCATTACACTAAGTGTTTGGATACATAACAAACTACAGTAACTACCATACCTATCTCAATGACATACATTATGCAAATTGACACAACAAGCACACAGCATGCACTACACAGAATGTAGTATTCAAGGATTTTCAAAATTTAAAAGGAGAAATCTGTGAAAGAAATAAATCCATAAAATTCTAGTTTAACTGAAATCTTTCTTCTTTAGGTTTGGGTTTGTTGGCCTTCCTATATAATTTCTCTGTATCTGTCAAATTCAAGGGATTATCTGTGGCGTGACGGAGATGGGACATGCACGAGTACATAAGATATACCTTAGTCTGATATTAGTTTATTTAACAACTTGTTATCGATTACAAAGGACTTTATGATACCGTCTACAAGACCTAAACATTACCTGTGTTTTCGGACTCTTTCTCAATTCTGTCAAGATTTCGTGTGTTTTTGGATAGTGTTTCCTTCATGCTAATTTTTCATGCAATGCGCTCCACGAACTCCGAACAATGCGTCAACCCAACTCCGAATGGAAACCTTTGATTGGGCTCTACATGCGTGGAAGCCCACCAATAGGCACTTTCCAGTTACCTGAGCACTGCATACTGATGAACTTTTTGCTTTTAATGACTTTGACAATATCACCATGTTGTCTTTTGCAGGCAGTGATTTTTGTGATATACTTAAAAAGAGCTGTATTAGGTGTCTCGATGCATACAAATCCATCAAAACTAATGCATTAATATACTTCCTTTTGTAAGCGTGGTATTTCGCTGCTTAGTCTGCATGTTTTGCACAGGAAATTCCATGAGTCATCAGATAATTGATTTGTTTTTGCACGCACTGATCACTTGCTGGCTGGCACACACTGAACATGTGGTGGTGTGATTTGCTTTCAAAACCCTCTGGGCAGACAGTCTGACAGCAGTGATTATTGCTCACACATATTTTGTCACCTGGGTGCTCGTGTTGCCTACGCCGTGATAAGCCAGTGGAGTATTAGAAAACCCACGATTGTGTATTATCAGGAGGCCAGCCTAAACTACTTAGTACTGGTCTGCTGTCTTGGCGGGAAAGGGCCTATATAATGAATAGATATATATAATAAGAAAGATTTGTAGGAGAAGTCTGGCATGAGTTAAGTTGAAAGTGTGAGTAATAAATCTCATTGATAAATTTGTACATTTAGAAACTGTGACGATTCAAGTACTTTCATGGTATTGGTTGAACTATTAATTTAACTACAATTTCGAAAACCAAAGACTGCGTGCCTTTACTCAAGTTGACGCCACGTCATAAAATGGGTGAGTTGACAGTTCAAAATCCAATTATTAACAACTACTAAACATCATCAACACCTTTCATATATGAACTGTTTCATTTGAATCTGCTCAGCATAAATTTTCAACTTACCTCAAACTGCATCTGTTTAGATCATTTAGGCTGCCACCTATACGGGTTTTTGACAGGTCCTTAAAAGCCGCTGTATTAAATGTCTTGATAAATAACCAATAAAGAGGAGTTACAATTCAAATAGTATTTGCACGGAATAGTTCTCACTGGTTCTGTCTGGACAATAAACGTTGTTCCAACCACAGGGTGGCTCATCTAATGGCCTTTTATTTCCACCACCTGGCCACCTTAGTTCATCCAACTGGACATGATGCAGAACAATGTCTCTTGAAGAGTCAAATTCAAAAATCCGAGTAATATTGCCATCCTTAATCATCCAAAAGTCAAATTCTGTTGCTATTTTCTCTCCATTTTCATCAAATCTGATTTCACCAGATAAGCCTGAAGAAAAATCACATCCAAAATCAGCATGTGAATGAGGAATAAAGCATTGGTCATAAGCAAGACGCAACTGTATATTATTCAACATTAAAGTAAAACAAACAGTTTACAGTCTATAGTGCTACCAAGCTGGACTGCCAACCCATAAGTTAGAGGTTCAAATCCTTGCCAATACAGAAAGATTTTTGAAACTTACTTCTGTTTCACTAGTGCCCTCTAACAAACTCTGCTGAACTCAAATGGTCTAATTTAATACAATGTTACAATGTCCATAGCACCATAGTAATAATGCTCAATCCATTAATTAATTGTGCACTAATGCCTATCCATAATCCAGCCAATTCCAGGAGGTCAGTCGGGTACAGAGACAGCTTAAGGAGCAAAAGCACACTGAAATATACAGTGCGGACGCATTAACACATTACTAGCTTTCCTGTGACTCCACATGGCATGAAGTGGTGTCAGGTCCACCAGAGCTATAAACTTAAGACCCTGTGTTAGTTAATGTGCTGTAGAAAGAACTGTAGTGTAGAGCTAGTATCAAAACAGAAGAAGCAGGTTTAATTAAATTGCATGAACATGCTCTGTAAGGCTTATGTCCTTTTCCTTTTCATCACCATTTTGGTAAGATATCGCTACACATGTTTACAAATTTTAGTATGCCTCATTTCATAATGGCAGAGAAAACTGTTGGCATTCATACACACTGCTGAGGAAAACTGCTACAGATCAGTTCCAGAGTGGTGAAATGGAAGCCAAAATTTCTACAGATCTTGGTATGGCAAAGGCAATGCTACAAGATAGGGTAAAAAATGAATCAAAACAGTGTGAAGAACGTAGTTTTAGATGTTGAATTGGACAGAAAATGCATGCACCACTTCTGTGTATAAAGCAATATCCAAGAGAAAGAGCTTACTGCTTCTGTCATCTGCCAAGTGCTAGGACATTGACTTGGCCAATATTAGGCTTATGGACTGTATTCAAATTTTAAAATTATGCCAAATGACTGATTTTGAAAAGAAAAATAGAGCTCAGAGTCAGAAACAGAAGAAAATACCATACCTTGAGAAACCTCCATCTCAACTAGATGAACCTAACATTAATTAAGGTGTGATTCTTTGAATATAAACTCTATGAACACTGTTGAATCATGTCCTAGATGATGTATATATAGTCTATGCTAATCAAGTTTCAAAGCACTCTAATGTGTATACCATTTTAAAGTTACATTTTTCATTTATTACAAATTTCATTTAAAAAGGTCATAAAATGCTAGTATTTTGCATTTTTTGTCTTTTTAAATTAAGATCATAAACTACATTAAAAATTTGTTAAATTTTGCTAAATGAAACAAAGTGATGGACACATGGCATGTTAACAAAGAAGACAGGCCCACTATACATTGAATGGGATTGTTTTAGGGTATTAGAAAATAACTTCTAAAGGTTATTTCAGCATTATACTCCCTGACAGCCACTAGGCCTATTAGACACTTACTTAGCTGGTCACCAGTTGTCAACAGTGACACCAAGTATTTTATCTGCAAAGAAAGTAAGAAATTTCCTGGCATGCATAAGAGTAGCCACTGCAGAGGAGTAACTCAATTTTCCCTATGCATTAATATATCTAATCTAATGACTTCTATAGCGCCATTATCATAATGCCCAGGCCAAGTCTTTTCACAAGTTTGCATTGTAATTTAAACCTAATGAAATCAGAGGGAAGACCAGAGTGATGTCACCAATGTTCTAACTGACTTATGTGATGCCCAGCTTCTGAAATCACAGAGCTAAGCCAAGGCTGTGGTGTGCACTCAAGTTTTCTAAGGTGGAAAGAGTTTTTCTATCAGTAAGCTATGTTACTGTACAATGAAACTCCAATGCCAGCTCATTAGATGTACAAACTTGTATATAAAGAATAAGCATTACCATCAAAATCTTTCAGTACGCCCACATAATATGGCTACTAGAAGTAGCGATGCTAAAATCACTACTTTAAACCTGAAAGAGAAGCTTCATTCAGAAAATTTTATCCACGACAGTAGACCACACAATCCTATTTTTCTAACCATTGCAAACAACATACCAGTATGTTACTAGGGTGTATCCAGAATAGGGTTAAGGTTGCCTATTAAAACTGTCAAGAAAATATGTTCATAGTTAACAAATTTGGGAAACTAAAAAGTAATTTTGAACATTATTATCTAATCTAATGACTTCTGTAGCACTGTAATAATGCCCAAGGTATCATTTATCATTGAAGTGAAATCATAATCCACTGGCAAAGCCGGGCTGAATTTTAACAGGTCAGAGAAACCAGAAGTTAGGCTATGGTGGGTTAATTAATTAAGTTGAAACAGATGAGTATTAAGTGTAGACCTGAATGACATCACAGAAATGACAGAACAAACAGAACTTGGCAGCAAATTCCAAAGCCGTGGAACAGCAACTAAGAACACTTTACAACTCAACACTGTTCTGGTTCAAATGAACAACAGAAGTCATGGTTCAAATGAACGACAGGAGTCATAGTGTCCACTCACTGAGTGCAAAATTTGTTGGTATGACAGCTAAGCATGGAACAGAGATTGGTTGGCTGATTTAAATGAAGTACTTTGTAAACTGTAAGACAGATTTTGGTGCAATATATGCTGATACTGGGGTGTTTTTGTTGTGGTATAGCCAGGGAATTTTGATACATTTCAAGTTTATGCAGATCTCTTTATGATGTCAATGAGAAGTGAGTTACAGTAGTCAAGCCTGCTGGAAACCAATGCATTAGCTAATTTCTAATCTCATGTAATGACTTCTATAGTGCCGTCATCGTATCAATGGTCACCTCAAGTCAAAATCACAGTCCAAATCATAATCCGTTAGACAGGCCGGGTCGAGTTCCGATAATAAGAGAAACTAGAAGCCAGACTACAGTGGGTAAGCAAGTTGAAAGTGATGTGTCTTAGCTTAGACCTGAATGACATCAATGTATTGACAAAATGAACTGAACTGGGCAGTGAATTCCTAAACTCTGGACCAGCTACCGAGAAGGCTTGATCACTGTTCGGATATAGGGCAAAGCAAGATTTACAGTGACCACTGATCAAGTGCAATATCTATTAGCGTGAGAGGTTAGCATGGAATGTAAATAGGTGGACTGATTTAAATGTAGTACTTTGTGAACCATAAAACAGATTTTGAGATGAATTCTTTGCTCAATGGGCAGCCAGTGCAATGAATGTATTATTGGCTCAATATGATGATATTTAGGAGTCTTTGTTATAGATCTGACAAGAGAGTCTTGAATGATTCGTAGTTCCTGCAGATCTCCCTCAGCGATATCAACAAGAAGTGAATTACAGTAGTCAAGTCTGCTGGAAACCAATGCATTAGCTAACTGGATTAAGACAGTCTCAGGCACAAGAGATCTGATTCTCAAATGTCCCATATGTCAAATTCAGCTGATACATACATATATGGCCTGACCATGGAAAATGATATGGTAGAATCAAACACCAAGCACAAACTGTGGTTAATAAGTAAGCCACCCAGCTGAACACACTTAAGGTGATCAAATTTACAGAGATGCTGGCTTGTACCCAGGAGGAGAAATTCGGTTTCTGAAGGATTCAGAAAATCATTCAGAAGTTTATTACTAGCCATCCAAGACTGAACATTGTCAAAACACAGAAGCAAGCACTTGTAGGACAGGATTAGACATGGAACTATCAAATGAAAGGTAGAATTGGGTGTCATCAGCATACAAATGGTAGTCAACAGGGTTATCAGTAAGTAGTGAACTGGTGGAATGGTATATAATGTAAACAGGAGTGGGCCCAGTACAGAACCTTGTGGAACACTGCATTTCAAAGCAGTGGGTACAGAAGTGAGTTGATTTTTACAAATTGACTGAGTACTAGGGTGTGGGTAAGAAGTTAACCGAGAGCAGAACCAGATAGACCAAACTACTGTTTAAGATGGCGAAGGAGTATATCATGATCATCGGTAACAAATGCAGCAGACAGGTCAAGGAGAATGAGAGCGGTTACACAGAGCTGACTATGTGACTGCAAATAGTACATAGTGCAGTTTCAGCAGAATAGTATTTGCAGTAGGTGGTTGTGAGACAAGAGGTGAAAACTCAGGCAATTAGCAACTACTTTTTCCATAATTTTTAAAATAAAATTGATTGATTGATTGACTTTCTTTATTGATCCCAAATTCAAAATATCTGGTTACACATAAAAAGAACAGTTTGCCAGGATACAAATGGCAAACCCAGAAGGAACCAGGGTTCCCCTTAGACAGGGTCGTCTATTACCATCGATAATGTAAGATGGCAATCGAACTGTAAATAATCAATTTTCATTATATAAGCAAACTATATGATGCGTACAATCTGTACATAAGTGAAACTTTAAAATAAAACTATATACAAATCCAGTGAACCAGAAAGTTCCATAAGACACTCAAAAAAGAAGAAAAAACTAACAGTGTATATAAACAATTCAATTAGCAGTCAAACAGATGATATTAAATAGTGTCACATCTGCCTTTTAAACAATTTCAAACTTGACAACATACAAATGTTCATTGGTAAAGGATTCCAGACCAAAGGACCAGCGCAATTAATGTTAAATACTCAAGTGTTGGTGCGAGCAAAACTGCCATAATAATTACTTTCACTCCTAGTAAAATATGAGTGATGATCAGTAATGCTGAAGTAATCGTCAGACTTCGATGGCAATAGTTTATGTTAATATAAATACATAAACACAGAAATTTGAGACTTAATAATGGAAATAATTTTAAAAATATTTAAATTAACAAAACAGTGTTCACTATCCTTTCCTTGGAAAGTTTCTGTAACAATTCTAAGAACACGGTGCTACAAACAGACAAGCATTTTATATGCGATGGATAATTAGAGCCCCATAATAGGTCACAGTAGGACAAGTAAGGATAAGGATAAACTGAGAGAAGAGATGGGGTTAATAGTTTGACAGATCATAAAAGGAAAGAGATGGCCATTTAAAAAGAGGGTAAACAATGGCATGAGCAAATCTGACAGGGAAGCAACCTTCAGCAAGAGAGAGGTTGACTATGGATGTGATAATTGGGCCCAATACGTCCAAGCGTTCTTTGATAAGGGTGGTAGGAATAAGCTCCAAGGCACATCACTTATCATGGAATGAGAAAATAAGATTATGGATCTCAGTCAAGGTTGATGGATGCAGCAAACTGAGAATTGGTGGAGGAGATTTAGGACATGACAAGCTTTCAGATGACAGAACGTTGGAAAAGTCGAATCTTAGGGCAGAGCTATTGTCAGAAAAGAAGTGCAAGAACCTGTCGGCAAGGGAAGAGTGCAGTGAATATCTTGGTAATATATTGCATTTGTCAAGATGTCGGATTCTGTTTATCACCTAACATAACAGCCTAGGAAAAGAAAAGCATACAGAGACCAAACGAGACAAGCACGGGAATTTTGCAGCTGAGACCAGTTTACGGACATTAGCACATTAGGACAAGAGTGCCTAAATTAGAGGAGATAAGAAGGGAAACAGGAGTGTCGCCAACACCTCTCAAGCTGGCTGCCGAACCTCCTAGCAGCAGCAGCAATGTCTGAGATGTATCAGGGCTGGGTTGGTTGTGCTGCAACCCTCTTAGACTTATCCAGGATTGCAGATAAAGCCAAATTTAGCTTAGAAGATGTCTGTGTTGGGTAGCTTTGCCAGGACAGGAGATCCAGAAATTATGGAAGCATAGTCCAGAGTATCTATGGGCATATCAAAGTTGCCCATTACTATAAGTTCCAAAGGAGAAGAAAACCCGGAATTGAAGCAGTGATTGGAATTCAGAGAAAGTCAGAATGTGAAAGGGAAGGTGGATGGTAAACATTAATGAAAATGAGGTGATGATTTCCAGAGTTCAGAGTAACAACAATGCTTTCAAATGACTTTGGATTTCTTTGTCTGAATCTGCATAAGCCTTTGATCTTGCAGCGAGATATTATAAGGGTAAATTGAATGTGGTGGTAGATTGCCTCTCACGCCTGTAATTTATTGTTTCTTAATCAAGGTTGTTTTCTGTGTGAACATGATTTTTGTGGTTTATGGCTGGACCTTAAAAACACTAAAAAATAGATCAGCTGCTAAAATCCAAAAATTAAAAAACTTTCATCCTGACTCCAGCAAGATTAAATCAGCAAGGTTAAGTACAGCCTTGCTTATTTGGCCCTTTTATAAACACCAGGATCTGCGACTGACATTCAATAGATTAATGTTGCAGTTATCTAAGACATCTACTTACTGTATCCAAATACTGGTCAACCTAATACAAATAAGCCAAACCAATACAAATTAAATATTTACTGTTGATTATCTATACTTGCAAATTACAAGATTAACCGCCAACCAAAGCCAGAGTTTCCATCAAAAGACTGGGACAGGTAAACAAATGTCTTACACCCAATTATGCTGATCACAGCACATGCATTGTATTAGGCACATGGTGATCATGAAGATTGGGCAAAGGATGGGCACAGGGCTTGGCAAAAGTTGATCAGTCACTTTCCATTAATTCAATTTTTTTAAATATTCTATTATTTCACTGAATATGATTTTGAGACAGTTCTTCAATGCAACTCTCGAAACTACTAGTTAATGTAAGTAGATTCTAGCTAAAAGTTTCAGACTCTTATACTGGAGTTACAAAAGTTCATTAATTTAAATTAAAAATACTATAAGCGATAAACTATATGCACCAAATGACAAAAGCATTCAAATATCATACCTGCGAAATTTGTACTTTGAATGATCTTGGTAAGTAGTGCACCATTCATATTTTGGCCAGATCTAACAAATTCCAAAGCCTTTGATTTTGCAGTTGCCCACATCATCACAGCATCATACAGTTGAGTTGCATAACGCAAAACCAAAACGTCATCATTCTATTAACACAAAGAGCTTAAACCTTTCAATCACAAGCAGCTAAATAAGGACAGTTTAAATCAATCACATAATTAAGCATGCCAGTGCTGAGGACAAAACAGGGACTGAGAGCCTTTATTAAAGATTTCCACTTTTCATAAGAGGAACAAGATTCATGCAAATTCAATAAAAAATTCCATGTTGGTGGCGGTACATCTTTGGCCTACATGAATCACATTTTTTAGAAACAGTTACGGTAAAACTATTTTACCAAGCTTCAAAATTATGTATCTTAAGCCAGTCAACTCTAATCTCTTCTGCCAATCTCAAGGTGACAAGTCTCATGAAGTAATAGGTAGTTGCTTCAATTTCTATGCAGATACATGTAGTTTGTTCTCTCCAAACCCAATGTGCACTAATTTCCCATTAAGCTTGCTTATGGAAATAAGAAGAAATGAAATTATAAAATGTCATTTGGTCCTGGCATGGACTTAAACTACCAGGCCAGCATACTGACCACTAGACTATATTCTGTACTTCTAATTTAATGCAAATATTGTGCATTAAAAAGCAGCATCAAAAATAGAATTATCATAAACTTATTTTTGATGCAAAATGCCATGAAAACTAGTAAATTACTGTAACAAGTTATTTACCAACATAAATTAGGAATAACAATACAAACTGTATAAATTACAATTGCATAAAACCTGTACCTCCTGATAGGTCATGAATGGTTGTATGAGTTGTGAGGAAACAGACTTTGGTAGACATAAAATTTAATTACCTTCTGGACTTTGACAATAACCTGCACAGGAAGTGGGTGGTGGCTGAACAGCCGGCTGGAATCAGTCCTACCTTCAAGCTCGTGAGTGTGGTAAAGGCCAACAAGTATTGTGGACCAGCTGTGGAAAGAGCCAGTAGCAGGCCTATATATAAGGATAATGGAAGGCCCATCCCTCTCTTGCCAAGGGAGGTTA
The DNA here is from genome assembly GCA_964023275.1 of Norana najaformis. Lineage (NCBI taxonomy): Eukaryota > Metazoa > Annelida > Clitellata > Crassiclitellata > Hormogastridae > Norana > Norana najaformis. The sequence continues at coordinate 28,330,411 of OZ029915.1, forward strand.
TTATGGATAGCACTGGCAGCTCTCAAGCCATAAATGAGGGAAGGAGACAAAACACTTGAGGAATGAAGAAGACAAAGAAGGAGATAAAGAAGAAAGAAACAGATACTTATGAACACTTCTAGCATAAAATGTTTTTAAAATTTCTAAAGAACATTTACAAACTATCACACTTCTAGAATAACTGCCCAAAGACACCTGCCCAATAACCTGTAACCAGACAAAGAAGGGGAGTAAACTCATTTCCTCCAGCCTTCCCACTGGGTTTTCTGGTAGGGTAGCCGGCCGTCAGCTTACCTGTCTTGAATCCCATAGTTTAGCACACATTAGTTTATACGTTACGTTTTATTATGATGCCAATCACCTCCACATGAGGGAGTCCTTAAATAAAGGTTATCAAACCACCATCCCTCTCACTTACCTGCAGGCTGTGGAGGGAGCTGGTAGGTGGCTTCTTCTGGTGGTGTGGCTTATCTAATGTGCTAAGGAGACTTGTTTGAAATCACAGGAGAGAGAGGAGCAAGGACTCCAGCAGAGCAACAAACAAGGGTAAGCAAGCTAACCAATGTTAAGACCTAGTAGAAGACCTCTGCTAGGTAGCTAAGATAGTTAGATGTTGCTGTCCTGAAGGGAAACAGGGCCAGTACCTGGGGAAATATCTGTCCATTTCACTTGAGCTCGATGGACCAACAGTCTTTCAAGTATTGTCTGAGTGGCAACTGATCCACTGATTCTGTGAATGGCCTCTTTTCTCTGAATAAGGCACAGTTTTATATTCCTGGGAGGCCGGCCTTAAGCCATGTATAGCGTATATTCTCTAGAATTCAGTGATTGATTTATATATGCATAGGAGAATTAAATGCCTGATTGTATTGTGGAATACAGCATTATATTTAAACAAGTGTGTGTTCTGTGTGATTCATATTTACAAATACTAAAGATGTCCTCCCTTTTAACCAAGATAATTCCCATATGGGGTCGCAAGATGGTCTTGCAGGGTATAGGGCCTAACTCCACAAAGCTGAACCCCGACCCATTGGCCATGGGTTGCTGCATTACCCTGGGATGTGGAGGTCTTCGGCATCATCCTGGCATGTGAGCTGTCTTCTGCACTTCACCCAGGGGAAGTTGGAACTTGGCGGCCAGTAAAAATACTGCTTCACAGGATGCTGTTGCATTCTAAATTCTGTCAAAGACCCTAAAAGCAGAGGACCTTGAGGACAATTTTATATGACACAAATGTAGCAAGTAATAATTCCTACCTCAAAATGAGATAACAGAGGTGAATAACTGGAAAGTGGTACATTGGATTATAAAGGTTCTAAGGCAGAGTATGGAATATGGATAGCAGTGTCCAGCAATGTGAAGAAATTGGGTGTGTTTTGGAAACTTTTGCCTACATTTACAGAAAATAAAGTCTGATTTGGTAAGATAGCTTGACAACCTTAACAACTGTTAAGCAACTTGCTGTTAGAATCTTAATTTAAGAGCAAAGATTTTTTAAATTTTCTATAAGAATATTGAAATCCTCTATATGAAGCCCTTGTACTAGAACTTGTAGCTTTCAGCAATAAAAAATCACAAGCTCCAGAAAAGATCTTACTAGTTTTGTACTGCATAGTAAAATGGAAACATTACCTGAATTTTAAGATTCTTAAAAGCATCATCCTGCTGAAAATGGGAATCAGAAAGTGCCAGGTTGATTTTCTTTATAAAATCGTCATTGACAGAAGCCGGGTATTTAAATGACACAACAATCGTGCCTTCCTGAATATCACGAAGTACTTCAGTTTCAACTGCTGAAGAGTATTCGCTTTGATCAACTTTAAAAAAACAAGAACTCATAAGCATGTCCTGAACATTCATAGTAACTGTCATCACATACTTTACTAATTAGTAATTGCATCACATATATGCATTGCATCCGTATGCAGTTGGTATACTTTGGATGCCACTCACTGCAAATCTGTAAGTTAAACTCAGTAATAATCAGCTCCATCCTGCAGCCAACCATGCTCTTAGTGGAATGCCTTTACAACTAAAATCCAGAAGCAGTGGCTTGAGATGTCCCCATCACATTGGCTTTTCCAAATACTGATGATGCAATGCACTAAGGCAGAGTATGGAATATGGATATAACTTTAGATGTAATTGGACTTTCTGTAATACAGTATTGTATTGCAGATAATTAAAAGTGTTTATAAGTCTATAAAGTTTATATTTATGACACTGAACCAACCTGCCAAAATCAACCACAGCAGAATATGTCGAGAATTGTAATATTCTGTATTACAAGTAAACACTAAAGAAAAGAGTAACTAAGAAAGACTGACAAAAGAAAATTTGGAGAAAGAAATGAATGTGAAGTGTAAGGAAGACCACACATTTGCTTAGGATCAAACAATGCTGATAGTTCTATATGTGTAAGCAAGTAGACTTAATCTGGATCTGACAACTGCTGCATATGCATTGCAAGATATAGAATGGTTAGAACTGCTGTAGCTATGACACATGTACAAGCAAATATAATCAATGAAATGCAACACTAAACAATGCCAAAGACACACTTAAAGGCACATCTACCATCTCTTACCCGGGCTCAATTCATGGTCACATGTGATAAAGGCATATTCTCCATTGTACATTTCTAATTCTTTTGCCTGCAGAAGATTATGAATCATATCTCTTCTGTTCATAATAAGCAAAATTACTGAAAAAAACAAAAGTAGCTGAACTCATCATATGCAGATGTACTTTTAAAACAAGAGATGCACTGTTGAGATCTGTTATATAACCATGTTTCAGCACCTCTGTAAGGTCTTTAAAGGTCATATATAAACAGCCGGTTACATACATACATCATACATACATAATACATACATACATGCATAGACACATATGCACATACATATATACACACAAGAGATGTACTTCTTGAGCCCATTGTCTTAACTGTCCTTAACCCCTTTACCGTGAACCCCGAGTTAACTCGTCCAGCAGGAACCCATTATACAGCGTGAACCCCGAGTTAACTCGTCCGTATGATATGTATCTATTCACTCACCGTATATCCCGAATAAACTCGTCCTATTGGCAATAGCAAAATATAATAGTGATTTACGATTATAATAACGGCTTTCCATATTATAAATTAGGTCATACGCTGGGCGGGCCAACTAAATAAAATTATATAATTCACACTAAAAATGGCTGGTTGCAAGTGTGGTTTATCTAATGAAGAAATCCATCGTTTATTGTTTGAAAGTGATGATAGTTTGTCCGACGACAGTAACTGATGATAACTAACTAAGTTTTAGTTCTAGTAACATTGTTATGTGAGAAAATGATGACAGTGATGATAGCCAGAAAACCGCTCAGTAGGCCTACGACAGCAATTCGCCAGCCACGTGGTCAAGAGGTGAAATCGGGACTTGTCAGCGCTTAGCATTTAGGCCTATAGGAACACCTGGAATGCGTGTTCCAGTTGCTGACACGATGGTTCCAGTGGAAAATTTCAATTTCTTCCTTACGAACCAAGACAGTCACTGAAACGAAGAGATGTGCACTCCAACTAATGCAGTCCTCGACTGAAAAAACGATCCAGATTGAATAGTTGGATTGATGTTAGTTGTGGTCAGCTGAAGGTTTTATTTGCCATTCTCATCTACCAAGGCATCATTCAGAAACCAGAAATTGAACTATACTGGTCCACAAAACCATTGATTGAGACTCCTTATCTTCGGAAGATAAGGAGTCTCTCAATATGGCCTGCACCATGCTTTGGAATAGGCCTATATCATACAAAGCGAACATACTAAACTGGTGCTATATAAATTCATAAGGAGCACTACAGGGCCTACTTTAAAAAAAAATTTATATACTGACTTTTATTTTTCTCAGAGCAAAGAAAGACTTCTGGAATATTACAATTACAAATACCAGTCTTCCTTAATCACATGCATTGAAGAATACCTAAAAATAAATGCACGTGTGTGGAAAGAATTGAAAAAATTTATTCCACGGTAAAGGGGTTAAACACTAAACACCTGGTTTCATTTTGATCTTTAATAGTGAATATTTTAAATCACTATTAGAGAGCAGATCAAAGACCAAACTGAAATCAGATGCTTGGCAATTCCTAGAATCAAACTCTATCAGCTTCTCAGGCTTTCTGTAGAGTTAAGGATATGAATTAAACTGGCCTCTCTGCCCCATAAAAATCTTAACTTGAACACTGCTATCCATCTTCAACCACTAGTCTCAACTAAATACTATTATTCTTGTTGTTATGAAAAGTTTTAACATATGCAAAGTTACACAGAAATGTGAATCTGAGGCACAGTTAGTCACTCGCCAGGTGAAACCCAGAACTTTAGATACACAGATATTAGAATCAATGAGAAACTGTGAGTTCTGAGGCATTTCTTGAAAGAAGAAAAGTTCCAGCTTTGGAGAAGTATTGGTATATTGTAACTGTAATTGTAAACAGAAATTTGTATAGTACCCCTTCAAGAGAAACTAATTAAAGGTGCTCTCTGTGCTAGCCTTAAGGATGATAAATGTCATTAATAACAGAACATTCGTGTGTTAGCAAACATTGCTCAGAGAACAAGAATAATCACACAGGGCCCTACCAACAGATTCCCAATTAGAGTTGAAAGATGACAGCGTGTTCAGAATGAGAACAGGTGACGTGATTTGCCACACATGGCTCATGGTTGTCTCACCGTCCAGGAGTCCCTCATAATGGAATACCAAGCCACCCACATGTATACATGCATGTATACATGCATGTATACATGTCTTGTCTTTTTCAACCGTCCTTGAGCTGAGGATTGGCTATACCATGAAAATAGCACCTCCTTCAAATGCTCTTTTCAGAACTTCTTGCTTTAATTGCATAAAACCGAGATGAAGTGTCACAAGCTACACGATTTACATGATTATCTTGAAAAGTGGAAGAAGTTTTCAATAAATGAAAAATAATTATTAGGCCCGGAAAAGCAACATAAATGAGTTTATAGACTTGTTAATTTGCAGTTTCCAGCATAGGGCTACAGTCAAAAGAAACCCTACATGACTAGATCTTAAACTAGACCAACATCCCAATAGCAAGTTATTACCACTTAAAGAAGTAACTAGCATTTCCTTGAATGTCTGCTTATCTGGAAGGGTTACAACAAGGGTTCAAATAGGTGCAGCCTTGAAGAAAAATGGTTCCCAATGCACCAGCACAAGTTGATTTAATTCTGAACTGAAGGATTTGAAAGTTCTTTGCATTATGAATAAAAGTTACTTGCAGTGACCAGTGTACAGTTCATGGAGTCTGCAGACTTATGTGGCAGTAGGGTTTACATTCTGATCAGTGTAAATATGTTATAAATCTCTAGTTTTGTGCAAGTGGTTTTCCGTATTGTGTGCATAAACCTTTACCTAGGATGAAAAGCTCTACACACTTCCAGCTGGAACAGACAGCCAACAGACAGAGAGACAGAGAAACTAGGAGACAGTGAGACAGAATGATATGGTGATCATACAGCTGGTCTCCATAAACAGTCAGATACATTTGGAAGATTAAGAGACAAGGCAAGAGGGAGGTGTGAGGAAGCTTTTCAGATGAATGATTCTGTTAACCAGTGTTTGAACATCGGAATAGAAGTTTAGATCAGAGTTGCCTTGTTGCTGACCAAGTCAAATACTAAATTACACTAAGTAGTGAATATACAACTGTGACTCACTTCGGGCATGATCTTTCATGATTTTCAATACTTCTTTTGCAGCAGATGACTTAATATGTGTAGCATTATTTGGACTTCGTTCTGTAGTGCTCAGATATACGTTCACTGCAGGATTGCTTTTCTCCAGGTAGCTTTTAATTGCTATGCTCAGCAGTTGATAGGCAGGATTGTCTGTGGCCAAAATGCCAACATACTTCCAGCTGAATTCAGTCATTAGTCGCCTGAAAGCTGGAACCAGTGCCCCGAAAGGAGACACAGATCTTGAAAACGTGTCATAAATATCATGTCTACTGAGCTTATCTGAATTACATCCCCCAGAAATGAACGCTTTTTGCTGTGCCGCTGCAAAGAACCCAACAGTCTCACAAGCACGGCTGCACACTTCACCAATTAGTACCTCGAGCCCAGCTCTAAATTTGCTTCCGAATTCAATGGCAGCTCGAATGCTATTCGCTTCTTCACACTGAGTATCTACATATGACCAGTTAAGTTCTAGGTTAGGAAACTGTATTCTTGCAGCATCGACTGCTACAGGCACGGCAGCAACGACTTTCCTGCCGTCTAAAGGCAACCCTGTTATAGGGAACAATACTCCTATGTTGGTAATTTCTGCGGAATCCGCATCATCAGGCAGCTCCAATAAACAACCGATGCTAACGAACGATAACAAAATATTCACACCCCAATATTCATTCATTACGCTTGCAATATCCATAAACCCCAGTGTATATATAAATGCCCGTAGAAAACAACTATTTAACTATACAATTTTAGAAAAGGTAAACAGTTTCGCAATAATTTTATACACCTCTAGTTGTACGTAAATGACGTCAACATATTCTGAGTTCATAAATCACTCACGTCTTTAAAAAAATGACGTCTTTAGCAACCGATGGAGCACAAGCAAAATGCATCTAGTATCATAAGATGCATTATTCGCCTAACATAATCCGAATCTCCGGACCTACAGCTCCCAAAAAGCGAAGTCATAGGAACCAGCTTATCGTAATCGTAGGCCTAATATAAAACATTTTAAGCGCTACTTTACAGCTAAGCGCAGGGCACTAGCTTATTCATGAGCGCTAAGTCAAATCAGATGGGTTATCCAAAGATACCATATAATAACAAAGAACAACTTAACCATGGGTATCGAAAGTCGAGCCGTCCCAGTTTCATAAGTGAGACATCAAGAACAAGCTTTTGCCATCCCACTTCTCACCAAATTGTTAAAAAAATTCTGAATAGAACTTGAGAAAATGAGGTAGGCGTAAATTACGAGCAACGCCATGCTTCGTCTTCCTGATGGCGGGCGTCTATTTCAATACTTCAATTCATAGGGTCGGTATGGAAAAACGTGTACATTTTCACGTGCACTTACAGTTACGGCTAGAATGGATGGTATATCCGTATTCTCTATATTACGCCAGCAGAAAGACGTTAATAGTGAACCTTACTTTGACCGCGACTCCAACCCCAACGATAATAATACCCCATTTGGTGTCACAGTGACTTTCCCGTAACAAACGAGACGCTGTCATAAAACGTATCCAAATGTATGGCAGACGGAAATGGCATCAGCTGATGCTGACGACGACCGTAGTCCGCGGAACAACAACGGCCTAACATCGTACTCTGTCATCTTTCAAGATTTTTCAGTAAGTTAAAAGATTCAATCGTTTGCTTAAATAGGTGACTATAGAGCTCCCATCCCACTAAATGTATGCCTAGATGTTTTTCTATAGCGACCGTATGTCCTCGACCCTGCCCAGATTTCAATTAATTTATTATCTGGTGAAATACTTCAACACCACTGCCCGTTTGAATAGGCGCCACTTCATTTAAGGTCTCCATGTGCAGACCGTGCTTGCCTGAGATTAAAATCGCTTAAATATAGCCACTACTGGTGTGCGAATCGGCATCCTCACTCACAAAGGCTCTTAGACGTATGCTTTAACCAATGTAGCAAACCAGGCCAACTTGGTGTCGGGCTTTTCCTCGACCCGTCACACTCCCAATACTCATCATTCAGTGTAGTCTTACCCCAACAGCAACTTTATGTGCACGACATATGAAACCCATGTGACAATATTCCCATATGGGTTTCTTATATCAGCAATCCTAAAATTTCAATGGCTGCCCATAGCAAATAATGTTCAAGACTGGGCTAACTATATGGAAGACTGCAATTCAGCCAAACACGCTATCTTCACTCAGTACTGATTTAAATATAGCCACTACTGGTGAGCAAATTGATGCCCAAGATTTGTTTCTACTGAACGAGGTCTTCAGGCTATTTAAATCTAACTATTCCACAAAGACAGTTCTCGGCAGATGTGCCATTTCTGTTTCTGGCCCTAGACTCTGGAACTCTGTTTCAGCAATGTTTGCTCTGCAAAATCTGTTGTGGCCTTCAAATCTCGACTAAAACTCATCTCTTCTTGGACTCATTTCCTTCATAGGCTGTTTCTGTGTCTTCTGGGATTCCATTCTAGGCTTTTCGACCCGACTTGCCATGGAATTTGGATTTTACAATGATTTTGCTTAACTGACCATCGACTGATGCATTGAGCAATGAGCTTTATTACAACGGTGCTATAGAAGTTCTCAGATTATTATTATTATATGTCCTACTCATGGTCCCATAGGTAGGACATATAATAATAATAATCTTAGAAAGGTAAGTGGATATGCACACAGTAATCTACATGTGCTATCTGTTTTGAAAGAAAATTTAGATTGAAGTGGGCCGATAAATTGATGATGGTTTCTTGAGGAGTGGATATACCAAGGCATGAGCGAAGGCTGCAAGAAAAGCACCCTCACTGAGGGAAAGGGAATTAACAAGGTAAGAACAGAACTGAGGACACCAAAGCATTCTTTGAGAAGTGAAGTTGGAATAACACCAGCAAGGAGCTTTTGTCAGAAACAGAGAAGACCAATTTACGAACCTCATTCACAGTTGTGGGCAACAGTGAATTAAGAACAGGAGGGGAAGTTGTGGGGCACGGTAGCATATTGGATAGAGCGCTTGGCTTGCAACGCGTAGAGTACAGATTCAAGCCTCCTTCGAGACAGTTACTATGTAGGGACTTCGAGCAAGCCTTCACTCACAATTGCTTGGCGCCATCAATTGATACTAAGTCATTAGATAGTGAGCCCCTAATATATGCAGAAATAATAATAGGAAAACTTGTCAGATCTGGAAGTAACAAGAAACTGTACGTGAATGCTTGAAATTTTGCTGGCAAAGAACCTTGAGAATTTGTCAGCAAAACCAGAGGTATCTGAAGGCAGCAGCAAGAATTTTGATTGATTTAGGTTTTTGAATTGGTAAATTGAACCTAAATAAAGGTAAATATGATATTATAAGAAATGTAACATCTCCAACTTTGCCAGTACGATGTGGTTCGTGCATCAAGGAAAAGGATTCTGTCTCAGTAAGTACAGAAATATCCAGGGGATACTCACAGAGGAATTGTGCCTGGATGCCTTTAGTGTATAGTGAACAAACATAAAGCTGACCTAATTTGAAGCTATGAATTTAAACCAAGCCTGGATTTATCTCCAAATTACCTGCCAGTAGAATGAGGAGGAACAACTGAAATGTTAATGAGAATTGAATAGATGAGCCAAATTGTGCACTCACAGTGAATGATTCATTTTAATGATTTGGGTTCCTCTAGGCATTACCAATAGATAGGACCTAAGGGAGAAATCTGCGCTTCAAATGAGTTTGAATGAATTTTCCTGTTCTAAATTATGGAATAAGCAATGCTGAGGAGAAGCATCATTAAATTCTAGGGCTGGGAAACTTCGCCTAGATCCTAATTCCAAGAGAAGAAATGCCCACAGTAATATTACCTAGTTACTGTAGCAGAATTACAAAGAATCAATCTTTGATCAACTAAAACTATGCAATAACTGTGAAGACATGACCTAAATTACATGTGGAGAAAAAGAGAGCAAAATCTTCAGTCCGTGGATGACCAATGAACACAGAACACTAAAGTGTGCCAGCCAGGTTAGTGTGGGCCTATACCAAGACAATTATATGAATTTAACAGTGAGCGATAATACAAATATGCAATATACTACAATTTTATCTAAATATAAACAAGAAAAAATTGAACAGCAACACTTTTCTCAAACCCAAACAATTTTACCAAACTGAATGACTTTATAGCTTTATTTATTAAAACCAGAATCTAAGAAAATTAACTAAATTTACTATAGAATTTCAAAAAGCAACTGATGCATCTCTAATAGCAACAAAAAGCAACAAAAGCATTTCTGCCACACTGCCAATCAGTTTCTTAAATGAGGCAGAAATGTTGGTGAACAGGTTTTGTCATGAAGAAAAAGTTTTTACCTTTATGATGGGATGGGTATTATAATACTTAATGTGTGAATTTCCCTGTGCCACATCAGTCTGCATCTTGGAGACCAGTTTATGCACTGTTGCTTAGTCAAAACAAATTTGCAAGTGCCAAGCTGTTGAGTCAGCTTCAATGCATGTAGGTATTCACAGTAGTTGCACAGAGAAGTTTACTGAAGTAAAAGGCAAAAAGTATTTGTGGTGGCATTGACATTGCCAGGCTGATGAAAGAAGACAATTGGAATAAGACAGTTTAAAAGATTCAGTTTTGAATCATATGCTCTGAACAGGAGAATAGACAAGAGTTGGATGGAATCCAGAGACACTAACAGCTGGAGATTGAGGCAACTGTTTTAAGTCAATTGGGATTCATCCAGAAAGTTGGAAGACGACAGAGTGTTTGAAGAAGATGAAAAGAGTTGTTTCAGAATGTGAGAGAGAGACAAAAGAATGAGAAAGGGAAAGGTATGAGGAAGATTGAGTAGGTCCAAGTGGTTGGGTGGCAAATAGCAAAACATCATCATCAGCATCATCATCATCATCATTATCACCATCATCATCATCATCATCGTCATCATCATCATTATCATCATCACACCAGCCATAATAGAACCATTCTTCAAATCACTTTCTTAACTTGCAATATTTAATTGAAATGATTTCATCGGGAAAATTGCAGTAGTAAAAATTTGGAATTAGTTACTATCAGAAAATTTATAACATGCACAGAGTCACATAGAACCACGTGAATCTGAGGAATTCTGAGGTGGCTATTGTGCGGTTGATCTTACAATTGAGAATTAGGGAAGTAAGTGCAGATCATAAATATGCATGAAACATTTGTGATATAACGGGGTTATATGATCATAAAAAGTAAAGTTTCCATTAAAACAATGATTCTTAGGACATAGGCCTGGGAAAAATAAGCTACAGCAAAGTTCAGGCTGTATTTTTTGTGCTTCACTTTGTGCGTATCGCTTGCTTTTTTCAAAATGAAGCAACAGAAGATCAGTTCTTCAGAAGTTTTGGATGACTAAGATCAAGCTGCAACAGCAGTGTCATCAGAAAGTAACTAGAGGTGTAGAATTAGATGATCCAAACTAAGTGTATCAAACTGGCACAGCATAACTGATAAGATTTGAATGGATTGGATCTGTACCAGGACTATACAGATATAATTGCTTCCTTCAAAATAACAAAATGAAATCTAACTGGACTGCTCAAGTACATTTTGTGAATAGGATTAGAGGCATGTAAGACTTTGGCCATAACTGTTCAGAGTCTGCTGACATTGCCAGTGTTGGTAGCATCTTGTGAACTTTCTTTCACCAAAATGAAACATCAGATTCATAAATCTTATTTATGGTCTTCAATGTTACAAGAAAGATTAACAAACATTGCTGTTCTTTCCAGTGAGAATGAGGAAGCCAAAATGTCAGAATACCATATCAACGATTAATGTTCAACACACTGTTACTTAAATTGTTGTTTTTCATTAGAATTTAAAATTTCTATTAGGGAGGCAATTGCTGTGACTTGCTCGAGCGTCAACATGCCTAGCTATGTCACTGCGTATTGCTCATTAAAGAGAGAAGAGTTTCCAGATGTGAGATGATGTCATTGCACATTTTTAGTTTCATTTCAATAATTTGATTTTCTGTTCTCACATAAAATCATCAGTTCTTCAGTTTTTGTGGGTATGAGCATCTTTTTAAAATTTGCTTCTCAAATTTTGTAATCACATTAGGCTTCTTCCAGCTTCAAAAGTGTGGCTATTTTAATGAACAGCCAACATTAGAGAACTAATAGCTATATATGCTATCAAATAACTATATGTCATAATGGATGACTAAACAACCAGATGCAGTGATACCCTAGCATAGAAAACATCGTTATTCTGCAGATTCAGTTCTGACGTGAGTTGATCTGTTGCAAGAATTTTACCATTGGTGTATTTTTACATATGTGTTCAGCTGTAAAATATGCTGGTGGCCTTATGGTCCAAATATGGCTACTTGAGTCTCATCTACAAAGAGTTGTGTACAACTGGTCAGCAAACATTTTCAGTTTCTGGTAATGTTATTGGCAATGGCACTGTTCTTCTTATGCATTTCCAATCCCACTAAGTTTATGTGGCTCTTTAGATCATAGCAAAACCTATCTTTTCCAGACTACATTTTTCCCGTATGGTATTTCCTTCAGCCAGATTTTGACCAGAGCAATTCTGGACATGCAGCTTGCTATCAGCTTAGGTTGCATTAGAAAATAGGGTTGTGTATGAAACATTTGTCTCATTTTTTAGGAACGTGTTCCAGTCCATGATCATACTATCAGCTTCTCGTATCGGACCCTATCACAAAGTGTTCCTCAATATGGCGACTGGATTGGACTGTTTAAAGGTGGAAGAACAAATCCAAAAATTTGTGATTATGTCAGCTACATTGAAGCCAAAGATGGAGCCATATCTCTCAACAACAACAGCTACAAGGTCTCTCTCTTGCTCAGCCACAGTGAGGTACTGTGCTACTTTCATTTATTTCTGGAACCTTGGCCAAATGGCAGTTATCCAGTCTTTCAGTTTCAATATTTTCCATTTTCAGTCTTGCTTTTAAGGTTTGTTAAATTATTTGAACCTGTGAGGTGTACAGTTGACTTGCCAAAGCAGTAGAAAGGCTCACAGGCAGATGTACCTTCGTCCTAGTCTGACTGATATCAAACGATGCCATTGGTGAAGGGGGGTGGTGCATGAGATTTTGCAATGTCCACTGTCCAGTAGCACTGTAAACTAGCAAATATGTATATATGTAAGTGTGTTTGCTTGTCAACATTTATATAACACCATTTAGAACTTCTTACATGATATGTGACCCACTTTGACAAAATGAGTAACGCCATGCAATTTTTCAGAAACGGGTTTCAAGATAGTTTAGGTTGAAGACAAACATGGTGATTTTTTGGCACATCTTGGTCAAACATACCCTAAGCTATATGTTTTTACTTCCTTTTTATGCTTAAAAATACTTCAATTTAGTGACTTTAACACATTAGTCAAAAAATTATGCATCTTGATCTAATCCGTGCCTGGTCACAGATTTCTTTGATCTGCTGCACAAGGTAACTGCATTGTCTTGCCAACCTGAACTTCTATTGTCCAGCACAGATGCATTGCTGTTGCCAGCCCATCTTTTTGGAATAAGCTGCCTAGCAACCTATGACATGACCTTCTGGCCTTTTTTGCCTCTTTTCCATAAGTGCCTGAAAACATTATGTTTGATTGCGGTTCTGTGTCGTGAGATTGGAAGCACCTCTGATGAGTTTTTTAAAGTGGTGCTGTATAAATTTGCGATTACAGTTGCGATTAATCATGATGTTTAGAGAATAAAAATTCTGTTTTTGGTTGATATGTGACAGCCATCTTGTCACCCTCTGCCAAATAACATAGACATATTATACCTTGTCATAAAGGTAATTTCTGGTCATTTTATACATTCAGCTGGCACAATTATTCTCCCAGTCACTAGAAAATGAAACAATTTTATTTAATGATAAACATAATAATTCCAGCCTACCAGTGCATAACGTAACATAAGAACAGTAATTCTATTGGACAGCTAACTGTTGGTCATGATGGTGCAGTGTAAAAATAATTTATCGCTGTTTATGTTCTTAACGATTTAACCAAATATATATCATACTTTAAACTTGTTTAATTTTTTCAAATGTAGGTATAAACTGCTCACATTTTTATGGCATATTTAAAATGCTTTTCCCTAGATATTTGCGTCATTTAATTTGATTCGGTTTATTATAAATAATGGTTGATAGCAAGATAATCTTTGCCACCAGAAATGTTGATTTTCTCAAAATTATAAATTTGATGGTCATGATGTTCAACTATTAATATCTACTGAACTACTTCATATATTTATATGCTGTAGGAAAAGTTATGGAGGCTACAGTATTGCTTAAAACAATACTAATCTGGTCATGTTAAAGAGACAGGCAATTATGGTAAATGGTCAAAGAATAAACTGCAGACTAATACACCTCTAGAAAGTACTACATTATATTGTTCAGATATTCATATTGTGCTAATTCATGAATTCACCTCAGAAACACAAGTAGCTGGAAATAGATAAATCTTCAGTTGTTTATGAAATGATATAAAAGGAGAAGGATCCCACAAAAAATTGTGGTAGCAGATTCCATATATGAGGACCAGTGTGTGAATAGGAATGGAAACCATATCAGTGTTTCTGGTAAGTTGGGACAAACAGTGGGTCAGAGGAAGCTGATCTTGAGTTTATCCTGAAGGGATTAATTGTCAGTGGAACGTACAAGTCAACTTTGTGGCCTGGAGCTAGACCATGAAACACCTTGTATACTAGGACAGGAACTTTAAATTGGAGCCTAGCTGGAAAAGATAACCATTGTAATTTTGAAGGCTTTAAGTCTGTAACTGGGAATCTTGGAGGAAGCCAAGGAACAATACAAACAGCTGCACACAACACTGTCTGTAAGAGTCATAAATACAACGAGGAAAACAACAGAGTATTGAATTTCAGTACTCCAGATTAATAAAATAATCTGTTCTTGGTTAAGTGACTTCAGATTTATGTCAAAGAGATCAGTCAACTTTGCCATTGATTCAAAACTACAGTATTATACTGTGTGAGCACGTGTCTCTGCTCATTACACCGAGTATTCTGAACCAGGTTGGCCGGGGATGGATGAAAAAAATTGGTAAGCCTTTTGCTACATTGTCCCATCATTAAGCAGCTGAAAAATGTTACTCGATATGCTATCTAGTTAGGAGTGTCTTCATGTTTAATTGTGCTGCTGAATATATGGTGCTTAATTTACACCACATTTCTGAAAGGTCTCTCTGCTGTTTTGCCCTTGCAGGAGTTGGATGTAAATGCCTTTTACCAGTTGATCTATGTAACAATGGACTGCAGTGTCCTCGGATGCAGCCAAAGATTCTTGATCAGAGATGGCTTCTGCATTGTGGAAGACACATCACTCTCTGCAGTCTCCACTCCGGCATGCGAATCCTGTCAGCATAACAGTAAATGTCTGGACACTTGTTCAAGTAAGCACCCTGTGCCATGTGATGTTTTGCTGAGTGCTGCAGAGCCAATGAACCTAATATTTGCTGACTTATAAATGCAATACAAAATCTCTTACTCTGTCGCTTACTCTTTGTTGGCCCACATGCATGCGTGCACTGACTCAGTCACCCACTAAAATAAACTGTTTATGACTTATTGATAATAGCAGACTAATTGTTGCCAACTGTTGCCGACTGACTTACTGATTGATTCTCAGTTACATGTAGGGTATTTGTATTTCAGTGGACTTTGTTGAGCCAGAGGTGAGTCAGTTTTGGGCAAATGAATTGGCATTGGCTGATCAACAGTAATGTAACTTAAGCAGACATTTTTATAATGCTATTTTATGAATATGCTGAGTGGGTGTTTGCTTACTTATTGCACTGTGGAGTGTTGGTTCCCAAATGTTTATGCCCTGGGACCAGCTGTGGGATTCATTGATCATGCTGTAACCCACTGAGTCTGCATTAGACTCTTAATATAAAAATGTGATTTCAACTGTCAGCGAATGATCCATTTGGGTGAACCCCACAACCAATTGTTGGGCAGAAACCACACTTTGGGAAACTCCAGTGTCGAGCATTATCTTTGCATATAGCCATCTGCTTACCTGTTACTATCTATGCAATTGTCTTTCCTCATTCTTTCCTTCTTGTCTTGCTTCTCGTAATCTCAACCAGACTTACAGGTAATGCTTCACAAAAATTTATGATGAATTCACATCATAAAAATTATGTGAATTAGATATGTCTTCATGATTTTGAATGGCTGTAGATAGATATTAGCATAAAAATATTGAGAAAAATTGCCACGTACAACTTTCTTGTAGAAAATATAGTAATAATTGTCATGATTTCCATTGTCTACAGTCTGGCAGCTTTTCTCTTTGTTAGTTAAAAAACTGAGAATATAATGCAACAAACTGTTTCTGGGGCTTTTCAAAGATTCACGTAATATTGAATTTATGATTTTATTTAGATGATTCATCGGACAACATTTGTAACGTCTCGCAAAATTCATCATCAGAAAGCCTGCAGGTACCACATATTGAAAGCAGAGACTTTGCAGCACATGGCCGCTTAGCATTTCATAACCTTAGTGAATGGCTTGCTTTCATGTCAAATGCCAATCGTCAGAAAAAGAAACTGCACAAGGCACCTGTGAAAGTTATGGATGAGTTATGGCACACTGACCCCAAGGTTATTAGCAAAAGAAAATATGATGAAAGGAGTGACTACACAAAGGCCAGTAATGATAGTGTTTCAAGCATTAATTTCTCGATGAGGAACAAGAATTCTGTATACATGTCAGAAAGTAAGAAAAATTATGACCAGTGTGATGAAACTGATGACTCAGAGCTGACCCTGAAAAGTGATGTTGAAGGTGAAAAAGTAAACGATGGTGCACAAATACCGTTGTTTGGGACCAAGGACTGCATGGACTCTACTTCTTCCACATCAGAAAATAAGCTAAGACGACTGGTTCCTGATGATTCCGAAAAGAAACCATTGGTGATGATTGGAGAAACTTGCTCAAAGGATCAGAATGTTTACAAATCCACTTCTGCAGATCTTGTCTTATCAGAGAAACTTAAAGCACAAAGTTCAAGCTCTTCTGTGGAAATTTTCATGGAAGCAGTGCATGCAGACGATGCATTTAATTTGCTGTATTTAAAGCTAGATGAATCAGAAGGCAAATT
The DNA here is from genome assembly GCA_964023275.1 of Norana najaformis. Lineage (NCBI taxonomy): Eukaryota > Metazoa > Annelida > Clitellata > Crassiclitellata > Hormogastridae > Norana > Norana najaformis. Next base: position 28,347,331 of record OZ029915.1, read on the forward strand.
GAAATCATTGGCAGAGGAGCTGAGGTTGTCCACCCAGACTATTGAGTCACAGGATAATGAAATTAAACAGTACAAGACCATATTGAATTTACAGGCAGGGGAGCTGAAAAGGCACTCTGAAACAATACAATCTCAGTCATTGATGCTTTTCCAGTATCAGGAGAAGATGGAAGTCCAGTTGAATGATTTGAAGAACCTCAGAGAAAGGACTGAAAGCTCAATCTCTGAGCTGAAAGAAGAGAAGGAGGAGAACAAACTGCTGACCAAGGAATTAGAGGAAGTGAATGGTAGGATTAAGTTACAGTCTAGTGAGTTGGATATGAGGTGTATTGAGCTGCATTCATTCAAAGCACTTGTTGATACATTGTCTAAGGAGCTGAATGAGGTCAGGGAACAAGAGATAACAAGATCATCAGAGATATTGCTTTTAAAGGAAAAGCTAGAGATAGAGTCATCAAATTTAAAACGTCTGAGAGACAGAGATATTTTAGAATCTGCCGATCTACAGTGTCTGAGAGTGGAGGGTGAGGCAAAATCAGCAGAACTGAAGCGCATTAAAGACAAAGACGAGTCTAAGTCTACAGAACTGAAACTGCTTCAAGATCATCTGCACATGAGATCCGTGGAACTCAGCTCACTAAAGGCAACCGTTGAGTCACAGTCATTAGAACTGATGCAGCTGAGGAATCAGGTAGCCTCGCTTACAGTGCAGGTGGATACTGATAAGGCAGTACTGGGTGAAAGACGTACAGAACTGGAAGCCAAAGAAGAAGAAATAAAACAAAGGAAGCAAAAGGAAGAACTACTGTCAATGGAACTAGATCAGTATCAGACAAACAGAGAAAGCCTTTTGGCTGAAATTAAACTCAAAGAAGGTAAAGAGAAGCAGATGCAGGATGAACTTAAAAATATTTCAGATGCACTCCAGTTATGCAGAGCAGATGAGATGCAGTTTCGGATAGAGTTGAATGAGTGCAGAATGAAGGAAGAGATGATGTTGACCGAGTTGACCCAACTGCGAGCTGAGAAAAGACTGGTGTCAGATGAAATGGATCAGTTAAAAGCAACAAAGGAGTTTCTTCTAAGTGAAATGTACCAGTCAAAGTCCAGTTATGAACAACTTTTAGAAGAGTTTAGAAAATATAAAATGAGTCAACAACAGACATCGTCTGCATACAGCCGTGCCAAAATTAACATGGAACTGCTGTCTAGAGAGCTTGAAAAGCTTCGAACAAAGGAGGAGTGCTCATCTGATGAGCTAAAGAAATCAAACGAGAGATTAAAGGCCATTTCTGATGAACTAATGCTGTCGAGAAAGCGGGAAGAGAACTTGTTGGGAGAACTCGTACAGCTGGGAGCCAGTGGTAAAGCCTTGCTTTCAGCACTGCTGGAATGCCACACCAGAGAAGAGGAATTACTGAAGAGATTGAGCCAACAGAAAGTTATCAATAACACATTGTCTCCTGAACTTCACCAGGCTCTGGTGAATGGAAAATTGATTTCCAAAGAAATGAGCCTGATGGCAGACAGCGAAGAGTTGCTGGCTACTGAACTGGAACAAAGCAATGCCTATGAAGTTGAATTCCGTTCACAGGTGCAACAGTCCAAACTCCAAGCTGAAGCTTTGGCAGGTGAGTTACAGCAATCTTTGGCATCTCTGAAGTTGATTTCAGAGGGGATGAAAATGACACAGAAAAATCGCAAGAGCTTGGCTGCTGAATTGGAAAAGAGTAAAGTTAAGAATCTACTAGAGACAGAAACCGAGTGCATTGGATTGGCGGCTGATCAAGAAAAAAGTTTGACTCGTCAGGTAACGATTTCGAATGAAATGGAACAAAGGCAGATGAACAGAGATGCACTAATTATCGAACTGGAACAGAGCAAAGCTAATGAGGAAAGGCTGTACAGCAATTTGCTTGAGTCCAAAGTCAAGCAGGATGCATTTATGGCTGAGATTATGCAGACCAGGGCCAAGAGTATAGCAGACAAGAAAGAATTGGTGACCAGAAGTGAAGTATTTGTACAAGACAAAGAACACACAGTGAATGTAGAAGACAGGCAATTGAATTTAAAGCTGCTGATTGAAAATGAAAGAAGACTTTCAACTGAACTTAGACAGTGCAAAGTAAATGAAGAATTGCTGTCAAGTGAACTTAAGCAGTCTAAAGCCAATGGAGAAATGATGTCAACGAAACTGAAGAAATACAAAACTACTGAGGATTTGTTATCTGCTGAACTTAAAGAATGCAAAGCAACAAAGGCTAGACTTTCTGCTGAGATTACAGAGTTAAAAGCTGAGCTGGAGAAGAGCAAAATCAATGAAGAAATTCTTTCAACTAAGCTGAAAGAATACAGAGTGAAAGAAGAGATGCTGTCAGCTGATCTCAAGAAAAGCAAAACAAATGAAGAAATTCTTATGGCAGAGCTTAAGCAGTCCAAAGCCAATGAAGAAAGGCTTTCAAGTGAGCTTAACGAATGCAGGGGCAGACAAGACAGTCTTTCAGCTGATCTTAAAAAAATCAGAGCAAATGAAGAAGAGCTTGTAGCTGAGCTTAAAAATTACAAAGAAAGGGAAGATATGCTTTCAGCAGAACTTAACCAGTACAAAATTAGTGAAGGAAGTCTTTCAGCTGAGTTTAAGCACTGTAACATCAGCGGTTCAAGTCTTTCAAATAAGCTTGAAGAATATGAAATGAAAGAAATGCTTTCAGCGAAACTTGAAGAATGTAAAACATACGAAGAATTGGTTTCAACTGAGCTTAAGAAAAGCAAAGCAAATGAAGAAATGCTCTCAGCAGAGTTTAAAGAATACAAAGTAAAAGATAATGTTTTTTATGCAGGACTTAAGCAGTACAAAACCAGTGAGGACATGCTTGCAAAGTACCTTAAGCAATGCAAAGCAAAAGAACAAATGATCTCAGCCAACTTTAAGAACAATGAGACCAGTGAAGATGAAATTTCAAGTGAACTTAAAAAGTTCAAATCTAGTGAAGAAAGGCTTTCGCCTGAACTTAAGCTGAGAAAAGGAAACGATTTACTGCTTTCAGGTGAAATTAACCAGCTAAGAAGTAGCAGAGCTTATGAGCCAACTGGGCTTTTGCTCAAGAAGACCAAGCGTACAACATCACAAGGAGGGCTAGTCCAGGAAGTGACAGCTGGTCGTTGCCAAAAGAAAAAGAGAGGCCGCCAAGCTTTTGAAGAAGTGAGTCAGTCAACAAATGGTGAAGAAGTTTCAGCTTCTCCAAAGTCACAAGCTCACTATAAATTAAGTCATCTGGCAATCATCGAACAACTTCAGAAGAGAATCACTGCACAGTCAGAAGAAATTTTGCAGTATAGGGAAAAGATTCAGATGCTTCTCTACAAAAATCTCTTGTCTATCACTCAGAATTGGTCTGTTTGCGAAGATCTTACGCAAACCGGTGTCAAAGTAGAAACACTGGAATCCATTTTGGCTCAGAGTGATGTGGCAAGGAGAGGAAACCAGAAAGGTGATGTTCTCTTTGTGCAATTAAGAAAGGAACAGGAGTTTCGAGAGAACCTGTTTGCACTGCATGATTTGAAGAATAAAGAACTGTTCAGGCAGATTGCAGTGCTTAACAATTTGGTCATTACCTCTCAGCATGAAATGGAGAACGTAAGAATCCAAGCCTTTCTGCTTCTATTTTGTGTACAGTATGACATTTTTTATTAGATATCCCCTACAGCAACATCATATGTAGGATATATGAAAAACAAATGTCAGTATTCCGATGTGGGCTTCATGTGTCCTGCATATGCCCTGCCGTTTGGGATCTACTGCATGACTTTAGCATATGAATACATATGAACCTGCTGCTCATATTTCACCTTTACCAGTATCCATTTTGACATCTGCAGGATTACTCAAATGGGCCTTTATGTACTTAATTAAGCTTGAGAATGCCCTGTTCCATCCCAGCCGTGGAGGGAAGGCCTACCTTTTAACGCACAACTACATGATCAGACACAGATGGCATTGCACGGGCAGTCTGTGTAAAATTTGAGGAAGGCAACACCCACGCTGCATGAACTGCTCAGACCGTCTTTCCATTCAGTCCGATTACTACTTGGATTTAGTCAACTGCACAGAGGTTGGCCCTAACCTTGTGACTTCTCTGACCTCCCTTGTCAGACCTTACTGGCAGGAATGTGTCCTGAGGATATGATTCCATATTTGTTTGGGAGCACCCTGTTCACTTTTAGGAAAAGATTGGGGAGGTCTTCACTCAGTTGCCTTTGGTGATGCCTGGCTTCTAAATGTGCTAAAACTTTAACTGTTGCTCAGTTGTCTCACCATTCTGCTCCTTTTCCAGCTTGGGATTGGGATCCTGGGGGCCAAGGTGGCATTGAGTGCTGCCAGGTGCTTTCTCGCTGGCCTACCATCTGGTTCAGTCTTGGTAAACCTGATTTCAGTAATGCCTTCAGTAGCCTTGGCCATAGTCACATGCCAGTGACAGACTCGGGTGCTATTCCAGATCTCTACCCTTACGCCAGCTTGGCTTATTCCAGACATTCCATTCACAATACCTTCACAAAGAGTACTGCAGCAAGGAGACCCATTAGGTCCACTCCTTTTCTAGCTGCCATTCAACCGCTGACAGGCCTTTCTTCTCCTCATCATCTTGGCTACTTGGATGACCTCACTCTTGGTGGAAAGCGTCCGTGGTGGCTGCAGACTTAGACCGTTATCAAGAACACAGGTAGAAATGGGTTCAATACTCAATTCAGCTTAAGTGTGAAGTTATATCATGCATCCAAACACAAACCTGCAGTCTCCTTTGGATTTACATGGTCACCCCTTCCGACTATGCCTGTCTTTTGGGCATACCTCTTTCCATGGGTGGTGCTGTACGGGATGCACTGGAGATCGGCTGTACTCAACTGTCACCAGGAATTGCCCATCTGGCTTCCATATCTAGGCATGAATCTCTGATGCTTCTTCTTAGCTTCCTAAGCTCTTACACCCTGCTCCACACACTTCACTACATACCATGTATACACAACCCAGCTCTTTTCAGATTTGACCAGTTGCTGAGCAGAGGCCTTGCTGACATGTTCAACTTGACTCTTACTAATAAGGGTTTGGATCAGGCATCTTTACCTGCAAGGAATTGGGACCAGGGTATAAATCATGCATCCTCTCTGGCACTGCCTGCTTCCTTGACTTCAGCTGAAGGCACCGCAATGTTACAGGCGTCCATCCTTCCCCTGCAACTTACCTCCTTTTGGCACTGGCTCTGTCCCACTGGTCAGCTGAATCCCAGGCCCCTAATCTTGAAGCTTCTTTATCCCATAAACCAAGTCTTACCCCAGTCCTTGAAACCTGAATAATAGCCAGATTTAAGGCAGTTTCTTCACCATACTGGCTACTGGCATTGAAGCTGTCCGCATTGTGACAGGTACTTTTGATGGACTTGTGCATCCCTCTTGAATGCCCCTGCGGAGTTCCAGTCACAGGGGTTGGCTCTCATGGTCAGGCATGCCTCTAAGGCCCTGCCAGAACAACAAGACAGAGCTTAATCAATGACAGTGTGGTATGCCTTCGTAAAGGCTGGCTTTCAATCAAGCAAAGAACCCGCGGGATTGGTCAGATACGACGGTCGGTGCCCGATGGCACAACCCTTATTCCTTGAAAGGGAGGTAAATGTCTGACCTTAGACGTAACAGTAATCAACATTCTGGCAGACTCTTACTGATCCAGAACTGCCGTGGTCGCGGGTGCTGCGGCCGAAATCACAGCAGAATGAAAGACGGCAAAATATACTGGCATCCTATCTACGCTGCTTTGTTCCTCTGGTCTTCAAAACTCTTTGCACTTTAGACCAGGAAGGCTTCAGCATTATCAAAAAACTTAGTCAGTACCTAAAACAAGTGTTGGGAGACTAATGGGAGTCTTCATTCCTGTTTCATCGCCTTGCCTGTCAGTAGCCATCAGTGCTTTAATGCAGTTGGTTTGCGGGCACTTTCATCGAGCCACACATAAGTGAAGATTGACCATCCAAGACGTAACAAAGTCTCTCAAACATAATTTTGTCATCTTACCCTTGGGTAATAATCCTTTGATTTTAAAAAATAGTGATTATATAACATCATTATTATATTATTAGTAATAGTAGGTGTAACCAATATTGTCTTAATACTTTATCATATTTGCCACTATTTCTCATTCAGTTACAGTGGTGCTTCATTTGTGTTCAGACTCCTTAAGAAACCTAATTTCTAGCCTGTTTGGTGATGATGATGGTGGTGGTGGTGGTTGTGGTGGTGATGATGTTGATGATGATGATGATGATGATGATGATGATGAGGTTATGAAGATGATGTTGATAATGTTGCCATTTTTAAGAAGATGATTCTGATGATTTTCCTGCTTCTGATGGTGTTGTTAATGTCTGTAATGAATGATGCTATTTTGACAAAGTTAGTAAAACTTCTTTTGACATAAAGAAAAGGATCAAGTGAACCCATGTAACTCTAATAATTCAGGTGGAACCATCTTGAAATGGTGCTCCAGACAAAGCTCTTATTGTATGCTCAGGCACTGCTTTTAAATTTGCTCTAAATGCTATTATTGGGGGTACAATTTTAACAAAAATCAAAAGATTTTATTTGTGTCTTTTTTATTAGATATTTCAGCTACGGAGAGAGCCAGCTAAAAACATTAAAATCGAGGACACCAGCAAGCTTGTTCAGGAGAATGACTTGGCCCAGAATGCTATGAATCACTGTTGCTTGCCTTCTAGGTTGTGTAAATTCCGGAGTGATAGCTCAGGCAAGGCCTACACTCAGGCTGATCAAAGGCAGCAAAACAGAAACCAGGAATCTAGGAGCAAAGGTTGTGATGGTGCAGAAACCAGGATGGCAGGGAAATTGGAATATCGACAGTCTCGATCTGTGGACTTTCAGAAATGTGCCACAGCAGGTAGGAAGGAAAATAAACTTTCCGCAACATTTAACTCCAGAATGATGAATAACATTGAAGCATCCTTGAAGAAGCTTGATATTTGTCAAAACTCTGATGACGAAAAAAATCAGATGCACATGGCTAAGTCTGTTGCTTTCAATGGTGCAGAAATAGACAACGAATCCATATCAGCAGAGAATGAACTTGTGCCTTCTGCAGAAGCTCTTGAAAGCTGTAAAGTGACTAGAAGAGGAGGTCAGAAACACCCTTCGCTGTCCCCATCTCCTAAGACCCTTCCTCATAAGTTTTCTGGCTTAAAAGGGAAGCCTTTGGTTAGCAAGAAAGCAATGCACACTGACAATTCAAAAGTTCATTGTCCTGATCAGCTTTTATTGTCTACCACGTCACAGCTAGGTCCAAAGGAATGCAGTCAACGTTGTCCTACTGGCCTTTTCTTCTCTGAGAAATCAGCAACTACCAGTCGTCCTAAAGCTAACAAATTGAGGCCAGATATGCCTAGTAAAATAACTATCAAGCATCTACAGTCTCCTTCAAAGATTCCTATGACAACTAATTTCAAGTATGGCAACCGTTTTGTGAAAAAAGTCGCAAATAACCAGAAATGCAAAATGAAAGGCCTCAATACAGCATGCTGCTCCATTGTTCAACATCCTGTAAGTGCAGCACTGAATGACTGTGACACAAACAGTCAAGATAAGAGAGCATATACAACACTGAAACATCTTAAAGAAAACATGGACTACTTTTTTGACTCAATGGTTGAAGTTTACCCAGACAAAATCAGTTTGGATGTTGTAGGTTATTCATCTGCTGATAACCTGGCGCAAGATGAAGCTTTTAGCTCCCATTTACAAGCATCAAACAAGACCAATCTTTGCCAAAGTGACCCAGACTTCCAGCAAAGAAATGAAGTTCTTCCTGATTCCTTTCCCATTTCATCAGAAATTTTGTCTGTCCTCACAAGCCAGTTTGTTAAAAAGTTAAGAAGTGGTCGTTCGGAAATACTTGACAAATGTGACACAGGCATTGGACCAAATTGTGAATCCAAAGCATCTCCTAGGCAGTTAGCAGCACTAATGTTTCCCATTGGCCAGAGTGGCGAGTCGAGTGACAACTTAAATGCGGGTGGGAGCGTCGTCAGCACTGCATGCAGATCTGTTCCTGAAAGCAATCCAAACAATAAGTCTTCGTCAGTTTCCTTGTGTTCAGACAGTGTTGAGTCATCTGTGCATGAAAGTAAAAGCACCATCACTCCAAAAGCTCAAAACAAGAAATATCCTGTGCAAAATGACAGCCAACTGAGCTCAAGGCCAAGTTTAGTGTCAAAGCAAAAACCTGAACCAGTTGGCCGGAAGAGACCTTGGTGTTCGAGCAGTAAGTCTCAGTCGTTAAGACCCAGAGGTGATGCAATAAATGGCAGAAAAGGTGGACTAGGGTATGCTTGTAGTTCTTCAATTCAGAAGAAACTGAGTTCCCTGAACACCGATCAGTCACAAGCAAAAACTGGTAGCAAGTGTAAGGATCCTAGACTTTTGGCACCAAAGCCTTTGCTGCTAAAGCCAGTCAAAGGCAAGGGTGGTTATGCTTCAATGGCTAAGAAAGTCACTTGCACTGTTGATGGAAAGAGCCAGAATTTCCAGAAGTCCATTCAGCAGATTCTACCAGTGGAACACTGCAAGGCTAATGTTGAAATGGGCATCACAATGGAAAAGAAGGAACAGTGGCCGATGCTGAAGAAAATCCAGTAGTTGTTCTGTCACCAGTATTTCTCGAACTTATGTGTATATTCATGCTGCCTGTTTTGTTTTTCACTGAAAAGTGGTACCTAAAATTTAGATTTAAAAGCATTTAACCAGTATTCATGCAAGTGAAAGTTCTTTTCTATAAGATTATTTTATACACTCTTATCCATCTTTAGAACAGGATCTGCTTGTAATATTTTGGAGTTCTTCTATTTTGTTGTCACCATTGTTGATTGCATCATACCTTAAAAATTACAACTTTGATTGCATTTCTTTCAAGTTATTGTATTTTAAACTTTTTTTGAGCTCATAATATTTTAAATATACTGTATTAAACGTTGGAAGTAACTGAGTATACTATATTAACCCTTGGAATCAACTGAAGTTGAAAACTTTTAAAACATGTTAAATAAATTTGGGGAAACATTTGTAATTTGCACTCCCTAACAAGTTTTCATATAAAAAGATGTAAAGAATTGTGACCAGTAATGCTTAATACAGATCAGTTGCCAAGTGCCAAGCAATACTGGTGTAAACATGTCCACAGACCGACAGTCTTCATGCCTCATCCCACGATATCTCCTTACACCCTAGGTTGTCTCGGATGATCTCTGGCCAGTTCTTCCTTGGTCTTCCCCTCCTCCGTTTCCTTTCAGGAATCCAGTTCATTACTTGATTGGCTTGCCTATCTCTGTCCAAACGAATTACATGTCCCATCTATTTCAGTCTTCTCTTTCTGATGATATTCTCTATATCCTCTTGTCTAGTCCTTTCTCTTGTACTTTTATTTGATACCTTATCATGCCACAAAATGTGCAGGATTCTTCTCAGCCATCTGTGATGTGCTGCCATTGTTGTTTTCTTGTTTGCCACCGTCATTGGCCACCATCATTGGCCATATAATAGTGTACTTAATACAATGGCCTCATACAAACGAATCTTTGTCCTCAAACTGCACCTGTTGTTCTTCCATATCTTTTCAAGTCTCCCAAAGGCAGCATTTGCCTTTCCTATGCGTATCCTTACCTCCCTGCCACAGCTGCTGTCTGCTGTTATTAAGCTACAGAGGTAGCAGAAAGCATCCACGATCTCAGTCTCCTTGTAATCAATCATGATCTTGTCCATTTCATTCCATTTTCCTGTCTTCATGATTTTGGTCTTTTTGGGATTGATAGTGAGTCCTACCTTTGCTGCCCCTTCCTGGGCTTTAGACGTCAGTTCTTTCATGCCTTTCCAAGTGCTGGCCAGCCGGGTGATATCATCTGGTAAGTCCAGGTCTTTTCACCTATTGCCGTTTATCCATTTCAGTCCATTATTACTGCCTTCCGTCACTCTCGACATTACCCAATCCACAACCAGGGCAAAATCATCGGTGACAAAGCGCATCCCTGATGCACACCAGTTACAGTCTGAAACCACTCACTCTCCTCTCCTCCGTTTCTCATAGCACATTGACTGCCATTGTAAAAGCTCTTGGTGACATCAATTATCTTAGCTGAAATTCCATACCTCTTCATTATCTTCCACAGTGACCCTGTGAACACTGTCAAAGGCCCTTTGGAAATCAATGAAGTTAATCAATACAGGAACCTCCCAGATTAGAGTCTTCTCAATTATCTAAGTGCGAAAATTTGCTCACAGCAGGATCGCCCTGGTCTAAACCCCACCTGTTCCTTTCTCAGCTTTTTGTCTGCAGCAGTTTTCATATGATTAAGCATCACTGTAATTTTGTAATTGTAATTGTAATCTGACATTTATAAAGCGCCACTTCAAGAATAGACTCATCAGAAGCGCTCCCGACCCGAACCAGTGAGACCACTGGCAAATAATACAGACTTCAGGCGCTTGCGAAACTGCGGAAGAGACAAACTGAGGAATACTAGCCGGAGCTCTCGGGAAAGGCGATTCCAGCTATTGGGTCCAACATAGGCAAAGCTTCTAGACTGCGCTGTAGCAGTGCGCATACGAGGGACAGTCAGAAGTCCAAGGGAGGACGACCGGAGAGTGGTACGACATGGAACCAAGGAGACCGAAATGCAGAAGTCCCTAAGATATGATGGAGCAGAGCCAACGAGACAATTACGCATAAGCGTTAGGATCTTGAACTGGATACGCTGCTGAATGGGAAGCCAGTGTAGAGTGTCCCGTATAAAGGAAGTTATATGGCCATACCTGGGGAAGCCTCCAATAAGACGGGCAGAAGCATTGAGAACAGATTGAAGCTTGGAAATATTGGCAAGTGAGAGTCCAGCAAAGATAGCGTTACCAAAGTCCACCCTGGTGCAGATAAGGGCATGAATTAGAGTAGTAACGGCATGAAAGGAGAGGGAGCGGCGGATGGTACGAAGCTGACGAAGGTGGTAAAAGCATGAGCGGGAGACACTGTCAGCATGATCGGTCAAGGAGAGTTCCCGGTCCAGAACAACCCCAAGATCACTGTGGCAATGACCTTTCCAGGAATTGACAGTAGAGTGATGCCTCTTCAATTTCAGCATTCACTCAAATCTCCCTTTTAGGGATCGGAATGATGACGCCGTCTCTCCATGCCATCGGTACTCTGCCTATTGTTCGTATGTTGTTGCATAACTTTGTTAGCTCTCTTGTCATTGTCTCACCCCCAGATTCAATCATTTCGGCTTTTATTCCGTCATTCCCTGCAGCTTTTTCATTCTTCAGACTGTTGATTGCCCTTCATATCTCTTCTTCGTTAATATCTTCTATATCTATTTCCAAATCCTCAACTTCCTCTTCCCAGTCCAAGCCTTCCATTTGTGTTGTTGGTTGTGGACAGTTTGCAATACTCTCAAAATGTTCTCTCCAGCGTCTCATCTGTTCCTCATGCATTCTTGCCCATTGATGTTTTTTATGAGGAGTTTCTGTATTCTCGTGCTTCCTGAAGTAAGTAAGTAAGTAATGCATTTGTTAACACGCCATAAGTCCATCGACTGAGCGAGGAATCGTAGGCGTGGGTGGGTTACATGTCAGACAACAAAAGCAAGACGATACAGATAGGTCTTTAGCCGCTTTACGAATGTGTCTAGCGAGATATTGTCATGAGTAATGTAAACAGGATGGCTATTCCAAATGGCTGGTGCTGAGTTGCTGAACCCGCGTCGTGAGAAATCAGACCGAAAGTCTCTGATGTCAGGGAAAGACAGAAGGTTTTGTGTCGCTGATCGCAGAGACCTGGATGGTAGGTAGCGATGTAAGGATGATGACAGGTAAGCTGGTTGATTGGTCGAGAGAGTCTTGCGTGTGAGGAGAGCTATCTTGTAAGTGATTCTGGAGCTGACAGGCAGCCAATGTAGATTTGCCAGTACATGAATGAAGTGGTCAAACCTTCGGGTTCCTGTCAATGAACATTGGCGCAATGAATGTTGCTGTCAGTGACGGTTTTCAAATAAAATTAAGAGGAAAACCTATACGCTGCTGCTGATGAATATATTTAGGCTTGCAAGAAATGAAAAAAGTTGTTAATAAGGTCAGGTCAGGTTTGGTGATCACTCATTTATTGGCCGTCGCTTACGCCTGTATAAGTATATGATTAGTCATTAGAGCGGCGCTTCTGGGGTTGACGCAATCGGCTAAAACGCAAATATAAGAGCGATTCAACAAGTAGACTTCTTATTTGTTGCAAGGGTTACCAGGTTGCCAGTTTCATATTCAGGGGGATTCGAACACGAACTGTACAGGTGAAAAGCAAATTTAAGCAGTCTGCCACATAAATGCCAACGCCTAGACATCCGCGTTCACTGGGCCCATAGCGGGCCGCGTTTTTCCGATTCCCACTCTAGTACGAGTATGTCCAGTATAAGGATGTCAATGGTAAGGGTTAGTGTTAGGGTTAAGGTTAGAGTTAGTGTTAGGGCTAGGGTTAGTCTTAGGGTTAGGATAGATACAATAGGAATGGGAAATACGCCGCTAAACCCTATTCATAACTCTCACGTTTACCATTGGATCCTCCTACAAGCGTGGGAAAAGGAAGGAAGCTAGCGGGCCAGCATGTGACAGTGGTGGGCAGATATGGAACCAATGTAGGCCCAACGAATCGTAATCGTAATCTCGTGATTTCTACAGCGCTCAACGAAAGCTAAGTCGCGGGAACCAGCTTATTCACAGGCGCTCAGTCAAAACAAAATCGATAGGCAGCAGGGTCAAGATCCAGGAGTCAGGCACTCAGACAGTCGGACGGCTACGGTGGATGCTGTTTGAAATTGAAGCGAGAAGAGAGATAAGAGGAAGAGGAAGAATCAGGATAAGATTTCTGGAAAAGAAGTGTTTTCAGTCTTGAGTGAAAGACCTGTGCAGAAACTGAAAGAGGTGAAGTGTTGGTGAGTTCGTATGATTGACCAGACAACTGTCGCAATTCTGGCGGGAATTTACGAATATGGCTGTCAGAGAAGGCCCCTGATATGACAACAAGAACAGAGATTTGATGAGGTGGTAAAACCTGTAATAGCCTACGCTACGTGCGATGTTAGCTTCGATTCCTACAATATTGCAGTAAATAACCATTTGCGTCCCGGGACTTAATGTTGGGGACATTTCCCCGTTCAACATGGATCGACGACTGATTGGTGGTGAACAGCTGGCACCGGTAGGAGGTTTCATATGACAATATTGTATGGCTTAGACTTTTGGTGGTATTAACGAATTTTTATTATAAATCTGTAACAAAACGACACGATTTTGCGTCTTATTCCGAATATTTTAAAGGTATTTCTAAGGTGCAGAAATAAAGATTTCTAAGAAAGCCTGGTTGTCTACCAAAGATGTGTCAAAGTCAACGGTTACATAGCGTTAGAGTCAGATGACGTCATTGGGTTGAGACTTGAGTTTGTGTCGAATATGTCGTCGGTGTTTGGATTAAAGAAAGCTGCGATCCAAGAATGGCGGTAATTCAGTTTACGAACTTGATTTAGTGGGATGGCTATAAACTAGAGATTTTCGATAGTTCTTCCTTTAGGAATGGTAGAGTTTCTTGACTTTCTAAGCGAAGGGCGATTTGATAAATTCATCATCGCAACCATGTCACGTTGCCGCAGTTTTCTGAAGTCCTGAACGTTTAGGAAAAGCACTAAATAACAATTTATAGCAAATAATAATTAACAGAATGTGTTGGGCCATTTTTAGTTTTAAGATAATAAGAACTTTGTCCTTGTGTTTAGATTTCATGACATACGTAGCGGATATGCGCATATAATAGAGGACGGATATGAGACGCCATACATAAGACCTGCTCCGTTTAACTCGACAGCAATGGCAGATCCAGGATTTCAGTGGGGGAGCGATAGGCCGATACAATGGTTGAAGTCTTGTTTGATGGAAATTTCGGAATAGCTTTTTTATACAAATTTCAGATGACCTATTTTAGTGATCCGCCTTTTCCGGTAGGTTTCTGTAAACATGTAGAATCGACCGCTTGCGGTCGCCATACTTAAAAACACTATGACTGCGAGAGAAATAGGGCGCCCCCACATACCGGACGCACTCCCAGTTAATAAGTAAGCGAGTCATTCACAGTAAGCATCCGTAAGTAAAAGACTAACTAAAATTAAAAGATACTTTTATTGGTGTCAGTAAATTAAGATATTGGGTATGCATATCTCCAATAGCTACAATGATCGTTCGTGGCATGGCACAACTATAACCTAAATATTGCAAGGAACTCTTCAAAAAACTCAACAAACAAGCAGTGATACAGCCTCACCATCACTTGGAAAGAGTGCAAAACTGTAATTCGACACTCGCAAATACTTTATATTGTGCTGTGCATACAATTAGTTTTTATTGTGCCCTGGATGTTGTGCCGAGTGACTTGCTTGTTAACTGAGAATGCATCCGGTATATGGCAGCAATCAGATTTCTCTCACAGTCTGTGGTGGGCATATTCTTTTTACTTGAGCGATCGCAAGTGGTTGATTCTACATGTTTACCCAGTTTTCCACCATTTGCATTTAACTTTGCACTCTCTTTTCATTTTTTGATTTATCCAGTCTTTCATCCCAGTTTGCAGTTTTTCAAATTGATGGTATTCTCTTACTGATTTTGAACCAACCCAATGGTGTTTTCGCTAAACTTGTGTGGGGAGGGGCATAGCCAGGTAATCAATCTCTGGCAACTCTGCTTATCAACAACATGGCGACTCCAGATTGTGTTAAAATAAGAGTGCTGCACACTGCAGATATCCAATAAATAAGAAAGTAAGTATTCAGTAAGTAGCAAGTTCCAGTGACAAATTGCGCTGCACCATAAAAACAGCATTCTTTCGTGATGGTCATGCTACCTTGTTGATTCAAAAGTATCATTATTTATTATCATAAATAGAGTATTTTGAAGCAGGTCTCTTGTGATATTTTTATTTACTGATTACTTACTGATTGGATATTTGCTGCATGCTACATAACATTTCAGCGCAATCTAGTTTTGCCATACAGTTGATAAATGAGCCACAGAGAGCATAAGATTATCCATAGCCAACTTTCCGTCCTCTGGATCCATCCTTGATTGAAAATGTATTCCTTCACTAAGCATCTACTGACTGATGCCATTGAACTAGTCTGAACAAGGTTTTTAGAGGTTCTGATTTCAGACAGTCTCTTGAATTCAGTAGATCGTTTCTGGCTCTTCCATTTTCAGTTCTAAGTCTACGTTTTTGGGATGGGTTCTCAAACTCAAATCACCCTGAGGACAAGTACATTATCCATTTCACCATTTTTTGCGTGTTTGTGATAAGATTTATGACTGTTATTCTGTGACTGTGACTGTTAAATAAATGTAAACAAATTTTACCCCAACACGAAACAATAAAAGTACTGGCTAAATTTCATATAAATATAATTATATGTTGAAAAGTTAAGCATAATGGTTTTTTCATTTTACTTAAGGTGCGAGATAAAAAAACTAATACTTAAAAATGAAGTGCTAAAAAGTAAACTTTTGAAGTAGAAATTTTTAATAAAAAGATGAATATTTATAAAAAAAGAAACCGATATGGATATTGAGATCACGCTTGCTTTTATCAATCTTCTAGTCACTTGTTCCCAGCAAGCTTCAATAAACAAGTAATGATTAGAATGAGAAGTGTAAATTATTCCTTAGTTGGTACAGATAAATTTCTCTGTTGTTGATGACAGTGTAAAGCTATGCAAGATATGATTTCTTGTTACACTAGAATGACAGTTATCTGTCTAAAGTTGGTGTTTTTCTTGACTGGAAGTGTTGTGAACAGAGCCTGGTTTCTAGCATCAAGACTTGGTGCTTGGGTAGATGTCTGTAAACAGTTCTGTACTTCCTATAAACAGGTTGACCCGACAACATGTACTTTCCTAATTGTAGGAAATTATCATGAACAGGCTCAGTTGTTTTTGGACCTTGTGAATGAAAAATCAGTAGAGATTTGCAACTTTGGGAATCATTGGAAGTTAATTATCTTGCTTTGTTGGCAAATGTAGACAGATGGGAAAATAATTGTCCCACAAAGATTACTTTTGGTTGCCGAAACCTAAAACTGCATGTCACAGACCTCTAAATCATTATGTTCAATTGAAAATTTTAATAGCAGTTTGGTATTAAGTTTAAACATTTTGTATTTACCCATACTTGGTTATGGTTGAACATAGCATGCTTTATGCACCTGATCTGTCTAATGTCAGACGTGAGCTTCAATTTTTTTAAATGATGGATATAAAGTTGCTTTGGCAAGAAAATGACTTTTCAGATTCTGAAGCCAGTACAAACTGAGAACAGTGAACCTTAAAATTTGATGCTGTTGAAATCTTGTGAAGCTTTTACTTCTAAATAGCACCGTTCTGCTCTGTGGGAAAAGGTGTTAGTTGGATTATAGTTGTGTTTGTGCCTGTTAGGCAAAATCCATGTAGCACCAGAAATGTGCTTTTGAGGACTATAGTTGATGAGGTCACACAAAGAATGAGCAGTTACATTTCTTTGCTTTAACTCGTAGTATAAAGTGCTAAAGAAACTATAACATATAAAGTCTTTAATGTAGTTTTTGGCTGAAATTATTTTTAGAGTCCTATGAATGATGCAGTTGAAGAGGAATGGGAGATGGAAGCGTCCGAAGCAAACTGTAGTGTCAGGAGATCTTCAAGAACCAAGACCTTAAAGCGACTTTTTGAAATTGAGACAAAAGGGTGTTCAGCAGCGAACAGTAAACCTAACAGTGGAGTTAAGATGAAAGGAGGAGCTTCAACAACAACCAAGTAACTTCTTGTTTTACATATTTGAAGCAGTTGCGAATAACTTCAGCTGTTATCTAGGATAATGCTGTCTTAAACTTTCTTAAAGAGCAGTCTTCTTTAATTGTATTGTTCGTGTTGTATTTGATGGTTTGTTTTTAAATTTTAGTAGCAGAACTTCTTAATAATGTATTTTAAAGCTTTCAGTGGAATTAATTGTCAGTTATTAATTGACTTATAGTTTTGTCACTCCAAGGAGTGTAAAGCGCACTTCAAATGGTGAAGTTCAGAAGAGGAAGATCATGGCAGCACTCCATAATCTTGGTAATTGTCATTCCTTACTGAATTAGAACAGGTTTCATAGGAAGATATAAGGTGGCTTTTAAAAGGGGAGGGAGTGAAACAATAAATCATCATATGTATGCACACTAGAAATTAGTATACCATCAGTACAGTGTGAGGCAATGAAAAGCAACAAGCAATCTCCATCATACGTATCCATGTTAGAATTAAGTACACTATCAGTAGATAAGTAAATAGTGCATTTGTTAACATGAGACATGTCCATCAGCTGAGCAACGAATCACGGACATGGGTGTGTCAAAGTGGTCAGACAATAAAAGCAAGATGGTACAGATAGGTCTTTAGCTGCTGTATGAATATGTGTAGCGAGAGACTTTGAGTAGTTTAGATGGTTGGCACAGAATTGCTGAATCCAGTGTAATACATACCAGAGATTTTATTGGTCTGTGACTTCCTGTCTGAGTGCTTGCAAGCAGAGGTCTTTGTTTCTGCAAGCAAGAATCATCAACTGAGAATGAACGTATGTGAGATGTTATTAAAAGGTGCTATAAAGTCACCTACCTCTGTGTGTGTGTATGTGTCTTGGCATTATTACACGACCCTTTAAGTGCCTTACAAAAACTCTTCTTGATAGCCTAAATGATGTTAGAGTTATAAAAGATTGGTATGTTTGTCTGTATATGCATATTCAGGAGGTTGGGACTGACTTGGGAAGATCCACAAAGTCATAAGAAGGATGTTTTTAGAAAAATCGGCTAATCCAAATTGTTTCTGCCATCATTTTAGCTCTCTTTGTTTCATTCTCTTTCTGCTCACAACAGGTATTTATTCTCTCTTGTAAATAACTCTGACGACGAAATGACTTGGATGTGTTGTATGCTCTCAGGGCATTAGGTTTTTGCATTGTTTTGTTGCTATATATTGCAGGCAATACCTGCTTCCTGAATAGTGTTGTGCAGGTGCTCTATCACACCCCACGGTTTCCGGATAAGATCAGTTTTCTTGGCTCTGAAGTCAAGTCCACAATGCTTGCACTTGATATGTTACAGCAGCTCAATTATGTAAGTACTTCGTTGTAGGTATTTTATAGGACACTTCTTTATATTTGTATGTATGTATCTACTCTTACTCTCGTGTACAAGTTGCTTTCATGTATCATAGTCTTTCTATTGCAACCTTGGAATGTGAGAAAGCACATTTCTGAATTTCCAAGGTTGACCCATGTAGAAATTGTTTTCAGAAAATATGCTTCACACTGATAGGTCAAGTTTGGCTTTAACACCATACTAGAATACCTTTCACACTATGAAATGAAAAGTCATTCAGAGTATTACTTATTATTGTTCAATGCCTTCTACAAAATTTAGTTTTTTGTTAGCTATTTGATAACTTAGAAATGGATGTGCACAGGTAAGACAGACGAGGAATCGGGAACATGGGGCCAGCACAACATTGTTATAGCGCTGTTACAATAAATACTATTAATTGCTCATGTTATTTAATACAGTTAGCAAATGTGGGATGCCAGTTCCATTTGTGCCCCACAGCAGTCAGTACCATGAATCAGGTAATGCCAATGCGGACAAGGGGACGGAGGAGTCAAAATTAGGTCATTTTTGCAGACATCCTTTATGGATGACCCCTAGGTCTACCAGTGTGCTGCCAGCAAAAACTGTACTCTACTTGCCATGCATCTAACATACTTGCTTTGAGCCATCTACATGGGCTGAAGTACAGATGTTATTGTTATCGAATCATCTTTGCCTGATTCTGACTAAGACACAGTATGTATGGCTTGGCACATGCAGGGCTGATCATGCACACTTCCACTGCAAATCCTGCATCTGGTCTGTGTGCCAGATACATGTCATAATGTGCAACGTGTCATTTGTTGACACAGTGACCTTTGTCCGTTAATTCATTCGTTTATACTGATGCAAATTGATTGTTCCACTCTTGCAGTGAACCATTTGCATCAGTTCAGTTTGTCCTCACAGCATGAGTTGTGGTCAACATACATAACCAGTTTCATATTTCAATATATATGCAAGAAACACTTAGGATTTTCTTGCTGGAATTGGCCTGTCTTGTTGGTACATTTCATGGAGCTTTATGTTCCAGTCACAAGTTGGTTGCATTTGACTTTTGTTTATATAGAACTGCTGGTACCGCTTTAATACTTTGGATTTGCTGCTTTGCTGTAATTGCTACTGTGCATTCTGTGCTCTTGCCAATTTTATAAATAATAAATCATTGCAGAGAAGCAGTGATGAACGTATAAAGTGTTGGAATATAAATGACTTGTAAATAGTCCAGAATCTATACCAGTAATTTGTTTTCTGGAAATGTCATCTAGGATGGACTGGATATAACCCATGGCATTGGTTGGAGTTTGGTGTCAAGACTAAGTGAGGTAAGTACTGCAAGTTTAACTGTTTTGATTGATGTAAATGAAAGGTGAAATTTAGATCTATTCTGACAGACGGTGTAAGGTGATTGCTGATTTACTACAGAATGTGCCTCTTTCAACAATCTGAGCACTGTTTGCTTATTGATTAACTTTGTGTCCTTAATGGCTTAAACATAATTTTGGCTGGTGCAGGCAGCGCTTTTGTAAAGTGCAGTAAATGTCTAGATACACGCATGCATAGATACAATACTGCTTAAAGGCATGGGCCTTGGGTGAGGGATATTTTGGCTGAAGCAAAAACACAGCTGCACCAATCTTGCAATTGGACAATCTTTCCTTATGGTTTACTTGGCTTGCCCTTGAGTTGTCTGTATTTCACATGAAACATGTACTCTAACTGAAGATGTTGGTTTTAACAGGTATGTATCATTGGCAATTGTAGTCTGCTGTTTGCTTAAGAGATATGTTCTGTTTACTTCTTGTTTAAGTTACTGAAGCAAATGAAAAAGATTGACACTGATGTTGCACAAGGAAAACTCGTCCGATTTCCAGCCCTGAGACCTTACAATCTTCTGGAAACAATTGAGTATGTACTGAATTATCTGATGTTAAGTTTCATTTATGTATGTTAATGATTTATCTATAGCAAACGTATGGCCTTGACCCTGCTCATTTTTCAATGAATATGTTGGGTTAGCTCTTTTGCCACTGCTGTCCGTTTGAATGGATGCCGTGCCATTTAAGATCACTGTGTATGAACCATGCTAGCCCCAGATTAAAATCTTCAAGGTAAAAAATTTAAGAGTCAGTTTACACACGGTGTTGACTTGTACGTGAATCTCTGGTAATACCTGTGGGGAGTAGGGAAGCAAGTAGTGTAACACATCATTTGCACAGCATATCAAAACAGCTGTTCAAAGTTTGCATTTCTAAATTGTCCTCCCAAAACTATCCAGTCCCATCTGTTGGGAAAGAGGAGTCGATCTAGGAAGGTCTTGTGATCATTCCAACACACTCAGGCATGTGTCAAATTGGTTCTGTTCAGAACCACCAAATACTTGATGTCAGCTTGTCTGACGTCTTGTAGTGCTTTTTTGTTACCCTCTTGTTGTGCATGTTGTAGTCTTTTGATGTGGTTGTATTGCTCTGCATATGTTTGGGTGGGTTGGGCAACTTTGGGTACCCTAAAATATTTGTGACACTGCATGTGTGGATTGAAAGAGAAGATAAAATGCTAAAGAATAATGTTAACATTGTCTGGCAGTGATTTCTGCACATTTTTGTGCTCATGTTACATTTGTTTCACTGAAAACTTTTTTATATAGGGACTTGAAAATTAAAAGGTATACAGATTTGGGTAGGGAGTCAGTTCATATCTGTAGGTCATGACCCGACTAAGATATCACAAGTTCAAAATTGTTTAATTTATAGGGCATTTTACAGTAAAATTACTTGTCATCTGGACCTAGGTAAAAGTAATTCTCTCATTATTAGTGGGTTAAAAAGATGTTGGCTAGTTTCAGAGATATCTTGGAATCATGCACTGTCCAGTAAGATTATTTTGGAAAACATTCAAAACTTGTGCAAACCTAAAGCATTTTTTTTTGTCAGAATTCTTTGGTATATGATGATGTACTTTGTTGAATGTGATGGTTTCAAAGTCAAAAGTTAATAAAAGACCTGCCTGTTTAAGAACAATGTAATATTCCAAAAATCCATGTGTCTCAAATGCGGTTTAAGACAATTTATTATCACGTTTAGGTAAAAAGGCCAGTGTGAAACATGTTTTGATGTGACATTAAAGCTAAGGTAGAACATCCCTCTACCCAAACTGTGCCTCTTAGTTTGAATATTGATAACGCTTGAAAACCATTTTGTTCAATAATAGTTTTGTGTTGTCAGTTTGGGAGCACCTATGATTATTATTATTAAACAGGCATTTATAATGCATCTCTTTTGAAGAGATGCTGTATAAATTTTGATTAAAATTACAAAATTTATAGAGGTAAATAATAAATGAGCGTTTGCCTTACCTTCTGTATTGTAATGGAAATTTTGTTACAGAACTCCCTGTGAAATATAAATTTATATCAATTTTTTCTGTAATCGAATATTTCAGATATGTTTACAAACATCTTTTCAGGGAAATTAATCCTGAATTCAGGGGTAATCAGCAGCAAGATGCACACGAATTGCTGAAATGCATCCTGATGAACATCGATGAAGCCTCTAACGAACTGAACGCTTCTCGGTCAAAGATGAAACTGTGCATTGGTAATGGGTCTCTTGACAGCAGCCCCCAAGACATGGTTAAGAATTTGAAATCCAATGCAAAGAAGCTGCAAACAAATGTTTTGCTGTTTGAAGCAAACAACCAGTATGGCTTACATGCAACATGTGGTGCAGATTTGAAAAATAATTTATCTGTTTCGTGGGATGATTTAAAAAATGAACAGGAAAATGAAGACATGAGTTGTAAAGTCATTGAGAGCAACAAATTGTTGACACCTGATATTTTACTTGGTGAAAAGTGGAGTACATGCAGAGGAACTAAACGGAAGCACGTTCAAGAAACTGAGAGCTCGGAGTTGGGTCAGTTTGACTGTGATAGTGAGGATCACATACCAGTTGATGATGAAATCTCAATCAAGCTGAAGTCGATTAAAGTGGCCAGTGATCAACTTGGGGGCAGCCAAGTCAGTTTAATCCGTTTACGCTCGTTGGAAAGTCGGTCACAACACCAAATAGTTCAGGACTGTTGCATCCGTTTGCACAGGCTTGACAGTCCTCTGGGAATGCAGCATGCGAACATTGCCACCAGAGCAGTTTCAAATCTGGTGACAGAACTGTTTCAAGGTTTAATGTCACTGAAAACAAAATGTCTCAACTGTTTGAAAGAGACAGAAAGGAAAGAAGAAATCCAGGACATTTCACTTCCAGTCAGAAAGCCCACTGCAGTTGATAGCATCAACAACAACTCTGATGCAGATACTGACAGTGAAAATAAGCATGGTTTGTATTATTAGATTTAACCTAAAGGATAAGAAATTAAATTGGATCTGTTGCAGTAGAACCTTATGATATGCTTCATCATTGCATGAATTCTGGTGTAGCATGGTTTTGGCTATGAATCCTAAATTTATTTTAGCTTTATAATATGTTTTCATTATAGACAACATCATTATAACATGGCACTTGCTATGGCTGCAAAATTAGTTCCAAAAGAGTTATACTTGCCCATTGTTTAACATTAAATACAGCAGACTAATGTGAACAATTTGTGCTAACTGATTTCATGTTGAAGGTTTTTTAGTTTCCAGTTTTAATATAAGCATTTACTGTGAACACAACAATCATTTTGTGTGGCACCCATCATGGGGCGCATGCAGTCGAAGAAACTACACAAATTTATTTAATTCTACGTGGTAATAAATTTAAAAGATAGTGAAAGATTAACTTGTAAAAAATTAAAGATGCTAGGCCTATTTTAAAAATCAAAGTCAAAGTTTTTGTTATAATAACAAATGGAATGTGGGAATATTTTTTCATTGTCTGTGCACTGCAATAGGCAATTTTTTAGATCATATAAAATAGGATGCGAGGAATAGTTGTGAATGTGAGCCATTTAAATGCAGTTGCTATTTGTGTTGTCAGTTACAGTACTGCAGCTGATCCTTTCAATTCTTGATGAAGTGGAGCAACTTGACGGTGAAAACTGCTACTACTGTGACAGCTGTGAACACCTAGTGACAGCTGAACGCCGACTGTGCTATGACCTCCTGCCTGACATTCTCACTATTCACTTGAAGCGATTTGCCATGAACAGCAGGTCTTTTACTTACTTAATACTATTGTTCATTTGTGGTATATTTACATTTATGTGTAGCATTAAAGCCATAGTGTTTTATCTTTTTAGTTATATATGAATAACATAAAAAACTATTGTTTCAGGTAAGCCTATAGATTTCCAAGTTAGGTGGCTGTAGTCAGTATGTATATTCAAACCGCAAGTTGTTTATGACTCTATAACTATGCTTCTGAAAACTTAAAGAATAATTTAAGCTGAAAGTTATGTATAACCCTATAACTACCTGTGTTTCTGAAAACTTAAAGAATGAGAAGATAATAGTCGTGTGCATGAAGTGTCCGTTTTCAGGGCCTTGGCATGTGAATACGATTGGCCTGTCCTTCCCTTGCTGCCATATTTCCTGTTAGCTGTTCATCAAATGTAGCCTACCAGTGCTCAATTTATAACCATGTTCACTAAAGGTTGCTAGAAGGACAGAATTCTTTAAATAACTTTGTATCCTACAAACCTTGAAGTGACTTGTTAGGCATTGGAATCTAAGGATTTGACTGGTGCATGTAGGTTAGTACTGAAAGATCACTTTGTATGACTTTATAGCAGTAGTGGTCAACGCACAGGCACAGACCTGTAAATCTTTGGCCACTGGTCTGCAAACTTGTTCTTAAAATTAATAATTTTTCAAACAATTCTTATAAATTAATAATTTTAAACATACTTTAATTACAATCATTAGTCAGTTGAACATATCTCATTTTAAGCAATTTTCACTAATAATTTTGCTAGCTTTATATGTTTAAAATACTGCATTTGCAATTGGTGGTCTGTGATTAACAACAGAAAGTTATTGCTAATCCCTAGCATAATAAAGCTTAAGACCCTGCTTTAGAGTGTGAAAACCTTGTACAAGTTGAAGTCTTAGGCCATATACATCTGTCAGTTGTTAATCCAAACTATTGTCAGAAAAGTAAATTTAAAAAATGAATATTTATCCAATTATCTGTGGAACTATATAAACTGTGAAGTGTCAAATTTTTATCTTGGTTCTAAATCCGCTATCAAATTTTTTCTAGTTCTAGCTTCATGAAAACGTTTGACAGAGTGGACATACCTCTTGAACTTCCATGCCTTGAGAGCAACTGTAGAAACAGAGACAGACCCTGTCACAGGTATTAACTGAACTGAAGCTGGTTACTTCCAGTCACTAGCTTCTATAAAACTGGTTGAAGTAGTAGCAGTAGTAGTAATTTTGGTATTAATGCACTAGTGTTTCATACAAGTATCTTAAATACCTTCTGCTGTTCTAGCTCAGGTTGTCTTCACGAACAATAACATCATTTGTTGTTATGAGAAGGACATTTGAAGTTAGCATGATAAGTGGATACCAAGTGTTATTTTCTCAAAAGCAGGTGGTTCGTTATTTTGTCTTTTGGTGTGCTCTAAAGTGCAATTCATGATATTGCTTGTGATCTAACTATTATGGGTTCAAGTTTACTGAGTAGATCTTCTATCCATTATAATAACCTTGGAAGAGTCATTTGGCATTCAGACAGTATAGTGCATGGTACCAGAATGAGCAAGTGTGTGATGCAGTGGTCCTGTGTTTAAGGTTTTAGGATTTCTCACGTTTTAGTGGAATTTAGGTTTTTCTTTTTGGTTGGGGCTTAAGGAAAGGAAAGAGCCTTCCAAAATGACCTGACCCCCTACATGATGTGGCAGGCAACTTTCTGTTAACCATATTGCTGCTGTTTTAATTATGTGATTTCAATTTACAGGTATTCGCTGTATGGAATAGTCTGTCATGCTGGTAAGTCTCTGGTGTCTGGTCATTACACTTCCTACGTGAGGGTGCATCCAAGAAGCAAACAGGATAGTCAGTGCAGTTCTTCATCTCAGTCACGGCACAGTGGGTCATTTAATGTACTTTCACCTGATGATAACACTTCAGTCTTAAGCAAGATGTCTAGTGACAAACATTGTGTTAATGACGCTTCCTTTGACACATTGGGACAGGGTTACGATTCAGTCAGTTATGTTGGCTCACAATCGAGTAAGGGCATCAGCTTCACAAATGGAAGCGTTACTATGCGTGACATCTCACTCAGTATGACACCAAGCTCAAGATCTGAATCCAGAAATTCAGTCACGCCTGATTCAGTCAACTATAACAAAGATCTGGTTGGTCGTGGTGGCTGCAGCTCTGGACGACCTCGCAAAAGAAAGAAGAGGCACCGCATACAAAGCTACAATGGTGCAGAACCAGAGGTCTCTGCAGACACCGATGCCTCTGCAGATACTGGTCTAACATTCAGCTGTGGTGATGACTCATTGTGGTATAAATGCAATGATGATGTTATAACTGAAATGACAAAGCAGCAGCTTGCTGGTCTGCTTAAGTCATCGGGTAACATCACACCTTACATGCTTTTCTATCACAAAGTGTTCCTGTCAGAAGACAGTTGATTGATTCTAGTACACATTGGCAGATAGAAGGAACTTCTTGTTTTGTCTTTGCAATGTTCGACTGCATTTCTCGTTGAACTGTATGTCAGAGACTGCATTGTATATTTCTTAGCATGTTGGTTACTGTTGTTTGTGCCTGAGCACGTTTTTAACATCTTGGTTTTAAGCTTTGTGTTTTCCTGAAGTTTAGTGCCTTCATGTGGAAGGCATTTTGTGATTAGCAATTTTATTGTCTTTAATTGTTTTCTGAAGTATTCCAATTAAGATTTCTTTTTCTGAAATTTTTTGACAGAAATATTGCAAATGCCTACAGAAGCACTCGTAAGCCTAATGAGTTTTACAAGAATAGTAGTGGGTTAATGAGGGGGTAAATGACGGTATTGTTTGGTTTTATCTGTGAAATACCAGCACTACATATGGCATTCATTGAAAAATACTGCCAGTGTAGAAAAGTTTTCGCTTTGTTAAAACAAGTTAGATGTGGGAATTGACTGTTGTCCCAAGGAAGATGTGAGTTTCATCTATTTTTTTTTAAATTTATAGGATGGTTTGATGACCAATGGATATGTCTATGATATACAGATACTGAGAGACAATAGGACTAGCAAACGCAATTGTAGACTGACAGAGACTGACCTTGCCGTTTGAGATCAGTGCATCAGCTGAAATTAAGCTTCCCTGCAAGGATGTGATTTGTTGCTGGCCAAAGTGGGAGGAAAGACTTCTGGGCAGAAGTGAAATACACGAGAGAGGTGGATTATTTAGTAAGAATCAGTGGAGTATAGTTTGCCTCCATGAATCATATTCTTCTCATAAGGATCTGTTTTTGGCTGGAAATAATTTATCATGATACCCTTTTTGAGCAAATAACAGTCTCGTATGTCCATGGTGTTCTTTGCTGATGAAGCACTTCTGCAATGGATGCTGCCCCTTGTAAAGGCACAAGTCTTTTTGGGATTGGATGATGGATGGTACAGAAAAATGTAAGGTGTGTGTTCTTATCCAAGTGATTTCAGTTCTCATTAAGCAGTTTTCATCTGGGTAACAGCAATGAAATGTGATGCATATGTTAAACATAACTTGTTGAAGAAATGACAATAAAATAAATTGCTACTTATTGACTTTTACATTCTACACCAGAGTCTCTGTAATGCATGTGATTAATTTTAACAACTTCTTATACAGCATGGTTTGGATATGCAGCTCACATTTAATTTGGCTTTAGATTGCACATTCCTTGTAATGCAACCTTGTTATAACATGGTATTTGCAATATCTTCCAAAAAAAACTTCACAACACGGTCCCAGTGCTTATGTACGTGTGTGGAAAACGTCTTTTGTTTTATATCCAGTAAAATGAAGGACTGGAATGTGGAGTGTGAGTTACTACAAACTTTGAAAGATAGATTACATTAAGTTCTGTACATGTATTTGTTTGAGCATGTTAATATGCCTACAGGGCATGGTAAGTTTTGTATTTTTTTGAGCATGTTAATGCATTACAGGGCATTAGGTAGGGTACAGTACCAGTTGCAATGGGTCTTGGCTGTCCTAAAAATCTACTGTAGGGCTGTAATATGTCCATTTTTAGATATGCAGAGGTGTTTATAAATATGTACACGGATGTCACTTTGTGTATATTAAATTGGCAGGTTAATAATATTTATAGTGTACATGTTTATGTGCATAGATATATATACTTTATTTATGCCAAAATAATGATTACATGTATAATTGCCTCTGATGTTATTATTATTATTAATTATTTAGTAACTTCTGTCATGCCGGTGTCTTATGCATTATACACAAGGCATCGAACGATGGCAGGCCAAAACCAAGCCACAATCAGGTCAATCCACTAAGACAGAGAGGCAGTGCTGAGGATAAGCAGTTAGAAAAAAAGTCTTAAGTAGAGAACGAAATAACGCAAGCAACTAAACAGAACGAACAGGTAAAGGAAAAAGTTACAAAGTCTAGTTCCAGCAACTGAAAAAGCTCATTCATCAAGAACATTTCTAGTCTCAGATGTGAATGAAGAAAGACAATCAGGTGACCTGGTTGAATAGTGATAACTCTGGGAATGAGGATTGGTTTTAAGAATTATGCTTGACCAGAGTTCAATGTTTTATAAACTATACGTCCCAGCTTAAAGAAATCTTTGCTGAACAGGAAGCCAGTGCAGAGATTTAAGCAAAGTAGTTATATGCTTATATACTGGACGTGTAAGTTATTGCTCTGACCAAGGAGTTCTGAACTCTGAAGTTTCTGCATGTTTGACTGTGTAATACAAACAAGAAGTGAGTTACAGTACTCGTGGTGACTGGAAACCTATGCATTTGCCACAGATTTCTTGGAGACATAACACCTAATTCTGTATATGTCACGAATATACATGTATGAAGACTTACATATATACCATTTGCATAGTCAGTGAGATACTTAGTAGAATCATAAACAGCACCCAAGTTACGAACAGCATCAACTAACTCAACAAGTGAGTCACCCGGTTTTAACCATTTAAGCTATTCAAACTTCTTAAGTAGCTGCAGTGCCCAGTATATATATATATATATGTATGCAGTTATATATATGTATATATATAGCTATTAAAACTGGAAGGAGAGGAACAGTCTCGCTCTTTTTCTCTGTCTGTCTGTCTGTCTCCATATATACATATATGCGTGTTTAATGGAGAATTCTAAACATTAAGAGCGAACGGCGCTCGTTGAAAGTGCTAGATATACATACATATAGGCCAGATATAGTATTACAGATAATTAACACGATGGCAATAAATTATTAATAAACGACTCAACGGGAATTAGTTCAGTCCGTCTTTATTACTTCGATGCATTGCTGATGTATTCCAGGGCTTCATTTATAGCCTATTATACTTTGATGCGTCCAATTCTGCGCTTGTTTTTATTTGTACGCATAGGATTAGCCAATCTATAGGCCTATGCTTCTTTATTTTCACATTATATCTGTGTGTATATATATATATGTATGTATATATATATATATATATATATATATATATATATATATATATATATATATATATATATATATATATATATATCAGCTGCAGTGAAGGCGTGAAATACGAAAATAAACAACCCTACTCTCTTAAAAATAGTGTAGAGAATCGGTCTACAAGTGTAGACTTCTATGCAACACTTAATGTTGAGGTCTGGCTCATCGGCAATGTGTGGACCTCTATGCAACACTTTTTGTAGACGAGCCGGCAGTCTACACTAGTGTAGACACAAATTGCAACACTTTTGTAGAGAACGAGGTCTACATCGGTGTTGCATTTTGGCTACATTTATTTAGCAAGAATGTCTACATTAATGTAGTGCTATCTCTACATTTATGTAGTTCTCCATCTACATTTATGTACTAATAATGTCTACATTTATGTAGTGCGGAATCTACATTTATGTACTAATAATGTCCACATTTGTGTTGCGGCATCTCTACATTTATGTACTAGTAATGTCTACATTTGTGTTGCGGCATCTCTACATTTATGTAGCGGTCGTGTCCACATTTATGTGGCGCTGCAAATACATTTTAGTGGTTTAGGAGCTAAATTTATAGATTGGAATTTGCCACATTTGTGGAGCTGCATATAGTTATGTTATACGTTTTCTGCATTGATTTACTGTTGTATCTACCTATACGCAGCCGTGTTTAATTATTACTACATGGACGTACTAACGTGCTGAACTCATTACATAATAAGCAAATCATTAACTACAATTTATTAGGCTAAATGACAACTTTTAATCACAAATTAAGGGTTATCACAGTTCACATAAAGCTTAAAAACAAATCATCAATCACTGAACAGAAGTTGGTCCATTTGAGGTAGTAAAATGAATGTCACTATTATATCATCATCATCATCATGATCCATGGGCCGAGAGCCCGTACTATTATATAGTATGATGCTTATTGGAGATCACTGCAAAGTAAGTAAGTAAGTAAGTAATGCATTTGTTAACACGCCATATGTCCATCGACTGAGCGAGGAATCGTAGGCGTGGGTGGGTTGCATGTCAGACAACAAAAGCAAGACGATACAGATAGGTCTTTAGCCGCTTTACGAATGTGTCTAGTGAGATATTGTCGTGAGTAATGTAAACAGGAAGGCTGTTCCAAATGGCTGGTGCTGAGTTGCTGAATCCGCGTCGTGAGAAATCAGACCGAAAGTCTCGGATGTCAGGGAAAGACAGAAGGTTTTGTGTAGCTGATCGCAGAGACCTGGATGGTAGGTAGCGATGTAAGGATGATGACAGGTAAGCTGGTTGATTGGTCGAGAGTCTTGCGTGTGAGGAGAGCTATCTTGTAAGCGATTCTGGAGCTGACAGGCAGCCAGTGTAGCTGCCGCGATATCCATCTTCACATAACAAGTATTCTGTATTCGAAATAGAGCTGGCCGAGGTTTCCCTTCGTCGGCCATTCTCTCAAGTGCACCATCCACTGTTTCGTCCTACAGAGACAAGAGCAAAATTACAAAATCATATTCTAAGTAGTTGTTCAGAGCCAGTGCAGTGACTGTAATGCAGGGATACTGTTTTGGTAAGCAGTATTTGTCATGGCCCTTGTCATGGAATTTGGAAATCAATTAAGTTTTTTTAGATCTTTCATCGTGATACCTTTGAAAAGTGAATATCAGTAGTCTGGCCAACTAGAAACCAGGTCCACACTTGCCACAATATACAGCAATTGAAGCAACACATGGAATTTGGTGCTCAGCCAGGGTCAATTATTTATAATGTAAAATATCAGATTATTTATAAAGTAACATCTTATACTGTATTAATTTTAAAAAATTGAAAGATTCACTTTGTTAAATATTTTCTTCAGTCTCTCTTGGATGCAGTGTGGTAGGTAAAACTCCAGAAATAAATAGCCCCTTTTATGTAAATCAAGGCACGATGAGTTTGTAACTTACAAGAACCAATAAAATGCTAATTTCAGCTGCAACGAATAAAACAGAGCATACAACCAAGAAACAGGTAGCATGTGAAAGAATACTCATCCAAAGAATGGCCAATGCATTGTGAACTGGATCAGTGCAGAAATGACAAGTATGTCTTAAAACACAGTAACATGCCAACTAACTTAGGATAGACTAAAAGAGACTGAAAAGCATGCTACATTGCAAATGGCAACATTTATTAACTTTAAAAGGAACTGAGACATCAACATACCTTCATCATAGTCTTTAGTAATGTTGTTAAGAAGGTCCCGAGTTAAAGTCGATGAAGCGGCTAAATTTAGTATCCTTTCCTTCATCTGCTGAAATTCAACTGTCAACGACTTTTCAGCAGAGGTTACAGCCAAAATTCCTCTCCAATCTAAAACAGCACAGTCATGCTTGAGAAATAAGCATCACAAATTGCCTTATTGCCATTTGCAGCAACTGACTAGTCAGTGCAACTGGCCTTTGGCATTTTAAAAACATGCTCTGTGTAACTGAAAGAAAAGCAGCTAAAGTTAGTATCCTTTCCTTCATCTGCTGAAATTCAAGTGATGGATGTAACTGAAAGAAAAGCAAGACTCCCAGCCTGTTAAAAAAAGTCTGTCATCAACTATTACTGTTAAAGGCTGCTATAAAAATGTCCTTTTCACTTTACCATATCTTACCCTTTCTTTTTACCATCTCATCTTACACATACAACTGCAATTGAGATTTTAAAAACTACACAAGTCAGTAGTTGAGAAGACATTTAGCACCACTCTACTGAAACTTCACGAAGCACTACACACTGTCCTCCAGCAGCAGTTCAGGTTATATGCATCCCTAAATTTTAAAGAAGTAATTACTTGAATGGCAGTGCATGTAATATGCATCCCTAATTTTATTTTTAAAAGGAAAACAACTAACCCAGCTTTATGTGGATGAGTCCACAGCGTTTTTATTAAGGCATTTCTTGACCGCCTGGATCGAATGGATGCTTCAAGATGACCTGTATGCGACACTGGATCACAGAACCTCTCCTGTGAAACAGTACAGAAGAAATTTCTGTAACGTGCAAAAAAGTAATGTGTACATGGAAGTATTGCCAAAGTTAAGGTTTTGCAGTCTTGGACATATTCACTCCCAACTTCCTCTCCTCTTCAATCACTTTCAAAACCATAAGTATTATCTCCCATTGCATTCCATGCCCCATATGCCTCACCAAGCACTTGCCACATTAAAAAATGAAATGAGCAACCTCTTCAGTGTTTTGAAAAACTTGAAATTGACAGATTAAGATGAGTAAGCCATAACCTTCTAGGATAAAGTAGAAAACAAAAATTAAATCAAAGAGCAGCAAGGTAAAAACAGTCCTAAATAGTACTTACATCACGGAAAACTGGAAATGAGTCTGTAATGGATCTAGCCATTGCAATCTTCTCCTCTTTACATGGCCGGTCTTGTCTAAATACAACGGTAACAAAATTTGTATTTCAAAATCACGTCTTTAATTGTAATATCATGCCTAAACAAAATAAAGACAAGGTTTTTGGGCATACTTATAGTATCGGGGACCGCTCTAATTTGGGACGAGGCTTTCAGCGAGCGGGCGCCGAAAAGCAACGGCCAAAACAGAGCGGTCCCCGATACTATAAGTATGCCGGCATTTGAGGCAAAGCTACATGATACTGAAAGAAAGGTTTTAGTGGTCTCTATTTCACAATACCCTTATCACGCAAATCACACATCAGGTTTGGGATTAATTTCAGCCATACTGGAATGATTTGGGTCAACAGTCCCTGAACTACCTTCACATTCCATTCTAACGTCTACTGGAGATCTGGAAACTATATGCACCGTGGGTTTTATATGAGACCTTACAATGTGAAGAAACAGACTGAATAGTTTACGGAAAGAACTTTGCGCGGCCTACAACGCACATGGATTCGCAGCTCGCCAACATTATTGTCTTTGCAAACGGGCTCTGAAAAGCGGGTAAGATGGCTCGCAAATGTCACATACGTAACAAACATTTTAAAAACACAATAATATAAATCTGAAGAAAAACAGAATAAGAATTACGGTTAAATAGTTTTGCTTTCAATCCAGCGAGCACCAAACACAAAAGAACGAAACTTCGCGCCAGACCACGCGTGGCTAAAACGAAAACAACAGATTGCGGCAGATACGCCCGTCTGCATGACGTCATATTATTCTACTGTAAAATGAATATGCATCATGTATCGTAATCGTAATCGTAATTCCGAGATTTCTACAGTGCCCAACGAAAACCGTGCCGCGGAGACCAGCTTATTCACAGGCGCTCAGTCAAAACAAAATCGATAGGCAAAAAGGCTCCGGTTCCAGGTCAAGATCCAAAAGTGAACATCTTTACTTAACGCAGAAAACATCAAAATCATAGAAAACAAAAATTAACTGACACATGAAAGAGCACCATTGTTCAGAAGTCCGAAAAATTAAGCTCGTTGCGCATAGGACATGAAGTCATGAAACTGGCTATACAATTGGTGAATGGTGCTATCGGGTCGGCATCTCGCTGGCGGCTCATATAAGCGTTTACGATTACCACAAAATCTAATGCTAAAAAATGTTTATTTCAGCCGGGATTTAAACTGTTTGTTCAGTCAGATATTATAATTTAAGAGACATTTTCCGTTCGAGTCCGCTTCTGCTGACTTTACTGAGTCAACCGAAATCGTGTGCTTCACTGGTTTCGATGATTTCATTCATGCGTATACGAAATTCACTGCATCGAGCGACCAGTATTTTCCATGTGCTTAATCCGTAAACCTATAGATTTGGACTGTCAACCTGACTCCAAAAATCTCGAGCCACATACTGTCGTCTAGGATATTTCTGAAATCGGACATTGTACTTACGTCAAATTCGGGGTCACTTTGGGTGTCTCTGAATGGCAGTAACAGTTTAACTATATAAACTGCATATTTTGTGACATGTTTGTGTTTGCCTTATATTAACATACTAAAAGATTCATTTTCTAGCAACAAATTTATGCCTTCTTTAAAGAAGAAATATTAGTCCACATTGGTGTTGCATTAAAAATCCACATTGAGTGTTGCATATTTTTTGCTACACTTAGTGTTGCACAAAAATGTCCACACTTTGTTGCACAAACATCCACATTAGTGTTGCAAAATCCGCTCAACATTAGCTGTAGACAAAGTGGTCTACACTTTTTCTTACAGAGTAGGTCTATAGATTGGCTAATCCTATGTGTATATACATACCTAATGATATATGGTCCTGTGCATATATATATATATTGATGGCGCTTCTATTTTGAGTCATTCCATGGCAGCTGAATAGTTCGTCTCTTTAACCCACAATATTTACTACCTGGCAGCTATCCAGAGTTTCTATATAAAAAGCCTGCTGAGGAAAATCCTTAAAACAGAAGTCAGTTGGCTACGGAAATTTGCAGGAATCTCAAGACTGCTCAAATCAGTAACGAAGGGATACGACAGTCCTTGAACATAAAGACAAATGTGTTGGATGAAGTCGCCCAGCAAAGACTCCGATGGATTGGTGTGTGGAAAGAGTTCACCGCCACATGCAAGATTTGAAGAAAAGCGAAGCAAAGGAAGCATTGCTTCGCAGCATAAACGACGAAGACAACAAGACTTAACTGGACTAAACATAAGCAAAGCACTAGAACTGAAAAAATGACCGAAAAGAATAGGGATCATTTATTTGCACCCATGGATCGCCGCCAAATGGCTGACCCCAATAGGCCTGTTGTGAAAAGCTCTAGTATGAATGAAAATTATTTGGTGAGCTTTTACTACTGCCTAGAATTTTCTGTGATCTAAAGGAGAGGCATATATTCAAGATCAAGGGGTCTAGGATTTCAGTAAAGGGGAGCCACATAGGGTGGAGCGCGAGCCTTTCCGGTGCTCTGAGCATTAGGGGCCAAAGCCCTCGTCAGAGATCCAGGTTTGCTGAGGCTGTCGTTTTTTCTTACAAAATACATAATTTGGGGTATTTTTCTGGCAGTAGCTGAGTTCACTAGTTAGCGCAAGTGAAGCAGTAATCTAAAAAAAATTCTGGCATTGATAAATTTTGGACATCCAAACTTGACAGTCCAATGCGCTAACCACAAGGCCGTGGCGCCTACTTGACAAAATAATAACACTGGCATTATGTCCAATTTTCATTGTCAAAGCAGTTCATTAACAAAGCACATCATGACTTATAGAATAATTATTTAATAGTAGACCCCCCTATTTATTGATCAGATAACTTTGAATTTTGATCTTGAATTGGCGAAGGATTAATATATATATATATATATATATATATATATATATATATATATATCGAATATTAGGCCAGAGTTCCTTTTGGCTTTTCTTGAAATACTGTAAGGAACTGGATTTTCTTGAGGTTCATTATATTACCAGAGGCTTTATTTTCAAATAGCTTGTGGAGAACTCGGAAACAGCGACCTTTTTATACTGCATTGCCAACGAACGTACGAACGTGGAGAGCAAGAGGTCGCTGACTCCGGACCCCGGAGCTCGGCTATCTAGCAGTCTTGTTTTAATTCAAACAGGTTGATACAGTCCAGGCTATGTGTATGCTAACTCTGAGTGGTAATCAGAAATATCTAGCGAGGTTAGGAGGTTAGCGTCAAGTCCCTAAATGCATTCATTTCAAAGTTCTATTCCTAATGTATAACTCTCTCCAATTTTCCCAACCTAGGCCTACTTATCTTCGCAAAACTACCATCCATCAGACCACTCTACTCGCTCATCCTCTTACCTCACTCTTGCCCCTCCCGCTGTAACTACTCGTCTATAGTTCTCTAACCGATCTATACACTACACTGCACCTTAACTCTGGAACGATCTCCTTCCTGAATTTCGCAAATTCTCTGTTCCCCTATCCTTTCTGTCGTTCACCAAGCATCATCTGTCTCAAGCCCCTCTTTCTATTACTCCTCAGGTGTTCCGTTCAAAACTGGTCTCACCTTTTCAAGAAGTCCCACCCTCATCCATCCAGTCCGCTGCCTTCCTATTTCTCTTAGCTGAAACACAACCCACCCTAACAGCTCCTTTCCCCCTTCTTTCTCTGGTCTTGTGGCAACCGGACTTGGTTTTTGGCATGGCATCTTTGGACAACCCCACTGACTTAACCACTTACTTGACGCAGCTCTCGTGAATGAGCTGGCGCCCTGCGCTTAGCTTTAAGTAGCGCTTTAGAAATTCGAATTTACGATTACAATTACGCTCTTGCTGAAAACTTCAGTATTTTCTGGCTGCTTTGGTTGCATGGACATCACACCCAACAGGTGGAGTATCTTAACATCTGAAGATCTAACTAGTCAGTAACTCCCATGCTGACTGCTTCGGAGTGGTTGGGACAGACTGCCGAGCAAAATAGTTAATGACAAAGCTGGTTTGGAAATATAGCCAAAGTATTGAGGCCAACTTTATATGGGTGGAAGAAATCAGTCTAAATCCACACTGGCTATCGCTTTCACAGGACTATTCTTTGCTGTCCTCGTATTTTTTCAAAACACTGCAACCGACGGAGGGTCATGACCTCCGGCACTCTGGATCCACTCATGTTCAGGGATGCAGACCCTGCTTAAAATGTATAAAGCAGATTCCAAGTTCTTGTTTGTACAGTCCAAGTCCTCATCTAAACCTATCTTAAGTCCGGACTGTTTACAAGAATGAGTTATATACATAATATACATAATATACAAAAAACGATCCTTTGAAAAACTGCATAAGAACTTTCATTCGAGATTATTAACAATAAACTTTATAAACAAATTTGGAAAACA
The DNA here is from genome assembly GCA_964023275.1 of Norana najaformis. Lineage (NCBI taxonomy): Eukaryota > Metazoa > Annelida > Clitellata > Crassiclitellata > Hormogastridae > Norana > Norana najaformis. Next base: position 28,384,003 of record OZ029915.1, read on the forward strand.
ACCAATTTGACTACTACGTTTAATACTTTAAGCTATAATTTGTGCTCAAAATGTCCTGCTTTGGCTTTACGCCTTCTGAAACATTTTAATCCAATGTCTTTCTTGACAATTTCCTTTACTGAACGCTGGGAAATTCCCAGTACTCGCGCAGTTTCTCACTGTGTAAGATGGATTTGCGGTTTGTCCTCTTGACTAAAAACAAGATCTTGAACTTTTTCGATGTTTTCGTTGCTTCTCGCAGTTCGTGATCTGCCGCTGCCTGCCTGACGATCCTTTTCTATCAAATTTTCTCAGAAGGACCTTAAGTCGAATGAGTTCCTATCCCTTTTCTGGGAATTCTTTTAGGAAACGTTTGGCACCAAAATTCTTATTTTGGCATAAAAATTTTGTTCTGTCCTCTTCGCTTAACGCCAATTTTAGATTGTTCACAAATGACGTCACAATGACATCATATTTAACGGGAACTGTCCAAGATTTCAAAAACCGTTAACCGTTACAGTTAAAATTAAAATCCATTTGGTCATCCTTACATTTATGGAAATTTCGTAGTTATACAAATAACAGTTTTAGGGGATCGCTTTTCCCACTCACAGTGTGCATACGTTACAGTCATGCATTTGTGTGAGTGATTATGTAATGCGAGCCAATCAGCAATGATTTATAATTTTATGTTTTAGCCAACAGGCTATAATTATGTGAATCGTCAAGTTGAATACACTTGCAATTGTTGTTCTGCCAGAGCTTTTCACATGATCGTGTTGCCATAGTGATCGACGCTGCTGTGACGCGTCACTGACGTCATGACAATGCCGTTGAGTCGATCGCTGTCGACGGTGCAGGCGCTGCTGGCTCGGCGCCTGCGACGCCGGCGCCATCTCTTGAAACAGACGCAGCAGCGCAGGTGCAGGACGGTGCGATACAAATGCTGCTGAAAGGTGTCGTTGAGGAAGCAGTAGATGATCGGGTTGATGCAGCTGTTGCTGTAGCCCAGCAGCTGTGCGAAGACGAGCAGCAACCGGTATGAATCGCCGCGACCCTCATGGAATAATGCGTATACCTGTGGGAGAAATCGAGCGTGTAATTAAATGAGTCAGTTAAAAGACATAAACCGATTTAAGAAAATATGCAGTAGGCCTAAATAGGAAAGAAAAGAAAGCGAAAATTTTGTAAGCTCGAGATTTCTACAGCTCCCAAAGAAAGCCAAGTATCGGGGATCATCTTATTCACAGCTCAGTCAAAACAAAATCGATAGGCAAGAAGGGTTCGGTTCCAGGTCAAGATCCAAGAGTCAGGCAGGCAGGCAGTCAGACGGTTACGGTGAGTGGTGCTTGGAATTGGATCTGCATGGTAGATAAGGGGAAGAAAAAGAATCAGGATGATATGTGAGTGTGCATCTATAAGTATGTTTGTATCTAGGTAGTTTATATATCGCCTACCGTTTAAATCTTAGGCCTAAATATGGACATTTGGCGCATATGGGCAAAATGGCCGCATGGTTGTCTAGCGTATCGTTTTTGATCAATTAGTTGGTCACTTGCGGCTGTTTCTCTATAATTTTCGTTCGTTGAGACTTCGAGTGTGATCTAGAATGCGTTCTTCGAGTTATTTCTCTTTCACCGTCGTTTATGAGTGTTTCAGACGATGTTCGGACTTTGTTAACGAAGTCTCGTGTGCCACCAGTGGACTCTTCCGCCACGAGGGGTTTCAAGTGACTAGCTGGACAGTGTCAAGTTCCAGTGGGACAGGCCAAGAAAGTCTCTGGATTGGTGCTGACTGCGGAGACTCTTTGCGACCAATTGGCCGGCTACTGAAGCCCGTCGTCCTCCGTAAGCTCTGTGGCTGAGGGATTTCGGGAAGCAGCGTCTTCACCATCTGCAGAGGTCGGTTTGGCGTTAGGCTCATGTGTTGCGAACCTCGTCGCCTGTTGTCGCTCCTCTTATTCAATGCTTCATGGTCAAGGAACCCTGAAGGTGGTGTCTACCATCAGCTCTGGATAAGAATCCGACGCCTGGACTCTGAGTGTCTGCTGGACCTTGCCAGTGTTGAATCTTCTAGTTATCTGAGCACTGTTCCGTTATTGATTAAATTTTTGTTCTCAATGACTTTAACATTAGTTAGACAAGCACAGGCAGTACTTTTATAAGGCACTTAAAAGGCGCTATAGCAAGTGTCTAGATACTTATATATATACATACATGTTTGGACATAATGGAGAGAACAAAATAGCCCTATGTGAAAATCCAAAATATAGAGATCATATGCATTGTGTATTGTTGTTTATATATCGTAGACAAAGGTAGGTAGGCTTAAACATTACGTGCACGTAATCAGGCCTCACACATAGACTGACCTACACATAGACATACCGACACGGAGAGACAGACAGCGACAGACAGCACATACTCAAGCAGATCGTGAGCTGACAGATGGTGAGAGAATCTTGGTGATTGCTTACATGGCAGGCGAAGAATGGAAGCCATCCGACTGCGAAGAGGACAACGATGACGATGAGCATACGGACGATGTGCTTCTTCTCCTGGACCCTGCGTCTGCATCCTTCCGACGACGACTCTCCGATCGACGGCCGGGTCCAGAGGTGATGCAGGATGCGGCCGTACGTGATGACCATGATGACGACAGGCAACAGATAGACGGCCACGAAGAAGAACAGGGTGTAGAGCACTTCGAGCCTGTGGTCCGGGATGTACTCAGTGCAGATGTAGACGATACGGACCGTCGGTTTGTCGTCGCTAAAGTCGTAGTCGAGGACTGGATCGAGGCGCTGGATGACAATCTGCGGTGACATGAGGATCAGAGATAGAACCCAGAAGACGCAGATTAGGACAAGCGCACGAGTCACCGTGTGCACGTGCAGAGCCCTCAGCGGATGAAGTATGGCGTAGTATCTAACATAATCAGTAATAATAATTTAATTAATTTAAATAAATAAAATCATATGCATTTAGATTTCATTCGCTTGTTCTGTATTGTTGGCCTGTCTGTCTCTTCATCGAGACAGACAGCGACATAGAGAGAGAGAGAGAGAGAGAGAGAGAGAGAGAGAGAGAGAGAGAGAGAGAGAGGAGAGAGAGGAGAGAGGGAGACAGAGAAAGAGAGAGAGAAAAAAAACATCAGAGAGGAATTGATTTGCTGTTAGAAACGACACTTGCAGACTGTCATTTAAATTTAGGATTATGATGACGATGGCGATCAAAACGAATATGATGTTGTTGTTGTCGATGATGAACATAAAAATCACGAGAGCAGAATTTTTGTTGTCAGACTACTACTGGCTTAGAACCGAATGACACTGTCATACTACGAATGTATATGCCCAACAACTTACATAAAGAGATGCAGAAATGGAGGAAACCATGAAAGACCCGCTATATAATGAAAATGTGGGACATGGATTGCTCAGAGAGGATGTTGAATAGGCAGTAGAAGAAGCGAAGAATGTTTCAGTCTGAAGACATAAACGATATACAACTGAAATGCTGTAAAACCTTGCAGAAGGGGCAGCAACAGAACTGATGAAAATAAGCCAAGAGATATATGCACATGGAGAGCGGCTGAAAGACCTCAGATTAACAGTGACGGAGGCTCTGCAGAAGAAGGAAAATGCAAATCAATGCAGTGTTCATAGGACGATCTGCCTCATAACTCACAAGACAAGAAGGAGATGAGAAAAAAAGCGAAAAAGATTCTGACGTCATTTTATCGTCCTTCGTCGGGTGCTAAATTAAGTGCAAACGGACAGAAGATAACGCGTGGCGTGTGTATACGCCGTGCTAGCTGTCTTTATTGCATTCCTCGCCTTTTGCCGAGTGCATCTTGGCTTCGAAGCTCCAGTTTGCACCGACTGCTATCGGTGGACAGTCGATAGAATTCTGTCACGCTCTCATGTCACAGTCATTACAGTGCCTGGCAAGATTCGACTCAGCTGATGAAGCACTCCATCCACACAGGCTGAATTAAGCGAGACACAATCACATCTGCTACTTAAATAGGCGCTAAATAGACACCGAGTCTGCTGTTAGACAAATCATTCCACTTCAAGAAATTGAAAGACGGAGCGAAAGAATCAGGATCACGTGATGAATATTAAGCGCTAATACACGAAAAAAATTTGGACGTGTAAGTTTTATATGCATTAAGACCTAGGTCTAGCGTCCGACTTAAATTCGACTGCAGGCTATAAAAGCCTAATTACTTACTTACTTACTAGCTAACTTACTTACTAGCTAACTTACTAACTTAGAAGTATCCTAGTTTCCGAACTTACGACACATTCCACGCTGACATTCTCTTAATTCAGTCTTCGCAGATCTTCAGTCCTTGAAATATTCATTCAAACTTTGCACCCAATATTATAAGCTTCGAATATTTAGGCCTACATTACATTACATTGCATAAGCCTCTCTCTCTAAGTCGATCCGTGATCGTTCTTTTGCTGCATATCGGTAACTTCCGGAAGTCAGCCGCCCGCAGCGCCACCTGAATACAATATCTTGAATAGGCCTACTAAACAAATGCATCATACAGACTTCATTTAAATTTAGGATCATGATGACAACGGAGTTCAAAACGACATTGATGCTGTTGTTGTTGTCGATGGCGATGATAATGATGGTGGCGGTGATGGTGATGGTGAACTTAAACCTGCAGAGAATTATGCGATCAGCCGGTCTATAGATTTCTGATGCAGACGGAGACAGAATTTTTTTTATACAAGGGAATGAATGCGAATGTCTGATGGATTTATTACTGGAGCACTGCGGTTGACGGAGAGCCTTAAATGTGCTCGCGAGAGAAGGCCTGGTTGCTGCACGCGATTAGATTCACGCCAAGGTCACGAACTGCAGACTGGACAAATGTCCTAACTTCCAGGAAACTCGTGTTGGTAGCACTGTTTCAGAGAGGTCATCTGGTCAGTTACCGATAGTTGCGCGTACTGCAAGCAGTCAGCTGTCATTAATTAAAATCTAATCAATTAATGAAAATCTAATCTGTATATAGGAGTAGCCTATTTAGCGCCATTTGATCGATATACGCATGAGAGCGACATATACTGAATAATAGCTGTTACCGGCGAAAGGTCGAAATCTGGTTCGGTTCATTAGGAACCGGTTGAGAACTTTTAACTAAATCAAGAAGACTTTAAGAGACCTGTCGACAGACTATTAATGCATAGACCATGCAAGACGACGGCCTGTGTCGTGAAATAAAGTCTTCCCATGCAGGGTCTTCCCCCGGACTGGAATTATGTCTTCCCCAGAGTCTGTTGCGGAACAAAACAGTCTCCTACATTGAAATGGAATCCCCATCTACAATACAAAGCCGCCCCCACTTAAAATCGACACCTCAACATTTCGGTTGTCATTTTATTTAAATAAGATTAATATATGCATTATTGAAATAATTGATATCTATAATGTTTTTGTTAGTTCAGATGGATATGAAATAAATGCTTTGTAGCATTAATTAACATGATTTAATTACACCGTTACGATGTTGAGCGTGCTCGAGCCATTAAAACGTGACGGAGAGGTTAAATACGTTGTTGCATAAACAAGAAATTGGCCTCGACTAGACTGTATATAAAAACTAGACGTCTTACTGGTGAACGCATTGCATGTAACTAAATAACTCTTTATACACAGCCAATGTATATTAATTATGCTAATGTGATGCCAGATAGCGTGCACTGGCTTCTGACTGATTCTTAAATGAGTATTCCATTTTCCATTACTCATTGGTAATGGCCTCCTGATACCACCTAGCACTGGCTTCACTGTGATTCTTCATTGCGGATTAGACCTACCCATTCAGCTGGTATCAGGTTAAATTATGGCCTGGTTTTATTATTATTATTATTATTATTAATAATAATAATAATGATATTATTATTATTATTATTATCATCATCATCATCTTCTTCTTCTTCTTCATCATCATCATCATTACATTGCATTATTATTATTATCATTATTATAATAATATTATTATTACTGTTATTGTTATTATTATTACTGTTATTATTATTATTGTTAGTAGTAGTGGTGGTGGTGATGGTGGTGGTGGTGGTGATAGTGGTGGTAGTAGTAGAAGTAGTGGAAGTAGTGGTAGTAGTATTGGCTCGATTATTAGCTAATAATAACAGACCTAGAAGACTGTCACGCTTCGCTGACTTTCCGCACGGCTCAAATCATTAACTAAAGCAACAAACAAATCACTCTTACTGGGAGCGTGATGCCAGTTAAATGGTACACGCCTAATCCGCGTCAAAGAATCACAAACAATAACTCATATCAGGAAATCAGTATTTCATTATTACCTGCACCTGACAGTAGGCCTACCTGGTTGGCTGTCACGCGCAGAGACCACCGAAGAATATTTGTATCATAAGCATAGTCCTGAAAGAGCTTAGGTGATCCCAACGAAAGGTTAATATTAGTTAATATGCATTTGATGTATAAAATATATTTAATTGCATAAAACACTAGAATTTGTGGAACAATTCAAATTGTTGTCATGAGTAAGGCCGAATATGCTACGTAATTTACAGCTATAGAGTATCCAGTAGAATTACCAGAAAATCAGACACTTCATTTATGCAATAGATCTGCTTCATTCTGCGTTGAACATCTAAAAACTGTCAACAACTGCTTGATTTTGATAAATTTTGATATTCTGCATTTTATTTCTTTTCAGTTTTTCCAAAAATTTATGCCACTATTTTTGCATATAACTAATTTTATAATGAAGCTATAAAATCGAAATGCTTAAAATGATTATTAACTTTAACACAATGTGACGTTATATCTATGAAAAGAACAAAGCCTTCCCGGGGAGAGTATATTTCAACGGAGGATAAAATAATTTCTCCCCCGGATACTCCGAGGGTGAATTTATTCTAACGCAGATTCGCGGAGGGAGAATCTGTTTCGAAATAGAATTGCCGGGGAAGACTTTTAAGAAGGAGACAACGGCATGCGCATGCGTGTAGGCTACATTCATGGGGCTTTATGTCCATGTGTTCCGCGGCTGTAGGTCTTTAGCGCATACATGGCTTCAACAAGGTTTTTTTGTAAATACTGTAGACCTACATGCAGACTGATACTTGATGCTGATGTCTCTTTTATTCTGCAGCAGTTTTTGGCATAAAAGAATTTTATACGTTTACGACATTCATTGGACTCTGCATCTGCTTCTGTAGGATTCGCGTATAGTCTGCTGCGAAATATAGGCTATGATATCTGTTGCATTAGACGACTGAGTAGCTCATACAGACAGGAAACATGTAACAACCACAGTTAAAGGTAATACTACTTCTTGTCTATACAGGCTCATCAGACTTATTATATAGCTTTCCTTCCTACATTACTGTTCCACATTCATCGCAGTTTTTCCTCAAACTCAAAATGCGATCTATCTGTTGAGCTGCTCCAGAAGCCTAAGACATAGAAAGTCGTGTGAACTTTTGACATTTTCAGTTAGTTTCCTGTCGAAGTCTATCATCTTCAGCACTCATCTGAATTTTACGACTTATATTAAATTAACAAACAGATCGTTCTCAAGGGTCAAAGCCATTTTGTTCGATACTAAAATCTATGGCATATGAAACCAAAACTACTCAAGTACCCTTGGTTGACTGCAGTTTACAAGATGGACGGAAAGACGAAAGGAAGACTGAAATAGAATGGGAGGAGAAAGAATGCAGACGACAAATGCTGCTGTATTTGTGTGTGTATATATATATATATATATATATATATATATATATATATATATATATATATATATATATATATATATATATATATATATATATATATATATATATATATATATATATATATATAAAGGCAGACAGGCATAGATTTTTTATCTTTTCTTTCATTGCGATTAAAGAGGGCTATATCGGTTACCAAAGTTTTGACACTGCTTCTATATGATTTAGTATTCGAACTTTTCTCCGCCTTCTCCTGCTTCAGTCGGTCGTTATCATCACTAGCATTAGGCCTACCAGCGTTGGCAATGACATAGGACAGATCATCATCATTATTATCATCAGCAACAGCAACAGCAGCAGCATCGGCATCATCATCAGCGTCATCATCATCATTATCATCATCGCTGTGAAGACCATAAGTCCCCGTTCCACTGCATTGTAATCATATGTATAACATGATGATCGTGATGTGGTGAGCCGAGTCGTTGTACTATAATCACTGTTGACACAGTGAGGACGATATAACCAACCCCAGATATCGCTAGCTTACCATTATGCCAAACAGTTGTGAAATACGCCATGTAACAGCATGCTATCCATATCACGACGTAGGCGGACGCTCCAGCCGTCAATATAAATGTGTATGTATATACGTATGAATAAACACAGGAAGTTTAGATTAATTTATAGCCTAGTCAAATATGTGCCGGAATTGTGACGTTGAGAGGCGGGGAAGAGAAAGGGTAGAAAGACAAAGAAGAAGGGAGGAGCCGAGGAAGAAGAAGAAGAAGAAGGAGAAGAAGGAGAAGAAGAAGAAGAAGAAGAAGAAGAAGAAGAAGAAGGAGAAGAAGAAGAAGAAGGAGAAGGAGAAGGAGAAGGAGGAGGAGCAGAAGGAGAATGAGAAGGAGAAAGAGGAGGAGGAGAAGGAGAAGGAGGAAAAGGAGAAGGAGAAGGAAAAGAAGGAGAAGAAGAAGGAAAAGGAGGAGAAGAAGGAGAAGGAGGAGAAGGGGAAGGGAAGGGGAAGGAAGAGGAGGAGGAGGAGGAGGAGGAGAGGAAGGAGAAGGAGGAGGAGAAGGAAAAGGAGGAGGAGAAGGAGAAGGAGGAGAAGGAGTAGGAGTAGGAGAAGAAGGAGAAGAAGAAGAAGAAGAAGAAGGAGAAGAACAAAAACAAGAAGAAGAAGAAGAAGAAGAAGGAGAAGAAGAAGAAGGAGAAGAAGAAGGAGAAGAAGGAGGAGGAGATGATGTCAGTTTAGATTGAAGATTGATGTCGCTTTCTCGAGGGTTTATGCATATGGAGAGTTTTGACTGGCATTAGTAAATGTTACTCTGTACGAATGCAGTCGTCGAGTGGTTCGGATATTTTAGAAAATGTTCTCCAGAAGTTTATTCTTGGACTTAGTCTGCTTCGGAGGAATAGGCGGCTTTAAAGACATATATGAATATGACTTCCATTTCCGTCCATTTCCCAGATTGTTCGGATTTTTTCCATGGTTCCATTGTAATGTAAACCCCTACGCAATCTCTTGCAAGCTTAAGCTTTTAAGTCATCGCTAAGTATAAAACAGCTTATCAGTAAATGGAAAACAAATTCAAAGTCCATAAAGGTTTGATCAAGAGAGCGGCTGCGACCCTTTGACCACTGCGCACAGGATGACGACAGTTTTTTTTAAAATAGGTAGAAGGGTGCTTCCTCTGTGTCGGATTCATACGTTCATCTATCCAAACCACCCGTCCATCTAGCCTTCCATCCATCCTTCCATCCATCCATCCATTTATCCAGCCAGCCACCCACCCACCCAATTACCAACCTACTCACCTACCCATCCATCCGCCCATACATCAAGCCATTCATGTTTCCATCCAACCAGGCGTCCATCAAGCTATCCACTCATCCGTCCATCCACCCACCCAATACATCCTTCCACCCATTCTTCCATCCATCCATCTATTCATCCACTCATTCATCAATCGATCGATACATCCATATAGTACATTATCTTCCATCCATCCGCTCTCGTGTTGAAAGACCTCCCATAAAACCGTGGACTTGAAGAAGTAATTAATGACGCCGGATCTTGTTACGATTTATTTTTCCGCTGCATCAGGAGCGGAAGTGACATCAGAGTTCTGGAGTTAGATTTTACAGGCCAACAGTTCTGTCACCAAGCGTCGTCTAGGCAGCCATCTAATTTTGATCCCGCGCTGATAAACAAGTCGTTCGCCTGTTTATAGGAAAGGCGAATTTTCGGCTCATTGAAAAGCTGCAAATCTTTGCGATAAGGTCGACACTTCGAGGACTGCCTCTCACCCCCACCAGCCATCAAACGACGTCCTTACGCGGAGTCTGGTTCTGCCAAGCCATCAACACTCTTACGCATATATACGCACATTCACAAAATCACACACACACACATCCGTCCATCCGACCATCCATCCATCCACACGGACGTAAACGAATGTGGCAGGCAGGCAGGCAGGCAGGCAGGCAGGCAGGCAGGCAGGCAGGCAGGCAGGCAGGCAGGCAGGCAGGCAGGCAGGCAGGCAGGCAGGCAGGCAGGCAGGCAGGCAGGCAGGCAGGCAGGCAGGCAGGCAGGCAGGCAGGCAGGCAGGCAGGCAGGCAGGCAGGCAGGCAGGAAATCCTAGTATCGCTAAGGCTTCCTTTTGCATTGTTTTCGCGGCCTATAATTAACTTCAGAGCAACTGAAAACAATAGTCAAAGTATCATATGGGCAATCCTGTGAAATTTAAAAAACTTCCATGCAATTCAACCCAATTTCGCAATGGAATCTGATCTGCGAACGAACATGCGGTGAAGGAAGACAACACTGTCGTGTCAACAACATGTCATTGTTATTTATGTAGCGTCGTTTATGGTTGAAATCCCTTACGCCTACATACTGACGAACGACTCTAGAAGCGATTCGGTCTTTCTGTGCTACTTAGATCTGTCTGTGCAAATGGATCTGAAACCAGGCAGACATGAGTCTCGTGCAGACGGCGCCAGTCGAAGTCATTCACGGTAACAGGACAGAAAGCTTCAGCAACTGAGCATAAGAACAGTTCTTCAGATTAGGGCTACAGTTGCAATCCATCTTCCATGTATGCGTCTACACTTCAGCCAGCCAATCAGATCAAGTAAAATATTTAAGCATTTTACTATAACCTGTTAATGCTGCAGTAGTCCTCGAAATGAAATGAAATTGGTTTAGAATAACTTACAATAGAAAGCATTTAACTCCATGTTGCTATGTCGATCACATATCCTTTGGATAACTGAACGTCTCTTTAAATGTCCTTCTGCTTCAATAATTATGCATCACGACAAGAAGGAGAAGAAGGGCAGTCGTTTAGGTAACTCCGAGAATCAGTCAAGGGTATGATCCGTAAGCGCCTTCATTTTCTTAGCCTCGGCACATGGGGGCGGGTGGCCAGTCCTCTCCATCGCCGTCTGATCTTCCCATCGACCGTGTAAGGTCCGTGTAGTCGTTTTATAGCGGAGTTACCTAGCAGGCGCAAGTGGGGCAGAATTTTCGAAATATCTTTCCGCCCTGGCGGGCAGTTGAACCTACACCCTTTGGGTTGACAGCACAGCAAATATGCTAACAAGTATGCTATCGCGCACTCCTAAAAATTATAGGCAATTCTTTTCGCTATCAACCAGTCTGTTTCGCCTACATTCAAACTCTCTTTGTCCGAAAAATGTAGACCACTAACTAGGTATCACCATCTGCAATTCACTCACTTTGACTTCACGCCTGTCTTCCATCACTGTTTTCATTATGATACGCCCTGTAGCGGCAGACAATACTGACCGATGACCGATGGATACAACAGTGGCGGGTGGTCAGCCTCCGACTGGACTATGCTAATGCAGTGGAGGATTCAGGGCAGCAAACGGGCGTGCGCCCCAAGAAACTTTGCACATTGAAGCATTTCCTACTGTTTTTCTCATTACGCCCAGACTCCCCTATTACTGAGTCCTAACTTGAAATTCAGGATTTGCCCCTGTGTGGGAAATCCTCTCGGGGTTCCTCTTAAGGAACTCTCGATGTACTGCAAGCCAATATCGCCTTCCAATACTCACTTTCTGCAAAAAAGGTAAAGGTTTAAGGTAATTTTGGGATCACTATACTTTCAGTTGCTAACAGTTCCTTTCATATATGCATAAGGAATTTTCATCAACTGAAAGCACATATACATATATATATATATAATTATATGTACAGTATACATATATTTATATGAAATCATTACTGACATTACAATCGCTTATCATGACACATTGTTCACCCTGGTCTTGAAAATAACTCTGTGTCTCGGTCCCTGGCTAACATTTATCCGCACTTCAGATTACGATTTACGGACTATATACGGACAAATATATCAAATAAATAGACAATGAATGGCCCCGATTTCTGGATGGTTGCAGATAAAGAACAAACAGGAGAAACAAAATGATGCGATATATAGCCCTCCAGGGCGGGAGGGAGGTGCGAATGGAAACGATTAAGTTTGCAGTGTACGGATTGGAATAATGATGACATATGTAGATTGGATGACACCCGGGTGTCCAAACAAGTGCAGTCCTGCGATCGATACTAACAGACACATGGACTTTAGGAAAGAAGGAAGGAAGGAATGCATCCCACGTGCGCCTCTTAAGTCTCAAATGACTGATTGACTACCAGCAGTTGCAATAGCAGGGAATGGAATTAGAAATGGGATGAGAGAATGATGAAGCAGTTTCAGAGGCAGCGTACGGACAGATTTAGAAGACAGACTGGAGAAAGAGTTGTCGTGAAATGATCGACGATCGGTTATTGTTCTGAGATGAAAAGAATTGTCCTCACCTGTCCACGGCAATTCCGGTCAGTGTCATGATACTGACAACGATGACGACTCCCTGGATGTAATTGACCAGTTTGCACGTGACCTCGCCACTCGTCCACTCGTTTTCCAGGTGGAACTGCAGCTGGAAAGGCATGTTCAGTCCGCCGATGAGCAGATCGCTGACGGCCAGCGAAGCAAGAAACATGTTTGTCACGGTTCGAAGCTTTGCGTTCATTGCGATAACTAAGAGAACCATGAGGTTTCCGACAAGAGTCATGACGATGATCGCCACGTACAGAACGAGGCAGACGGACCGCAGCTGCGGCGACAGGCTCTCCGGAACGCAGTCTCTGTCGAACAGGCAAGGACTCCCTTTGAAGTCCGGACCGAATTCCGCCGTCTGGTTCTGATCCAGCATGGCTCCGTCAAGACTCATTGTTAGCCAGATGACGAGGAAACTACACAAACTCTGACAGCGGTCTTGTCACACGTTGAAAGCAACTTTATACCGACTCTAATCTAATCTAACCAATCTAATTAATTCTATAACACGGTTATTAATAGGGAAATTATCATCAGTTGGTGGTCGCTTGAAGTGAAAACGCAGTCTAAAATCATAATCCGTTTGGGAAGCCTAGTCGAAATGCGATATGTCAGAGAAACTCTTATCATAATAATAAAGTTAACTGAAACTATGCCATCGATACCTCTCCAACTGACTAAATGAAGAAACTGTCTTCTGAATTAATAATAGGCAGCATTATGACAACTAACTGCTTTATCGAACTAACCACAACAGAATCCTTCAGCGCAGGAACTAAATTTCTACAGAACAGCTCTTACATGTAATAATAGTTTTTTTTTGTATAGCATCAAGCTAAGAATTCGTGTGATTACTTCCGAAGTCAGCGCTGAATTGACTGGTATAATTTCTGGAAGAATTGCACTTATTTTCCAGTGTCCTTGTTACCGCACTGCACTTACTGACCCTAAATGCGAAGGACGATGACGACCAAGTGACGTCACACAAGATTCATTTTTTTTCATCAAGTAACTTGGAAAACGACGATAATCGAATGCTGTTCCAGAAAAATACGTAAACAAGGTTTCGATCTGTCGTTTAGCAGACTGAAAATTCTAGTGCAGTTCCAGTTGTATCTTCGATCTCCGTGACTACTTTTGTCTGCCAATCTCCGTTTGATTCCAGCTTAAGTCTGTTTTGTCAAGCGATCTCTCTACGAAGCCGAAGCGCAGTCCAACTGAGACGCACATTGACAGACCTACCAATGAATGGACAGCCTGACAAACCGACGGATGGACTTACTAACCGACGGACAGGACCTGCCTCGTCTTTTGCCTCTGTCGTCTTTCCTTCGACACTGTTGGGTCACCGACTGTCTTCGCTCTACACTAAACCACGGAGCTTCGTCTACTACTCACGAAGGAGACCATCGAGTGTATGTCATTGTTTCTCCTCATCAGCTTATAGGCCCACAGCCGAATCTTCTGTCGCCTGCTGCTGCTGCCTCTGCCCCTGCTGTTGCCCTTGCTGCTGCTGCTGCGGTTGCTGCTGCTGCGGTTGCTGCTGCTGCGGTTGCTGCTGCTGCGGTTGCTGCTGCTGCGGTTGCTGCTGCTGCGGTTGCTGCTGCTGCGGTTGCTGCTGCTGCGGTTGCTGCTGCGTGGCCTCTGCGTTTGTCTAATTCTCTTTTCCGCAGACCATAGTGATAACCATATACGCTATGCAGTGTGGGCGCTATCGCTTGCATCTAAACGTTTGGCGTTAACTACGAAATGATAAAGGCACATATGCTGTAAGCTGTATCTCGTTAAATACTTATTTATATATATATAAACATATGTATACGTGTATGTAGGCTATGTATATAGTGTCGATGCATTCAGAAGCGCCACCTGTTGCTTGAAATAATTCATGCAGGTCAGAGCTGTAAACACTGTTTTTCGTCAGCTGAATATTTTCCTTTGCTCCTCCGATTTTCACTTCTTCAACCGAACACGAGCCTCGTTGGTTGGCCCTGGACGCAGTGCAATGGGCCAAACGGACCGACACAGATCTTAAGTTTACCAGTGGGTGTACATGACCTCTGTCAGCTCCATTATGGCAGGGCCTTCGAAGCCAGGGTAGCGTGAGGCGCCTGTCGTCTCCAGACGTGCGCAAACAGTAACAAGGCATTTATAGAACGTAAGTTACAGTGGAGCGCCCTGCAGGCAACCGTTAATGCCAGTTTGTTGGTTGATTTTTGGTGTTGGTACATGCAGTGTCCAAAAACCGGATGCGTCGTGAAAGATCCGTAACCAGTTGTCGAGCCCTGTAATTTATTATCAGGGAAAGACTGGGTTTTGATAGTTTGCTGTTTTTTATGCTTGATCTTGAACGCACTTTGTTCTACACTCATTTACCAATATCATCTGATAAGGCGTCCATTCTGTATGCTGCTTATTGTTTTCATTGAACGGTTTCGTATGTCCACATATCTGTTGGCCAAAACACGCTTTCATACACCCATCTGTGTTTCCGGGGATTCATCGGATGTCTGTATCTTCCTCGATTAAGCTAGTCTGGGTCTACTTGATCAGTCTTTTTCAAAATATTTCACCTTTCAGCCAAAAATATTTCAAAATATAGTTATAGGAGGTGAGCCGAGATCTATTATCAGACATGCTAGCAAAAGAATGACTGGCTGAGAAAGCAGCGAAAGCTGTTCCTGTAGTTATATCCAAGAAAAAGCCAGAAAAGAGACCTCCGACTCCTTCCACGATCGAAGCCATTGTGGACAATGACAGGCTTGCAAATTCTGAATTTTATGTTGCTGAAGTTTACTTTAAATAAAAAAATTTGGATCAGGTTGCTTTTCAATTGCTTTTTAGCTAAAGAGAGACTCGTTAAAGTGGGGCAATTAGCGCATGAATTAATTACCGATTGAATCTGAAACAGAGTGCAAACCTGTGAAGCTGGATTATGAAGAGACAAAGCATTTGACCCTAAGTCGTAAGACACAAATGGTGGATTTGTTAACAAAGTATGCGGATCGTTTTTCTGATAAACATGGTTTGTGCACCGTTGTTGAACACGAAATTCTGTTACGACATGATTTTCAACAGAAAGAACTTACTGCATACAGAGTACCTTTGATTTATATACCGGGGGTAGGTACAGCATCAGAAAGAAGATATTTGCAATAAATAAGAGAACTTATTTACCATATTTTTACAACAAATACTAGGCCTATTTGTTGTAAAAAACAGTTGCAATTTTAACTTTGAACCTAAACAAATATGAAACTGCAACGTCAGTCATGTTGTTAATCTGAAAATCTGGAAATGAATCCAGATAAGATAATCGTAAACTTGGCGAGAAACAGACTATAAAAGAGGACTTTAATTCTTTGTTGGCAGAGTGAGAAGATTGTGTACCGGTTATCTTCTGTGTTCTCTTTTGGTATTTTGAGTTACAAATGTCGTTGATTGATTCGTGCGTTTAGAAACTGTGACGGTTAATGTACTGTTTTGAGTGAACTATACGAAAATCAAAGACTGTCTGTTTTTTGTCGAGTTCACGCAACGCTACAAATCATGCGAGTCGGCGGTCGAACCCCGATCGTTGGCAAATTCGAAAGATCCTCGACACTTATTCTTCGCCTTCGGCTACTATTTGTATCACGTTGTCTAGTTTAACTCAACACATGCAACTCTGAAATTGACTGATATTTGACAATAACCAGTTTTCTGCTTCTCAGGGAAGGAAATGAATTATCTGACTTATAATTGAAAACCCAGAGGTTTTGTAAAAGTTGCTTGTTAGTCAGTGACCGATTAGCAACTCTGCGATCTTTAACTACTGCATCTAGGATGTGAAGCAAAATGCAGACGTTATTGAGGGAAAAGTCCATTGCAAAGGACAATTGATGTTGCTGTATGTGCACTTAATTGACCTCAGCACGAGGTCTTATAACTTCAGTCACAGCAGAGACTTAACGCCGCTAGACGGGGAAGCTCTGGTCAGCGCCTGATTCATAGCTGTACCGACCGGTGCATCAACGAGCAAGCTACACCTTGTGTCTTCTAGTGCAAGCCTGAGTACCTGATTGATAGTCTTCTTTGCGAGTAACATCGCGCTGCCGAATTCGCTTGACATCGTGGGGTTGGCCTGTCGCTCTACAATTAGATTCTGAGTGCAGAGCGATGTACCAGAGATTCAGGCGATCTACTGAACAAATTACCATAGCCTGAACTGTATCAACCTGTTTTAATGAAGACGAGACTGCTGGACAGCCGGGCCAGTGCAGAGGACTACGGGTTCCAGGGTCGGCGACCCCTTCTCTTTCCCCCGTTCGCTGAACCTATCTACATATAAAGATCGCTGTTTCCGAGTCCTCCAGAAACTATATGATAATAAAACCAGTCTGATAATAAAGGAACCCCTTGGAAATCTATGGTTTCTGTTTAAGGAAAAGACAAAAAGAATGCAAGTGTACATGTATATTTGCTTTTATAAATGCATACATATGAATTGTTCTTTAGTCAATTCCAGATCAAAAATCAAAGTTATTTGATTAATAAGAACCACTAACTACTTATGCTATCAGCTGTGATGCGCTTTGTTAATGGACGACTGCGATAATGAGCATCTGAGATAATGACAGTGTTATTTGTCAATTAGGCGCGATGATCTAGTGGTCAGGGTGTAGGACTGTCAGCCCACAGAGGTTGCGGGTTCAAAAGTACTCCCTAACAGGGCAGAAAGATTTTACGAGAGCACTTCTTCAATTGTGCTACCTAGCGAACTCAGCTATAAGACTAGAATGAGTACTGTGACTGTACACTGTCGGTGGGAAGACCAGACGGCGACGAAGAGGGCTGGACACTCGCCCGGAAATGCCGAGACTAGGACTGTTTCGCTGTATAAATTAATTATTTCAGTCTGGTGTTGTAGGAACACGTGAGGACTTGAAAGTAAAGCCAGTTAATCGTCAGATATGTATTTTCCACTGCTGTAGCTGAGTACAAATGTTGTCAGCTTTTGTTAGATTGTGCAGTTCATCGTGTATCAAATTGAGAAATCAGGACAAGAATGCAACATGAAAAACTGAAACTAATGCAAGAAAAATACCAGACCTTATGTGGTTATGCGTTGTTTAATAAAGCTCAGATTCAGAAGGCCTGTGCCCTTTCCAGAAATTGCTATGCCTCGGAACCCCACTGGGACCATGTGCCTAGGCTCCTCAAGGCTCGTGCCCCGCTCTCACAAAGTGCCGCCTTCCCCTTTGCTGAAATCCTGGATCCGCCCTTGGTTTCCGCCAGCTTTGTTAATATATGCACCGCTCCAGCTTACCATTAGCAGGCAAATTGGGGCACGCTGGTCCCTCACTCCCGTACATGAACTAGTAGAATACACCTCTTGTCTTGTAGTGCATTAGCTTGTCCTTCGGGAACAACCATCGCATCACAACCATACTGTAATTCTCCGTCCTATAAGTCCGACATTGTAAGCAATGCGGCCATTGGTTTATGCTTCAATAGTTCAATAAATAGTTCCATCCAAAGACTAGACGAAAACCCTGATTCTTCCTTTCAAAGCTAAGCTCAGTCATTTGTTGTTGCATTAAAGTCGTGAACCACTGGGGGCTGATCCTTTTCGTTTTAAGTCCCGGGCCATTGGGGGCTGATCCTTTTCGTTTTAAGTCCCGGAGTCCCGGGCCCAGTGGAGGCTGATCCTTTTCGTTTTAAGTCCCGGGCCATTGGGGGCTGATCCTTTTCGTTTTAAGTCCCGGACCATTGGGGGCTGATCCTTTTCGTTTTAAATCTCGGGCCATTGGGGCTGATCCTTTTCGCTTTAAGTCCCGGGCCACTGGGGCTGATCCTTTTCGTTTTAAGTCCCGGGCCACTGGGGCTGATCCTTTTCGTTTTAAGTCCCGGGCCAGTAACAACGCATATTGGCGTGTACATGTTGCTCTGCAGTTGGTGCATAATCACAGTTAAGGTTACATTTCTAAATCCAGGCCAACCAGAGAGCAGGAGGGCCAGTTCGGATCGGGTATCAACCAATTTGGCCTCTGACACCCTCTGCGCGGGTCCATCTTAATCTCCAAAAAACTATTACAGAAAATATTAGGTCAGTTTAGGTTCGTTTTTCGGTGACGCTCATCTGTGTCATTACTCACTCAAAACTAGAATTGCTTTACAGACAGACATACGTATGTGGAAACAGACAGACATACGTATATGGAAACAGACAGACATACGTATGTGGAAACAGACAGACATACGTATATGGAAACAGACAGACGTAAGTATATGGAAACAGACAGACATACATATATGGAAACAGATGGCTATAACATTCTCCACAAATCATGTAAACATCAGGTCGCTAATAATCTATATGGAAGGCAGTTAAAATTGTCAGCTATGAGCACGCGGAGGAAGGAGGAGGAAGGGAAGAGTAGGAAGGAAAGGGGAAAGAGAAGGAAGCAGGAAAGAGGACAGAGGAAAACGAAACTTATAGCGGCATGGCAAAAGGTCCGGAAGAGGTGTAGGTGGATGAGATAGAAGGATTGTTTTGTTAAAAAAAAAGAGAAGGAACAGAACGAGGAGGAAGAAGAAAAAAGCAAAGCATTTCTAAGGAAGGAGGAGGAGGAGGAAGAGGGGAATGGTGGAGGAACCGATCATTAGAGTGCTGGTTGCGACTGGGAGAAAGTGCAATAAATGCAGTTGGCTCCGACCGAAAGATGGGAGTACCAATAAAAGAAAGTAAACGGAAGGCAGGAAACTCCGACATATATACATGCATATATATATATATACAACTATATATACCTATGTATACACCAATATATATGGTTGCCTCTATACATATGTTTATATATTTGTAACCATTAATAATTATAAGACGATTTTCATACTGCCATAGCACGACTGAGGCTAAAAAAGGCGCTATACATGAATAGGGTTCTATGTAGTTATTCGCTGACTGCAGTCACATTATTTGCACTGTATTAATATAAAACAATTAATTGGCATTTCACAAAATCAAAACAAAAAATATATTTTAATTATGCTCCATCGGATCTGACTGGCCCGACGGATATTGTCTTCCGCACTACTTAATTGGCTATCAGCATATGTTCTGCATTATTGAATTTCACTTTATTATTTATGTACGTATGTATGTATGTATGTATGTATGTATGTATGTATGTATGTATGTATGTATGTATGTATCAATCTGGACACTTGATATAGCGCCTCTTAGTATCTCGCAAAAGCGCTGCAAGGTAATTCTTTATATTTACATGTTCTTGCAAGCACAGTCACATACATGCCTGCATATATACATGTACACAAATGCACGCATAAACACGAATACATACATACATACATATATACATACATACATACACATACATATTCAGGCAAACAGACAGACGAATAGGCATGCATCCAACCTGTTGCCTTCCTAGGCCACTGGAATGTACACTGATTAAAAAGGAGAAGGATTATTTTAATGTATTTAAGAGGACAGGAGGTAAAAGTACTGAAAAAAGCATTTATATAGAGAGCGGATATAATAAAAGGAAGCGAAGTAAGGGTATGGTGTTTTAGTAATAGTCAACAAGAAATTCGGAATACCCTGAATAACCTCGAGGGTCTTGGAAACGCCCGCTGTTAATTCAAGTATGCACTTAAATGCCGACGTCTGAACATTGCCACTTCTGGACTGGCCATAATGGCGCATCATAAGCCATCACTTCATTCCAGCGGCGACCGCCAACATGCACGAAGCATTGCAATAAAAATGTCGTAAAGCGCTCACTTTGCACGGCGTTTATTGTTCCGGCTAGCGCAGTCTGGTACTGGCTGCACAGAAGACCAAATCCCACCAGAAACGGTAAGGTTTTGTTTTGTGTGAGGATAACGGTAGGATTAAGTTGACATGAAATTCAAACAAGGTAAATGGTCGCTCGGACAACGACTTATGTGACTCTTTGGTTTTGGAGCGAAAAAGGTTATCCACAACACTGCATGACATCATATCCCTAAAGCTGATTTTCCATTCGAAATCGGAGATTTGTGTAAAGCTTAATCCTGCAGACTCGTCTTGTCCTCGTCGCTGCAATTCCGATCATGACTCAGCGTAACCTGAGCCACTGCAACAGATTGTTTGCCTGGGTCGAGTGCCTGCCTATCGGGAGTAAACTTACGCTTCTGACTCCTTAGGCGTCATAGGCCCACAGGAATTAAGATAAGAAGAAAGACAGTCTAGCATTCTCTCTAACATTAAGAACCAATGTTGCAAAATGTTTTATAAGAACATTTTACAGAACCCAGACATACCATCAACGTTGGAGCGATCGTAGGCCCTAATGGCAATTGCAATCACGAATTTGTGTAAGGCCTCTCTGCCTGACTCTTGGATCTTGACCTGGAACCGAACCCTTTTGCCTATCGATTTTGTTTTGACTGAGCGCCTGTGAATAAGCTGGTCCCCGCGGCGCGGCTTTCGATGGGCGCTGTAGAAATCTTGGAATTACGATCACGATTACGATTCAAGAAAGAATCATCAGAGGCGCTCCCGATCTAACAACGCAAGACCACGATCAAAAAGTTTGTTTCTCAAGCGCCTACGGAAAACAGGCAAAGAAGACAAAGGAATTCATGTCATAGATTGCTACACTGGAAGCTAACTAGGCTGCCCTAGGGTGGTTAGAGCGGGCAGGACAATTGGGTTGCCTTACGCAGCAGAGCGAAGCGATCTGCGGCATGTGTTGAATGAGACCGAGACACACAGCTCCCTACGAGATGATAGTGCACAGCCCGCAAGAAAATTACACGCAAGCATTTAGATCTGAAACACAGCGCTTGTTTGCATAAGATAGCGATGGTCATAGTGTTTCTTGTGTTCATACCGTCACTGTGTTGGCTGGTGGCAGTTTCTGTTACATGACGCTGTGTCATATCGCAGACAATTAATGTCGCCCTCCTCCTTTATCCAGGCCCGGGACTGACAGTCTGGCACCACCCGAGTACTGCAGTGGCGAAGGTACGCTGTGCTGGCGTTATCCTTTTACTGCTGGAAGCCTTTGCTGAATCTTATGACATCCGGTGCTACTTGCCTTTTCTATCAGCTTTCGTGTTCTGGCGCCCACAACCGCCGAGGTCAGGCGGGGTCACTAGTACGGCATAGTTTCTCTGAACGGGTACCGACTGCCGGCGGCTGGTTTCGACCTGTCATCACACGAGGCAAACTACACGCCTCTTATCTAGAAATGGCGACCTGTTTACGATCTAATGAGTCATCGAGTCCAGCAGCACAGGGAACCAGCTAACCCTACGTCATATCCGGTGAGGTTTCTGAATGATCTTTAAGGGCGTCGAAGCAAATTAGACTGGTTCCCTATTTATCCTTTTCTTCTTATATTTTATATATATATATCGCCTCTGCTATCTAAGGGCAAGTATCAATCGATGGTGCTATGCAATTGTGCGTTAATGACTTGCAATGCAGCGCTCAACCAGTCGGCTAGCGATACCCTTAGCGAATTACATTTTATATTAAGCGCCCATATACAATACAATTTACAATTCAGGTGGCATTTGACAATGCCCAGTGACACCAGTTGATCACAGGGACGCTGTTAAGCCCGACAACAGGAAACATTACGAACCACAGAGTATTTAAAACCGTTTTATGTGCATGAATTCTAGACTATACAGGATGCCTCTGGCTTCTTGTTGTCGCCAGATTTTGGAGCTTACTTTATTGTAGACTTTTAGATTATGCGCTTGTGTTGCGGGGGCGTCGCATCCGATTCGGCAACGTACTCATGTGTGTAAATGTCGGGAAAATTGTCAATCGCCTCATTATATTGTCTGTTTCACGAGTGGGGTGACTGAGACTGATCACCCCGGTGGATCAAAAACAGTCTCTGGGTCTGGGTGTCGGTCCTTTTGTAGGAATGCAGCCGGTTTGTTTCTCCTGTGAAATCCTCTGCATTTGCTAGGATTATGGTTCTCAGCGAATTGTGATTAAGTATGGCATTATAATGCGGCCTATTAAAATATATTAAGCCTTATGGCCTAAATAATATTGCTCCACGCATCTGCGGTCCAATCAGTGCAAACACGTTCTTCAGTTTCTGTCGTATATCATCATAATAACAAAATGACTCGTGAATAAATCTCATTATATATAGACACAAAAATGCATATATGTTTGTATATGTGTGTATGTATATATTTATGTATGTATGTTTGTGTGTATACATGTACGCATGTATGTATGTAAGTATGTGTGCATGTAGATATGTATGTATGTATGCATATATGCATGTATGTATGTATTCCATTGATGGTAATCCATCAATATACTGTACTAACCGGGATCGACGTTACTTAACTTCTCTGTGCTTGCCAGCGTCGCAAACAAATCGCCAAGCGACCACCCAGAGTGCCATATCAGCCATGCAGAGTTCACGGTTGTCACACGCGAATTTAGATGGATCACTCTGATCCATGGAACTGGCTGCCATGGCAAGTAAAGTAAACATCTCTTGTTTAATCAGGAACTCAGTGGAGGCGCTCATTTCCTTTTCTTAGGCCTTTGAGCCGGCAATGGACGAATTCCAAGGTCCTGAAAACGGGGCCAGTGCATCGCAGGACTTGCCGTTTACTTCTCAGCTTACGCTTAGTGACAGAGGCAAGTGCGCGCAGACAACATGCCACGGTCGTTACACGGATTCTAACCCGCAACCGCATGATCATTGACCAAAAGCGTTAACTATAGACGACCGTACTGCACACATGGCCTGACCTTGGTTTTGTAGCTTAGCATCGTTTCGCTGTTCCGATAGGACGGGATAAGGAGCGCCTTCTTTGGGCAATTGGCTGCAGAGGCTGGCGTTCAGTCCACAGGCGACGCTGGGTCGTAATAAAGTCAGCGCTGGAATGATGGAGATAAGAGTCGTTTGTAGAAAGGAAGTAAATAAGTAAGTAAGTAAGTACGTAATGCATTTGTTAATAAGCCTTAAGAAAGGAAGGAAGGAAGACAGGAGGAGAGGAGGGAGAGGGAGAAGATCTGTGAGAAAATGGAGAACAGACGTAGGCACACGCAGAAGAGAGACAGAGGTTTAGTTGAGAAGCCCCGAACAGGTCTCTTATTTTGCCGATAGAAGAAAGGAGTAAAGAACTCTCCGGAGAATGCAAACAGATCTGGGAACAACCGTGTGGGTTGTTTGCAGCAAAGCATTTAGGAAGACTTATGAACTGCGTGCGGCCTGTGAAGCTGCAGATCCTGCTGAAATCACAGTCTGCTACAGGTAGGAGGTGGTACAGGTGTGAACCATTGTAGCATCCCATGTCATATATTAGCTATCAGTCCAAGGAACAAGTGTAACATCATCGGACCGCTTGCCGTTCGTCCGCCGGAGACCAGTTGGTTCCTTGGTGCTTGGAACATTTGCACTCTGGATTGAGCACCATATGATCGGCCTATCTTTTATGGCATGATGGAGAATAGAGCATCTCTTAGATAATTTACAAACTAGGCTGTGGTGACGATCTGGGCCAACATGTCGTGGAAAGTTTCTGTACAAACGTGCCCGTTAACTTGCTGACTAATCAGTGTAGTATTACATTCACACCGATGTCCGACATGACATCATCAATAAAAGCATAATCTAAGATGCATAAGCATATGAATGCGCATAATACATCTAAATATAGGCGCGCATATGTATAATAAAACTCAATGGCGCCGG
The DNA here is from genome assembly GCA_964023275.1 of Norana najaformis. Lineage (NCBI taxonomy): Eukaryota > Metazoa > Annelida > Clitellata > Crassiclitellata > Hormogastridae > Norana > Norana najaformis. The sequence continues at coordinate 28,408,341 of OZ029915.1, forward strand.
TTCATAAAAATCAAGCCAAAATCCAGCCCAGTGTTTCCAGGAAAGGCGTTAGCAACCTATGGCATGCGCGCCACTATGTGGAACACCAAAAGACTTCAAGTGGCACAATTAGCGGCACCAGAAATCCTGTGCTGATGCCCCAAATTAAGTAAAAGAGACCCAGTAAGCGAAGAGCAATTAAGAAATTCAGGATACCTAAGTTCTCATGCGGATACGGCGCTTGAAAATATGGTCCATGTAGAATCAACAGGATTTCAGGCATGCTTGCTAGCTTCCCTCTTGAACGTCTCTGCCGCAGGAGTGATGTATGCATATAAGTGTGACAACCTTTGCCCTCAGAAAGGCCATGGACCTCGCCCTCCTTTACCAATGCTTTGAACTGTCCTATAAGCTCTCCGAGTAAATGCTGGTGGCACTCCATGAAGTCTTCCAACTGTCCTAGATCTTCTACTGGCTTAGCAGGATACAACTTTGAAAGATCGTTGACAATCGATGACTCTCTGTACACTCTTACATAAGCTTATATATACGCTCTTATATGTGTATTATATATGTCTATATAGGCTACATGTACATATTGCGAACAGTCATAAAATATTGTTGAACCACACTGAAGCACTGATAGTTGCAATACAGACGCCGTTGCAGCTAAGAAACCATATATTGTCCGCTAAAATTATATCTCGTTTATGCTGCCAACCTGTACAAACATCCTATTATTATACGTGAACATTAAAGGCACACATGTATACATGTATGAAACATATAGACATAGGCCTACATGCATGTAATTGTGTATAAACAGGTGTGTGTATGCGTAGTCTGTACATAGAGTATATAGCAGATGCATGACAGAAAGCACAGCACTCGGCGGTGTCACAGGCAGATTGCTCTTTGTGACTTGGCATCTTCGCACTGCTAATCAAAATTCGTCCATTTTCAAAGACACAAGTCGTTGTCACCCTAATTCCGCCTTGCGATAGGTTCGCTTTAAAGAAGCTGAGTCATTTCTTGTAAGCTCTGACTTCCTGCCATGGATCTGCTCTATAGCTAGTTTCCATCTGACAACCTCATGATCACTAGTATTAAAATGCTCTCCCACGCTCACGTTCTCTACCATATTTTCATTAGATGTGATCACAAAGTCCTAACTGTTGTCCTTCTGTTGGCTTCCATGACATGTTGTTGCATAAAGCTGGTATTAATAGAATATAAGGAAATCTTATCTATTTCTCTCTCTCTCTCAATTTCCGCAATCAATGCGGTAAATGGAGTCTTTCATAATCAACGACGTTTCCCTGTTGGTCCTTTCTTGTAGCCTGTACAGTTCCTTATCAGCTTCTTCTGTGGCATCTGGCAGTCTCTAACAAACTCTCACAAGCGCCTTAGTCCTGTTTCATTGATCACCCCAGATGCTTTCTTTGTAGGCCTCGTATCACAGCCCAATGTCCAGCAGTTTTATGTTTAGCTCGATCCATTCTAAATAATTTATGACCATCTAAAGCCAGTTCACTGTTCGCGATTTCGGGCTTCATCCAAGATTCCGCAATTCTAATTATGCGAGGTTTTTTGTTAGCTGCGTATAAATCCAATTCTGGTCTTTTTCTGCTACTTACTGTGATTCTCATATTTGCAAACAAACGCTTCAGAAATTAGCTGCCTCCAGTTTCCTTACGCCTCCTGTCATCCATATACTGTTAGCTTCATTTATCTCAATTTTTTATCTTTAGCTGAGTTAGTGAATCCGTTTATTGCACTAAGTGTCTTTTCCCCATCATGACGGCTTGTCTTGCCATCATGTTTGCACCTGCAGCATAAAGATGTTGACCACCTATCCCCAGGTGACAGCCCTTCCATGGGTTGAAGTTAGCTTCTTAGTATCTAACCTCTTCTTTCACACACATCTTCTTCGGCCTTGTGTTGATCTCGACTCTTTTGCTTTCCAAGGATTCATTGAAGTCCTGCCTTGTCAAAATACCCATTATGACAACTTCCTCTTATCTGATCTCCTTCATTCCATGTATCATCCCTTCGCATTTGGTCATAATGTAATCCACTTCATCCATTCGGAGGTTATTGTTCCAACTTGCATAATAGCTGTATCTCCAGTTCCCCTTTCGTAATTTCCGGAAGCAATTTTTCAATTCATGCTCCTGTCTTGCAAACGGTGTCGAATCGTATATACTGCATCTACAAATTCTTCCCAAAAGGCCTGACCAAGGAATCTCCTACCAACCTCACCTTCTCCTTCCTTCGACTGGAGGCATCCTGGCTGCAACCTGCTGCTTCAGCTGCTCTGATGTTCTTCCATTTTGTTCCTATACCGTATTTTCATGTCCATTTTCATTTGTCCGTTCTGCACTGGAACCTCAGCATTTACACGGTTGATTCCTGTGAAGCATCAAACCGTTTCACCACAGCCTCTAGACTTTTTTATCTTCCTCCGAGATTTTACTGTCTTCCTCTAAACTTTTCTCTAAGCATCATACTCTTTTGTCTCAGTAGCATATATTTTTCTCTCAGCAGCACACTCTTGTCTAAGCAGCACACTATTTTGTCTCAGCAGAACACTCTATTATCTCAGCAGAACACTCTTTTGTCTCAGCATCACTTATCGGCGGACTTGTCATACGAGTATACAGTAATACTTTATTCTGGCTCGAATATTTTGGGCGTTGTTGCATTACTGTGAGTTTGTAAACCCTGACTGCCAGTAGCGCAACATTTGTGTCCAACGAGAAGCGTGCAGTGTGGGAGAGGCAGACGGGTAATTTTAATGACGCCCAGGACGATAGGTGGTCGAAAGGCAGCCTTCATATGTTGATGAAACGATAAAACAACGTCCGAATCAAAATGCTAATTTCCAGTTAAAGTGGCTATTAAAACAAGCACTGTCGTTAGTTACAGTTTGATACGTCTGCGCCATTGGACTCCGTGTCTTCCACTTTCGGTCAGGTGATTGGAAAATGGATAAACACAATTACTTGGCCTATCTCCAACATACGATGCCTGAGTCGCTCTCTAGTAGTCTTCGATCAAAATACATGGTCGCTGATCCACGTGGAATTGCCAAGGCATACAGTGTACTCCATGACTTGGACGATTAGCTATCAGGCTGCCGCCGTTGATGGATGACAAAGTACCAGCGCTGTCTGCATGGCAGCAAATCTGGTTACGCCTTCTAAGCGCGTGATTGTTTGTCACAGCCTTCAGTGAATTTTTTAACGAATATATCGGGTGAGGTCATTCACCGCGCTGGCAGTTTGAATGGGCGCCACGCCATTTAAGGTCTCCGTGGGTGTCCGTAACCATATGTCTGTAGTGTGTACAGACCACACGGCTTAGTAAAACGTAGTTTCAGAGAGACAGACAGAGACAGAGAGCGTAAAGGTGGATATTACGTTGTGCAGACGTGGCTTGCTGGCCTGGGGGCCAAAGCAAAAAGCCCAAGCAAGTGGGTAACCTAGAGTTATAATCATCATTATCATCATCGTCATCATCATCGCCATCATCATTATCATAAGTTTCTAGCCATTTGGCGACGATGGATGCAACTAAATAAATAACCTCAATTTTTTCGGTTATTTGTCAGGTTCAGTTCTCCTCTCATATTCAGTCGAAGTCTTATTATTTTTTCGTTTATATTATCTATCCAGCAGAGTCTCCGTCTTCCTTTCTTTCTGCTTCCTTCGAATATAGCATGCAATGCATTATGTGAGATTCGATCAACTGGCTTTCTTTCCACGGATTACCAGCCAATCGAAGTCTTCGCTGAATGACTTTGTCCAGCAGAGTTGTTTGGACTTCTACCTAAGGATTGTCTTTTGTCATCATTTCTATTCTTTAGAGTCTTGAAATTCCGACAATTTTCCGTAACCAACTCATTTCTGAAGCGAGGATTCTTTTTCCTTCTTGCTTTATAGTTGTCCAGCATTCTGATCCGTATGAAAAAAATAGTTGGATTATCGTCTCATGTACTCTTGCCTTGATTTTCTTTGTTATTCCCTTTCTTTTTCCATATCCTGTTCATTTTTAAAATGCTTGTAATATGCTTTCAATATTCTCCTCTGTATGTCTTTTTCGCTGTTGGAGACTGATAGTTACTGGTGTCTCTTTATTTTTTTCTAATAACCAATGTTTTAGTTTTCTCTTCCTGCATTAATCAGTAGTGCGAATCTTCTACTGGTTTTGTCTACTTGCGCCGTAATGCATTGTTGTTCTGCTTCGCTTCTAACGAGAGGAGGCCAACGTCGTCAGCAAATCGCAGATTATCCACCAGCCATCCACTTGGTTTTATTCCTGTCTCGCTGTTGCTTAGGCTGAGTGTCTTTAGGCTTCTTACAAGTTCATCCGACTGCGTTGTTGGCTGCAGTTGTATTCGTTTTTGTGTGATTGTCCGCATGTCTTCTATGCTTGTTATAGAAAGACATTTACATTTACATTTATGTTGTCTTGATCTCAGATCTCCGTTTCTCTCTGTCTCCTCTTCGTAATTCTGTCGAATGTCTTTTTCTCTCTGGTTTTTGCTATCATATGCTTGATGTTCTCTGTTGGTCGGATTACCCTCCTTAGTCTCGTCTTCAAGCTGGCGATTACTGGTTTGTGATCTGAATCAATTTGTGCATTGAATGATCTGAAGTTTGTCACTGTTGAACTCCATCTTTGTGTATTAAAATATAGTTGATCAGTTATGTGTCTTTCCATTGGGTGAGGTTCATGTCCATTTCCTTTGTGGTTTCCTTTGTTCGAAAAATGTGTCCATTAGCTTCAGGTCGTTTTAGGCACAGAATCGAAGGAGTTTCTCCCGGTTGTCATTCGTGTCGCTTTCTCGCCGACTTTTGTCGTAAAATTCCTATCGACGATAATATCGTGTCTTGGTCTTCTGTGCGTAATTTGTTGAAGTTGTTTAGAAAATGTATAAGTTTCTTCATGCGTAGCTATGGACTTCTGTGTATAGGGTTGGATGACTGTCGTCGGGGCAAACTTAGTGCAAAATCTTGCAGATATTAATGCTTGCGATGTCAAATTGTATCCCGTCATTGCTAGTGCCGCTTCTTGCTAAGAACCAACGTTACTCCCTCTTCAGTTGCTATAAAATGTAGTTATCGGCAAACCACGGCCGAAAACCTTCGGCTGATGTTGCATGTCCAAGTGCAAATCGTGGTTTTGGGACGACTTGGCGTCTTTATAAGTAAGTAGGGCCTTAGTAAATAGATGTTTATCTTTATGAGTAAATGTTTGGAAGATGAGAAACAACGGAGTGCAAGGACGTTTATCTTTAAGAATGTTTATCTTTATGAGATAAACAAGAATGTTTATCTTTATGAGATAAACAAGAAAGTTTATCTTTATGAGATAAACAAGAATGTTTATCTTTATGAGATAAACAAGAATGTTTATCTTTATGAGATAAACAAGAATGTTTATCTTTATGAGATGAACAAGAATGTTTATCTTTATCAGATAGCTCAAGCACATAAAATCGACGCAGATTGCACTGTCTTGGTAGCCATTAGCTTAGATGCAAGTACATATTTAAATCAAATGCACTGACAATTAGCATATATGCATAGAGAAAAAAGGATCTGTAGGCCTATGTGTTATTTTCTGCAAAACAGTTTGCCATTTGCTTATCAAATGCATCTTTAGAAACCTGTGTGTAAAAGCCGACATGCCTACATCAGTAGTTTTATGTAGGAATAACTTTTAAATTTATGGTGTATATTTACATTTTAGTTACTTTTTTCTCAGTGACGCTTTTGTTTGGATAGGCATCGTGGACTAGAGATTCTGAATGCGCGTCAACTGCAGTCAACCGTGGATAGAAATTCACAGGTCGATCCCTACGCGTCTGAATGAGATTGTCAGTGGCAACCTCCAGCCACATGTGCAGGCCTACCATTCGTAACAGATGAAATTTCCGTTATTTTAAACCTTTCACATCCGTTAGGCTAGGGGGGATCTATACAAATGCCAAGATGCATGGGTACATTAAAGATACTTTCTCTGAGCGGAAGTTGCAGTAGACAGGAAATAAAAACAATTCATCAAGCGCGTCCGATAGCAATCAGTGGCAGATGTTTTAAGCTACCTGCAGCGTTTTAAAAAATAATATTCAAGTCTTTGTTCAAGGAGAACATGTTTTAGGGATTATGAAAATCGTGCTTAGATTGCTACACGGGAAAGAAATTGAACACATTGCAATTAATATTTGAAGGGGAAAAACAGCCCGTCACTGGGTCACATCGGGATAAATTTTGCCAATCCCATGACAAGGTCCTTGCACTTAGTTGTTTCTCTTCTTCCAAAACAGGAAACTTTAAAATTGATGGAGGTTACTGCAGCATAAAACATTTGAGGAAAAACGATTATAAACCTTCAGAGAAGACTGTGATAAGCGTGAAAGAATACAACATGAAGATGACGCAGCATATATCTAAAATAATAATTAGGCCTAATTAACTAGTTGACATCGGTATTGGAAGACATCATAGATCTGTTCATTCTGAATGACAAAATAGAACTATGACCAACAAGATGATGCTCCGCGAAGAAAGTTTTCGTTAGTTGAATACGATTCAATTTAAAGAAGATGTAATTACTGAAAAGATAATTAAAAATAATATAGTGTGCTAAAACATTGGCTTCATGAAACATTACTTAGAGTTTTTTGAGAGCAGTATTGGCGTAGCGAGGGTGTTCGGCACCTGCATGGGACAGGGTATGCAATTAGAGCTTTCATTCGCTCTGAAACTGATTTGAATGATAATATGAATGATAGAGAGTAGCGATGTTGCCATTTAATACATCATGACAGAAACATAAATAAAACATTAACTAAAACCGAAGCTATTTTTTAAAACACAAGGAATACCGCGGAAGCCAAAAAACATGAATCTATAAGAAATAGATGATTAATTTTTCTGGAGTTACATGAGCTGCAGATTGGTCATTCGTATAATTTTTACAAGTCCACTCATGGCGCCCTTTCCTCAGGCCCGCGTCCGGGAGCAGCCGTTCCTCCGGTACTTCCGTCGCCACCAAGCCACTGGAGATAAGATGAGGAGTGTTCTACATTTCGATTGCCCTCTACAAAAACAGATTGAAATGCTTCTGACCGATTACTTAAAGATTGATATGCAGCGGTCCTCGCTGAAACGCGATTAGGATTATTATTATTTTTGATCTTATTATTTTTCACAACTGAAACTCTTGTTGGCAAACTTTAGTCTGTTGTCTGTTGTCCTCATGTGGTTTTTTGTTGGTTTAATCTCATGTTTTGGAGTTATCTGCCCACATAAGCGCCCTCTTCCCCTTTCTGCTATCATTCCGGTCTTACTGCAACCAGCCTTCTCGTCTCTGACCTCTCGCATTTTGACCTTTTAATTTTTGTAATTGTAATTTAAGATTTATAAAGCGCCTCTTAGAGAATACACTCAACAGGGGCATCCCGACCAGAACAAGAAAAATAACTGTTAAACAGTACAGTCTTCAGGTGCATGCGAAACCCTGAGGGGGAAGAGAGAGGAGCTCGAGCCGCAGTCTGCCCAGTAGATTGTTGACATGGACTAAACTTCGAATATATTTCGAAGCGACCATCGAGCGAGGCCTTGTGTGTTATTTTTAGCGTCTCTGTAGAAACCTCAAGGCTATATGAGATCGATTTCAAGTTCCTGCCAATACAAAAAGACGAATCTAAATTTCTAGATTATACTCTCGCCCTCTATCGAACTCTAGTTCAAAATCCTTCGTTAAATTAACGTTCTCAAAACCGAGGCAGAGAAAATGACATCCATATACTAACAACTGGTACCTACGACCGTTGTCCATCGGTTTTGGTTTAAGGAATTGGCTCCTTTTTCTGAGTTCGACTTCAATCCTCTGCTCAGTAGTAGCGAAGACATAATATGCAGGCCTAAATGTAAATGTGCATGTTTTCTACAATATCAGTCTGGTCTCGACTCCGCTAATTTTTCAATGAATTTTCTCGTGAGATCCTTCACCACCGCTACGCTTTAGAATTGATTCAATGCCATTTGAAGTGCCCGTGTACGGATCGTGCTAGTCAGAGATTAAAATTAATCTAAATATAGCTATTATCGGTTTCCCAATTGGTATCCTCACCCACAGAGGCGCCTTGACGTTGTAGCTAACCAGGCCAGTGTATAGACTATCTATCAAGTTCTGAGCCTGATTTCAACTTGTTTTGAAGTTTAGACCAGTAACCTGGCGAGTGAAAAGGGTCAAATTCGGCCAGATTGTGCCACTGGAGCAAGTGGTGGCCGGCTATGGGTTCAATGTGACCCAACAAATACGGCTGCCAGAGTCAGTCCTTGGAAATCACGCGTCTTTTAAGTTCTCTTAAAAGCGATTAAAATCATCGTTTTGCAGTTCGTCATTTCTTGCATTCAAAAGCCGTTCGTAATATTAGTTAATCCTGGTAATTGCATATGCTGAACTAAGAAAGGTTCGTTTTATTATAAAATCAGTCCCAAAGCGGAACCATTTCTTGTATAGAAAATAATTATTAGGCCTATTTAATAGGTTTAAGATCGTCTGTGAAAGACGACTTGACAAAATGACGCATTTTTATTCAGTTGACTGACTGACTGACTGACTGACTGAATGAATGAATGAATGAATGACAGACGGACGGACGGATTTATTGATTTCGTAATCGTAATCCCGAGATTTCTACAGCGCCCAACGAAAGCCACGTCACTGGGACCAGCTTATTCATAAGCGCTCAGCCAAAACAAAATCGATAGGCAAAAGGGTTGGGTTCCATGTCAAGATCCAAGAGTCATGCAGAGAGATAGCATGGCAGCTACGGTGGGTGATGTTTGAGATTGGAGCGGAAAGAGGGATAAGAGGAAGAAGGGGAGTCAGGATAGGATTGACGACTGACAGAGCACTTTAAGCGGGGATAAATATCCCTCCATCATTACCGTAGTTACCCAGGTTTTCCCTCACTGGTTCCCATCACAAATCGCATCTTGGACGTAAAGTCTAACTGCCCTTGTACCTGCTGAACTATGCGCCTTCCTGACGCACCTCGCCACGCATGAGTCCATGCAGGAAGATATGCTTGTTTCGTTGTTTTTCCGAAAGATGTTCGAGCAGCTGAAGACAGTTGGCTGTTGGTGCTGTACTTGAAGTCTCTGCTTAAGACTGACGCTGATGATACAACGAGGAACCGCAGAATGCTTCTCATGAATGATGAACTGCTTCTGCATAAGTCTTCCACCCATACTGCACATCAATTACACTCATCAGTGTCTCGATCAAACGCCATTAGTTAATGGTCCTCGGAGAACTAATTAGACCGCACGGCTTAGCAGTCGGTGATGGACACAAATTCCTTGGTCCATGAGATTTCTGTCTAAGTCGTCCCACCCAAACTCACTCACCAATAATATGCTTTTCGGCCCCACCCCATCATATTGGTTGTTCTCTCGCCTTCTCTCCCCTTCCCCTTCGTCTAGCTCCCTGGACTTCGTGCCCTCGCAGAAGACAAAGAAAAAATGTTGCTAGCGTTAACATGAATGCTTCCACCTAGTTAGGCTGAGAACTTAAAGATTCCCTGGATGGCCTAATTCGCAAATAAATCAGCCAATCAGAAAGGACACGGGTTATCTATTATCCATATTTGCTCATCGCCGGTGGCTTATCTGAAAACATGCAGAATATTAGACTATTGTCCCTAATCCAAAAGAAACACGAGTAACAAAAACTGATGTAATGATTATGAAATGTTTTAACAGCAGAACCTGCGTCGATATTGTCCATCTGGTATCAGCTTGCTGACGTCTTCACTGTCTGCCAGTGAGATAACAATAGGCCGTAGAGGTGCTGATATTTTACCAGAAAGCTCTTATCTGCTTCAAGGAAACCAACTCGTCATTTCATCGTTGAGCCAGCGAAGACATTTCATAATCCAAGACAATGAATTAACACACACAAATAATTAAGACTTTACTAATAGTAAGATACACTCTGAAACATAGGTACATGCACCCTAATACAAAACGTAGGCTAGAATTGTCCAGCTCCCTCCCTCCGTCCCTCCCTCCGTCCGTCCCTACGTCCGTCCCTCCCTCCGTCCCTCCGTCCCTCCGTCCGTCCCTCCGTCCCTCCGTCCCTCCCTCCGTCCCTCCGTCCGTCCCTCCGTCCCTCCGTCCGTCCCTCCGTCCCTCCGTCCCTCCCTCCGTCCCTCCCTCCGTCCCTCCCTCCGTCCCTCCCTCCGTCCCTCCCTCCGTCCCTCCCTCCGTCCCTCCGTCCGTCCGTCCGTCCCTCCCTCCCTCCCTCCCTCCGTCCCTCTCTCCCTCCCTCCCTCCTACGCCTGAACCTGGCATTCTCTCGTTTGACACTCCCACTCCCTTCAACCGCTTGTGCGATCCTGGCAAATAACTGACACAGCGTTACCGACAAATAAACAAACAAAACAACAAACGCGCTATAACAATATACATAACATAAATTTTCTTATATAATTTTCCAGTATATAGAGCGAATGTTTCCTGTCCTTCCAGAAAACCATCAAAGTTAAACGGAGCCATTCGCAAGTGAGACGCTGGCCTGAGTGCTGAAACACATGGTGCTGTTTACAGCTGCGTGTAGGCAGAGGTCGACAGTGAAGCGTTTAGACTCAATTGAAGGAGGTCATTTGTTGTTCCACATTCGTACCAAGTGTGTACTTACTGAGGGATTTTGTTCTGCGGATGATAGGCGTCGCTTTCTGCCTGTTTTTTCCGCTCCCTTTCCACGCGTAAACGCCTGTCCGCAAGCGGTTGCATCTCTGTCTTTCAGTCCCCCCACCCATCTACCTCCATCCATCCTTATACCAATCCGTTCGTATTTACACATCCTTCCTTCCATCCATCCATCCATCCGCCAATCCACCCGCGGCTTAACTTCAGTTCTTGCGGGCTTTCCGGCCCTCGTCCCTCTCAGGCTTCAGTTCACAAAAATGGACATCTTAAAAAATGCTATGAACGTAAAAGTCAGGTTTCATCTTGTGATCACTCAGCTGCGTTGCATGCTATGAACAGTCAGGCCAACGGTCTACGGCTCTAACAAGCATAGCTGAAAGACTAGCGCTATGTTCGCGGCTCGAGGTTAGTTACGCTCTCAATTGCTATCATTTAGAAGTCTATGCTGAGGTAGGAGGAAGGGGAGTAGGACGACCTGTCTCGCTCTCACGGTGCACGACGTGCCACGTCTCGGAGGCCTAGCTGCTGCCTCTCCAGCCTCAGCAACAAGTTGCACAGGCCGAGCCTGACAAGTCCAGATATAAATTACACAACCATTATACTATATATAGATGTATACTTATATACATAAACACGCATATACACACAGATACACATGCGTGAATATGTGCGCCGATTCTTTGAAAGATCATAGCCTGAAAGGTTCGGATGTGTGCATGTGTGTACGTGTAGTATCAAGGTTATTATATTATGCTGTGGGCAGCTACTTAGAGGACTTGACCTGTTTTCTAATATTAAATTTAAAGCGGCAAAAAACGAATATTCGTGAAAACAATTGGTGCTTTCTGTGACACAAGCATACCTTTTCCCAAGAGATGTGAAACTGATTGTTTCTGGATCATTTGCTGTAAAGAGGTAAATTAACGATTTGCATCACATTAACATGTAGTGTAATTATGCATTGTGAACGTTATATTGAGCTGCTTATTCAGCAAGTTTTAAGCAAGCGTTTGTACAGGAAGTTTATGAGTCATCGGGTCATTTATTTGTTTGTACACGCGCTGATCACGTGGTAGGAACGGTGTGATTGTCTGCTGACGCCTTGCATGCAGCCTAGGATCTCACTTTATAAATTCATCGCAAATATAAGCCGGGTCGAGGCCATATTGTCACTATAGAAAAAAGTGTACTGCTTGAGTAGATTCAACCATTTTTTTATTTATTTGGTTATTATTGGTATTCGGGCAAAGTGACCATAGGGTTGAAGATAGGACTTTCTAGATCTCTAGCATGCAAAGGTAAACCTGAGTGCGTTAGACTACATATAGGATCATGAAAACTTATTATTATCCGAAATATTTAAGGCCCTGAAGAGCCCTTGTCATGTAGGTGTGCGTAGAAAAACCTTCACGTAGGTTCAAAGAAGCTTACCTGCCTTTAAGTCTACTGTTCTGATCACGGAATACGATGGTCGTATCAGAGCTAGTTTACTTTTGACCTGTAGGGGTTGCTATTGTGCTGACATTGTGTAACGACGTTGGGCTAGTTGTTTGTGTACGCCTGGTGCTTGCATTCCCTAAGACAGGATCAGGCGAAGCAACTAGGCCCTGCCTTACAGTGCCCTGGATTCGTATACCTGACAAAAGTTATTATAAGTTTTGGTCTAGCCATTATTATGTATTAAATACACCGTATCATATATCGTGTGTAAGCAAAAGTATATAACAGAGAGACTTGTTTGGTCTGGAATGGTGGTTAGTCTTCGCCGATGTGTCCGGCTGAATGAAAGTGCTATGGGTAGCATTAATTGCTTTGAAGCTGTGGACGGTCACGGAAAGGGAGTGGGTGAGGTGGTTACAAAGACAAGCCAATAAAGGCTAGGCCTTTCTGATTTATAAGATCGCGTTTTAACGTCGAAGAGAACAGAGCAGTAAATTGACATTACTGTTTTGTACTTTCACAACTTTCACTAACATTAATATTTTAATTATTATTATTGTTGTTGTTGTTATTATTATTATTATTATCATCATTATTATTATTATATTTATAGAGTATTGTTTGAGAAACAAATTATTGATTTAGGTTATCTTCATTTGTGAAAACTTGTTGGGGTTAAATTATCAATTTATTCAGACTCATTCAACCATAACGAATTGTTTCTAGCTAGGTATAGCAAAACTCTCTATATATATGTGTGTATAACTGTATAACAAGCAGCGGTTAGAGTGGAAAAAGAACTAACGGAGTGGTTCAGGATTGGTAAAGGAGTGCGCCAGGGTTGTCTGGTGTCACCGCTATTCTACAATTGCTACTCTGAGGTGGTAATGAAGGAGTCGGCAGATGAGCTCAGCTGGATCGGAGTTGCGGTAAGTGGACGCACGTTGAACAACCTAAGATATGCGGATGATATCGTCCTCATCGCCACCTCGGCTGGCTCTTTGCAGCAGCTGATGGACAGGATCAATGTCGTGTCAAGCAGATATGGACTAGAGGTAAATACAAAGAAGACAAAGGTGATGACCGTCGCTAAAACAAGGACAAGTGTCTCCATCCTGTGTAATGGAATACAGCTGGAGCAGGTTGAGTCCTTCCGATATCTGGGGGCTGTAATAGATGAAACTGGCGATGGCAGCAAAGAGATAAGATCAAGACTCGGCATGGCGAGGGTGGCTTTCATACATCTGGAATGATCGATCTATGGGCCGGGACCTGAAGAGGAGGGCGGTGGAGACGATGGTGTAGTCGGTGGCGTTGTATGGCTGTGAGACATGGACTCTGAAGGCCGTAGATAGAAAAAGAATATCAGCTTTTGAAATGACAACGTACAGGAAGTTACTGCGGGTCAGCTGGAGGAACACAGAACAAATGCCTCAATATTGGAAGAACTGAGACCAACGAAAAGACTGCTGGAGGTAGTGAAGGGCAGGAAGTTGAGATATTTCGGCCACCTACTGTACTCCGCGAAAACAAACTCTCTGCTCACCTATTACAGGGATATGTAGAGGGATCAAGACCAAGGGGAAGACCGAGGCGAAGATGGATGGACGACATCAAAGAATGGACTGGACTATCAGAAGCGGAATGCATCTGGAGCACACGGGACAGGACGGCATGGAGAGGGCTAATATCGATGACTCTGGTCTCCGACCTTCAGAAATGAGGATGGACATATACGGATACGAATAACTGTATGTATATTTATAGATATATGTATATATGTGCGAAATCAACAATATCATAGCGTATATGTACAGCATAGTCTTGTCTTATTATTCAGTTGCAAAATACGAATACAACCTCAGACTAAACTCGTACATAAGATCGATGTTTGCTATGAGACTCAGTGTAGCTGTCTGCGCCTAATATATATAAATATAGGTCTATAAGTCATATAGGCTACATATATGCATAAAATCTGCGTGTGCAAGTGTGTACATATACTGGTGGCTTTCGGTTTTTGATCGATATTAGGTTCAGATGTTGATTCTAATCGACATATGTCGCCGGGCCAACGGCAACTGATGGTCGTGCGTGTGCCTTCAGTTCATGACCCTTTAACCTGTCAACGATAGCAAATCTAAAACAATCACGGCTTACCGTCTATGGCCTTACGCTGCTGCTGTGTATATTAGGGAGGTCCGCTTCGGATAGCTGACGGAAGGAAGATTGAAGAACTTGATCCGGAATGAATGAATTAACGACCGAAAGATTCGCTTTCGCTGACGGCTGAAGACGATACACACGCATGCTCCTTCATGGATCGTCAATTTAGGATGTCCGCAAAGAGGGAAAGGGAGGATAACGAAAATGCGGACAAGGGAAGTGAGTTTGGACGTCCGCGTCTAAATGTGATGCATACATTTATTTCACTACAGCCCGAGCCTTAGATACCAACTTCAGTGAGACAGCAGTCTGTACTGCATAGGATCTAATTATTATTATTCCCTTTGCTGGACGAGGCAGTACCAAAGTACCACACCCCTTATGACAATAAATCCTTGCAAGATCAAGAGGTTACCCTAGTCCAGGCCATAGTATTCCACTGGAGTGCGGACGTATGCAAAAGGGACAAAAGAGCGTGATGCCATACAGATGCGGATCAGAGGGAGGTAGGAGTTCAAAAGAGGTCATTTTGCAGACGCGCTTAATGCACGACCCGTCAGAGAGAAAGACAGAAGGAGGGAAGGAGGAATGAGGGAGGCAAAAGGGAAAGCTTATTGAAAAAACAGAACATGTAAAATATTGGGAAAATATTGGAATAAATAAATAACAGAAGATTGAAATAAAATGAACAGAGAATGAACGAATGAAGGAACGAACGAATGAATAAACGAATATAGGAATGAATGAACCGATTATCGAGGAGAGTAAATTTAGCATTTATTTAAATCTATCTAGTTATATTCAGTTGTAGCAGTGATAGCGTAATTATATAGGGTCAATGTAGCTCCGTATATTTTTTACAATCTCCGATAATCATCATCATAACCTATTCAAGCGGAAGCGACGTCGACATCATAATCGTCTATATAGCGAACGTTCATTTTCTGTCAGTAATTGAACCACAACCATTTCGTCTGGCTAACCTCTCCATTGCAATTTCGCCTGACGACCGTATAATTTCCCTTTCCTACTCCTAGTTTTCCACGCATTAGGAGGCATCTGTATGATCATGCTTTAACACGGCAACGAAATGTAGACAGGCATACGTGGGCATTAAAATGGACAGAGGAGCAGTCACCGACGCGCATCAGGGTTGCGGACGTTAAGAATGACAGATGTACGTTTTTACGGTCGGGTGAACTAATTTCACTCGGTCTGATGACGTCAAGGGGTCTGACTAAGTGACGACGGGGCTTGGACTACGGAAGTGCGGAGTAAATATTCACGTGGCTTTTCTGTACCGAGTTGCTACATTGACCGAGTTGTTACATTGTTGATTAACTGATTGGCTGACTGACTGACTGACCGACTGACTACATATGTATCTACGATTGTATGCATGTAAGTATGTATGCATGCAAGGCGCTTGTCGAAGTTGTAATCGTGCTATGCGGTGCTCGTCTACAACTACTGAACGATATTGGAACACATTTCGAATGCGCATTATTCCGAGGGATATGTCAAAAATTGAGAATTGATGAGGTGTAGATCTCAAGTTATCATCCTCTGGGAACTGAACCATAGAGCGCTTCCACCGGATCTTAAATGCAGTGATGAGGAATTTTGTGGCTTCTTATCATGGACTGGGATGAATTTTTGCCGTATGTGCTGGCCGCCTATCGCTATTCACTCCAAACTACCTGGTTTTTGGGCATGAAAATCTAGCTCCGGTAGACCTTGTTTTGGGAGACCTAAAGAAGAGGTTTCGTTCGGACCAACGTACTCAGCCTGTGTCGAAGAGTTAGCGAAACGGATGAGAGCTGCCCACCGAGAAATTCTAGTGCCACCTACAGCGAGCGGCAGAGAGACGCAAGCACGTCTAGTATTCAAGAGTACGACCCGATAAATTCAAAAAGGGGAGTAGGTCGGGTATTCTACGCCTAGACGTCATCAAGGACAATCGCCAAGGCGATCGATGGCAGAGGAGGTACGCCGGGTCTTGTAAAATCATTCGTTCTTACGGACCAGTGAATTACGCTTTGCAGAAATCAATGCGGGGGCTCCATTTGTGGCTGACGTAGATAAGCTGAGCCCTTGCATCAATTAAAGCCTCGAATCATCGTTTGCAGGTCGGTGAGAAACTGAATATGCGTTGCGTTCCTGCAATACCCAAAGCGACATCAGACAGCAATCCCTCTGCCTGCTTGACAGACGGTGAACTTAAAGGCGGCTGCGTGGAGTAATTAGGAGACCGGTTCGTTATCTCAATTAGTCGATTATCGTTTTTCCTCCCGCCGTCTCGAGGCGGAACGGTTCTGCGGTTGTCTTTCAGAATACATGCCTCTTTGAGTATGGCGAGACTGGGAGCGATTCCTGGTCCTCTGCGGCGGCCCGGCACCAGTTTTCTTCTATTGTGCAGAGGGTCGAACTCTGCCAAATCCTCCTATCGTTTTTCCAGCCTGCTCTCTGAAACTGGCTTCGGCACCGGCGGCTTAGGCACCAAAGGCTTAGACACCAAAGGCTTAGGCACCGAAGGCTTAGGCACCAAAGGCTTAAGACACCAAAGGCTTAGGCACCAAAGGCTTAGACACCAAAGGCTTAGGCACCAAAGGCTTAGGCACCGAAAGCTTAGGCAGGATGAGCCGTTTGGGATTGGCTCGTCTGTGATAGCTTGAGGAGTCGCCGGTTCCCCGAATTGTGCCAGCAACTGATCGATGTATTCGTTCACTGTCACGAGTGCTTGTGTTGTGAGCTGTCTCAATGTGTTTCTAAGAGGGTGTTTATACAGTTCAGAATCGGGGTTTTAGAAGCTCGTCAAGGACCTCCATAAAGCAATTTCTGGTGTTTATTAGCCGCTGCTTCGCTCGCTGAGCGCCACCCCGTAGGGATAGCTGGGTCTCCGAGCGCGTCGCCCACATTAGCCGCTGCTGGGTATTGTTGCAGTTAGGCCTTTTCTAATCTTAATGCGGTGAAGCCAACAGTGCTCGTGCACACAACAGCGGTCGCATGTCGCTCTCTGGACCACTGGCAACTATGCACACTTGTTCTTTGCTTAATTGGACGTGGAACACGTCACACCTCCACCTAGATGGGCGTTCAGACAATCGGTATGTTTGCGCCAGCCATGTGAGAAGAGCGTTTTGCACCGGCCTCGTGGGAGAGCTCGGCCGTAGCATCAAACCTGGCGGCTGGGCCCAGGCCGGGAGCATCAGTCCAACGACGGCCACGTGGAAGTGGGCATCAACCCAAGCGGTTGCCGAACGGTGGCTGGGAGGCGCTGTGGGGGCGGCTTCTGTCGTCTACTTGAAGAGGGCAAGAAAACATTGACTGCATTCAACCCGCTAGTTTACATTTACTTAGGCTTGACGTTTTCCCGCGCGAGCGCCCACGTGATAAAATGCGCGTGGGCAAGAATCACTGCTGACGTCAGCCTGTCTACACGCAGGACGCCACCAGCCAATCAATCAAGTAAACAACCCGATGACTCATTGGCATGACTCATGGAAACTTGGTCACAGTATGTATGTATGTATGTATGTATGTATGTATGTATGTATGTATGTATGCATGCATATTTGTATGTGTGTATAGCATCCTGAAACTTAACTCCCCAGGTACAAAATCCTGACGCCGCCACTAGCATGTAATGTATCAATGGGATTCTTACTTAGACATGAGATAACCAAGCCTAACCTAACCATAAATGTCCAAATGCAAGTATATACATACATGTACGTACATAAATGCATACATACGATGTAGGCCTATACGTTTGCATTGCAACTGCAATGTGGGCCTAATTTTGTGATATCGAAAACATATTGCTCTATCATTAGGCCTATATACATCGGTCGGTCGGATGTTATTGTTGACGTATGGCATTTGCTTCGAATAGGGCGATCCTAGCGAAGAATTTGCCCTGTATCCGCTTTGATACTTCTGCGCAGGCAGTGTGTGGCCAATAACTTTTGAGATATCGTGTCTTGGTTAAGGATCGACTTATCAACTGTGGCTGTCAATAGTCGTCAAGTCATCGGTTTCGAGAAGAAAGCACTAGTCTTTTCAGGTCACTTCAGAGCATATTGATCGGAGTAATGGTTTTGTATTTTACTGGGTCACCAAAAGAAACAGTCGTTACCAATAATATTCGAGGACAAGGGAATTACACGTTAGAAACGCATTGAAAACAGACCTAGTTGCGCTATTCAATAATGCCTGGATCAGCATATGTAAAGTAAAACAACATATGTACCCAACAGCCTCATAAAAATTGGATAAGGTTGCTGCCACATAAACGCGCATTATATGTATTTGTGATGACGAAGCTGCAATAGCAGTGCTCATAGGCGCAGCGCAGGAGGGGCCAGGGGGCCATGACCCTCCACTCGAAAAAATGTTTGTTCCCAATTTTTCTTGATGGGCAAAAGCCTCTGCGATCTGCTGGGGAAAGGTAAGTCATCCTCTCAGGATAGAAGTGGTGTGGGTTCCAGAAACCACCCGTGAAAACCGCGGCGAGCAAAACAGGTCATCAGAAATTTTAGTGACTTGCAAACAAAAACGGCCGCAAGACTCGACGACTACAAAATGTTGTTCGAAATTTTGCCCACATTAAGCACAATCTTCTTTACTTGTCTCCACTTCTGAATGGGTTCAACAGTGCCTCCACTCTAATAACCGTGCCGACGCCCTTAGCAATGCTATATGCTGTTATTAGCATCGTTAGTCGAGAGCCAATTACCTCACTGACGTTGCCTGTGTGTGTGTTCTGTGGGTTTTAGGTGAACCATCGACCGCTCTAGTGTATTTCAGCTGCTGCTGCTGCTGATGGTGGTGGTGGTGGGCTGTCGTTCAGAATTGGCGACGCTCTCCTCCCCCAGACGTCGTTGCAACTGATGCTGAGACCGCCTCTGCTGCCGCTTCTGCTTCCCGCTATTATCCGCTGCCTTCGGCCTCATCACCTATAATTGCCAGTGGTAGAGTTCTGAGGCTGAAAATTGGATCGAACGATGGATAGATTGATGAGTGGACTGATGGATGGAAGAACGGATAGACAGAACGACGGAAAGATGTGAATGCTGCAGAAGTATACATCTACCATTATTTGTTGAATTCGATTTACAGTTGCTCGCGATTGGGAATGGAAATGGAGAATAGGAGTGCCATCCTCAGCCATCCATATCCGATGTCGGTAATTTGGAGGAGGAATTATCTGCTGGCTCTCTTCTTGATTTCCATCGGCCTGTCCTTCTTCTTTGGAACGACGAGCGGTGATGGAGACTGGTCTGCGTCTTCAGTTACTGCTGTTGCTTCCACCACTGCGCAGACAGGCGTGAAGCACTGGGCCGAAGGAAGCCAGCGAGTGCAAACCAGTCTGTCGTCGCCATTGTGCCAGATGAGAGGAAAGTGCGGCCTGGAAGCCAGTCCATCGATGAAACAATCCTTCGCTCGAAACTGTTTCTGTGACGCACTGTGCATCTACTATGACGACTGCTGCAAGGACTATCAGCCACCAGATGGCACAAGTGCGTTCGCCCACCTGCCGCGTGGCGTCGCCACCTGTCAGCGCATGGACGATATACAGACCGGATACCCAATCGAAGTCTACAAGGTGTCCAAGTGTCCGAAGGACTTCGACGACAGACAGGTGCGCAGCAACTGCGAAGACAGCGTCATTCCGGCGACGAGCAACCGTTTCTTCTTGCTTCCGGTCACCGGAAATGCGTCACGGGTTCTCTACAGGAACATCTACTGCGCCATTTGCGCCGGAGAGCGCAATCCAGTCTTCTGGTTGGCGAAGCTGCGATGTGGTGCTCATCTCCGCCTCAATCGAACCAGTGACCTTCCGCTGTTCATTCACGCCGCCTGTCCTGTCGACTTCGCGCCGGTGCGTGAGTGGGGCGGGTTGCCGGGCGACCCGCGCCGTTGCCGCAGCCACATCGGCAAGTGCGACCGCGAATGGCGGGACGATGCGACGAGACAGAGCTGCCGCCAGGAGACCAACTATGTCTACGCGGGAAATCGCGCCTTTCGTAACAAGCACTGCGCCCTGTGTAACTTCGTCAACGAGACCTACCTGCGCTGCGATGACGCCAAATCGGCACCGGAAATAGGTGTCACCCCAGATGCCTTCTTCGAGGGGTCGGCCGCGTTCGTCGTCACCCTCGACTTCAACAAAAGACACGCCTTCCTCACAGAAACGAAGGCCGGAAGTGGCTTCGTTGCTGAAACCCGCGTCGAATTTCCCGACTGTCCGACGATTGATGGCGTCTATGATCCGTTCGCTGACGTCTGTCGTCAGGTCAATTGCTCACCGGATATGGAATTTCTGGGCGGAAGGTGCTTGCCAAAGTCGACGATGCAGCACGACAGAGAGGCGGACGACGCGAATGAGTCACGTGACAATGCCCTGCGACTGTCGTCGGCTGGCGATGATTACGAATACGACGACAAACAGAACAACAACGACAGCACATCGTCATCACCGTCGGTGTCCGTAACCTTCGTTACCATGGAGTCAACTACCATGGCAACGACGTCGCAATTAGCTCCGCCCTTCGAACCAGTGAGTGCAAGGTTCGTGTTGTTCCAAATGAATTCGATTCAGCGCCTGTTGTCGATCATGGGAACGTTGTTCTGTCTGCTGGCACTTGTTGTCTACGTTGTCCTCTACTACCTGTTTTCAGTGCTCAGGTCGGATGGCGCCAACAGGTACGTCGTCTGCTACAGCGTCTGCCTCATCGTCGCCCATCTGCTCTTCCTCTTCGTCATTCTTCCGAGAGACGACTTCCCTGGTCCGCTCGTCTGCTTTGGCCTTTTCGTTGTCATCCAGTACGCTTACATGACAGCCTTCTTCTGGCTGAGCGTCATGTCGATCGACGTCTTCCGTCGCCTGATCGCAGACCCTCCGTCTGTCACTGCGCAGGACCAGCAGTGCGCCTGCTTTGCCCTCTTCTCCCTCTACGTCTGGCTGGTTCCGGCGGCGGCGATGGCAGGGTCGACGGCAATTGCAGTCCTGAAGTTGGACGGTTGGGACCAACTGTACGACGGCGAGACGAAGGGCTGCTGTGTGCTCGGGCTGAGCCAGCTGCTTCTCTTCGCTTTACCAATCAGCCTCGTTGTTGCTACCAACGTCACCATGTACGTCATCGTGACTTGTCGTCTGTGCCTTGAGTCGCAACCAATCAGGATGAATCCGGAGCACTTGCGGCAGTCGGCCAAAGACAAGAAGCGCTTTGTCATCTGCATCCAGCTGACAGTTGTCATGACGACGACCTGGGTTATGGCCTTAGTTGCCCACCTGACAGGGCTGTCTCTGCTCTGGTACGTGTTCATCGTGTTCGACGCCTTGCAGGGTCTAAGCGTCTGCCTGGCCTTCGTATGGAAGGCCAAGGTCTGGCATGTGTTCAACGGAAAGACAGTGACGATTACCAAACACCCCGAACAACAACAACAACGTCCGCCAGATGGCGTCGACAGCCCGATGATCGAACCCTTTGTTGGCAGTCTGCCAGAATCCAGAAATAGCAACAGTCGACTCGATAGCATTCTTAGAGAAACGAGCATCTGATTTTGGAGCGGCGTCGAATGTTAGTTTGTCAATTTAAAGATTCTACAGAGGTTCCACAATTCCAGGTTACTGCGTAAGCTATGCATTAAGAAATTGTAAGGCCTGCCTTGTAACACGATGCCACGTGTCCTCTAAAATGTATACAGGATTACTGTTTACTTGCGCAAACATGACAAGGGTGGCCTACGCTTTGCAAATCAACTCAACGGTTATTTACAAGTTCATCCAAACTAAACAGAAGCCTAGTAGTTCAGAGTAATTCAGTTATTATTGTTCTTTAAGCCAGTTTTGTCCAGTGTGGCGTGATGGCTGAGTAGAAACATACGTGTCAGCCTTTCACCGCTGTGTCTTGAGTTGGAATATCGGTATATCGTGTAAAATTTTGAATTTCTTATCGAACTATGCATAGAGAGAGAGAGAGAGAGAGAGAGAGAGAGAGAGAGAGAGAGAGAGAGAGAGAGAGAGAGAGAGAGAGAGATGTTCTCCGGTCCTTAGACTGCTGCAATCTGGATTTTAGCCGACAGATCTTCTGTTGATTAGTAAATCCGATGATGCTTAATACACGTGCATTTCCTTACCTCACGTCAAGAAATGAGGTATTGTAGGACCATGTGCGATCTTAGCCCGCTGACACGAGGTCGAACATACATATATTTTATAAGCATCACTCATGTGCGCAATGCTTTGTACTAAAAGGCGCTATATTACGTGTCCTGGTACATATATACTAATACTGATATATATTACACATCCATACATTACATACATACATACATACATACATACATGCATCCATAAATACATGCATACGCAATGAACAAATAGGCTAGACTGCAGGAAGGATGTGGCATTTTGCGACACGTGACACGACGTTAAATGGCATCAACATGACTCGGCGCAACAAAAATCACAGTATTTTAAGAAATATAGTCTAGATAATTAAGAGTTTGGGTTTCCTTGTCTCAGTTGTCATGCAGACTGTAACCTACGTTTTGCTCCAGTGTATTTCATAGCTCGCAATAACCGAACTAACGAAGGGTTATACTAGTTTTATATTACGTTGTAATTTAATAGCGTTTTCTTATCACCTTATCTAAGGGTAATTATTTTTTATTTATTTATGCTATTGCTTCGGAAGTGGTCAAAGTTGGCTGGCATTTAAAGGGCAATGGGGATATAATCTCAGTGAAGTGTGTCCTGTTAAAAGCGTTAATTAAATTTTGAAATTAGGCCTAAAGGCGGTAATATCAAAGACCGGAATTCCCCGCGTCATCTGTTTTAGGAATTGCACAGACTTTTAATGACACAACAAATGCCTTATGCGATATGCTTTAGTAATTCTGCAATATAATCGTTACTGTCCGTTGTATAAGGCGATCGCAATTTTATATTTATATCAAGACAATCACTATTCCACGTAAATGGTGTCTTTGTAAATGTTGATTTTTAGTACAGCGTTTCTCTTTTTGCTCATCTGCTGATGTTGTTACTCGATAATTATGTTGTCATATCTTTTCACATGCAGTCATTCTTAATGGAGTTGTAGCTGATAGCGTTTTAATTAATTCTAAATATGATCGTTTGTATTATTCTTAAGACTTCTAGTAATTTAGGCCTATGCAGTTTTGATATTTTATTTCTTTTATTTTGCAAGTAGCTATGATCTTGGCAAGGGAGCTGTTCCGACAAATCTGTACTTTGAAGCAGCTGCTCCCTGTCATTCGCTGAGACTGCGCTGCCAGTCCTTGGGCTTACAGCTATGGGCCATGGCCCGTGAGGTTTGAATTGGGTTAACGAGCAAAGGTTACAGCAGAGGATTTTTTTAGTCAACTCATGCAGACCGAGGTTGAAAGAGGCACCGCCATATATAGCCTACGGGCTGACCTGGCCGTCTTAAGTGCAGGGCTGAATATAAGATTTCAGCTGCAAATGTAATTTGTATATGCGCAGAGACTGTAGGGGTATGGACCAGACCGAAGCTGATGCGAACCTGCATTTTCCCTCACATGCAATACTCTGTATAATTGGAGAACAGTTCCCAGATTACAATATGGCTGCCAACGGGCGAAAGTGTGCCCTGTGCCAGGCTAGAAAAATCCCATTAAAGAAGATCATAAAATCTAGGACTTTCTCAGTTTATGGAAAGGCTGTGATACACGGAATATATGTGCTACGTTATGTTTCATACATATGTATTCACATATATGTCTCTCTGGTGGTGAACTCATCTGAGCGTTGCCTTGTTCACGATGCGATGCGAAGCTGTTCTATCCTGGGCCGACCTCCATGCTTTAGGAAGGCCGAAGTTCAGATCTGCGAGAGATCCTTCTCCACGGCTCTAGTTCACGTAGTCCTAGGTCAACCACGTGGTTTACTCCAATGCATCTGGGTCTTGTTCAATGAGACACACAGAGTTCTCCGCTCTTCTTCGTCTTCTGCATAGCCATTTACTTGTGCAGTCTTCGTTTTCGGACAATGGCAGAGATTGGTACCATCGCTATTCTTCTCCTGCTAGCGAGTTGATTCACATGGTTCGAATAGGGAAATTCGCAGGAAGATTCTGAGGTACCACATGTCCAAAGTATCAAGTTTCTTGTTTAAGGCCTCTGTGGTCGACCGTCTCGCAAAGTCTGGATTCGAGTAGGCCTATACTGGCCTCACGTAGTCTGCAAAGCTGTAGTTCAGTATTCAGCTCACTTGTAGAGCGCCAGATGTGTTTATCTAGCTAAAGATAAAATAAATATCACAATTCCCATATTTGTATTAAAAAGCACCCAGGCATATATATTGCACTGGTCGTGTTAGCCTTTAGTAGCCTGGTCGAAGTAGCAAAACAACCGCTCGGTGACCTCAATCGCACTTCAGCCTGCATGAGACCCTGCATTTGGTAACTGCCTTCCATCTGGTGTAATCGATCTTCTTTGTTGTCCTGCCATCGTTGAGAACCACGTCTACCGATGGATGTCTCGCCTTTGAAACCATGAGCCACATATACCTAGTCTGGCTGTAACACAGGACTTCAGTAATCTTTCCGTGTTGCCTCTGGGAATTTCGAGTCGTACTCGAGACCACATTGAAATCTCCCAGACAAACAACGAGTCCATTACTGCGAGTTAGGCTCAGTGCATCCTCTAGCGAATTACAGGAGGCATATTTCACATCCTCAGAGACCTCACTGGTCGGTGCCTCGGCCACTGTGACTGCTAGAGCGCCAAAGCGATGGCGTCAGACACCGAACAATAACCTGTCATTAATAGGGTGCCAGATAGTCAGTGCACGTGACGCCTCTCTGCTTAAGCCCCCTCACCAGTTCCAAAACAATGAATCCAAACAAAACAAATTTGAACTATTTGCAGTCAGTATGCTTAAATGGCAATCATTCGTCCAATGCTTTGCCAACATGTGGTGTCCCACAGGATTAGGTGATTGGCCCTCATTGTTCACAATATGCACCACACCCCTAAGTTCACTACTTATGGGTGTGGTGCTTTCATTCCGTAGGATATCATTTCTATGCTGATGATATTTAGTTTGACAGTTTGTCTTGTCACTCGTCTGTGCAGCTGTTGTCTACTGCCTATGAGAAGGCGCAGTCTCGAATCCCAACTAATGAACTCCTCATCATATACAAGCATATGTCAGAAACTGTATTTCTGCTGTTGGGCACTCCGCAGCAGCTCAAGAAGTTTGAATGGCTTAAGCCTCTAAAACTAGACGACTCACTTATTGAGTTGGCTGATTCTGCTCATAACATTAGCGTTGTCTTTAACTCTGCTATGCCCCTCACCGACTATGAAAGTGGTATTTGTAATCATCATAAACGTAGCACACGCAGCATTAAGATTTATATCTCTGTGTCTTCTGGGATATCTCTGGCGAATGCATTGGTCTCTCTCCAATTACCTAGATCTCTTTAACTCACTTCTTACTGGTATCACAAAGTCAAATTTACAGAAACTCCAGAAACGTCAGAATTCTTTTGTTAGAGTCATACCTAATACGTTGAGATATGAGCATATAAATTCTGTAATTAAATCATTGCATTGGATTCCTGTTCAGCAAAGAATCTGCTTCAAATTGGGGCTTTTTGTTTTTAAACACTGAACTGTAGCCAACCACACTATTTAAAACAACTACTTGTTCCCCAGTCTTATCACTAATTCAATTGGGTCATTTGATTGCCTTTCTATGGTTATACCTAAAACTAGAACTGTTCTTGGTGAACGAGCTTTTTTCGGTTGCTCGACCTAAATTTGGAGCTGACTCCCTGTATCCGTTCATCCTGCTCAATCGCTTGTGTCGTTTCGTTCTAAACTCAAGACTTACCTTTTCCAAACTGCTTGTCCACCCTGAGCTGCCTCTCTGTCACTGAGGACTGACCTCCTGGATTTCGATCTGATTGCAGTTTGGATTTGGTTTGCCATCAGTCGATGCCTTTGCGTTGGAATCCGGCGCTATGGAAGTTACTAATTAGCAATAATAATTTGTTTGACAAACTATAAATAGTCTGAAATGCAAACTACAATAGTTCAAATTTTTCTCTCCGAAGTCATAACTAAATATCAGCATATTACACTCATATTGCATTCATTACAATGGTCGCTCATCGAGAAAAGAATTCACGAGCTCACAAGGCATTACATATAAGATCAGTCAGACGACATATCTCTGGTCCTTGCTCACCACCTCGTGTCAGCAGATACTGCACTCGATCAACGAATGCCTTGACTCTTGACTTTGACTCTTGATGTACCTCGCACCAGAAAAGCGTTGGACTCTCTGGTTGGTCCAAAAGTTTGAACTTCATTTGCCCAAGTCTGTGCGTTCTGTCAGTTCTGTAATGTAATTCAGGTCTAGATTTAAGACTCGTCTGTTCCAACTTGCTTATCCACCGTAACTTGACTTCCGGTTTCCTTAACCCATCGGATTTCGACCGGGCTTCTCCAACTACAGTTTCACTTGAAGCCACCATCGATTTTTGAGTTGTGTATTATGATAAAAGGCGCCATAAAAGTAATTAGATTAGATAAGATCTGGGAGGAAACCGAAGGATAAAGCAAGTAACTGCAAGCGGTACAGACTGTAATGAGCTATGAAGGCGACGGGAAAGCGAGAGAGGCTTATGTTTCTTTCCAGAAGTGTACAGATGCCCTTACTTTAAAGGCTGCTGTTAGATGATAATTTAATAATTTTTCAAATTTGCTTCATCTCTTCATCTAAATTATTTAATGCGGTAACAAGTTTTCATTTATAAACAGAGATATCTTTCAGATCCATTGAGAAAATATTCCTAAGTGCAAGTCTGCTTTGAATATAGTGCAGCACTTTCCGCACCATAATCGATCGGGAAAAATTTCGTTAATATCGCTAGTCCACGAACTGGATTTAGTTACATTTACTAGCCAAGCATTAATTGAAGATTGGTTAAGCATCTACCTGTATACGAAATTAGTGTTCTTTTCATAATACTTATCTAGGGTTTCACCTGAGGCGGCGTTTGAAACATTGCATCTGAACGCACTGTTAAGCACTCCTAGTTTCAAACAGTGTAACGTATGTGTAGCTAAATAGGGAATGTTGAACTACTTAAACAGTTTTCAATTCATTGCCGAAATACGAAGCTTAAAAGCACTGATAGAGACAATGAGTGATTCGCAATTTTCCACATTAAGATGCATCGCCACTGGGAAGCAACAAATGTTTCTGCGTCAGCTGGACTCCAGCCTCAGATGAAACGGTGCTGGCACCGTTGCCATGGTTACGGTTGTTGCTATAGCAGGTGCTTGACGACTCCATGCACAGCTTGCGCGTGTTGTCCCAGAAAAGCCCGGCCGGGCATCGCATAAAGTGGAGGATGTAGGCGCGAGATCTCGGATCGAGTAGGCAAGCGATGAACTGCGTGCAGTCCGTCGGATTCTCGTAATATCCAGTACGGAAGCAGCGGATGGTTGTCGCTACGAAAAGAATAAGACGGTATTCGTATGCCCTGAAATACGGCAGAGATTGGCCCACTGTGTACAGACTGCGGGGTGCAATTTGCAGGGAAAGGGTACTTGCCCTCACCCTTACGCCCATACGGCTTTTCCCGCTGATTCTAACCACAAATCGGGCCATGGCAGAAGAGTTTTGTGACTAAACACAAGGACTTCCAATAACCATGAGTGGAAAACTAATTTTGGAATCTCTTAGATTTATATATCGCTACTATCTCATTACAAGGCATTATTTCCGACAGTAAGTCTATCAGTCAGTCAGTCAGTCAGTCAGTCAGTCAGTCAGTCAGTCAGTCAGTCAGTCAGTCATCTGCGCTACAAGATTCTGTGCAGCGCTTACACAATGATCTATCTAATTTTAACCAAGGCCAAATGAGTCATTACTACTACTACTATTACTACTACTGCTTCTTCTACTACTACTACTCTACTACTATTGCTATTATTATTGTTGTTGTTAAAGTTTTTATAACTATTGCTTTTCTTGCTCTTATTGTTGTTGCTGTTCCAAATATGAGAAACTCGTACCTGCTTTTAGTGTTTGCTCAACGTGCTTCTTCTGAGACAAGAGTTTTTCTTCGTCGTGCTGTTCTCTGACTCCAGTTCTTCCATCGAAAACAGTCCTTGTCACGTTCTTAGGTTCTTCTTCGTCGTCATCTAGGATTTCCCCCTCTTTCGCATTCTCTTCTCTATCACTCCTTGTTTCTTTCTTCCCTCCATCGCTCATCTCGTCCAGCTCCCTGTAATATCGATAAGTAGTTCCTGTCTCTAGTTCCGCCTCTTTAGCGCCCCTCTTGAACGTCGTTTCCTTGTGTTCGGAATTTTCCGGAATTGCAAAGTAATTGGTGTCGACATCACCTGAAATCCGATCTGCGCCGATCCATAGAATGTCTGCGTTACGGATGGTTAGTCTCCTTCGTGCATCAAATCCATTGATTTCGTCACCTCGGTGTGGTTGCTGTGCCTTTTCCAGCTTGTCATCTAAATTGTCAGGCTTGTTCAGCTCATTTGAAGACACAAACTCCTTGCCGCTGAACTCTTTGGCTCTGTATGTTATTTCGTTCGGCCTTGTAGGTTCCCTTCTTACGTTCTTCGAATACTCGTTGTGTTCTTCAAGAGAAGGCTTCGTGGAATCTGGTTTCTGAGCTGATTCTCTAGGGGGATATAGCTTCCGACTGAAGTGCAGTTCAACAAGTCGTGGCTTCGCTAACAGCTCAAGATCTTCCTTGGTTAGTTCGTGGTTTAAGATCTGGTTATAGGGATAATCTTCCGACGGTTCGTCATCATCAGTGGCATCCTTCGTAAATGCCCTATCTACTTTTTCGTCTGTCGACTTCTTTTCGAGTTCCTTCTCTGCCACTGTCTTCAGCTCTTTTCTGTTCTCGGTACCCGTTATTCCATAGGTCTCTTTCTCCGTCTTTGAGTCATTGTCTTTTAGAAAGTTGCCGCGGCCGTCCGCCTGAGCACTGTCTGATTTCCGGCCATACTCCAGGAAGTCTAAAGTCTCTAGGGCGGACACCTGCGAACTCTGGGAAAATGGCGCCATCGATCGATAGATCTCCTGGTTATATGGATAGTCCAGCGACTCAAAACTCATTTCGTCAGCATTGTACTTCACTTTGCTGACACCTTTCGAAGTTCTGTCGTCTTCCAGTTTCTCTTGAATGACCTCGTTTGTCTGATCAGGAAGTGAATGTGATCCGTATGACATCATGACGGCGTCTTCTTTCGTGTGACCGTTGCTTCCGTGATTTTGCCCCTGGAGATGGTTGAAGGCAATTGGTTCTTCGATTAGGACATCGTCATCGGCTCGCTGTTTGAAGTTGTTCAGCGGTCTTCGTGAGTTGTACTTCGTGAGGTTTCGACCGGCATTGTGATCATCAGGGATGTTCTGAGATCTTCTGTAAGCGGACAACTGCTCTTCGTCTGGTCTCGGTAGAGTATATTCCACTGGGAAGACGGGGTTGTTTGAGGGAGCGGGAACGGAGTATTGAGACTTGGCTTTATCAGCGAATGATTCGAAGAACTCATTCCTCGGGTCCTGTGATCGACGAGCTGGGTGTTTGAATGGGACCTGGTGGCCAAACGGGGGTGGAGTGGCTCCGTTGCCATGGGCATCCGGTGGTGAAGGGTGATGCTGATCCTGTGAAGGAGAGGGAGGCGGCTGGATATCGAAATGAACGTTGCAGAGGTCAGTGTTGCAGAGGCACCACTGGCGACGCTTGTTGTTCCATGTCTGACTGCGACATCCGAGGTAACCGTCCGTCAGATCGACGACCGATGAGAATCCATCGAAACAACCGCGATAGGTCGCTAGAGCAACAACAGTAGCAACTCTCTATCGCACTTATTACCAATCCTCCATCGGGTCAAGGGTTTGAAGTTAGGGGCCTCAGTGAAAGTGAATTCTGGGACGATATAATTCTGCAGTGTGAAAAATATGTGTAGGCTAAGGTAAGGGTGCGTACGTGAATAATGACCCTCTGAATTTGCCTCTGTTACGGTCATGTTTACTTGGTAGTTTGCGAGGTATTGTGGCGTCATCTAGGGAATTGACAAGCAAAGGCGAACGGTTTTTGGATTGAGAAATTTGTTTGCTGTACTAAAACTACGTATTATTATTTTGCTATTTTTACTTTGAATATTATTGTTTAAATTTTTACTTTATTATTACTACTACTACTTCTACTCTCACTACTACTACTATTACCGATGTATTTTCTAGTAGGCCTAAGTACCTACTAGTATAGGCCTAAATATTTGTGCTTTCTTTCAACATCATCATCATCAGTAGCAGCAGGAGCATCAGCACAATCATCATAGTCACCAAGTTTCTTCTTTTGTCTTCTTTTTGCTTTCTTCTTTTTCTCTTCTTCTCCTCCAATTCTTCCCGCTTTTCCTTTTTCTCATCCTTTTCTCTTCCTGCTCAATCCAGCTTCTTCTCAGCTGATGTCCTTGTTTATGTCTTTGTTGGTGATGGTGGTTGTGCTGCTTCATGTTCTTGTTCTTCTTTTTTTCTTGTTCTTTTTCTTCATAATTCCACGGATGTGTGATCGTCTTAATCTTTTATCGTCCGCGATAGAATATTTACGACTCTTAGTGGCGTATATGTGCGATGGAGGTTCGCTTTATGATGCGCCATAATGCGGCTTTCCATTGCTTTTATAGCACTTTATCTGACGAGTGATGGCGCCACTTAATCCACGTTCCACCCGCGGCTGCTGTAGCTGCTGCTGAACTCAGCAATGCCAGAAACGGAATGCGAGGATGCGGAGTTGATGCCGCTGCTGACACTGACAACAACGCTGATGGTGACAAATGATTACTCGTTAACGATGTTTAGTTGACGCTGATGATAATGACAAAGATATCATCACTACAGCAACAGTCAGCATTAATGAGACGACGACGATGACGACGACGTTGATGATGATGAGTGCTGCGATAACGAAGAACGGTTAATGGTAGTTGCTGAAAGCGAAGATTCTTCAACGGCCCAATGTTCCCTCTAAGCCGCGCGCTCGCATAAATTTTGAGGATTGCGCGCACAACAATTTTCTTCAAGAGCATAAAGTTCGTGATCGTTCATGTTTGTTTCAGGTTAAATTTACATTGTTACAGCTACTGGCATATTTAGTCCAACATGTCCAGGAGGTCAAAGTTTTTGTGTTCCATGTTGTGAAACCACACTGCATGTCAATCAGACCTATATGAAGTGAAGTATCCTCCAAGATAATGATATTCATCTGGTTCATATAATACATTTGCCTGTAGCGCGGTGAGCGCTGTCCGTACTCTGAACCATAATCTGTACATAATGGATGTTCGGTGATAGAAAGATCTAAACCTGCCTCTTATCCCCACTCACTGGTCGCGAGTACTTCATCATCATAATGTTACTTGGTTGGCAGTAATGTAAATAGTCCTTCGTTTCAGAACACAGTCACAGCTAGACAGTAGGCCTATTTTACTCTTATAGCCTAACATACTTGATTGGACTACAATTTTCACTCTGTATATTTGACCGGCGGCGAAATTAAACAAAATGTCAAAGCAAAAATTATCCGACAGCGACTTTTTGGCTAGGAAAAGAACTTGCGAAATATTTAAGACAAATTGGCTCAAAGAATATAAAGATATTGGACTGCCGTAATTGAATACAGAGCAAATCGTTATGTTAAAGGAAGTTTTCACATATCGTGACAGTTCCAACGACAATGTATTGGCAGTTCCGACAGCCTTTGTTGACCCCCTCCCCTTAGACGTGCATTGCAAGAAATCAACCTGGGTCATATGTAGGCCCTACGGTCGGTGGCAAACGTACAAAGGGTCGTCCATTAAGGGCGTCCACAAAGGGGAAAGGGGTTCATAAAAATGCGGACAAGGGAGAAGGTTATGCATCTAAATTTGGAACTTCTGGTAATTTCAGTACAGCCTATGTAGTAAATTACCCAATCCCTTATCGCAGTTAACCCTACAAGAACAAGATCCTGGCCTAATCTAGGTCTTAAAACTCCGTTGCATTGAGGACAACCGTCAAGGGGATGGAGATGGTAATGCCAAATGCGGACAAGGGGAGAGGGGGGTCCAGAGTAGGTTTTCTGCGGATGCCTTTTGTGGTTGACGCCAAAGACAAACGAGACAATCTAACAATATAGGCCTAAGTTTAACGTGTCCTTAGTCTTGTTCTTTTCACAAAACTCAAGTTTATTCTTTTGGTTTAGGCGTAATAGATGTGCTATATTGCACGGACTAGAACGGAGGTCCCAAACGTTACTGGCCTCACGGCAGGCCAGTGTGCACATCGTGAAAAAACATTGCTTCAACTGCGTGCCATGATGCATTTGCGGCCAGGATACCTGCGATCAAGAACTTACCAAAACTGACTGTGCGAGAGGCAGGAGTAGGCCTAAAGTGAAGATGAACAAATATAAGATAAGGGGAGTGTCTGCATCTGAATATTTGGAGGTTGGCCTAAAGACTGAGGTGTAAGTAAGGGTGCTAACTGACCGTTGTCCTCTCCTTGTCGGATGAAACACTTGCCAGAGCATCGTGCCTTGAAGACGTTTCGTACATCGCTGGCCAAGACTTCCGGTTGACACTGACTCATGTAACTGCTGCACGCATAGCACAAGATATCTAGGCAGAGGCACAACACATAGACATCAAATCGACAACAGTATCATCAACACAGGGGCATCATATTATTATAGTCACAGTACAAACATACGATCAGACGCATAAGATTGGAGATATCTAATCTAATCTAATAACTTTCTTGGCGCCGTTATCAAAATACACAAGACATTATTCGATGGTCGCTTCAAGCGAAACCGTAGTCAAAATCGTAACCGGACTGGGGGAAGGTCGGTCAAAATCCGATAGATCAGTGAAACCAGAAGTCAGGCTACGGTGGACAATCAAGCTGAAACAGAAACGTTTAGACCTGAATGAGAATTTACTTATGCTTGTCCACTGTGACAGAACCCCATTACCTCCTCTTCCTCCTATATCTTCCTCAGTTTCTTCTTTTTCCAAAGGTCAAAAAGGCGCTACATAAATGCTCTGCTACTTCCTGTTTTCTGTGCTACTTATGCACAGCTCATATAAGTAGCGCGATACACTTGACCGTTTCAACGCGAAAGCGTGTAGAATTGTGATTAGCCTGTGTGACTAGAAAACTTAGTGTAAGGCGAAACTGTATTATGTGTGTGTATATATATATATATATATATATATATATATATATATATAAGATGCACATATCTTGAAACTTCATATATTATACATATATACAACCTCTGTATAGATAAAATGATTGCGTTGTTATGTTTGCCCTAAAGTCAAAACATAAAGCACTCGTGAGATACGTTCGTATGTTTTCTGATACACTACAGTGGATAATTATTTTTGAAAATAAAATTGAAGATCATGCAGACTTTCTGCTATAGGCTGCAACGAAGTCGCGAGGTTCAGCTTAGCAAAACAAAAATATGCTAATTATCATAAACTAATTATTAACAATATTTCAATTCTGTTTACAGCGGTTTCATTAACGCTCTATGTAAATGTCCATCTAGCCATAGCAAATTTTCGCGCTTTAAAGTTTCTTAAAAATTAGGCTGTGAACGTAATATTGCTCTGCTTAGTCAGCAGGTTTTAAGTTAGCGTTTGTATAGGAAATTTTAATGAGATATCGGCTTTTTTATTTGTTTGTACACGAGCGGTTCGCATGCTGGCTATTACGCAAACAAACCTGTGGTTGGGGCTGTGTGAGTGGCTGCTGACGCCCTGCGGGCATGCGGGCTGCCGTAAACAGTGATTCTTGCCGACGCGCAGTTTATCAATTGAGCGCTCGCGCGGGAAACGACGCTGCTATGTTGTGATGAATCAGCGAGTTTTTAACAAACCAACGATTCCGCAATATTTGGAAGCCGGTCTAAATAAGTTTGTATAAGGGGACGCAAATGTATTGTTGAGAGAGCGCGAAGAGCTGTAGCAATGGTCTACAGTGCGCTAAGATGAAAGTTCGAGTTAGAAATGTCGCTGATAGATTCGTGCGTTAGAAACTGTGACGATTACTCTTGTGATTGAACCGTTCGTTTAATTTTAATTTTTAGAGTCAAATACCGTGTGGCTTTACTTGAGTTAACGCTACGCTGAGAATAGGGTAAATCGACGGCTTGAAGGCCGATCACTGATATAAGCCTACGAAAGTGGCGGCGTATGTAATAAAATTTAAGTTTACTATAATTTTATTTGCCACAAAAGTGCGAGCTTTAAAATATAATATTATATATAAGCTTACATGTTTATTAGTTGCGCCAAAGTAACAACAAGCACTTGAAACTCGATAGGCAAGCATCAAAAAGTGACATTTACTGCGGCACCAGGCGTCAATTCAGGTACTATTAGGGGCAGAGATGAATGCTATCACAATGAAGATGATGGCACGGAGTGTCCGTATGAAATCATGCGCCAAGAGGATCGTGGCTCCATTTGCATCAGAGATCAAGAAGCTTTCAGGAAAGACGTCAACAGAATTATGACGTCATGAATTAGTAATGTCTCGACGATCGGAAATGTGTAATGACGCGAAAAATCTAGCGAGTTGCTTCGTCGCTATAGCGACAGTCTGGCCCGTCTTCACCAGCAGCCACTTAATCACGACCACTCACTTATATATGCGGAGGCGTAGATGTAGGCCTGCGTGGGGATGAGTTCGTCGTCTTGTGGACCTGCTTCTGTGCTTGCACAGGAGGCTGTCGGCCGGTACTTGGACCCTGCACCAACCGAAATATCTTTTAACCAACCCAGAAGAGCTCTTTGCGACCACTTTGGGGATGGAGATACGCTGTAAAATCCTCATTAATTAACTAATGTCACGAGTTGAATATGTTTGTGAATTCAGCCAATGTTTTGACAAACGCACGAAATACAGTATCTTTCTGGCGAAAGAAAACACAAAAAGTTATTGCAAATCATTTGAAACGGTAGCTTCCGAATAGCCATTGTCTTAGCGCCTCATGGTGTGACAGAGGCTTGTATGTTTCTTACAAGACGCACAAAGAATCAATTTCGCGCATGCAACAAACCTCTGTTTGACCATAGGTCTGGCATAATTTTTGTATAAAATAGCTTCAAATTATGTTTGCAAATCACGGAAAACTACTAACTCAAGGTCCTGTTTCCAAATTGGTTTGGCAATGAATGCATATGTTTTATCTTGATAGTAGGTGGCAATTCATCTTAGAAAAACTGAAAGAGAAATTCCAATACCAGTACTTTAGGCAGCTATATGCTAAGGAGCTTTCGAGTTTTGCTGAGAAGCTTTAGGCAGGTACGACGATGAACGAATCATCTTAGAAAGTTGCTGGCAGTGACCTGCAGGAATCGGCGGGACGACTCATATGGCTATTATTATGGCTATTGTGGCTATTCCTTTGAGTAAATGAAATAGAGTAAATTTCAGAAGAGTCGATGAAAGAAGTTTAACGAGCGTCAATCACAGAGAATGGAAGGATGGAAAGCGAACGTATCTTTCGGAACATAACAGCTGCGCCAAAAAAGCCAATTCAAGAGCCTTAAACCGGCGATTAATGGAAAGTTCTTGCCTGGTGAGTTGAAGGTGGTGTTAAGTGAATGCCTTTGGAAACAGGGGTTCAAGGATTTACCTGCTTGAACTCGGTAGTTCTCAGCGAGTCGAGCAATCATGTAGACGGCCAAAGCGAGGACTGCAGTTGTACGCATTCCGACAATTTCAGCCAGGTTTCCACGGTTATAGAGACGGAGAACAATCACCGACTGTGCGACGAGCACGAACGCTGGATCTAGTGTTAGCTGTTAGCAGTACACAGAGGTAGGCTATAGTGCGCGTTGCTCTATGAGATCGCCGTATTCTGACAGCTCTGGGGCGTCTATTCAGTTGTTATTCGAGGCTCACAAGTGACGATGATGATGACGATAATGGGCAAGTTTAGATGAAGGGTCGCCAGCGGTCGACCAAGGAACGTCGCGTTGTGCGTTTTAATTCCTTGGTAACAGTTGGTCGCCTCTTGTCGTCATATTGTGTTGCCATTGGCACAATGCTCCACCAGCGGCGGAGGAGGAGGCGGCGGCGGAGGAGGCCGCGGAGGAGGAGGCGGCGGTTGATGCGCCGCTGCTGCACTAATTGCCGACTGTTCGAATACGTCAGCCGAAATATTTCACTCGCCTTGCTCTGATGATAGTGATGACATTGCTTGTGGTGGTGGTGGTGGTGGTGATTGTGGTAGTGGTGGTGGTGGAGGTGATGATTGTGGTAGTGGTTGTGGTGGGGATGGTGACTGATGGTGGTGTGGGTTATTATTACAATTAGTATTACAATTATTACAATCACAATAATGACCTATATATATATATATATATAATAAATTCCAGCCTGTGTTTGAATTTCAGTTTAGGTGTCCTTATTCCAAGGTTAGGCAGTATGGACTTCATGTCATAAGGTATGCTGCTATTGCAAAAATCCTTCTTAGGTCATGTTATATGACTTATAGATCCTATTGCTCTTGTCAAAATATATTCATGGGAACGAGTGTTAAAGACTTGATGTGCCGGTCAGATATAAGATGTACAGTATTACAGTACATGTAAATAGAATTTGCATCTACGTTGGAGAGATAGCTTTAAGTTTTTAACTTTTGTGTTTCTGTTCTCATTCTTGTTATTTATTATCAACAGAGCATTATATCTGATATACAATCACTAATAATGACAGTTGAACTACCAAGGTCTGATGGAAGGCTCCTTGAAGTCCGCCAAAGCCATTTTATTTCTTGAGAAGCTGGCAGTCTGGCCTGACAATCTTTGTAAGGGTGGCCGAAGTTGAGCCTGTTTTTCCACGAGCGTTTTCTGGACTGTGACTGTGATAGGAATCGTAACTCCGTTTCTTGAGAACAAAAGCTTGAGTAAAAAACATGCTGCCTTGTAAGTTTGTCTCCATGGCCTTTGAAACTCTTGGCCATACGCATCTAAGAGTATTGCTATTGTCAACGACCCTAGTAGACAGCTGGTCCTAACGACAGGTCATGAGATGGAAACTTCTTTTCCAACGCCTGCCCACAGCGCGGCAAGGCAATCCCTTCGAAGGCACTTTCATCAGCAAACGTCGATTACTATTTTGGTTAACGCCTGAGGGAATATTTCTACAATTATAATTACTCTTAAAGCATATTCAATCTAATGATGCTCATGCTTTATACTTAGTACATATATATATATATATATATATATATATATATATATATATATATATATATATATATATATATATATATATATATATATATATATATATATATATATATATATATATATATATATATATATATAAGCTATATATTATGCATAAATGGCCTGGAGTGTTCATGTGTAATTGCACTGAATCAGGGTATGTATGGTCTGTGTTTATGTGTTGGTGGAGGGGGCAATACTTTATGGCGTGTGAAGAGTCAGTTTGCACCGTTGTGTCTATTCATTGTTAAGCACATTTGCAATACACGTCTGCGGCCGGAGTTTGAATCCCGGTGAGTGATATTGGTAACTCTGTCAAGCCGTGTAACCCATGAGGGAAGGTTGTTCGGTTGTCTTGATTACTTAGGCCGAATCTGCACTTCAGCCGAAATGTTCTTCAACACTGGAACCACTAACGACGACTGATGTTGACAGAACTGTGTAATAAATGAGCAATTACCTTACCTTGCTTAGCCTTGCATAGGTTTATCTTACCTTACCTTACTGTATACCGATTGGATTCGAATCAAAATGCGAAGAATGCAAAGAAGAAGAGTGCGAGGAATGCGGCGAAGATTGCGAAAAATAAGAACAATGCGATGAAGAAAAATGTGGAGATGAACTGAAGAAGAATGTGCAGAAGAAGAAGAAGAAGAAGAAGAAGAAGAAGAAGAAGAAGAAGAAGAAGAAGAAGAAGAAAACAAGAGCTAACCATTAAAGGCAGCTATGGGTAAGAAGTGTTAGCGAATTCATTTTCTTAGCCTCGGCATATGAGAACGGATGACCAGTTCTCTCCCTCACTGTCTGATCTTCCCACTTACAGAGTATTTATTTTTTACCTGAGTTTGCTGAGGGGTGCAAATGGAACAGGAATTTCAAAACATCTTTTTGCCTTAGCGGGGATTTGAACCTCCGACCTATGGATTGACAGCCCAGGACGCTAACCATTACACTACCGCGTCCGCGTAGGATCTTGTGGCTTAAGAGCAACCTAAAAATGGTATAAACTGTTAACCGGTCACAAGGCTTCACAGCAAATTGCCACGAATTCACGTGACTCGTCTGGATTCGAACCTCAGAGGTGAAATACAAAAGCAATATATGGTCTTACATCAAGTGCAGCATTTTCCTGCGTCGTGAAGCTATGATCATGTGAGTCATGTATCGCTTAGTCGTGAAGCTATGATCATGTGATCACGTATCTCTTAATTCAACCATCGTCTTTCATGGCAAGATTAAAGACGGAAGCCATCGGAGAGCAGGGACTGATCAGATGGCAAGAACAGAGATGCGAAAACTATTTCATCCGAAATCATTTTCTGCGTGTCTAACCAGACGTTCAGAAACAAAGACAGAGATGGAAGTAGACTGACTGCGTTGGATGGACGTGGTGACATCACTGTCCTATAGTTATCGCTTGGTCCACAACAAAAATCAACTTTATCGCTAGCCCACTCGCAGACAGTAAGAGACACGTCTCTAAATCAGAAGCCCTCTTACGTAAGGACAAGGTCCTGCGAGACTTGTGCTTATAGAGGCGCATTACCTTGATTACAGTAACAAAGAAGAGAGACGCAGGGCAAGCAATATAGAATGGAATTGAGCGGAGGAGTAGGTTTGAGGGAGGTGGAGTGTGGGTAATACGTAAAAGGGGATGGTTGTGCAGAGCTGAACGGATATAGAAATATTCCAGTCTCTAATACCTTACCAGAATTGGTTGTGAACGAATGGAAAGACGAACGGAAACGATAGAATTCTACACCTTGAGGCGTATACACCTAGAGGCCTATTCACCTAGAGGCCTATACACCTAGAGGCCTATACACCTAGAGGCCTATACACCTTGAGGGCGTTGAGGCGTATACACCTAGAGGCCTATTCACCTAGAGGCCTATACACCTAGAGGCCTATATACCACTACGTCGGCTATTTAAAGAAAGAGACATAAAGACGATTGTAAAAACGCAGTAAGTGAAAGAGTCTATGAGAAAGTAGAGATAACGAGAGGAAGAGGAGGGGAAAGAGGAAGAGAAGGAGGCAGAGGAGGAGAAGGAGGAGGAGGAGGAGGAGGAGAAAGAAGAGGAGACTTGATACTTGCAGGTCACGAAGAAGGAAGACGATGTCAACACAAACTCAGCGCTGAAAAGATGTCACCGGCCACAGTTGCCTCTGTCGGGACATCGTTAAACCCCTGGATGTTGTTGCCTTTAATAGGACATGCGTACATTATTTTATGCATTACATTCTATGTACACACGCAGGTTGGGGGCGCCTATGGAGTCAGGCGGAGTGGACCCATGGTGAAATAGGCAGCAGACAGGCAGGCAGACATGGAAAGAAGCAGAAAGACGGATATAGAGACACAGGCAGCCAGAGTTAGACGGTATTTCTCAATGCAAACAGAGCCTTAATACTATGGCAGCCTTAGTTGCGTCGCGGAAGCAAAGTGGAAAACACGACCCAGCAGTGGGCGGTGGAAGGGAGCGAGGGAGCGAGGAAAGGAGGCATGGCGGTGGTTAAATGGAGAAAGGGAAGAGAGCAGTATCGACGGCGGTGGCGGGAAGTGACCTAGGAGAGGTCATAAATCAAGGCCTGTCCTTATCCAAGTCTGTCAAGTCGAAGATTAGTTCGGCCGAGGAGGCCTAACCACATCAAGTCGACCGCA
Source organism: Norana najaformis (assembly GCA_964023275.1). Classification (NCBI taxonomy): domain Eukaryota; kingdom Metazoa; phylum Annelida; class Clitellata; order Crassiclitellata; family Hormogastridae; genus Norana; species Norana najaformis. The sequence goes on from OZ029915.1 coordinate 28,448,658, forward strand.
GTCGTCAGGAGGGACCTAACTCTCAATAAAGCCCTAGTCCGATCCACTGCTTCCCTCCCTCTGTCACTATGCCTCTGTCCCTCTCATCCTCTTCCTCTATTCCCCATCCGGGTATTGAAGCACCGACTTGGATGAAATGAGAAACTTATCTTCTGCTGCCGACAATTCCAATCTAAAAACCGGAGACCCTTAATAGGGAAGAAATGAACGAAGGAGAAAAGCAGGAAGACTGGAAAGGGCGAAGGCCGTTGAGGACGACACAACTGGAGGGGAAAGGATGAGGGAAGAGGGTGGGGCTGATGCGATTGAGCCCTGCAGTCGGTAGAGGGCGAAACTCGACCAAAGAATAACGTTAGATCAGCTGATAGAGAATGAGATAGACAGAGGAAGAGGGAGAGGAAGAGGGAGAGGAAGAGGGAGAGGAAGGGCGGCAGAAGACAGAATTAGAAACAGGGGCCGGGGAAGTCAGAAAGAAAACCATCGGGGAGACAAAGAGCCAGATAGTGAGAGACGCTGCAGGGTGCAGACAGACAGGGTGGCTGAAAGGTATGGGTATAAGCTAATCAGTGACCGAAGGAGGAAGATGGAGAAGAAGATAAAATTAATAGAGGCCACTGAGTGAACGTCTAAAGGAGGAAGACAGAGCAGACAGAGGAGAAGACAGAAATAATAGAAGCCACTGGATGATGTTACTGAAGAAGGAAGATGGAGAAGACAGCCACAGAGTGAGCGACTAAAGGGGAGAAATAGAGGAGATAGAATGAAAAAGCCAGTGAATGAATGACTGAAAGAGGAAGATGGAGGAGATAGAATTAATGGAAACCACTGAGCGAAAGAGAAAGAGATAGAATGAGTAGATGACACTGCGTAAATGACCGATGGAGAATTATAGAGAAGAAGATAAATTTATTAGAAGCCACTGAGTAAATGACTAAAAGAGGCAAACAGAGAGAGGGGAGATGGAGACAGCCAGAAGAGACAGACAGAATGAGTAGAAGCCACAGAGTGAGTGAGTGAAGGAGGGAGATAGAGGAGACAGAATTAATGGGTGCCACTGAGTGAGTGACGGAAGAAGAAATAAAGAGAAGAAAGATTAAATAGAAGCCATTAAGTGAATAACTGAAGGATGAAGAAAGAAAGGCAGAATTAGTAAAAGCTACTGAACAAATGACTGAAAGAGGAATAAAGAAAAGATAAGATTATTAGAAGCCACTGAGTGAATGACTGAAAGAGGAAACTAGAGAGGGAGGCAGAGTGAACAAAAGCCTTGAGTGAATGACTGAAGGCAGAAGATAGAGAAGGAGACAGAATGAGTAGAAGCCACTGAGTGAATGACTGTAGGAGGCAGGCAAAGAGGAAGACATACACTTAGAGGTATTACAGACACTATCAGCAAGTCTTACATGTATACTCAGGAAATTGCTTTTCAAACGGCCTACTACTCCGCAGCCTCCGGCTACAACACATGGCACCCAGAGAGATACATACACAACGCACAGACACATGTAAATGTAAATCTAAATCTTCGTAATTCGTTATTTCTTAGCGCCACACAAAGCCGCATCAGGGAGAGAAGGTCTTTTATCTTTGACCGCCCCAAACAGACACAACGACGCAAAATGAAGCGCAAACGGGGCAGCGCGATTTCGATCGTTTGAATGTTGCTGTTGGACTACAAATGCGAAGAAGAGACGCATTTTTATAGCCCAACAATTACTTGAAAATCATCACGTAAAGAAAACACTAGCAACGCCTTTGGGCTGACTAGTGGATAAACATCTGTAGGCCTCGCCATGTATTATAGAACCTATGCATGCATATGTACATGGAATACATGATTTACACACTCGAATATGCATACACATACACAAAACGGCGCTATATTTAGAGTCTACATATACATTTCATAAAGGTAAAGCAATGTCATGACTAGATGAATGGATTGGATGGATGGATGGATGGATGGACATATGGATGGATGGATGGATGGATGGATGGACACATGGATGGATGGATGACTGGATAGATAGATGGATTGAAGAACGGATGAATGAATGAAGTTGTGTCATATGACGGCGTTATATTTACATCACCGTAGTTACATATACATACACATATATACATACATACATAGATACATAAATACATCCGTTTACATTGTATATAGATACATACATACATACACACATACTTACACAAATACATACATATATATAGTTACACATACATATATACATACATACATTCTTCACAACAAGCATACTTACACACATACATACACACATACAGATACACATACATAAATATATACATACATACAATTGTACCTATGTATGTGGGACTAGGATTTGTTTACATTGTATCTTCGTCTGTCTTTGAGTCAACAAAACGCGGATCGATTTGGATTCCGTTCAATCGAATCGAGCAGAGGAACCATTCTTCCCTTCACGGATATTGCATGATCGCGTCTGGGATTCACAGCCAACACCACACATACAACCCTCACACATTGACGCACATCGTCTCCTCCGTCTTCTTGTATACACTCGACGACCCAAATCTTTTCTTCGACACTGATTGTCTGTCGAATAGACCGATATGGACAATTCTGCAAGCGAGGTGCACGACTATTGAGTCCTCGGTAGGTTCACCTTTACTTGCATCGAAGCAGGCACTTCAGCCACATACGGACGCTTTATATCGGTTCCCTTCTAGTAATGGGCAGCGTCGCATGACATTATAGGTACGCAAGGCAGTAAAGAAATGGTCACGGTTCAATGAAGCGCCATTGATTTGCCACGTGTGACACGGACTTCTTGATAAGACTTTATGGAAGGCAAACCCAGCGTACCACTGGAGGCCGGCCTCTGCTTCGGTCAGTGAACTAATTTCATAGGCTCCGTGACCTGTCAGTTGGTGACCAAGATGGCGGTTCTGCATCATTGCTCATTATCTGATGTCTTACTGACTGATCTTTATACGGCCCTGAGCAAATGAGTGTCACAATGTCTGGCCTCAGAAGTTACAGCGCTTTATATATAATATATATATATATATATATATATATATATCCAACTATTGTCTCAACACACTACATAACAGGGCCCATATTAAATGCCGAGTTTCCGATCCAAATTGAATTATGCATAGATTTCTAAGGACATTGATGCCAATTTGGTAGCAGCTCCTCACTTTAAAGTTAGACCATTACTAGTAGTATAAAGCTGTTATTTGAAAGATTTCTCGAAGCATTAGAACTCTCTCTCTCTATCTCTCTCTGTCTCTCTCTGTATCTGTCTCTGTCTCTGTCTTTGTCTGTCTCTGTATCTGTCTCTGTCTCTCTGTCTCTCTCTGTCTCTCTCTGTCTCTCTCTGTCTCTGTCTCTGTCTCTCTCTCTCTCTCTCTCTCTCTCTCTCTCTCTCTCGGTAGATCTACAGTCTGAAGAGTGAAAGGTCATAGAAATAATATCAGCTGTAAACGTGATATATTACGGCTAAGACTAGCTAAACAAGCAGAGCTAACAATGACTGAATAAACAGATCAGCAATCACTGAATAAACATCGCTAACAATGGCCGTAACAATAAACGTAACAAACACCATAATTTAACAAATATTATTATTATTAAAGGAACAGGTATAAACCAACTTATAAGGTAGAAAATGTGACAGTAACAACCAAGATAACACTTCCTGTCATCTGTGAAAGGCATGTATGTTGACACGTCCAGTTCATTTTGCCAGATTAGTTCGCCACATGCGAAATTTTCTGGGTAATTCTCGTTAATGATCTGTCATTCTGTGTTCCGGAGTTTCTTCTTAAGTCTAATTTGGATTTCGTGCGCTTTGGAAGATATTTGGGTTGAGGCTGGACCGCCATTTTGAATCGATCGACCTTTAAATTGTTGACTGGTTCTCCTTTCTATAAGGTCAATCACCATACATTATCTTACATGATCCGTCTGCGATCGGGAAACCTCCGATTCAGTAATGCACCTGCGAGCCATATAGTCTTGATCTTTAGTGTGGCGACGAACCCGCATGCTGCGGAAAGTACTGCGAACAACCGAATGCCTGTCTTGCACAGACCTGGAGGACTAATCTAATATAATTAAATCTTATATGGATACTTCTATGGTGCCGTTATAAAAATGCACAATGCATCATCGATGTGGCATCTATAAGCAAGACCCATTTCAAAAGCATCATTCGTCGAGAGAAAGGCGAACACAACGTCTTTTGACCCATCAACACAGAGGGAGCCAGTCGGGGAGCGTAATTGTGCGCTGCGAACGTTACACTCGGTAGTCGTCATTCATCGTCTTCAATGCAACACGGACCAGGAATTCTGAACATGGTGTCAATTCAGGGATAGGACGCTTTTGCTGGGTTGTACGTGCATGCGAGAGCCCGCAAGTGGCGACTTTTCCAGTTATTTTATTAGATTTCCTTAGAGATGAGCTTGCTTCTTACTTATCACTAGCATTATTTACGGCAGCGAGAAACGCCTTCGACAGATACTGAGAAGGTGCTATATAAAGATAATCTGCATAGGTTTAGTTACTTGCAACGAAACGATCCCACTGAAAACAGCCTACAGATAATAAATGAAACTATCATCTGAAGCAACTGCGGTCAAAGACAACCACCATAGAAACAAGGAGACGGTTGCAAATAGAACAACAGTCGTCGTCGTCGTCGTCGTCTTCTGCGGCATCTAATCTCTGCGGCTGCGGCTGCAGTTCGTGACTCTCGCCGCTGTTCATTTCCGTTGCCCAGATTGACATCTTCAAGACGACGATTCTAATCTGGCAACTGGACGCGCAGCCAATCTCTCGCTGATGCGTGATCAGACTGATTCACGACTACTAAGCCCATCTCCTATCCACATTGCCTCCCTCCCCACCTCCCGCCTCTACCTACCTCCTTGCGTGACTGCCTGTCTCTCTGTCTTTGTCCCTTTGTCTCTCTCTCCCCTTATCTTCCTCCATAATTGTCTTCTTCGTCCCTCTCCGTCTTCATTCGTGTAAGTTCCGGCGGTTTTGTTTAATCATGTTACCTGTCTGACGACGGGCTGCAGTCATACCTGTAAATGTAATCTCTTTCTCTCTATGACTCGCTGCGTCTATGTGTCTCTGTCCCTGTGCGTGTCTTTGTTAATGTCTGTCGTCTTCGTCTCAGAGGTCACACGCCTGATATGTGCGCGCAACTACCACTTGAGTCGTTGTCCGCCACATATCGAGCTACTTAATAGTGAAGCTATACATATGGAAGCCACGATACCCGTCTACCCGTTTGCCTCTAACTCTGCCTCTAGATCTCTGCCCCTCTCGGTATGTGTCTCTGCCTTTCTCTGTCTCTGCCTTTCTCTGTCTCTGCCTTTCTCTGTCTCTGCCTTTCTCGGGCTCTGCTCCTATCTCTGTCTCTTTCTCAGCTTCTGCCCGTTATTTATTTGGCTGTGCTTATGTCTCTCTGTCTTTGCAGTCGCCTGTCTGCGTGCCCTTCTCTCTCTACCTATCCCCCTACTTTCTTGTGCTAAATACGATTGCCAGGTGCGCATGACGTTGAAAATCGTGATATCAATGGGCAAATCTGTCGAACGAACAGTCGTCGCTTCACCTGGTCGCTCAAGCTGCCCTCATCGGCAGCCTCAAGGCATCAGCTCGACGGCAGCCGTGGCAACAGCACCTGCACCACTACCACCACTGCCGCCTCCATCATCACCAGCCCAAGTGATAAAGGTCGTGTCGACGGCAGCCAATCGAGCGTTTACAGGGAGAAGGAGGAGTATATGGCGGAGGAAGAGTAGATGCTGTTGGAGAAGGTAGAGGAGGAGGAGGAGAGAAGAAGGAGGAGAAGAAGGAGGAGGGAAGGAGTAGGAGGAGGAGTCGGCGAGGGAGTGTGGAAGGTAGGAGGTCGGAGGCGGCGGCAATAGAAATCGAACAAACGAGGCGTTTGAACGGATGAATGGCATCGTAGCCTCGAGCAACGAGGCATCGGTTGCTGCTGCTAGTGGTGGTGGTGATGTTAGTACTGGTGGTGGTGCGTGAAGGCGAGGCGCTGATGAAACGACGTGAGATTGGTGATGGATAGGCATTTGATGCTTCGCTCTAGACATTGGCTGTACTTCGTCTGATAGGAAGACATCGACAGACTGTATTCGAAATAGAAGAAGAAGAAGAAGATAGCCAGCGTAAGTCTCCTCCTCCTCCTACTACTCCTCCTCCTCTTCTTCCGTCTCTCTTCTCCTCATTCTTTGCTCTCTCTTCTCTCTTCTTTTCTCCTGTTTCTTTGTCTACACTGATATCTGCCGCTTAAGCCTTGTTTCTTTGTTGTCTTCGTCTCTCTTAAATTATACAACTTTTTATAGTTCTCTTCCATTCATCTGAGTGGATGTCTATCGTCTTCTCTTTTCCTCTTCTTCTCATCCACTTGTGCTCTTCCTGCCTTCTTTCACATCCAATTCCTCGCTTTCTCTATCGTTCATTTGCAATTACTTTTTACGCATTGGCAATTAAACCGAATTGATGAGAAAACGATGCAAAGAGAGCGACCGAGTTCGCGCAAGCGCACACACGCACATTAGTAGCAATAGCGGCAGATTAATGCTATGAAAACGACGCTGGGAAGTGCAGTGAAGTTAAGTATTGCTGAGGGCGGTTAGTACTTACGTAGGCATGGACTACCAGCCATCTGGACCAACACAGCCATCTATCCCTCCTGGGTAGGTGTATGCGTACAATACAAACGTAAGTTTGGGAATGTACCTGCTTACTTGCGGGAGCTTTGCTGCCCTGCGTCAGGTTTGGCTGGTCACAGATCCCTCCGCTCCACGACCAGAGGTAAACTTCTTGTTCTTTTACTATGCAGCTCGACAATGCAACGATGTACTTCTCATTGCGATGTTTGCAGACAATACTTGGTTTGGGGGGGGGGGGGTTATTTGCCGGACGTTTTCAGGATTATCAACCATCCCCACATTAAAATCTGGATTGCATTATTTAGGTTCGATTAGATTAGATTTTAACCGATTATATTTTATCACGATAGATTGGATTACAATAGATCAGATGAGATCAGACCAGATTATGAGATTAGATCAGGTGAGATTTGATCTATGAACATTATAGTTGCGCAGTTCATTCCTTTCTGCAGACATTATTTTGTTTTAAAGTAGGCGTGGCTTTAAATGACTTCTTGATGTCTTTCTTGGTTTATTCCATGGATTTTAGTTCTCTTCTATTTGCACTTAATGGAACTTATGACTTGAATCTGTGAAAGATTGAACTTGCCGATTTATTTACTTACGATTATATATGACTTCATGACATAGTATTATTTCAAAAGTGTGTAAGATCATCTGACATTTGATTTAAAATCCTAGTTTGTCCAGCCTAGGATACGAGTTTAAACGGAAATAATTCGATATCGGCTTTTTATCTGATTTCGTGTTTATAAAGTAAATATTCTTTAATAGTGAACTCTGTTCTTAAAATTTAGGCCAATATTTGCAGCATATATCCCTTCATCGACCTCTGATCTCATCTTTAATCCCCTTGAAATTTACTCTCATCTGTCTTTAGCAGCCAATATTCGCAAACCACAGAGATGGAGGATGACAGGATTTCTTCTTGATCGGTATATCTCTAGAGGTCGGGCGCGCTTGAAGAGCATCCTCATCAAAAGAAGACGATGAATCTGGGAGGCGGAGGAGGAGGAGGAGGAGGAGGAAGAAGAAGCTGGTACGGTGGAAGATGGTTCGCAGAAAGAGGAGGATGGACCGTGGGCAGACGAAAGTCTACGGGTCGTCGTCGTCTTTGTTATCGTCTGCTTACCTTCGATGGCACCGATCTTTCATTGTTTGTACTTCCGTTACTAATGTCGATGCTCCTCAGCAATTTCAAGTCAGCGTCGTCCACCGTCTCAGTGTCTCGAGGGATCAATCGAGGTACGTAGACGACGACTTCGTCCGATCCATTCATACTATACATATACCGTCCATATACCATATACACATACTCGAACAGATATGTTTGTGTGTATGTGTATGTCAGCTAATGTATAGCTCATGCAATCATGTGGGTTCATACATGATACATATATAATGTGTGTGTAGCCGTCATACACCGACTTCGCTTTTATCTATTAAACGCTAAATCTACTCCATATCACACGAAAGCCTTCTCTCGTATTTAACCACAAGGAGAAATGACAGGGCCAACGGAAAGAAGGGAAGAAGAAGGAAATGAAATGGAAAATGGAGAGAACAAAACCGGGAATGGAAACAGAAGAAGATTCGAAAAATGAGAAAACACTCCATGTAACCACAATAGAGCAAATATTTTAAGCCATATGAGGCATTTGCTATTCATAAAGGCCGTATGCAGAAGCAAAACAAATTCCTACATTAGGTCGTATAGACTACCGTAAATTGTATAGATAACCATTATATATATATATTATATATATATATATAGGTCGTATAGACTACCGTAAATTGTATAGATAATGTCGACATTACGTGCACCCACTCTTATAGAACCTTGCGTCCGAATTGGACAAACTGCATTATGAATAGTTATTCTGAGGGATTATTATTATTATTTCTATGTTTATTAAGTGCCAGTATCTAATGACAAACCATCAATCGATGGAGCTGAGCAATTGTGCATGAAGGACTTGCTCAAGGCCTCTACGCAGTAACCGCCTTGTGAGGTTGAGACGCCAACCCGCACACTACGCGTTACAAGGCCAACGCTCAACCAGTCTGCCATACCGTGTCATGTAGTTTGATGGATTTCAGACGATCTGGAAAGGACGTACTTTTCGTAAACATGATGGACTGATTTGCAGGCTAACATTATACTAATGGTGTGTTGCCCATTCAAACGGGCAGCGGTCGTGATCTCACCCGATAAATTCATTGCAAAATGAGCAGGTACGAGGCCGTACGGTCGCTATAGAAAGACTGAACATTTACAGTTATTAACATTTACCATTGTTTTAATTATTGTTCTGAACCACAATTAAATATAAATAGGTTAAATAGGCTACACTGTAGCTAGTGTAAAATGTCCTCTCGTAAACCTTTGCACTCAATTCCCTCAAATTCTGCTGTCGCGTGTAACAGTTGAAAATGCCCGCTCCACATTTCTAGAAAGATCTTATTTAAATCTGCACAGAATTGTTGATCTATATTCAAGCTTTTCCATTTTCACATATGCTTCGGCCTCTAAAAGTCGCTCGGAACTCAGAAATATACTCTCCAAAAAGTCTTCGCATTCTTCTAAGTCTTTGTCTTTCGACTAGCTTACGATGCAAACCAAGTCCAATTTCACATGGGCAGAATGCAGTAATGGCTAATTACAGGATGCCTAAACCTTAAATTCCTTTCGTTCTGGTTGACTTGAAATTTCCACTCCAGTAAGTTCTAAGTTTGTCTTTTTCAACATGACTTTGAGATCTTCATTTAACTTATTTACTTGACTTTCAACCAATCGGTGTTTTTCCAGTATAATTTCATTACAGTTTTTGGTTCTGTTTCATTCAAGCATCCTCTATCAGCCTTCTGCTTCTGAATATTCATCATTTGCAAATGAGATGTTGACCTTTCTTCTGGATTAGCAGCACAAACCCTAGCACTGAAGTCCTTAGAATGAGTTGCTTGCAATCCTTAATGAAATGTGTCCGCGATCCATACCTATAAGAAAGTCTTGAATTTGCATACTTCTTTTCAACTGGTTTTTTCTTTACTTCCGGTTTTAAAATTTACTCTGTCGTTCATTCGTATCTTCTTTCTTTATATTGGTCTTTCCGGCTTGTGTTTCTTTCTAAAGCTCTGCCATTTACTTTAGCGGCCAATATAACTCTGTCTTTACACTTCTTCACAGCCAATTTTCAGTGGAATAATAAATCCAGTACAATTGCCTACATGGATATCCCCTAAATCTGTGATTACATCGGAGAAGACACATTTCTTTCCCTCTTTAGATGAAACAAATTGTAAAGGTCGTGATGGTAATGAGTCTTTCAAACGATCTGCGACAATCAAATCATACAATTTCCTGCCGACAATCTTCGGCCTCTAAAATGTCGCTCGGAACTCAGAAATATACTTTCCAAAAAGTCTTCGCATTCTTCTAAGTCTTTGTCTTTCGACTAGCTTACGATGCAAACCAAGTCCAATTTCATATGGGCAGAATGCAGTAATGGCTAACTACAGGATGCCTAAACCTTAATTTAGAAGAATTCCTGCAGGGTAAATTTTTGCAGGGTAAGCAAAATACCAATGTGTTGAAAGTATGTGAAAAGAACATGAGTGAAAATCATAACCACGTTACTAAAATACTCGTAAAATACAGTGAATGTATTTTTTGCACGTCTTGTCTTTCACATGGATCTTCTGTTCTTCGGCTGACTAGCACCGCAAAGGTTTTTCTTGTTCTCTACGACGGAATCATTTGAAAATTCCAGTCGAATGCACAAGAACCGACCAAACTTGAATTCTGGAAAAATTGGCCCTCACGTGCCATCGTAGTTGCTTGTTGAATTATTAATCTCCGTCCATCGATCATTCCTCGTGGCTGAAATCGTCCACCAGCGTCGGATTCGCCCGTTAAATCTTCGTTCAACAGTCTCTGTGATCCGAGAATAAGCGAATTCCACTGAGCTGGTCATCAAATATACCCTAATGTCGACGATCTTTCGTAGATGCTAACGATCGTGCTTCGAACCGTCGACTTGCCCGATTCGTAGCGAAGCGTTTACCCGAGTAAAGACATACGGTCTTTGATTTTAGAAATTATAATTAAACAAACAGTTCAGTCAAATTTGTATTTGAATCGTCACAGTTTCTAAACGCATGAATCTACTAACTAACTCTTGCCTGGTTAGCTCACTGGTTAATGAGTACGTCAATGCTTCTGTGTGTGTGTGTGTGTGTGTGTGTGTGTGTGTGTGTGTGTGTGTGTGTGTGTGTGTGTGTGTGTGTGTGTGTGTGTGTGTGTGTGTGTGGATGCCGCTTTGTATTCCGATAATGGCTAAATTTCACAGATTAAATCTCGGGCTAGCACGGTCCATACACGATGACTCTACAGTCGCTATATGAAACCATTTACATTTAACTCAAACTTTCAACTTAGCAGACGACAGACCACTATTTTGGCGACTTGAACAATGCAAACCTGTAAAGACTGGTTTAGACCAGCCTCCCGCTATTGTGCAATTGTGAGTTTTTCGTAACCCAGTGACTCATAACAACGTAGGCTTCAGGTCCCCCCCCCCGAGCGCCTACGTGATAAAATGTACGTCTGCAGGAATCATTGCTGATGTTAGCACGCCATCAGCCAATCACACGAAGCCCTCCACGTCTTCGATGTGTGTCGCATAGGCGCACACAAAAACCGTTAGCACGTGGTCCGCCCGTTCACAAACCTGATGACTCGAAAAATTTCCTATACAAACGTTGCTTAAAACTTGCTAACTAAGCAGCGTAATGTTACGTTCACATAAGATTATTGTTACTGCAGTGTGTGCGTGTCTACCACTGGGCAATATTCCCTGCTATTCTTCAAGCCTCTCCTTGGCAGCGCTCTCCATTTTACTATTCCTCTTCAACCTTCCTGGTCTCCTGCTGTGCTTGTTCTTATTCTTCGTCTTCCATGTCCCTTCCTTTCTCCCCAGTCTCTTCCTCCGCTTGCTTCTTTCATTATCTCATCCATCATGCGTGATAGTTGCATCTTCTCCTGTCCTTCCTTGTTCTTTCCGTCCAATCATTGTCGGCCGGAGGCGATCTTCACCTGCCTCCCGCTGCTGCCTCGTCTACAGCCAATGTCTTATATCGCGCATTAAAGTTTAAGCATCTCCAAAGCAACTCCCTACAATCCGACCGTCACACACGCTCTCAATACACACAAATACGCACACATACAGACAGACAGCAAAGACAAGCACGCATACATCGCCACACACATGGACAAACACTTATAGGCCTATTATGCAGACACAATATGAGAAGCATTTATACTCATGTAGAAATGGTTGCATACAAGAAGCATACATGTAGGTGTGTATGTGTGTGTGTGTTTGCGTGTTTGAATTTAGTGTCCGTTATGTAATAAAATGGCAAGCTATTTAGTGCTTATAGGCCTACGGTAGCAGGCCAGCTTGATAGGCCTATTATAGCAGATTACAGAGGATTAATGAACAAAAATGAACCACAAAAATATGTAAATTATGCTACAAGTTGTCTAGGGATATGTAAGAATATACAAGCTTTAGGTTAAATACCGTTAAAATGTTTTATTTCCTAAGCTATTTACAAGCGTAACATGACTCACATACATAGAAACAAGACGTCGATCTCAGGCGGCGGCAAAACCAGCGAACAGCAGCCTCTCAAGAAGAAATCACAAAAAAAGACTGAAAGAGAACCAAAACGTCAAAAGGCTTGGAAGACCCAGAAAGTCATCCGCGCAGGAGACTCAAACGCGACTAGCCGAAAAAGACGAACAGAAACAGATACACCGGACCAAAACCAAAATACAGCCTGAGCAAAACTTAAACACAACACCTTTATGCGGTCGGCTTTCCCATCAAAATGCACAGAAAGCTTACAGCGTACAACTACTCAACCTTCTCGGTCCTATCCTTTACACACCCACACCACACACACACACACACACACACACACACACACACACACACACACACACACACACATATATATATATATATATGTATATATATATATGACTATAATGTAATCATTAACGCAGCCAGCATAAAGGAGGGAGGATACATGTCCACTCCATTATTTGAAGGAGTTGAGGAAGTAGTATTTTCCCTCACAAAATACACATGCAGATTTCTTTTACAACCTAAAAACCAGATAGTTTGACAGAAGGTGGTATTAATAAATTGGAAGGTAATGTAATGATTTTGTTTTGCAAGTGATAAAATGACACTGTATGCGAATTCTTATACACTTACTCGCTTACCGACGAAGTTAACAATTGTCTGTAATATAATTCTATACTGTACAGACTACAAGCAGTAGCTATACGTCTATCAATAAGATGGCATATAGACAGACATTGTATTAGAACTGACCGGAATTCATACAAGTTTCAGTTAAATTTAAGAAATATTAATTTTTTTATTTAACAAATTTAAGCAAACTCTAACAGTTACATTGCAGGTGATACACACCTCAACTGTTGATTGATTGCAAATCCGAATGCACAAATTTGTTCAATATATGAATTTGGACCAATTATTCTGAAGTGCACAAATTAATTTCAAATCATCTTATTGAATGCACCAAGATCAGCTGTTCTAAATTGCTTACAACGGTTCATGAAAAGAATGAATGTCAAATAGAACATTGCTCAGATTTGCTCCGGAAACATGTGAAATATGTGTGTGTGTAGTTCTGTCATGCTGCATATATATGGACTACATGTATGTATATGTATATGTGTGTATATATATATGTACATACGTTACTTTATAAGCAGCACATTGAATAATTCCGGATTCCTACATGTCTGTTGTGGACAATGGTTTTCGTTGGGTGATTATGCAATGATCTACGCATGACTCGACACAAAGCATATTGTCATGCATTCATGCATTTATGTAACGCCTCTTTCAACGATGGCTTTCGCCTGTTTCATATGTTTCGCCACAGGAATTCACTAGACCTGCATGCAGCTTTTGCTTAGGCCTACTCCACAACAGGCCAAGGATGTAGCTGCAACACACGCACGCACACACACACATACAGAGGCCCAGACGATCGGAGAACTGCAAATGCGGTGCTTAAGTTAATTAGGTGCTGACCGTGAAAGGCCATCCATAAATGACAATTTAATTCCCATCCAGGTGCCAGAGAATATTGTCAGTCGGAGACATTTACGGCCAACTGTCGCAACAACGAAAGAATCGTCATCAATCGAGCCGAGTATGGACGAATGAAGACTGGAAGATGCGTCGAATCCAACATAGGTAGCATACGATTAATTGGCCTATGGAGCCTCTGCACGTGCTATGTTATATTATGCACTTCTCAGCATACGAATACAGTGCATATGATTATTTACATATAATTATTATTGTTGTTGTTGTTATTGTTGTTGTTGTTGTTGCTGCTGCTGCTGCTACTACTGCTGTGGTCAATGTGGTTGACAATTTGTTATTATTATTATTATTTTTATTATTATTATTATTATTATTATTATTATTATTATTATTATTATGCCTGAGGTAAGTATAATCTCTCAGAAACAAAATATTATTATTATTATTATTATTATTATTATTACTATTATATTATTATGTCATATTATATTATATCATTCGTATTAGTATTGTTTATTAGGCCTATTATCGTTATTGTCATTCAGCTAAAGTACTGATATCGGTCTGAACCAGTCAGTAGCAGGGCCTCGTTCCGTTTCTCCCATTGAATCGCACTCTACACTGTTTAAGATACGCAGCACGATTCGGTTCGAATCCTCTGGCTTCCGATTTGACGGATTCACGCTCCGCAGACTTCGATTCGGTTCGTTGGATCTTCACAGTCGCTCCCAGGAAGTCCTTTGCGGCAATAAATGCGCTTAGCCTGCGCTGCAAGCGATACTCAATACGTCGTAAGCCATGGCAAGCTGTTCCTGGAGTATTAGAGTAATCCTACATCCAAGGCCTTCATTTGGCGCCTGTGCGTGAGGTGCATGTTAAAGCAACATAAGGCAATCGTACATTTATTATGCGCCTGATGAATGTTTGGTCGATCGTCCGGTTGACCGAAGACTATCAACAATGAGGTGGTCAATTGGTCATTCATTCAGCCGGACAGTCTTCCTCCCCACGGGCCTCCGAAGGGAACAAATTATCTCTTTTACCTGAAGCATTTTAGAAATTAGAAGCAATAGTGGTCGATCCTATGCGTTGATCCGCGCCGGGGTCAACACTTCTCCCTCCCTTACGCAAATGCAGTAAATGGAAATCATGTAAACATTTATCTAGAGCCTTTAAGAAACACTTCTATAGGTTAAAGATTTTGGTTCCTTATGGTCTCTCCTCGGATGCATCTCTATATATATACATATATATGTTATATAAATATATATATATATATATTGTTGGAGTCTCGTCGTCTAAGGGGCATCAAATGAAGAAGACGACAGGTTGTGCCATAAAAACGTTGCTTCTTCTCAACTCAAACAATTTCTCGGTCACTATTTTTTACAACAAATGCATCCTTTATTTAGTTTTCCCATCACTCACGATACCTCTGACACTCCTTCTAACCCTCCCATCGACACTCCTATCTGCAGGTGCATCTCGTAATGTTGCATGTAGCACTCAACTCTTCCTACCAAACGTGCCACCCGCAACAACATGTATGCATATATACATATATACTCGGAGCAAATATTAAACACACCCGTACCTTTATTCTGCATCTAGTCAGCTGTGCCAAACGTTCTGTCACACTGCTTGTGTAACTAAGTTAGCAAGCAAACCAGATATTGGTAAAGCCTATTTTAATAATTTAAACAAATTATATGTCTAATTTTTCATATTTAGATTGAAAATCCAGGGGTAAGTGCCCCGCTTGTCCCAACGTGCGAGCGCCCAAGCAACAGTAGGAGAATGTGCCGTGCAAAAGCGCAGTATAAACGTAGATGAATTTGCCTTTAATTCTGCAATAAAAGGACGATTGTGGATGCGTTGATCATTGCCGCTTCGGCCAGGATGAAGGCAGATTCGCTTAATGATCGTCTTGCACGAATGTCTCTAAGACGACGATTTCAAACGTCGCCTGACGAATAGAAATCTAATCAATCGACATCGTTCTGGTTGCGCCTAATCGAAAATGGTGCAAAGGTGCTCCTGGAACCAGCTTACACTCGTTAGATCTACAAAAATATTCCTATCAAACATATGCAGGCCTGTCGTTCATAATTTAGGACCAAGTCTTTCCCAAAATTTAAAAGCAGTAGACTTAGCCTTACCTTAGAAATGTCTGAGTCTTGCATGACTGCATGATATAATTACTTTCCGGGTGGAAAGCTCATTTTGATGTATTGCGCATTCAGATATGATGATATATTCCAGGTGGCAAGCTCGTCGTCGGCATTATCATCATCATCATTATATCATCATCATCATCATCATCATCATCATCATCATCATCATCATCATCATCATCATCATCATCATCTATGGTGTGTCCATCTCCTTGAAGCGTTGCCGTTTCCACGACATGTTTTGGAATTGGAAAGCTTCTTTTTATGTATTACCCGTTCACATATAGTGATGCTTACTGTAGATGCATGGTATCCCAGAACTATCATCGTTAAAAGTCAATCGTTTCTGGTGAGTGTGTATACATGTACATACCGCAGGGCCTGTTTCGATAATCGGTAAGTCGGATTACATCGGATGCAAGGCGGACGTTCTGTCCATCTCGGACTCGATGTGCTCTGGACGTAGAGCCTGCGAGATCAGAGTTCCCAACATCGATATGGACAAGACGGAGCCGTGCTTTAAGGAACTCAAGACTTACCTGGAGATTGATCACACTTGTGTCACCGGTCAGTAGAATAGCACTGAACATGATCGATCTCTTTGTAGCTCCCTTAGAATTAGTTAATCTACAATGCAAGTAACGTGGTGTATACCCGTCTGATTAGTTAAATTAAAACATAGATTGTTATAATTAGAATCATTGTTGTTATTAGTATTGCAATTATTGTTGTTGTTGCTAGTAGTAGTTGTAGTAGTAGTAGTGGTAGTGGTAGTGGAAGTAGTGGTGGTAGTAGTAGTAGTAGTACTTGTTGTTGTTATCATTATTGGATCTTATTATTTGTGCATCATAAGGCTGTCTTGTTTATTTTGCTGCTAATGGCAAGTGACGTCGTCTCAGTAATTACGGGTCGTAGTGATCTGTATGCTTCAGTTGCCGTTGGTGATTCACAGTTCTGCGGTGGAAACCACCACCAGATCCAGCTCGTAGCTGACGAGGGATACCTCTCGAGTGACGTCACTTACTCCACGAACTGCGGGTCATCGACGACACCGTGGGTGATAGACGCACTTCCGGGTCAACGGGTCAACGTCACTTTGCTTGACTTCACCTTTTGGCGTAGCTTCGGACTGAGTTCGAGGACGGAGTCGGGGACACCGGTGGACTTCGGCGGAATGAACAACTGCATTCCATTCGGATACATAGTCGAGAGAAACTCTGCGACAAATCAGACGATCTGCGGAGGGAGGGAACGGGAAGAGCTGATCTACTCGTCGCAAAAGAACTCCGTCGAAATCTACTTCTTACCGGAAAAGATCGATGGAAAGGGACCGAGATTCATGATCTACTACAAAAGTAAGTCTCCTAATCGTCGCAAACGCCTTGAATTAAGCCTCTTCCAGTAATCCAACATACAAGAACTCCGTCGAAAGTTACGTTTTGTCCCAGGTGCAGTAAAAAAAAGTATAGTTAGAACGATAAGAGATAGAAATAACAGATTCTTCTTTATCGAAATAGTGTTCTCTAAGGAATAACTGTTTCTGATTGTTAAATAACTTAATTATGTCTCTCAGCAATACAAGTTTCGGCTGTCATCACACTTTTTTATTGCTAAGGCAAGGTAAGGTAATCGCCCGTTAATTACAAGCCCTTGTCAACAACAAGCCTCAGAGGAGGCTATTTTAGGTCAGCAGCAATCCTCAGAGGAGGCTATTTTAGGTCAGCAACAATCCTCAGAGGAGGCTATTTTAGGTCAGCAGCAATCCTCAGAGGAGGCTATTTTAGGTCAGCAGCAATCCTCAGAGGAGGCTATTTTAGGTCAGCAACAATCCTCAGAGGAGGCTATTTTAGGTCAGCAGCAATCCTCAGAGGAGGCTATTTTAGGTCAGCAGCAATCCTCAGAGGAGGCTATTTTAGGTCAGCAACAATCCTCAGAGGAGGCTATTTTAGGTCAGCAACAATCCTCAGAGGAGGCTATTTTAGGTCAGCAGCAATCCTCAGAGGAGGCTATTTTAGGTCAGCAGCAATCCTCAGAGGAGGCTATTTTAGGTCAGCAGCAATCCTCAGAGGAGGCTATTTTAGGTCAGCAGCAATCCTCAGAGGAGGCTATTTTAGGTCAGCAGCAATCCTCAGAGGAGGCTATTTTAGGTCAGCAACAATCCTCAGAGGAGGCTATTTTAGGTCAGCAGCAATCCTCAGAGGAGGCTATTTTAGGTCAGCAACAATCCTCAGAGGAGGCTATTTTAGGTCAGCAACAATCCTCAGAGGAGGCTATTTTAGGTCAGCAACAATCCTCAGAGGAGGCTATTTTAGGTCAGCAACAATCCTCAGAGGAGGCTATTTTAGGTCAGCAGCAATCCTCAGAGGAGGCTATTTTAGGTCAGCAGCAATCCTCAGAGGAGGCTATTTTAGGTCAGCAACAATCCTCAGAGGAGGCTATTTTAGGTCAGCAGCAATCCTCAGAGGAGGCTATTTTAGGTCAGCAACAATCCTCAGAGGAGGCTATTTTAGGTCAGCAGCAATCCTCAGAGGAGGCTATTTTAGGTCAGCAACAATCCTCAGAGGAGGCTATTTTAGGTCAGCAGCAATCCTCAGAGGAGGCTATTTTAGGTCAGCAGCAATCCTCAGAGGAGGCTATTTTAGGTCAGCAGCAATCCTCAGAGGAGGCTATTTTAGGTCAGCAACAATCCTCAGAGGAGGCTATTTTAGGTCAGCAACAATCCTCAGAGGAGGCTATTTTAGGTCAGCAGCAATCCTCAGAGGAGGCTATTTTAGGTCAGCAACAATCCTCAGAGAAGGCTATTTTAGGTCAGCAACAATCCTCAGAGGAGGCTATTTTAGGTCAGCAGCAATCCTCAGAGGAGGCTATTTTAGGTCAGCAACAATCCTCAGAGGAGGCTATTTTAGGTCAGCAACAATCCTCAGAGGAGGCTATTTTAGGTCAGCAGCAATCCTCAGAGGAGGCTATTTTAGGTCAGCAGCAATCCTCAGAGGAGGCTATTTTAGGTCAGCAGCAATCCTCAGAGGAGGCTATTTTAGGTCAGCAGCAATCCTCAGAGGAGGCTATTTTAGGTCAGCAGCAATCCTCAGAGGAGGCTATTTTAGGTCAGCAACAATCCTCAGAGGAGGCTATTTTAGGTCAGCAACAATCCTCAGAGGAGGCTATTTTAGGTCAGCAACAATCCTCAGAGGAGGCTATTTTAGGTCAGCAACAATCCTCAGAGGAGGCTATTTTAGGTCAGCAGCAATCCTCAGAGGAGGCTATTTTAGGTCAGCAGCAATCCTCAGAGGAGGCTATTTTAGGTCAGCAGCAATCCTCAGAGGAGGCTATTTTAGGTCAGCAGCAATCCTCAGAGGAGGCTATTTTAGGTCAGCAGCAATCCTCAGAGGAGGCTATTTTAGGTCAGCAACAATCCTCAGAGGAGGCTATTTTAGGTCAGCAGCAATCCTCAGAGGAGGCTATTTTAGGTCAGCAGCAATCCTCAGAGGAGGCTATTTTAGGTCAGCAGCAATCCTCAGAGGAGGCTATTTTAGGTCAGCAACAATCCTCAGAGGAGGCTATTTTAGCAACAATCCTCATAGGAGTCTAGGTCGTGAGGTTGACGGATGAATCGGCTGAAGCGGAAACACCAGTCATCCAGCAACCGGACTTTTTAACCTTTTTAACGGTTTACTGAATTGAGAAAGAACTGTCAATTTCTCATCAAGACGCACCAGGTTTCGAACCCCGGAAGCAGAGGTTAACACAGACGTTTTAGCAATCTGCCACTGTGTATGAAGTGCAATTTGCTCTCGCCGATTGGTGAATGGCGATTACGGCTTCTGGCTGTTTATAGTAACGAGCTTGTATATTAAATTTTTGTACGCATATATGCCTACACAGGTGACCATGGTGTCATGCGGTGTAAATATAGTGTTTGAGATGGAAATAGAAATGTTCAGAAAGATGAGTGTTCGACAATGGTTTTGCAGCGGTCGGCTGTCCGGACCTGAAACCTCCGCAGTCGGCCTGGTACAAGAGAGAGGGAGATACAGCGGTTGTTGGATGTGACGACACTGACCAGACGTGGCATCTCGTCTGCAGAAACAGCAGGTGGAACGGAGTAGTTGGAAACTGTTCCGCATTCAGAGGCAAGATCCGACATTCGTTTGCTTATGTGGCGCCAAATGTACTAAAAGCCATTACACGCTGACTACTGCTTAAATATAGTAAGTTTTAGTAAGCATCAGATTTTAGTAGCATATATCCATCTCGTAATTGTAATTGTAATTGTAATCTGACATTTATAAAGCGCCACTTCAAGAATAGACTCATCAGAAGCGCTCCCGACCCGAACCAGTGAAACCACTGGCAAATAATACAGACTTCAGGCGCTTGCGAAACTGCGGAAGAGACAAACTGAGGAATACTAGCCGGAGCTCTCGGGAAAGGCGATTCCAGCTATTGGGTCCAACATAGGCAAAGCTTCTAGACTGCGCTGTAGCAGTGCGCATACGAGGGACAGTCAGAAGTCCAAGGGAGGCCGACCGGAGAGTGCTACGGCCTGGAACCAAGGAGACCGAAATGCAGAAGTCCTTAAGATATGATGGAGCAGAGCCAACGAAACAATTACGCATAAGCGTTAGGATCTTGAACTGGATACGCTGCTGAATGGGAAGCCAGTGTAGAGTGTCCCGTATAAAGGAAGTTATATGGCCATACCTGGGGACGCCTCCAATAAGACGCCTCCAGTTCTTTCTCAATTCGTATGTATATATATATATATATATAATATATACGAGGCATAGATATAAGTAACTAACGAAAGCCTGGCACATAATATAGCAATATTATGTGAAGCTGATCAGTGTAATATCAACAGTTTCTTTACAGCCTGATGCTACATATATGCCGTTTTTAATTGGCACATGTCTGTCATCTGTTTGCATGTGTTTCTGACTTTCTCTTTCTATTTTCGTTTCTTTTCTGGCATCGTTTGTCTTGGCGACAGATCAAAACCTAGGAGACTAATCTAGTCCGATCTAAGAACTTTTATAGCGCTACTATAATAATGATTAAGGTCTCAGTAGATAGTCACCAACAAGCAAAATCATTGTGTAAGTCAAATTCCAGGGTGAGTCCGGTCGAAGAAGGAAGCCAAGAATGGTTTGGCCAAGAAGACACGGAAACAGACAACGGAAGAAATGAATCCAGGAATAGATGAGATTTTAGTCGAGGTCTAAAGGCCAGAGGAGACCTTGCAGGGCAAACATTTGCCGGAAGAAAGTTCCAGAGTCTAGGGCCATGCAGCAACAGAAAAGGCACGCCTGCCGAGAGCTGTCCTTATCCAATAAACTCCCGCCAGAATTGCGACAGTTGTCTGGTCAATCATACGAACTCACCAACACTTCACCTCTTTCAGTTTCTGCGCAGGTCTTTCACTCAAGACTGAAAACACTTCTTTTCCAGAAATCTTATCCTGATTCTTCCTCTTCCTCTTGTCTCTCTTCTCGCTTCAGTTTCAAACAGCATCCACCGTAGCCGTCCGACTGTCTGAGTGCCTGACTCCTGGATCTTGACCCTTTTGCCTATCGATTTTGTTTTGACTGAGCGCCTGTGAATAAGCTGGTTCCCGCGACTTAGCTTTCGTTGAGCGCTGTAGAAATTTCGAGATTACGATTACGATTACGATTACGATCCACGGAATAGCCAGATTAAGACAGATTAAGACACGAAATAGCCAGAAGACCTGGTCGAGTAAAGCAACTTATAGGAGTCAGTATAAAGTGAAGACGATGAGGTTGACTGAAATATAGTCCTGTTTGCAATTAGCCCAGTCTTGCAAAAATAATTCGCTTTTCTAATGGCAACCAATGCAAGAATTTTAGAATCAGCGATATATGATCATATATTGGCGTTTTAGTAATAAGAGCTATAAAGGTAAATTTTAAACTCTTTGAAGCTTCATCAAGTTAGCTTTGGAATTGCCAAAGAAACGAGTTGCAGAAGTCAAGACGGCTGGAGACCAGGGCATTAGCCAAACAAACTATGTCAGAAAAAGGAACGTGGCGCCTAAGCCTATAGATATCATGGATGTTTTAGTGAGTATATACCTACATATAAGGTTAATGTGTTCATTAAATGATAGGTTGGAGTCAAATACGACGCCCATATTGGGGGATGAACATCTGCATTGTATGAGGTAACTAGATGGACAGAATTCAAAGAGTTAAATTTGATCAGTTATTGTGAAGTTCCAAAAAGGAGAAAATCGGTTTGGATGGGTTTAAGAGCAATCCTTTTTCTGCTGTCAAAGACTGAACAGTTGGAAAAAGAGGAATTACCGAAGGAAATCATCAGAGTAAAGATGTTGTTTCAGGCCATTCTGACTCTGTAAAATACTTAGTGGAGTGATATGAGTGAAGAAAAGTAAAGGGCCAAGAACACAGCCTTGTGGGATGCCGCAGGTGAGTGATAGCATGTCTACAGTTTCGAAAGTAGCAGAGAGATCAAGAAGAGCAAATGCAGTTACTTTACAATTGTCGGTAGAGCGGATATTGTCATTGTGGACAGAGAGAAGAGCTGTATAAGTGGATTGGAACTTGCGATATGCTGGTTTGAACGGAAGAAGTAAGAAGTTAGAAGACAATTATGCTTCCAGTCGACTTTTACCAACACGTTCAAGAAGTTTAGAATGACCCTGAAATTCGAGATTGGTCAGTAGTTGGCATAGTGTCAGCATCCAAAGTTGGTTTCTTCAGCAAGGGGTAGACTATTGCATGAAAGAAACATGATGGGAAGGAGCTCTCAACAAGCTACCGATTGATTAATGTCAAGATGGTGGTGCCAAGCATTTCAAAGCAACTTCAGAAAAAGTCAGTTGGAATTGCACCCCGGAGGCACTGTTTGTCAAGAGATGAGAAACCTAGTGACCGAGTTTAACCTGAAGTAGGGGGTAAGGGAATCAAGAGTGGAAGGGCTATCTAAAGCTGAAAAGCTATTTGATTGTGGAACACCAGATAATTTCAGTCTGATATTCGATATCTCGTCACTTCAGAAGTTAATGAAAACATCAGTGACAGCAGATGGCGAGAAAGTCTTGGGTAGGTTGCATGGTGTTTTCCTATGGATTGACTTATTGAGGGTCTTCCAAAGGGACCTTGGGCAACATGAGTTTTCTTAAATTAGATGTGTGAGATAGGAGGATATGGCCTTAGAAACGAGGTTACAAACATTTTACACTGTTCTTTGAAACGCGTATGGTAGAAGTGAAGTCGCGAGCGGCGCCTAACGCGTTCAAGTTAATTGGCTATGTCGATGTCGAGCTTTGGCAATTTCCGAGCTAAACCAAGGCTTCGAGACACGAGCAACATCCTTTGAATTTAAAAGGAATATCCTTATCAATCAGTGCGATGAGAACAGATTGGATTTGGTGAGAGAGGGCACCTGCGGATAGCACTGAATCTGAAGAAGGAAGTGAGTGAGGCCCAGATGTCATTTTTGAAAGTCTGAATATCTATTGGATGCCTCGGTCGGAAAGTGATAACTGTAATTTGGTGGTGGTTCGGTTGGAAAGGATATGGGCGCAGCAACGGCAAGGTGATAAGAAACATAAGTTTTCTTAATCAAGACATTATGAATTATGTTGTAATCGGATCTTGTCAATAAGATGTGTAACCTTTAGCGTGTATTGGCAAGGTGATGTGCTGGTTATGATAAAAGAAGTCAAGAATTCGTGAAAGTAATAGAAATATGATCATTTGATTTGAAAGAATGCATAAGTCGCCAAAACGGGTTGAAATTCAGTAAACAAATCCGCTAAAGTGACGAAGGTCGATATATATAATTATATATATATATATATATGCAGGGATGTAAGACTACATTATGTATTATTATATAGCTCTGATATTCCATTATCCATTGCGGCATATACTTTAGATCCAGAGAACACAGGCCTATAGATGTGTAGATGATTGTATACGTGTATGAAAGACAGCCATGTTCAGAAGCGACAGGCTGCACAGAGCATCGTCAAGGGGGGGGGGCTGATGTTTGTTTGAAATTGAAGGCTTTACATTCGAGACAAACTGGCGACTGTATGCGACTGTATGCGCTTAAGCCGGTCCTATGACGTGCTCTATGTGCACGCCGATGGCTTAATTGGGTCTGTATACGCTAGAATCGAATCTGTGACCGGCGAGAGCTTAACCGACGTGGTTCAGGCGGGATTACCCTGCCGGGCGCGGGATCGGGCAATTCATCATCTAGTCTGCAGGGTCCGCGTACAGCGCGTGGGTCGAGGATTCCGGCTAAGCTGCCTTTCTGATCGGAAAACGAGAGCAGTCAGAACCGCTTACAGCGCCCCTGTCGGTCGTTTTGGGAAACGCGGAGCGGCGATGGATTAAGGAGTGAAGGTTTCATCTGATTATGATAATATTGTACACGACGCTGATGACTACCAATGACCATGCAGTACCGTCCAGCTCAAGTGATCCGTCCGTTTATAGATGACCACCAAGATGGCCCAATGCATCGATTTCATGCACCCATGGCACAACGTTATGGCAATGTTAATAATGTCATTGGTAGGGTTCAGCTATACTGTTGACGATATGGCAGTGTCAGTGTGCAAATAATAGGGTAAAGCTATTGTTGGCAGTGTCAGTGTTATTAGTAGGGCGTAGCTATTGGTTATGAAAGGTATTGACAGGGCAAAGATAGTGGTTGAGATAGTTGTACTCCTTACAAATGCCAGATGCTGATTCAGCAACGTTGAATTCGATCTGAAAGCTTATTTTGGCATCAACCGTAGTTGTAACTTGTGTGAAAGGGGTAATGAGTTCCGTTTTTAAAGTGATTTGTGTAATGTCAAATTTTTCTTAGATTGATAAGCTGCTAGTGCAGTAATGTTATGACGATGTTTAAAAGTGCTTTAGCATCACGTGCTAATGCTCGGTTGGTGCGCCGAATGTTAATAGCAGCGTTCAACGGAATATGGCGTCAAGCTCAAATTCGCTGATAATACTTAGGGCCATACGTTCTGCTGCAATTTACACCTACGTTGAATGATGCGAGTGAAGTGTTGCAGTATAGTGTACTGCAAAGAGACTCAATGTAGGTTAATATAGCCTAATTGTAGACTAACTGTGATTGCAACAGAAGGTTGCTTTACTTTAGAAGAGCTTAGACTCGATCTGTACATGCATGGGTTCTCCTTTTGTTTCCTAAAACAATTGTGAATATTATGCTTTTCGCTGTTATATTTCTCTTTTTGGATCAATAAAAAAAAGAAAAAAAGAAATGGCTAACAGACGGGAAAAGGCATGTATTTTATGCTTAAGACATTTTCAACGGATCGGAGCGAATTTCAATGGGAAGATTGCAATGTAATGTACTCTGGTTACTTAATCAATGAACGACAACATCGCAAGCAGGTCTACACACTTATAGCAAGCGACATCACGAAAATGGACATACACCCATAGATAATTACATCTTTCTATTAACTTATTATTTCAATGCATGGGCGTCGGAAGATATTAAACATTAAGCTAATAAAATGACCCGTATAGTCCTGTGAACGTATTTTGTCCGCTGTTGAGTTAGCATGTGTTTAGCACGCGTTTGTATTGGAATTTAGCATGTGTTTAGCACGTGCTTTTATTGGAATTTTCCACTTCGTCATATCGATGAGTCATCGGGCTGTTAATTCTTTATGCACGCGTTGATCACGTGCTTGCAGTTACTAGGTGCATTTATCTACCACACACTGTTCATGGGCCGGTCTAGACCTCCCTGAATTGGTCTAGTGTTGTGGCGCAAAAAAGCCTATAAATTGTAGTCGCAAATGCATTGTTGAGGAGAGCGCGAAAACGATTTTTGTAGTGGTAGACTGTGTCATGTACTCAGTTGATAGTTTCAGTTACAAATGTCGTTGATAGATTCATGCGTGTAGAGGCTAGTGTTCCAGGATTCAAGTACTTTGTGAACGAACTGTTTTATTATTTAATTATACATACAAAAATCAAAGACTGTGTGTCTTTTCCCGAATTAACGAAAACCCACAATTGCGCAGTATCGGGTGGCAAGGCTAAACCAGTTTGTATGTTCTTCTGTCTTGGTGGGAAATGGCTAATATAAGAAAGTGCAAAGATTTTGTAACAGAGAAAACGCCAGTTATCTTGATCTGACGGTGTCGTTAAATAAACGTTGTAGCAGAGAGAGCGCGAAGATTGTAGCAAGGTTTGTGCTAAGTTGTAAGTTTGAGTTTCAAATGTCTTTGATACATTCATGCGTGTTGAAGCTGTGACGATTCAAGTAGGCCTACTGATGTTGTTGAACTGTTCTATTAATTTATAATTTCTGAAATCAAAGGCTGTATATTTACTTGAGTTAACGCTACTCTATGAAACGGATGAGTGGACAGTTCGAAACCCGATCACTGACAACTCGGAAAGATTGTCGACAGAAGGTTAACTCTTTTGCTGACATAAAGTAAAATTTTCTTTATCTGGCTCCCAAAACTTCTGGATCCGCCAATCCTCGCGCTATCAAAATCGCACCGACATCCTTATTTTAATCTATCACGTATTTATAGTTGATTATAATTATATGCGTATATTTGTACCTGAAAGCTGAAAGTAACGCTATATAATTTCTGAGACTACACAGGCCTGTCTAATACTGGAATTGATTAATTCTTAGGTTTTCTGAGCCCATTGCCA
Source organism: Norana najaformis (assembly GCA_964023275.1). Lineage (NCBI taxonomy): Eukaryota > Metazoa > Annelida > Clitellata > Crassiclitellata > Hormogastridae > Norana > Norana najaformis. The sequence goes on from OZ029915.1 coordinate 28,475,397, forward strand.
ATACGAAGCCATTTCTCGCTGTCTAATGGTAAGCTGGCGATAAGATTGAATATCTTTATTAGGTCTGTGTTAATATCAGTAATTCTTTTCAAGTATCCTTCTTATCTTTCTAAGTTCTTTTCTTGTTGTTCTTCTTCCTCCCGTCCTCCTTCGATCCCACGTCTTCTCAGACGAAACCTTCCTCGTGTCCAGGCAGACAAGGCACAAAACGGATTCATTTCGATAATTCTGCGTGGGATTCAGTAGACCTACAGCCAGTTCTTACAGATGATTTAGGCTGCTGACATCGCGTAAATAAAACTACTGTAATGATTAAGACAATCCTTATAACAGCCAATGGCTTGGCCTGGAGCTTACTTCTAAGCTGTCACCTCTATCTGATCATACATACAGTAGGCCTATACTACTTCGTTAAATAAGTAGGCCCCTAATGTGTGCAAAGAACTCGTCTCAATCCATACACAGATACATGCACGCATTATATAACACCCATAAATACAGATATACACACATACATGAGCACATACACATGCATACATACATGCATACATACACATACATACGTACACACATATACACATGCATGCATACGTACATAAAGAGTTGTTCATTTGCTCAGCCATAAATCCTTGGAGTGTACAGGGTATGTTCAACTACGTGCATCGGTTAACGCTGATATTTGATACTGTGCTGAGTGCAGGTCTGTCAATCGCCGTTGTCATGGGAATTGCAGTTCTGATCGCCATCATTATCCTCGTCATTGGTCTCATATACGTCACAGTCATCAGGTAAACATCGGCTCATGTCGCTGCACCTAGTAATTAGTGTTGTTACTTTTGCTGTCTTATTGGAAATACTAATTGCAGGTTATAGGTACTACATTGATTAAAGCGTAGCTAACGTCACGGCGCCTCTGGGCGTCAGGATGTCGGTTCGCATATGCCTACCGATCGTGGCTTATTTCAAAGACTTAAATCTCGGGCGAGCACTGTCCGAACACGGAGACTTTAAATGGCGTGGCGCTCATTCAAACGGGCAGCAGTGGTGAAAGATGTCACCCGATATATTCGTTGAAAGTTAGCAGAGTCAAGACCATACCGTCGCTAGAGAAAAACGTATGCATTTACATTTTGCAATTACATTTAATATGCAGTCGTTTGACGAGTCACGCCGTTCTTCCTCCTGCTGCATGTTCCATTCGTTTTCATTTTTAGCCCTCATATCCTCGTTAATGCACCCGACTCATTCTAACTCATATTCCTATTTCGTGCTCTTCCGTTTACTTTCCTTGTTCATCCTCTTACCCTCGTCAGTGCACTAGGCTCATTCTAACCCCTATTTCTTCTTCCTTCTCGTCCATTCCTTTTCCTCGCTTGCTTCCACAGACACATCGAGTGGGAAAGACCCCAGCTAGATAGGCTACATTCTGACGAAATTGTTCTCGTTTACAATATTAGCTGGACATACTGTACAACTGCAGGCAGCATTAGAATCTAGATAACTGAACAGCATATGTAATAACGAACCCACATGATCTTTCGATTGACATTTTGTATAGGCCTAGCACCGTTTAAAAACCAATCAAAAGCTCGTTCTACTTTAGTCTAAACGGTGTTAAAGTTAAATAATAAAAAAATTTAAAAAGTCATGAATAAGGAGATAACTAAAAAGATGATAGCATGCATCTTCTATGTCAATCATATGACATTATTTGGTATTTTGAAACAAACTAGCACCAGACACTGTCTCTGTCTCTGTCTCTCTTTCTTCTGTAACTTGACGTTTTTCTTGAACTCTGGCTTCTCTTTTGATAACCCAATCATTTGAGCATTATTTGAATATGGACACACTTGTTGTTCTGAATGAAATCCAACACCAGTTAGTGTTCAACTGTGATATCAGTTGTGATATCAGTTCTTTAAATGTCTGTAGTTCTGTACACGACGCCTGATGGGGAATGAAGCAACCCATTAAAGTTTCAACTTTAATACTACAGTACCCTACACTACGGATGTCCAAAGTTTGCCTAGCAAGTCTTTGATTTATTAGTCGTCCGGATAATAATTTGCGACAGAAGCACTAAATTGTTAACGTGCTGTGGATTGATCAGCGATGAGCTTCATGCCAAAGCAAACTATTCGACACTTGGAAATGCCCTCTCACTAGCCATGTTAGAGGGAGCCCCAAATACGACCTAGAGACCTGGACCTAGAAAATTTCGATTGGCTGGTGGTCCATCATTGGCATGGATCGCTGTCTTCTGGCTCAAGTGCACGACGCCACAACTTCCGCTACGTAGAGCATACGTCACTTACCCCAGAAGTGTCACGTGGTTTTCGGGAAGCTACTGCGGCTGACATCCTTAACGACGAGTTATAGGAGCCCGCCGGTATTAAAGAAACGTTAAATAAATTATTTTAAATTAAAACTTAAACATCTAGAGAAACTTATTGCAGTTAGGCCTACATGATCGCAAAAACTGAACGATTTCTCATGCTCTGACCTGCTGAGCATTCTCTATCAAGCACGTGGTTTCCAGCGGCAGCCGGTGGCTTCAATGTCTAATCTAAGAAAGGTACGCCTATTTCTATACCGAATGACACATAACTGATACCGGAATGACCCATAACTGATTTACTCTTATCCATCACAGCTGGGTACTTACTACTATTTTTCAACGACGAGGCACATTATATATAGTCATCATCAAAACTTTCGTCAATCAGTGTTCGGTGGATGAAAAGTAATATCTGTGAGGGAAGCTAATATTTTTATATCCAACTTTTGTGTAAGCCTATACCGACTTGTCAGGTTTCTTCGGTTTTTCCTTTGGTTTCCGGTAGTTTTCGATTTTACGAATACCGACTTCGGTGTCGATTTCCGTTTTTCTGAAAATCGCGATATCGGTTCAGTACGGGGTCGTCCATTGAGAAAATCCGCAAAGGAGGGAGTTAGAGGTCACTCAGATGCGGGCAAGGGGATGGGGCTATGCCCAATGCGGACGTCCGCGTCTAAATTTGATACAAAGTTATTTCAGTACAGCCTGTGCCTTAAATACCAACTTTACTTACAGAGTGGGCAGTGCGTATTGCGTTGTATCTAAATAGAGTCTATGCTGGACGCGGCAGCATCAAAGATCCAGCCCCGTAGCACAATAAGCCCCACAAGATCAACATGTTAGCCAAATCTTGACATTTGTGCTCTGCTGGACTGCGGAAGTCTGCCAAAGGCATGGAGGAAGTAATGCCAAATGCAGACGAATGGAGGGATGAGAGCAAAGTACATAGGCCTAATTTTTGTGGGCGTCTTTTTTGGACATCACTTTTCACACTACTTTTCCAAAAATTTTATTCTGAATATTCCTTTCCTCTTATCTCTCTTCAAGCATCATTCACCGTAGCCGTCCGACTTTCTGCCTGCATGCATAGAACCTTTCTGCATATCGAGTTTGTTTTGACTGAGCGCTTATGAATAAGTGGTTCCCGCGACTTGGATTTCGCGGAGTGCTGTAGAAATCTCGAGATTACGATTACGATATGGATGACCCATATCAGTTAAAGGCCCAGCACTAGTCGTCGAGTAAAGAAAAGTAAAAGACAGTCGGAAAACTGTTGTCGATTCTTTCTTCTCAGAAAACAATCCAAGGAGCAGTTAGTCGGGCATCAGCTTATGCTGCCAAACAGTTCTTCAGGCGCCGCAGACGCCTACAAATCCAATTACCGAGTGATACGCCTTGACGATGGCAACAACAGCCTAGCGGTGGGCCAGCGCCAAATCGTCGCAATAAGAGATGCAGGACTACCGACGCCGGACGCCGGAAACGACTACGCACACATCTGGGAGACGCCTCTGCCGGAGCCTATCGGAGCAGCCGCCGGTGGAGACCCGTCTGACGCAGGAGGGGGCTATTCCTCAACCCCTCGGCAAACCAGACCATCAAGGGCTCCAGAAAGGCCAGGGACTGAGTCGGCGGAGGACGGAGGCGATGCCGCAACCGCTCGTGTCCCGATTTCAACAAGTAGGTCGAACGATACTTTCGACTGCGACGCCACCGCAGAAGTCGTTGGTCCGATTTCAGTGTCGAGGTATTTCCTGCTGGAAAAACGAAGCGTCGTATGAGAAAAACCGTGTAAATAAATCTATAGTGGCTACCATGTCTCGCTAATATAAAAAGTTTTCATTGCTGCAACAATGTATATCCTATTTCGAAACGGATCATAGTGAGCCGCTGTGACGCTGTCCACCCGTTTTCGACGCTGGGCCTTCAATTCGCTAAGGGGCTATATTACCATAAACAGCTAGTGTCAAGACGAAAGCTACTTATAGACGCCGAGCGGATCAGCCCACGGATAAGATTTGAACATCATGGCATCGACTCCAGCCAATCTTAAGTTGTATCGATCAGTTTCGATGTACAAAGCTTTAACTTCAGATCCATTTCAAGCCGACTGCTTGAGATACAATTCACTGTTGTCATTTCCTTTTCAGTACCTATGCGTAGGTCAAGACCACTTGCCTCAAACTGAATTATAAATATTTTCGACAGACTGATACTTTGCAAATCGTTTAACACGAAATGCAGGGGACTAGTGCAAACAATTCCATGATGCTGTAAGCTGGCGAAGTTAGAAATGTTATAGGTCAAAATGTCATAGTACTGTAATGCATGCCTTGGATGCCAACAGTATACAGGCTGAAGTGCAGTTTGAAGCAAAATGCGATTGCTTTATGTTGGATGAACAGAGACAGATGTTGAAATAAATCAACATTTCGTGTTATCCAAGGGTTTGCATGGATTTTCTTCCACAAGACCGACAATTTTTTGTGTTAAGCATTACTTTTGTGTTATCAGTTTCATGATAAAGGAACTAATTTATATTAAAAACCAGTAATGATGGAACAGACTAAGCATCCTGTTCGTGTTAACCAACATTTTATGTTCAACAATTTCATGTTAAGTGCTTTCCTCTGTACCTTCAGGAAGTAAGATAGAGCATTCCAACATTTTTGGCCCCAAGTTTACACAATTTTTGTTGTTTTCAATTTTGATAATATAAAATATCAATTGTTGAGAAATCACGTTAAAAATTCAGCCTGTCTGGCTTAAGCATCATTATTAAAAGGCATCATTACGGTAATGTGAATGGTACCCCTGCAGGGTATCTATTAGAAGTGCTGCAGCCAAGCCTTGCTAGAAACATACTCAGACACTTGGATGCACACAGCACAGGTTGTGAGAAGGCCAGGAATGGCACTTTAGTGTTTTGATGCAACCCAGTCGTTAGCTATTAAAAACACAAATTTCAGTCAACCAAGTTCCAGAAAGGTCCTCTGCAGGCTGACATACACGGAACACATACAGATCCACTTGGCAATCTTAGGATGACCACAAGCTACATACCAGGGCATGGATGCAGCAATGTTTTAGCCTAAGATGGAGACAAATGCAAGTTCCCAGATTAGTACTGAATGCAATTCCCTGTTGTAAAAATCTGGATCTGCTCACACAGTCTCATTAAAGGTGCCTAATAAACTGACATGATGTAGTTAATGAAAATTGAAATTTAAGGCATTTCAACAACAGAGTTAAATATAAATGTATAGGTTTTATATAGCAACCATATGGCCTTGACACTGCTCATTTTACAATGAATTTATTGGGCGAAATCCTTCACCTGTTTGAATGGGCACCACGTCATTTAAGGTCCCTGTGCACAGACCATATTAGTCCAAAATTTAAATCTCTAAAATAAGCCACCTTCGGACGCAAACCGGGGATCCTCGTGCACAGAGGGTTTCTTGGCATACGCATTTACCGATGTAGCTAACTAGGCCAATCCCTCTCTTGTTGCTTGTTTCTATAACTAAAAAATAGCTCTAGAGTTGGTTTGTGGCATGTCATAACCAACAACCATTCACATCAAATCGATTGACGGACTTCCGAACTGTTCCCTAGTCTTTTAAGTGGTATAATGCCGCTTGACTGTAAATCTGCTTTATCTCAATTTTCAGATGTAGCAACTCACCTTTTCACAGCATCAACAATTCGAAGTCACATACTGAGTTGAAACATTTTAAATATCAAATATTATTCTGAAATATTATAAAATTAAGGGTGATATGTTACATGAACATCCGGCCACTGTCGGATATATGTCAACACACAACAGAAAAACATTAACATAACACACTATGTATGACAATAAATTACGGTATGCTGGCTATATGACTTTGGCAGACGGCAGAATCTGAACTACCAACCTCTTCAGATTGCTACTCTTTAATTTTCATTAAAATATCAGAAGAATCAGTCAAATTACAGGAATAAACATAAAAAATGAAATAAAGTTACATACATATATACATGTATATATATTCTTGGGTTCATAAAACAATGAATTCTTATAATGAAAATCAGGAAATTTAGTAGTACTGCAAAAACAGAACAATGAAACCTTGTTAGTCTCAGAAATAGAGTACAGAAATAAAAAACAAGTGCCTACTGGTTTACCAAACAGAATTTTCCAAATAACAATTTAAAAGCTTAACACTTGGAACAGTAATTTATGATCTTGAAAGTCTCATGAAAATGTATGAACTAAAACTTTGCATGTCTCAGAAAGAAACATTGACAAAGAGAAGCTAACTTTAAAGAAACGTACTTCTGCTTCAGATTAAGACTACCACCTTGGGTTCAAAATTGTGAATAATTTATTAGTATACAGCTATTTGTTCTTTATAAATTATGACTAAAGTAAATCTTAAAATGTAACTTGTGGAAACTGCACATCAAATACTCCAAACTTCACCAGTACCACTTTCACAAAGATCTGCTCACAGTTACGATCTCTTTACCAGTGAATAAAATCATTACTTTTCAATTATATACTCTCCATCAAAAGGTATAACATCACTTTTAACAGCTTAACGCCTTTCCCTAAAAACATAGTTTACACAGTTCACACATTACTTGCCTGGGCAGTCACTTCTTTAAGGCATATGTGTTGTGTTTCAGCATGAAAGGACTGCAGAACAGAAACCAACTGTGACTGTATTTTAGAGACTTGTATCTTGGGCCAGAACAGTCAACACAAACAACACAATCACCTAACATGACACAGCACCCATTCAAGTGAGATGATTGCTTTTTGACATTTCTCAATTACACAGAACGATTGAAGAATCAGCAAGCACAAGGATACATACAGTAACAGTTCTTGCAAATATATAATAAATCATACGGATGTTACTGCATAAATGATGTTGAAAACTTTACGATGTGCACACACGTATTAGAGGAACAAGAGTGAAACTTGTGAGAAGGCTCACAACATACATCCTGTACTGTTTTAAAGATGAAATATTGGAACAACTACATACTGTTGTTAAAGGAAACATTAAACATTGGGAGTACATGTGCTTGCTTCAGTTTAACTAGTGCTTACAAAAAATAACAAAATATCCCAGTTATAATTAGACAAGAGGCATCATAAGTAATTGCTGCTTAAAAGGTGCCAACGATCCTTCAATAATCAAGAACAGAATCAGAACCCAAAAGGCAGAAATCAATCTATTCCTACACCCAAAAGTGGTTGCTTAACAGATATTGCAGCACAATCAACACTTCACAACTGAATAAACAAAGGCTTAGCTAACAAGGGAATTAACAAGAACCCAAATATACACCACCAGTAATTTAGTGCCTATCCTTGCCTGTAATTATTCAAAAGGGAAACAAACTGCTCTAGAAACTGTTCTAGATATGGTTCACCCTTCCAACTATCATCACATGACTCAAATTATCTAACACAAAACAACAAAGCAGACATGGTTCATCATGTAGCCAAAATGCCACAGCAGCCTTTATCGGTGGCAATAACTTCACATACTGGCCTATTGGGCTGATGTGAACTGTCTTTAAATAGCAGTCTTTCTAAGTTTTTTGAAGTAAATCTTCAGTAAATCCTTAAGTCTTGCATCAAGAACCATTAACTGGCTGAGATTGATGAGCGAGAGTCTGTTGCCACTGACATCCGGCTATTGTCACGAAGGATTGACTGATTGCGATTTACACGTCGACAGACGTGCCGATGCTCAGATTGCCAGTGCTCACGTTGGCAGTGCAGGGAGCAGTACGACGTATTCCAACAACAGTAGTACTGAGCAGGATTCCCACAGTAGTAACACTGCAAGAACAGAAATCTCAAATAATAATAACAGTTTTTTAAATTACAAATTACACCTTCACAAGCTATGACATCACAGACTCTATCATAATTTACTCATTTGACAGTCTTTATTGACCAACTGACCAAGTGGGACGTGGTGGTGTAGCGGTATGGTTAGTGCCTCGTAACCAGAGGGTCGCAGATTCGAATCTGCCTTAAGCCACTGCGTAGCGACCTTGGACAAGTTGCTTACCCACAATTGTCTTTGAGGAAGGCAACGGGAAACCACCTCACTCATCTCATACCTGGGTGTCATAAGGCCAATGAACCTGCCCTTGGGCAGAGAACTCATCATCATCATTGACAAATTATAACAACACAGATTGACATAGCTGGTTACAGCATAATAGAATATTTTAGTCATTACAGAATCAACAGTTACACTATCATGATGATCATGGTAGCATCATAAGGTTAAATAAGCAATCAACTTACTTTACAATCAACAAATTACTAACTGAATAATTACAAAATAAATGATCACATCAATAAAAGACTGAAAAGGTCTGCATGCTTTAGACAAGCCCTTCATGTCAAAGAACAGTGCTATTACTTCATCATCATCATCAGTTCCTGATGCCAGCCATTTGAAGCGATGGGTGCAAATAAATGACCTCCATTTTTCGTTCATGTGTCAAGATCAGTGCTTCTCTCATATTTAGTCCAAATCTTATAATGTCTTTGTTCATAGTGTCATCCAGCTCAGTCTTGGTCTTCTTTTGTCTCTGGTTTTTTCAATAACAGTTGTGTTAGTTTTCTCTGTGTTAATTGGTAGGCCACATATTCTACTGGTTTTATCTATCTGCATTATAATATCTTGCAGTTATGTTCAGCTTTTAGTAAGGAAGCCAATGTTGTCAGCAAATTGAAGATAATTCACCAGCCCTACATTTAGCATGATTCTTTGCCATCATTTCTGCAGGCATTCATTGTCTACTAGTAATACACCAATTTGCAACTCCGACCGATACAACTTTGAGTTTGATTTGTCCTCTAAGTATTTTAGTCTTACTGTAGGCTTCTTGCATTCTATTTATCTTGAATGCTTTTTCTGCTTCTATGCATTGTTGTTCCATCCAGTTGTTTTTGTCTCTGCATACTTTTCACCTGATTTCTCTAGTGAGCTAATCAAATTTTTTCAGTCTGTAGTTTTAGTTTGTTGCTTGGCAATGTTTTTTCTTTTCTCTACAAGTTTACAAACTGTTACTTAGTAAAGCAAAAACCTTGCCTCTCTAACAAACACAGTGTAGTCTCACACCTCTCTCCTACTACAGTTGCTCTGAAGCACAAAATTTTTCTGAATGACACATATCTTTAATCTTATAGTTATCAGTCAAGTACTTCGAGCTGTTTGCACACTGTGCAAATCAATAAACTGTTGAAGGCATTTTTGAACAACATCACAGATTACAGCACAATCCAAATGAAAGAACAATAGGCTTACTTAAAATTTTCTGACACTGTCGATTATGCATCACATCACTGATTATGCCTAACCTTAAAGTCACAGAGAATGCTTTCCAACTTTTAAATCATTAGATGTTGCTTACCCACTGTCGCTTTTTGTTCTCTGAGATTTCTTTTCGAAAAAATTCTTCCATATTTTTCATCTTTTCACTGACAACCTCAAGTGCTCGAGTTTCAGCTTGCTTCCAAATTTTTTCCACAATACGCTGGATACCCACGATCTCTCTTACGAAGGGGTCATTCTTTTTAATTGAGAACTCTTGACACCACTAGCAAAAGAAACATACAATTAATCTATTTTTGTAGTTCTCTCCAAACTTTAAATAGAAAAGGCAGTTCTCATGACAGCAGCAGTGACATAATAAACCAATGCTGCTACAAAGTTATTTATAGCACACACAAGAAGTCCGATAATATCTATGCAGATCCAAGTAAACAGGTATCCATCAGGATATCAAAGACATCATTTATTCAAAGGGGTGAAGCTTACAGCTTACAGCAAGTCAGCCAAAACAACAGAGAATGTATTGAACCAAAATGTTCAACAGCTGGACTAAGTAGGTGTTGTTATTTGTCACTGTCACTTGCCAAGGTTAATGTCATTACTTGTTGAAAGCAATGTATTGGGGTAATGTCGTTATCTGTCAGTTTGTCACTTGCGCAGTTAATGGGTTATTAACATCTCATCTTGGCATACTGGAGTAGACAAATTTTGAAATAACATATCTTACGCTAGCTGTGAGTTCATCAAACAACTGTCTTGTCTCATTTGGGTCTTCCTGATTAATGCAGTCGGCATAATCTGTCAGCATCCTTAGCTGGATCATTTCACGACTGCCCTTCTTCGATGAAGCCTCAAACAACATTCTCTCAGTCCTGGGCGATTGTACCTAAACACCACAACAAACATACACCACCAGTTAAGTGGATGCTTCTGATGTAACAAAAATTACAGGATACACAAGTAATGTAAAACCAAATAATATTACAGACTTATATGCATAACCTTCATACCAACATCCAACTGCAGATTAACTTTAGTAAAATACTATTAACTTCATTGCAAGACAATACACTGCGAAAATGATATATCAATGAAAAAACACAAATCTTTGCCCAAAATCTTAAGAAGTTTAAGCTTTGAACTTCCAATCTCAAACTTCAAATCTCAGACCCATTCCCAACATTCCAAATCTTAAAACTCCAAATCCCAAATCAAATCAGGAAAGAAAGACAGTTTACCCAGTTAAAACCATCTTTGGCATTTCAGTATTACAAGTAAAAGATCAGCTAAATCATCACAGATAGTTAAGTTTTATTTTTCAAAAAGACTGACACGTATTTATTTTATATAGAGAAGTCTGCAACACTGTCTGGAGAACTTGCAAATATTATATTATGGGGTTGAAAAAGGTCATAATGATGTCATGCAATAAGGTAGTGCATGGAAACATTTACCTTTTTACCGGAACTTAATTTTTAGTAGGGTCAGTTGTCGATTACTTTAATAGATCATAGATTTTATCCCATTATTTCTCCCACAGACTTTTCATATCTATGCTGTTGGCAGCAGATGATAACTTTTTGATTTCAAACATGACCACACTTTGACTTGCAGTAGCTTAAAATAAATCTAAATACCACTCACTCGAATATGTCGGTAAATATTTGATGATACTTCACTTTTATCCCATTTTATCCCAGAAAGACTGGGTTGACAGTCCAGCATGTTAGCCACTAGACTATCATGCGCCATCTTTAACAGTCAAATCAAAAGTAGACCTAAGCACTATAAATTTGGTCAACATTTCTGTTCAGATTGCAGAAAATTTAAGTGAAAAGTAAGCCAATGATAAGCCTTAGGAAAAAATTCCAAGGAAAAGTCAAGAACAATGACCAGTCTTCACTATTTAAATAAGAGAAGTCAACCAACAACTCACTTCATGATTACCACTTGAGGTATTTGTTGTTACCGGTAGAGGATGTCCCTGATATTGACTGCGACCTAAATGCTCCTTATTAGCATGCTAGATAAAACAAAGTAACTTTAGGCATTTAGGATGCTCTCATAATCACAAATGTCTCATTACTTAGCTGGTGACAAACAACAAAGACTTAAACACAGGTCATTCAGTTTAAGTTACCCAGAGTCGTCCAACAGGATAGATGACAGACCAGGAGAGCAGTCATTATAGCTGCAGACAGCAGAAGAAGCACATGTTAACAACTCCTTTTGAATCTAGCTCTTCCATGGTTGTTTAGCAGAATGTAAAATGCATCATAACGTGGACATAAAACAAGCAAATGAATCAACATAATAGCAGAAAAACTAGATTAAAGCACAAACTTGAAACACACAAATAACTGTAAAACCAAACTTGGTTTAAAATCATCTTTTGTTGATTGTATTGTATTGGCAAATTTATATAGCACTTCTGACAGAACAAACTACTCAGTGGCATCCAGGCTTGAAAACCCTGCAGAAACACTGATTACATATTAATAAGACGAGAGAATCTGAACAATCCTACCAGGTTTCTGGGTGATAGGTTAGCAACATTTATCAGTCTGGAATGTTTTTGAAGAGGGCTTATCACCTAAATAACGTAAAGGTATTTGATGTAAACAAGTGAAAACACAAGAAATCAAAAATAAGATCAGTCAAAATCCACACAGCATAATGCATAAACATGGTCACACATTGCACAGCAGGATTCCGAGTCATTACAGCTCCAACTATCCAATGAAGTCATCACATTAACATCACAATTGAATTCCTGTAAATGAAACAAAACTCCTATCCCAATTTGCACTTTCTATCATCTACCAATAAAGTGCAATGGAAACCCATCAACTCAGATGCAAAGATATCTAATCCAATAAAATCTAATCTAATAACTTCTGTAGCACCCCAGTAATAATGCACCATGCATCATCTGTCTATAAATCACAAGTAACATCACATGTCACAATTTAATCTAATCTAATCTGAAGAAATCTGTAGAGCCATCATCACAGTACACAAGATATCAATTGATAGTCACTCTGAAGTTAAACCACAGGCACTAATCATAAGGTCCAAGAGACCAAAACCCAGACTGGCCTCTCTGACCACTAGGAACTTGACACAACATAAGTGAAAATACATCAAAGAATTAATATTTAACAGAAATCAAAAATAGATTTCACTCTATATAAACTTATTACACACAGGAGGTACTGAAGAACTTATGTTGGCTGCTGAACGCTTCGAAGTGCTTTTTAATCTTTTCTTTACAACAGGCTAAAGAAATAACAGACATAATAGTGCAATCAATAAATTCTGCATCACTCTTTTAATATATCATATCAAGTGTGATTGAATATAAGGCAATCCATACATAAGCAAACCCCAGTTTAAACAAGAATGCAATACCACAGCTCTAGATAAGTCAACATAAAAGCACATGGCTACCCATCACACAACAGTGGCACTTTCACCAGATATGCAGATGTCAAAGGTGTCTTCAGTGCTGTGAAGTGAATTACTCTTCCTGCATTTTAAAAAGTTCTTGTCACGAGAATTGATCCCATGCATCTTTTAACCACTTTGCTACCAGGGGCCGTATGCATGAAGCTGTAGTAAGCTACGAGCCAAATAGCGCCTACTTGGCAAGTAACTAGTACCCAAATAGCCGCCGACGATAAGCGGTATGCATGACGCTGTAGTAGAGAACCAAATAGTTACTCGCTGCATCCAGCGAGCGACGGAATATTTCTCACGCAGGGTTCACCGCTTTTGGCTACTGGCGCATGCGCGTTGATATCTAGAGAGGCTTCTTCGATAGTAAGTAAGTAAGTAAGTATATTTTTTATTAACCAACAGCTAATCGCACATCGGTTTACATGTATTTAAGAACACAAGAAAAACTTAATATGCACACAACATTCTAACAATAAAACATTTACGCGTTAAATTATCAGAGGGTGCAACAATACGGTCATGGGTGTGGGGCCGTAGGGAATAACTGAGGGCTTTAACTGGCGGGAGCTGATGTAAAGTGTTTACATAATTGTTGAGTGTTATTGTGTATAAGTAGCTAGAATTGAGAGCAGAAAAAACGGCAGAGCAAGCCAAACTTAACAGATGAAGTGCGGTGCATGTGGGGGGCAGTAGCACAATAGAAGGATGAGAAACAATCCAAGTTGCAGGGTGCACTGACAAAACGGGGCAAGGAGGAGTTTAAACTGTAATATTACCTGCATCCCTATGCAAAAGTTTACTACTTGTAGTTATTAGTGTGTTGTATGTTGACATTAATAATAAAAGCTTTACTCTTTTATAGCTTATAACAAATAATGCTCATGTAGTATTTCATGTCAGGCTCATGCCCATATCAATATTCTTGCTTGTCAGAAAGCGCTGTTATATTTGGTTATGGATTTTAAATGCAATTTAATCTGGTTAGATTGCCAAACTTTGCCATACACACGTGAATGTGTGCATGCCTAAAGCCCACCATGTGGAAGTTTTGGCAAGGTCTCATCAGCTTATCCGCTTTCAGCTTTTGTAAATGTCTTCCACATTCCCAGTAAAATTTGGAATTATGTATAACCCTGGTCAATGTTATTATTACCCTGATCAATGTTATTATTAGCCTGATCAATGTTATTATTAGCCTGATCAATGTTATTACCCTTCTCCAAAGATTAAAGAAAGTAGTACAGATATACCAATCACAGCAACAAAGACAGGGAGACGAATGAAATACACCCAAACAGAGAAACACAGTGCAACAAAAGAGAAACTTGTAATTGTAATCACGACAATTTATACAGCATCGTCAGTAGGAAGCTACTTCAAGGGTGCTTTACAATGTCGAATGTTGGCGTGCACGAGTCCAACATAAAATGATAAATGGATGATGTACAAAATCAAAATTCAATGCTGATACTAGAGTTAGACAGTAAACAGAAAATCTTAACTATGAGTTGATAACAGATGGGATCTCAAAAGTCTATTTAAAACAAAAAAATTCTCGGCTTCTTGGATGGCTACAGGAAGGCCATTCCAGACACAGAAACAGAGGCAATTGAGGCAGCAACAAAGACTCGTGTACGAGACAAAAGATGGACGCCCACAAAGAATAAGACCCAGGCAGCTGACAAGCAATAGCACAGACCCACAGACAGAGACAAGAAAAAGGACATACAATGATGGACAGATGAACTGAGACAGATAACTGGACGGAACAGTAGAATCAAGAAACTCTCCCGAAATCAGAACCCATACGATAAATCCTGCTTAAATCAGCTGATGAACGAAACATCCAAATGCACAGGGTTTGTTTGCTGAGAAGTGATGCAGTTGGTCATTACTTATCAAATTCCATGACAATACAGAAAATTATGCTGTAACGATTACTGAAATTATAGAAACAACACAATTATGCAGTAATGATTCCTGAAATTACAGAAACAACACAATTATGCAGTAATGATTCCTGAAATTACAGAAACAACACAATTATGCAGTAATGATTCCTGAAATTACAGAAACAACACAATTATGCAGTAATGATTCCTGAAATTACAGAAACAACACAATTATGCAGTAATGATTCCTGAAATGATAGAAACAACACAATTATGCAGTAATGATTCCTGAAATGATAGAAACAACACAGTTATGCAGTAATGATTCCTGAAATTACAGAAATTGCAGAAATTACAGGCTGTTACTTGCCACCTTCCCTGCAGCTACTTGTGCCTACTCAATGACAGTTTGGGTTATGACTGTAGTGATATTGTCACCATGACTGTCATCGTGGTCAATGATAATGTCGTCAAGGACATGGTTCAGTTGCGTTGAACGTTTGTGCAGGACAACACATGCGCAGACGATCTCACACCTTTTGTGGTGCAACCCGTAGCTCCGTGGGAAGACAGTGCCAACGACGCTTGAGAACACCAATATCCCAACGATACAGCCAATGACATATGGGAATCCGGCCTTTGCATAGAATTTGGCCTTTGCTGTATCAGCTTCTTCCTGGCTGGCTAGATGAACCCATTTTGGCATCTGTCACACAAGTGAATAGGTGACATGGCTGATGGTTCGACTTGCCGTTGACTGATCAACGCCAAAGAGCTCTCCAATGACACTTTGAAATGTTCCAGTTGCATAGAATCGTAGGGTCAGCATCACCTGCAATTGTACAATTCCTCCTTGGTTAACAAAACAAAAATTTCTAAACATTATCATAAACTGTAATACAACAAAATTATTTGTGTGTGAATTCGCATTTTGTGTATTGTTATTAGTTATTGCATTGCAGCTTGCCTAAAAAGTAAATAAAAAGGTGTAAATGAAAAACATAAGTCTGTAATTGTTTTGGGTTAACGCAGAAACAGCACCTCAATCAGCATTATTGATGTGTTACAATGCCAAATGAATACTACATATAACCACGCAATAAATAGTTTGCCTTGCCATGTCTTAAAAACAAATCCAAAGAAATTTAAATTAGGCCTAGATGTGGCATGAGTTTGTTTCCACAACAGCTGTGAAGAATTACCGTTACATTTAGCTCAATGTTGATCGTACCTGCATCACGCACGGCAGAGACCCATGTCGTGGTACAGCGAATTCCACATCGTCCTTGAGTTCATTTGCTACTAGGTCTAGTAGAAGCAGCATCAGATTCTTGTCCTTCTAAGATGCGCCTAATTACCTATACTGTTGCAAGACTGTACAAGTTCTAATGTACTGTTGTGTGTCTAACTGTTGTGTGTCTGCAAGGCTGCTATGATAACCTATGCAAATGAATATATTAACACCTATGCAAATGAATATATTATCTACTTATATGAGATTAGAATAAATAAACTATTAATTGCAAAATTAATATTTGTGAGTTAATTTTAACATAGTATTAAGATATTGTGACTTAACATTTTAAGTTCTATACAGTTAAAATCATCCTTTCATTCGTGACTGCTATTTCACTGACAGGCCCTACAGTAATAGTATATATGCTGTAATCAACCCTAACTGCCTCGGTGAGATGTATGTTTAACAACTTCTTCATAGCAAAAGCAAGAAATTGTGGAATAATTCTTTGTACACCAAAATAATTAAACATTAATTAAATGGTAATACAGTGTAATTTAATTAGAAAGGAGCTATGCTTTGTCATTAGTATTCTATCATGAGCTAATCATACAGTGAGAAACAATGAGCCAACTCCTCAGATCCAATTGAATTTGAGTTTAAAGTAACAGAAAAGAATGAAGCAAAGTGTAGTCTAAGGTTTTGAAATCTCAACATGGTAGGAAATTCAGCAGAATTCTAACTTACACTTTTGGCAGAAACTGTTTCTTCAGATAGTGTTGAATTAGATATATCCATGAGTTGACTGTCACTATCCTAAAAATGTATGGCAGATAAAGTGCATTGTAATAGCATCCCTTAGTGTGAATAGTTTGGCAAACCAAAGCATTAAAACTTACAACGGTTTCTTTCCCATCCAGCAACAGTGACTAGAGGTATACAGAGGTGTATATATATATAGAGTAAGCAACACACTTCTAAAAATTTTATTTGCTCCAACAAAAGCAGTTTCAGAATAAGGAATGCTCACCATACTGTCAAGAGATGTTGACATCAACCTCCGCTTTTGTGATGATTTTGTCTTCTGCTTTAAGCAAAACAAACATTTGTCATAAAACACAAAGGAATTGTTAATTAAGCCTAATCTAAAAACTTTTAAGTGTCATTACACCAAGTATGCATCAGAAATTTTTAGTTTAATATAGCATGCAACATAAGCTCAACTGCTCAGAAAAAAATTAAAAAAATCACAGCAAACCCTATCAAAAGAATTTCTAACTCATATATTTTACCTTGGTTACATTTGAAGTCATAAGCATATATATAAATGGGCAAACTATTTACGTTATTTCCATGCTGCACTTATTACATGAGCAAGATCAGTAAATCTGAATATGAGGTGTTAAACAAGTGTGTGCACACTTGGACAATTTGTCCATGGTTGTTCAAGGAAGTCTTCTCTTCAGGTTC
The DNA here is from genome assembly GCA_964023275.1 of Norana najaformis. Classification (NCBI taxonomy): domain Eukaryota; kingdom Metazoa; phylum Annelida; class Clitellata; order Crassiclitellata; family Hormogastridae; genus Norana; species Norana najaformis. Next base: position 28,493,154 of record OZ029915.1, read on the forward strand.
AAACACACAATCATTTGTTTACAGCTCCAACAAGTAATATTAACAGTAATAAAATAACTTGTTTATCACAGGGTTTCAGATGGGTATAAAATTTTGATATTTAATGCAGTGATTTCTGAATTTTTCACAATTAATTCTGAGATGAAGTGACCATTTTGAAGTGCTCCCTTAAAATTGACTCAGGACACTAAGCACTTTTCAGGCTATGCTGCTGCTAAACTTTAGCTGCCATTATGGAATGGCTGATGAAAAAAATGGCCTATATCTTCTATGTGCTGAAATTTATGATTTTAGACAACGGCAAACTCATATATATGTGTTGTGATTCTCATCGGCAGCTGCATCAACTGCTCAATGCCACCTTGCACACAATGCACAGAACAACAAGCAAAAGGCACTTGCAGATCAGGCTCAGATGTCACCATGGAGTGAGTCAGTTGGCCAGTGCAACCAACTACCCATGTCTGACAAGCATTTCATGGCACCATCGATCTTCAGCACCATGTGGATCAGATTTGAGTGGCAGCAATGATCAATTATGAATGTGATTTCATTGGTTGGTTTATTTGTTTCAAGATGTTTGCCAAAACTGATTCATCCTTCTAAGTAAATTTTAACAAAAACTTAACAAAGTGTCTAGGGGACCTCAAGGAGGCCCCGTAATTGCGCAGACTAGGAGCCTCAAGTGTGCGAGATCTCGCAGACTCTCTAGTGATTGTTATAAACAGTCAAATTGGCTGCGGACGTAAAATCTGAGTTTTCTGTTGGGACGAACTTTTTGTTTGAAATTAAAGAGTTACAAACTGCAAAGCAAACATACGAACAGCATCATTATGTTCGGTGACAAAATAATAGATCCAAACTGTCATTTTCCTGACTTTGACCAACTGTAAATGTTTCTGAATGTGGTTGCACAGGACGTGAAAAATTGACCGCAAAATGGGTTAGGTTTAGATTCTGACCCATATGGCATTTATAAAGAATTAAGTTCATATTCACATTCACACTGACGCCCTAGCATATCAGTTTAGGCGAACGCCTTGAGGTCCCCTAGTATTCCAGTTTAGGCGACCTCCTTGATGCCCTCTAGTATTCCAGCTTAGGCGACCTCCTTGAGGTCCCCTAGCAACGTCCATAACTTAATCCACACAGGTATCTCTAGATGGCACTACTAACTAGTGAAGCTTAGCAATAGGACTCTGCAGCCAGAGCGGCAGTCAGTTGACAAAGAAAAACAATTCCGACAGACACAGTTTCATTCTGCAATTATAAACTGAAAAGATCTAGCCAAGAAACACAAACCAGTATTTCTGAGGGTTCTAAGTTCATTGAAAACGTGGAATTTTCCTTTAGCATCGTCTGGTGTAGGTCCAACTCTTCTAAAGCCTTTTCCAGGCTCCTGCTAAGCTTCCGTGGTAACAGCTCATTTCGATCAGTTTCAATGGCTTTAATGTATGATTCGGCGATCAAAGCCCTTGAGCCAAAATATAAACAATTTCAAAGTGGTGAGAAACAAGCACCCACAACTCAAAATTAAATAACAGCATCTTTCACAGGATGCAAATGAAAAGGTTACAGACATATCTTGTATACAAGTTACCAACATATTCTGTACTATTATAAATACATTATATACAATATGCATATACAAAGGCCTGAGGTATAAATATATGTGTGCATATAGACTGTAAGTAAGCATGCATGTATGCACATGCATAAGTGTATCTACGTAAATATATATGTACATATATGTATATATACACACACATATATATATATTCCCTGGTCATTGATATGGCACCTTCTAAGATTTTCTCAAATGTGCTGGTGCATGGCTGACAGATCTTATGAAGTGTGACTTAATTTTAAGTAGAAAATGTTAGTGTCATTTGCTGTTTCATGTGTGACACTTTAAATTTTCCATTAAACTTCGTTCCAGAAGGACAGTACAGTGTGTAAAAACACAATGTGTCTGAGTCACATGTCACAGACTGCAGAATGTATCAAACCATGGGTCTAAGACAACAAGACAAATTTATGTATGTTGGAATAACACCAATTATCAAGTCTACACACCCAGGAAATAGCAAGGCCTTTCAAAGGTTGACTGATAAATTCTGTAGAAGGAATATAGTCTGATAATCAGGATGCATTACTCAAAAGCTGCATTGACGTTAAACACAGCATGCAGCACAGCAAGTTCAGAAAAGACAGCTTCACAAAGTGGCAGAAAAGCCAGAACACAGTGTATAAAGTATATTCACATACCACACAAAGATGATTAGAGTCGTAAGCTGCCCAGGTTGTGGCCAACTTGCAAAATTCTCTCATGTTTCAAACTACATGCAAAAGCCATTGCACTGGCTCCCAGCTGTACACAGAATTACCTTTACGATCCTCCTCTTCAATGAGCATCACTGGTTGGTTTGGCCTCTGAATACATCACAGAGCTCTGTGTTGCTCTTTTAAGCTAGCTGGGCTAACAAATACTGAACTCTACAGGACGTAGGCATCTGCTGATTCTGCACTCCCATAAAGGGACTTGGAAAACCATTCTTTTGCATTCACTGGATTGTCCTTATGGAACAGCCTTCCACTTAAAACTGGAACTTCACTGAAATAAATAGCTCAAGAAACATTTTCTGCATATACTGATTCACCTCTTTAGACCTGTGAAATAGCTGCATTTCAGCAACTCTGTGAGATCCTTAAACCACTACTGTGTTCAGGTACATTAATAAGTAAATTATGAGAACGTGTTTTGTTCATTTTGCTCTATGTGTCAAATAATGGTCTCTGTAAAAAATATTCTATACATTCAAAAATTCCCCAGAGCAACATTATGTAAAATTACAGTTGCAATAAATAAAAAACTGTATGCCTACCTTTGATGAAATGTGCCAAAAAACCTAACATTGTAGCCTTTTTGTGATGCTGTAATGATTTTTGCTGGCCAGTATGAGTAACCCCTCAACTTAGCATAAGCCAAGTCATGCGGAGGTCTCTAGAAAGCAAAGCATAATCTTATAACATAAAGGAATCATCACAACTACAAATTACTAAATAACCAACCTAAAAGTACTGCAATGGAACCAAAGCTCAATACTGACTTAGTACTTTGTTTCCAGGAGACTCCATTATAAAGGCCAAGATAATACATGAGTTTACATTACATATGAGGTATGTGCCATTTTTAAACAATGGATATAACCTAAATATATTTAGCAACACTTAAAATAATATGCTAACCCTGAGAAGGAATGAAATTAAATAGGAGAAGACATTAAATGAACAGAAGAAGAGCCAGAAGAAGGTAGTTTCCCAGGAATGAAGCAGATGATAAAGCAGAAGATATTGTCGAAGACTGAAGGAAATATAAGAAAAGAAACTAAATGAAATAGACAAAAAGCAGTCACAGAGCACAGAGACAAATAAAATGTACACACATGCACGGCAATTACTTACACAGGGATAGCAGAACCAATTCTTGGGTTTGAGATTGGAATAATAATAGCAATCAACACACTGACGCAGTTCAGCAAGCTGCAACAGACAACAATATCCATTAACAATCAATATTTAAAGCTTCACTCATCCAGGTTATGAACTAGCAGCAAGATCTCTTCAATCTAACTAATATATGTTATCATTCTGCTTTATTTAATCAGACTGTTTATTAAGGCCATCACAGAAATATCTAGTCAGAAAACCGGTTTCTCCAGTCTAAACTCACATCAAAATGTACAGGCTTGAAGTGGGGATTGACCTGGTCAGTTTGATGACATTTCATGGTCAAAATGAACTTTTGTGATGCTTACTGAGTAAAACTTGAATGCCATCATGTGGTCCATTTGTCCAGCAAAACACTCCCAAATCAACATTTCTGTTAACTCACATCACTCATTGCTGTGCTTAGCGGCCAGTGAAGATCTTACAGTTCCAGCTCCCACACGATGGCACGGGCACACTGTGCTCTTTGTGTTGGACCATTCTTCTGGAACAGTCACTTTCTGAAAATTAAACTCTTCCTCCTCTAATGGCTCTAGAAACATTCTCAGTCCATCTTAAGATGCACCTTTTTGGAATTGCTAGATAGTCATGCCACAGCGCCCTTGTGCGGTTCTTAAAATGCTTTATATAAGTTTTGGCATATACATACATACATACATTCGTGTTTACCAACTTCACACTCTTCCCAGAAACATCAATGCATAAATTACCTTCTATCAGCAAAGCCTATAAACTGTAATTCTCTAACAACCAACCAGCAATTTATTGGGCAAGATGCCTAAAATAAACCATTTGCACTCATGCTATCTTTGGGTCATTATATGCCAGCTCAACCAGTTTTGTGAAGTCCCACTTCACCATCTCAGATTTCGATAATTTTTGGCCAGTATATAGATAAATATGTATAATGAAGGTCTGTAAAGCTTGAGGCCTTAATACCTAGTAGTTCCTAAGATATGAGGCTTCCAACATAACTGGGATAGCCCTGATTTTCAGTGCCAGGGGAAATTATGTTTTTCCAGTTTTCTAGTCACTGTATTTCAGTAGTTATTCAAAATACATGCATGAAACTTTCCACACAGCTTCAGTTTGTGGTCTAGTTTCAGGAAATATAAAGTTTTAGCTTTGTCTAAGTTATTTTCAGATATATGGCATCTCAAACATTCTACTTCATAAAATTTAGCAGCAAGTGATAGTACTGATGTCATGGAGCCAATAACCTTCAATCAAACTCCCCTTGCAGCAATTTTTCCATAATACTCCTATAGGTGGAGTACTCAAAATTTAACAACAGTTATTCGCTTCACAAACTGGGTTAAAAGTCTGAAACCCGTAACTCTGGACACAATTTTATATGACTCTCCATGACCTGGAAAGGCAAGTGGGCAAACCCTTTGTACGCGAGTTAGTTCAATACTGTAAAATGTTGCGATGTACAGTTTGGCATAAAATGCACAGTTACAACTACTAGTACAGATTGAAGGATGATACTAGATATCGTAATTAATAGTGTAACCAGGTCTAATTAGCACACATAATTATGATTGCAATGGTCTTATCCTCAGTGGATAGTATGCACAGCCTAGATACACAAGCAAAAATTAAGACAACAGCTCATTGACTCAAAAACCAATTCTTTATGAAAGAATTTTCACCAATTCGTCTTCAAGTTTAAAACATCACAGTTTAAAAACATAACATCACTCGACATTTTCCTGTCGTCAGTTTTCAGAACATTTGAACATCCTTTCAAGAAAGCATGCAGCATCAACAACAAATGGCAATGTTTATCATATCTACCTCAAATCTGCAGTCTTTGAGAAGTACACGAGCAAGTCCAGTCATATCGCTGGATGCTAGAGAAGGTAAAATGAAATACCATTAAGCTGAATAAAAAAACAGATTAAAAAGAATAAAATTAATGGACAAAGGCCTATACTCTAACTGCAAAGCTGATTTTGAATGCTGAACATTTACAGTTCCATGACCTCCCATACAGGATAACCAACCATAAGGAACTCAAAAGTTTTTCAAAATTTAGATAAATGTGCAGGTGCTAATACAGGAATAAAATTTAACAGCCATATACCCTGTAAACTGCGATACCAAAATACCATTTAAACCTCCAAGCTGATTCCAAATTCCGAATAACACTGACACAGAGGGCAAACAACTAAAAGTAAATTCCAAAATTCAGAAGATGAAGACAAGAGTTAAGCTGTGGATAATGGCACAAAAATTTAATGGCCGTATACTGCCAGGTCGATTCAAAAGCCTGAACAACTACGGCACCATCAGCTCGCATGCAGGACAGGTGCAAGGATAGAGAAGTAAAAAGAAAGGTAGTACATGAAGTAAAGCTTACAATATATAATTATTCAAAATACAACTTTAACGTACTTCTGCTTGATATCTTGACCAAAACAAGAAAGACCAAATAACTACATACCTCCATAAATGATCGAGACAATGTGTAATATTGTAATGACATCATGCTCAAACTGCATAATGGACGAATAATAGTTGTCGATGATTCGACTTTGTATTGTATCTAAATCCATTATCTCATAGACCAACAGTGGCAATGCTTTGAGCACATGATCTGACTGAACTCTCAAGTTGTATAGTGGACCAGTCTACAGTGCAAAACACCAGTCTATAACAGTGATCAATTAGGAGATAATTACATCTTATAACAACAGGTACATCTAGCTACCTTAGGAACAGTGTCAAACAGTGTTGTAAACAATAATCATACAACATTTAAAAAAAATGGAGAAAATGTATATATTATAAATATATAACACCAAAAGGGCTTCACTTGTTGGCACTGCCCTGGCATACATCAGGGAGCCTGCATTTCAGTCCTGAGTCAACTGGGTTGGTAAACGCTGCCCTCCGCTGCCCACAGAGAAATGCACAAGCTATGCTTCCTCATAATTAGTTGAGCTCAAGGTCTTTTCTCTTGGAACACTATTCCATTGCATATATGTACGACATCAACAATGGTACGTTCAAAAATGTTAGTTTACACACCAAATCAGCCGTGACAAAGACAGTCGTCTGAACTCTAGTTTTGACTTTGACCTAACAATAACTAAAGAAACACTACATATATTAGATCTATACATATATTTATTTAAAACATCAGCAGAATATAAAAAGACAGCGTAATGGCTGCTTGTCAACACACATGCCACATCATGTTTTTTGACTTGCCCTATCTAAAAAACAAAAGCATACAAAAACAATTAACAACAAAGGCTCGTTCAAAATTCATTTCTAAACAAATTACATGTTTACACTTTCACTCTACCTTCAGTGGTTGCTGAGATGTTATGTTTTTACCTTTAAAAGGTGGATCAAAACCCCAAAAATACCTGACAGGGGCCAGATTATTCCATAAAAATATCTTTCAGCCAAAGGGTTAAATGTCATGATACACACACACACACATACCTAAATACATATGACAAGAAGAAAAAGTCTAAACATAACATACTTCATATATTCAAACAAACAAGAACAAACACATACATATATGCACAGCATACTCCACATTACCTTATTCTTCAAACGAACAAGAACAAATGCCAGCAACTGTGGTGCAACTGCCTTTTTACCGTCTTGAAGTTTCTGAATAAAACAAAATAAACTCAGTTTTAATATAAAATTTCATGTGACCAGTTCAAGGCCAATTACATAATTTACTGCTGCATCACATCATATAAACTGTGTCAGCCAATTATTAAAAAGGTCCAGTTAACGACTAAACTACCATATGACCGTTTATAACCTAACCTACCTAACAAGCACTTCTGAGGAGTTTCCCTTGAAGTGGCATCACATAAATTTGTGATTACAATTAGAATAAAATGATTCAATGCATAAATAAATGGCTGCTTTGAAGCCATAAGCAGACTCTTCCTTCTCATGAAATAAGTCCAGCTTTAAAAACTGATAGAATGATGCTAGAAACATGTTTACACTACAGCAGTAAAATATGTCAGAGAAAATAACCACAAAACTTTGGGAAACATTGCCATTGGCGACTTTATTGGGAATAAAACTGCCAGCAATTTTGTATGTGTTCTTATATTATTATTCATACATCAATATAAATTTAAACTTTAAAATACTCTATTCTAAAAATAAAGATATAATGTCAAAGTCAAAAATAAAAGACTTCATGTGCTTTATAATAATTGTTGACCATAAAGTACTAGTCAAAATGACTCCAAATGGTTTCCAGTTTCTGATCTTATTTCCTGAAAATCCATTTCAACTTGGTTGCCTATAATAGCCTTATTTATGGTTTCCCTGATCAACCCGATTTCAACCATGCTTCTCCAATGCATTATGATTTTTAAATACAGTTTCACTTGAAGCAACCATTGACTGATGCCTGTTATAGAAGTCACTAGATTATATTACATTAGCCATTAACCATAAAAGCCACTGGCAGCTGGGTCTTTGTCCCAGATGGACCTGACTGAAAGTACTCCATGCCTTCCACTTTGGGGATGGTCCTTCTTTATAGAACTGGATGGAGATGGGAGGTAATGGCAAAATGAAGGCAATAGGTGAGGCACTTGGGCCTGATCTCAACATGCTCTAGGACCTCCATTTTGGGGAGGGTGCTGCTTTGCCTGCACAGAAAAGGGACGCATGGTACTATGGCATGGTAGGGGTTGGCACTTTATGAATGATGAGATGCAACGTGTATTCAGCAGGAGATTTAGGCATACAGGTAGATCCAGGAACAGCAAGAGAACTTCTAACAGAAACAGAAAAACACTGCTAGCTACATTGTTGATGGTTTGTAATGCATAGCCAAGCTACCTGTTGGGTGTTTAGGAGTAGCTGTGCAGTTAGGCCAGGATAATATTGGAAGAGTTGCCTAGATGGCTCGTCGGCTGGACCCAGCATTGCTATCTAGAGAAAAGGCTGTAGATGACAGAAAGCCAGAATATTTTGGGTGTAAGACATAATGCTCAAGTTTTACACTGTAAAAGACAGGAGATGAATACGGAGAAGGAATGCAAATAGTAGCAACCCGACAGGCAACGGGCTAGTGGTCTGACAGATAGGTAGGTGACTGAAGCTGAAAGACTGCTGAGAAATTCGGGATATAAGAAATGGGTCTAGGATGTGGGAAATGTAACCGAAGATTGCCACTGAATGAAGAGGATTGAAGTTGACCATGACACAGACCAGTAGACCATAGACTGACCAACCACCACAAGAAATGTAACTAGAATCTATTAGCCTGTCAGAAATTAGTTTAAGATTAATTATATTATGTGGAGTTCTGTCATTTCCACCTTACACTCAAATGTACATGTTCATCTGTGTGTGAAATGTAAGTTCATTAAAACCATTATTTTTAGAATAACCTGAATGTCTCATCTGTGAGCTAGTCTCAAGTTCAATTCCTCAACACAGGCATAAGGCTTGGCCTTGCAACAGCACTGGCACTGTGAAGGCAGGAGGGAAGACAGTTCAAAAGCCATTATCTTCTGACAGGTTTCATTATTAATAATAATATATATAACAATAATTATATAAAATATAAATTAAAATGAAATTATTTAATAAAAATAATTATTTTCTTAATTAAATAAATATTAATTAATAACAATTAATACGGTAGTAGTAGTAGTAGCAGTAATAATAATAATAATAGTAATAATAATAATACTTCACAGTCAGACACCAGCAAACATTGGCTATTCCAAAACAATGTATCATAAGTTTCCTTCCAAATTAATAAAAATTAATAAAAACTCAGTATTATTAATATCATCATAATTATTATGACAATAATAATTATGATGATATAATAATAATAATGATATAATAATTAAGTCCACAAGTTCAAAAAGTCACAGGATACCTTGCACATGGTGCAGACAAACAAAGCAGCATTTCTCCCTTGCTTCAGTATGCACATTGGATGGTAAACACGCCAACAAGTATTGCACATGACAACATTTCCTGCCTTATGACACAGGAAACAATACCAGTCATGTCCATCTTGCTTCTAAAACAACAAAACAACACATCTGGAAAGTGGTTAAATTATCATACAGCTACAAAATTCATAAACAGCGGAGTAGTCAAAACATGAGAGCAACGAACATCTCTTTTGCTGGGGCTGGTGTGGGAGCACTTCTGAGTCGATATCTTAAAAAGCTGCTACAAAAACATTCTGAATGAACGAACAAACAAATGAATAAATTCTGGACCCAGATGTAGATTTTGAGAAATGGAAGGATGAAGGAACAGACCGGGTTACAAAAAGCAGGTGGGTATTTTAGACGTGGCCAACTGGATAAGATAAAATATGTAGACATCAGAAGGATGATGCATCGAAATAGTTGAGTTTCTTCCAACAGTGACATGAAGTGATGGCAGCAGGGATTGAGGACACATGTGTGACAGTGAACAGAAAAGAGGAACAGTGATAAAGACTGCTCTGATGAAAGAGGTGTAGAGCGTCAATTTACTTTGGGAAAATGTAGCATGGACAGCTTGTGTGAAACTAGATGGTTTGCTGTTAAGCATAAAAAAAAGGCAAGTCCGAAAAAATGCACAGCGAGTTTACAGTTCACAATGCCAAAAATCTCAAACTTATAGATAAAAAAATTTGAGCTTTCTAGTTTTTATTACACCAGTATAATTATTTCTCCATTACTACAATACTACCAAGCAGGCAGTGGAAGCCAGTACCAGAGCGCTAACGAGTAGGCAGCAAAAGTAAGGTGGTGGGTCATTACTGTTATGGCTGTTGGCATATTGTAGATTTTATATTTTTGAAATTTTAAATCATTTAGCCCAAGATATTATAATCATGCATAGAAATAAGTGGAAGACAGTGTATAATTGGGATATAAACATAAAAATCAACCAATCAAACTGGACATTTAAATAACACATGAACCAAATGAACCACAAAATTTGGTGAATGCTTGAGGAATTACATGTTTCAGTACATGGGAATGGAAACCTGTCTGGTGGATCAAGTGATGAACAGGAAGTGGCTCTGGCCGAAGAATAGTCTGACACTGACACTGAGTTCACAGATGTCATACAATATACAATGTCAGAACATAAAAGTGGGTCACATGAAATAGATGCTGATAAATCAGGCAAGATAGATTGGACTGAAGAGCTATAAGGTTTTCTTCTTTTTCCTCTAACCCTCCATTTACAGGTGGACTAGCCAATGAGGCACCATTTTGGACTTTTTCACTCTGACTTTAGACGACAGTTTTTTTATGTGCTAACTAATCAGACCAGAATGTATGCCAAGCAGAGTAGTCACACACCAGGCAGGCAAACAAAGTGGAAACCTACTTTATCTCTAGAGATGTCTGTATTAGTCAGCATCAACATCATGATGGGCTGCAAGAGCCAACTATGGGAGCATGACTACTTCACCCATATTCAAGGTGACCATTGACTGTTGATCCAACACACTCAAGCATTTGCCAAACCAGTTCTATTTCCAAAACTGGATGGACGGATGGAAAAGGAGATAAAATGCTAAAGAATTATGTTAACCTCCTGTATGCACGTCAAAAACTGACCAAGATATGACAAATTCAACATTTCTTTTCATGTGGTCTCTTATATTTCCTAACTTTTTACAACAGTGGTCTAATTACAAAAAAATTGTATCTCCATTTACTTCTGCACATTTTTGTGCTCAAATAATATACCTTGTTACTGAAAATTTTTACATAGGGGTTTGAACATAAAAGTACAAAATATGGGTGGGGTGCACCAGGTACAGTTTGGGGCAACTTTTAGTAGCCCAATTTTTTTCAAAACCCAAATTATATGTATGGGAAGAGGAGATGAAATGCTAAAAAATGATATTTACATCAAGTCTGTAGGTTAAAAACTGACTGAGATATCACAAAACTCAAAAATGTTTAATTCTAATGGTATTTTACAGTAAATTTGCTCATTATCTGGGCCTAGACGAAAATAATTCTCTCATTTTTAATGGGCTAAAACATCCTATAATGCTAGAGTAGATGTTGGACCACTTGACCTCTGTCAAAGGTCTTCTTGCTAGTGACATTTTGGCTGTGTCATTTACAAAAAAATATATTTCAAATATGAATATTTTCAGTATAAGGAGATGACTTTTAATTTCGTATCTTGACTTTTAACCAAACCTGATCATAGGCCTACCTGTATTGCCAATTTCGTTTTTGACTGAGTGCCTGTGAATAAGTTGGTTCCAATAACTTAGCTTTTTCGGCAGTTTATCATGATGATTATCATCATAACTGCTCATTGAAAACCCTCAAAATGAACATTCTTAAAATTAATTCAAAACTGTTGTAAAAACACATGAGGAAAAACTCAACTAAAACTAAAACAACTAAAACAACTAAAACACAGAATATAGTAATTCAAAGTCAAAGGTTTTTGTTATTATTAACTATAACTAAAACTTGAACAATAATAACTAATTATAACTAAAACTCATTATAACTAAAACTCATGATGTAAAGATATATGGTAAACACATAGAATCAACCGCTTGCGACTGCCCTAATTAAAAACAGTATGGCCGCCACAGAATGCGATAGAAATGGAGTGTTACCACATCACGGCCGCACTCCCAGTTAATAAGTGAGTCATCCACAGTAAGTAACAGACTAACAAAAAGTCTATAAAATACTTTTATTAGCGCAAGAAATTATACAGTAACACAAAGGTATCAATAAATTAAGAAATCTGGTAAGTTTCTTTGATGCAAATAAGATTTTTTTATGCAAACAAGAATGTGAAAAAGTTCTTGCATAGCACAAATATAATGTAAATATTACAAATATAATCTAAATATTACAAGGAACTCTTTAAAAAGACACAAAAAACAAGCAGTGATACAACCGCACCTGTACGATTCTTAGTGAAACAGCGCAGAAGCGTAATTTGACACTCAGAAATTTTTTATTGCGCTGTGCATACAAATAGTTTTATTGCGCTGTGCATGTAGTTCCGAGTGACTCGATTATTAACTGGGAATGCCCCGGTATTTGGCAGCTCTCTAATTTCTCTCACAGTCTGTGGCGGCCATATTGTTTTTAGCTGAGCAATTGCAAGCAGTTGATTCTACATGTTTACCAAATATGTAATAACTATAATGAAACTGAATGGCTAACTAAAACTTCACTATTTGAAGAATGACACCCCGATGATGCTTTGTCACCAAGTGTTTACTTGTCTCTAAATAAACAATGTCACCTTGTGAATTTACAACTTCACGCTTCAATTTCTAAGTTGCTCATGGCAGTTTAGTTCAATGTTAACAAGTGCTAAATACTTACAATGTCTTTCAGGTGAGGAATGCTGTAGCAGTCTCCATTTTGCACAAGCAAGTTGTCAGCCAAAGCATACTGCAATTGCGTATTGAAGACCATTTTTCCCATTTCATGCCATTCAGCATTTTCTTCATCATTCATGTATTGTAACAAACATGCTGCATCAGTTGGTTGACCATCTCTGACAGCACGATTAATGGCCGCCCATGTTCGCACTAAAACATTTGGGTCGCTTCTTCTGCGACAAACGACTTTGTCTACAATTTACAACACTGAATATTATATCATACAAGTCACAAACTTATGAATTAAAATATAAAAGCCGATTATCAATTATTCGGCACTTTGACTAGTCAGTTGCGATCGACCCATTTCACATGCTGACAATTTACCTCCGTAATTCAGTGCACGGTATCAAGCTCACCTTTTATATGCATTCACGACAGTGTACGCAGGCTTGTGTGTCATAAGCATAATATGACAATATTTAAATACTTTTCGAAACTGCTGCAGTTTTCGGGTATGTCGGAGTATACTGTACGATACAGTAGTCACCAAACCCAACGTTCCCCAAATCCAAGTTTAAAATGTCTGGATGGTTAAAAAGCCCAAGTACACACCTAATTTAACGCAAGGATAAAGTACGTTATCCATGTAAGTTTAATTAACGTCTTTTTATCTTTTGTAAATCACATCGACTAAACTTTTAAAATCAAGACTGTTGTTTCTAGAGGTATGCGTCATTAAAAACTAGACTGTTGGTGTGTTATAAATAAGTAAGTATAAGATTCTATCACGCGTCCGAGAATAGTAATCACGTCCCAGGAGGCAGAAGTACAAAAGACATATCAAGAAGGGATGAAGAGAGCGAAAAGGGCAGTTGCAGGTGTAGTTCGACTTAATTAACAAGGGCTAAATTTGCATGCACAATAAACCGCTTGGGGTGCCTAGATCAATAAATTTCGGTATTCGGCGTTTAGGTAAACACGTTTTGCGAAGGCTGTGTCAAAATGTCCAAAACCAGACTTAGCTCACATATAAAACATTTCAAATGACATATGCTAATGCATCTACCTGCAGAAACCGTACAAGATTGCCGTCAAGTTTTCCTCTATCTTGTTACTCGACACTTGCTACTCGAAACGTCCAAACAATTCAAATGTACATATATTTTTCCTTACAGTAATGGCAACTGGATCTATGTAATAACTGCGTGTCTTAAGACAAGAATTAAAGAATTGTGCAAACTCATGAAACCGTGTGTACTAATAAGGCATAGACTCTTCAATTGAACACACACACGCGCGCGCGTGTGTGTATATAATATAATATTACGGCGCCCATGGAACAAAACTGTGACACGAGAAAAACGTAGAAAAAAGTAGACCAGAGTAAAACACACGACTGACTGCGGGAAATACGCTAGCTATTCATATCTTTTCTATTTTGTTTTTGCAGACGTTGCATTGCCAAATTTGATTCTTTTTCAAATGTAGTTTAATCTTTAGTTTTAAATTCTCTAGAGTTCTCTTAATTTGTAAAATCTCAATTTAAGATCATAATATCGATTGCTATACAGACTTTATAGTTTTGGTCTTATGATAAAATAATAAGAAATAATGCCGAAACCCGTGAAACGTCAGAAATTATCGGGCGCACAATCTCGTAACAAAAAATTACAAACAGAAGTTAGTGTTAAAAGCAGAAGGGTAGGTAAAACGCTAGAAAAATATGCTAAATTTATCACTTTCCATTATCGATAGAAACTATTCAAAATGATTTCTATGATTACATTAAGAAACCAGTCTATTTTGAGCAGATCTTATTGTTTTGCAAGAGTTGAGAAGTAATTAGTCAGGTATCGGCCCTCAGATTTAGGCCTACATTGTTTTGGGTGCCGTAATTAAAAACTAAAAATGCTTGTAATTAGGTGGGGTCAGAGGGCGCTAAAATGTATACTTTGTCTGGAGCGTCACTGATGCTCAGGCTGGCCCTGACAACAATACTTCTCAATTTGGAAGAATTACAAGTATCTATGTGAGGGTCAGTAAATTACTTTCTTGCTTACTTGACGAATATAATATATTAAAGACATCACTTTGCAATTGTTGTTCCGATGACGTCATTGCAACATAGATGACGTCGTCTTTGGCCCTATTGTTTCGTGCTTTGGAAACAAAGTTCATTTGGAAAATCGACTTGAAAGAGATAAGACGAAAAGTTTTCTCGAACAGAGAATTGTAGAAAATCATCGAACATAAAGAAGCAGAAGTCTGAAGTTCGATATGAGAACTGTTCCTGTTGAAGACAAATCTACCAGAGATGGAATGATCGACATAAAATAGTCATTTCGAGCAGAAATCAATGAAATCATCGAACAGAAAGAAGCAGAAGTCTGAAATTGATAAAGAACTGTTCCTGTTAAAGACAAATCTACCAAATGGAATGATCGACAAAATTGTCATTTCGAACAGAAAATCATTGATCAGACAGAAATCCGAAGTTAAATGTAAGAATTGTTTAATTTGATGACATACTCTTTCAACAATTTAAATACTAATCGATCGATAGATTTTAAAATCTAATCAAATCTGGAAAATCAGGATACTCTTCTAGCGCCGTAATTATAATGTATAAGGCATCAATCGGTTGCCACGTAAGCAAATCCGCACATTCCAAAGCACATTCCACTGGAACCATATGACTGGGTGGGTGGGTTTAACGCCCTCAACGGTCGAGGCGTTTGGGGGCTTGCTGATCCACAGGTCAGATCTTGGGCAATCTCTAATGCGCCAGTGTCTAATGCACAAGGCATCAACCGATGGCGCACCAAAGCCAAGCCACAATTAGGTCAATATCCAGAAGGTCCGCCAAGATTAGTCTGCAAAACCCCAGCCGCCAAGCCTTTCCACGTGCTTACATGCTAATCTGAACTTGCTGGAAGTTGCCTTGATCACGATTAACGTGCAGGATGAATCGCCAAATATTCACAGAATTCATGGGGGTCATAATATAGTCTAGTTTAGCGTGAAACAATTATTCTACCATATTTAGAAGACTGCAGTTTAATTAGGCCTCATTGAGTGAGTTTTTGTGGCGAAGTATCAGTGAACCGCGGTGTCAGTGTCAAGTCAATGGCTAACGCTCAACAACTGGTGATTAAACGCTGCACAAAAATTTTAGGCACCGTCGAACAGGGCCTCTTGATATACTGAGAGGCTCTTAGGCAGCTGCGTATTGTTCCTATTGGTTAATCTGGGCCAGCATAAATACCCCTTGAGCAGTCGTCGTCGATGCCCTATTCTATTTCCCTATTATTTCGAACTTTGGCGGCACAGTGGACGATCTGTCTCCATTAACCTCTCCTGCGTGCATGGGCTGCCGCTTCCAAGGTCATCGCCGTCCATTCCTTCACGTCATCAATCCATGCCCTGCTCGGTCTTCCTCTCTTCCTCGATCATTCAGTTTCTCCTGTGATTATATCTTTTTCCAAACAGTTTGTTGTTATTCTCTTACTATGTCCAAAGTACCTCAATTTTCTTGTTATTATTGCTCCCCACAGCAGTCACCGACTTCCCGACTCATCTTTTCATCTCTTCTTAGCTGTTTAGGTTATTCTCAAAACTCGTCTATAGCACGTCGTCTCAAATGATGTCACTCTTCTTTGCTTGCTCTTTATGTGTAGCCACGATTAGCCACAATAATAGTACTTTTCCGGACACTTCAACCAATCGACTGTCTTAATGAGCATGATCGAGGCCACATGGTGGCTATTTAAAGCCATGTACATTTAGGCTACATTTTACATTTACTGAAACTATCATTCGCTCCAAAATGAAAATTAATCATAAAAAGACACGTGAAATGATAATTCACCGGTCAAGAATGAGAAATCAACAGATAATGTTACCTAATGTGATTCCCGGTTTAACCAGGGTACCAGAGATGACAATATTGGGTGTTACCATATCGAGGATGTTAAATTTTGACTCTCATATTGATCGGATTCATAGTCAGGCGCGTCAGTCTTTATATGCCATACGAATTCTTGTAGCACATGGCCTAACTGGCCCTCGGCTCTACGACGTTGTCCGAGCCACAACACTGGCCAGAATGCTGTACCCCTCTCCCGTGTGCTGGGGCTATGCTGGGGCACAGGCTAGAGCTCGGCTTCAGGCTTTGATGCGGAGACTTGTGCGTCTCCGCTATCTTCCTGGGAACTCCCCAACGTTCGATGAACTCTGTGGCACAGCTGATGCTCGTCTCTTTAAAGCAATCTTGAACAACCCAAATCATGTCTTACATCAGCTACTCCCACCAATTAAAACCCAGTTATTCCCTACGGCCTCACACCCATGATCATATTATTCCTCCTACCGACAGTTTAACGCGTAAATGTTTTATTGTTAGGATGTTGTATGAATATTAAGTTTTCTTTGTTCTTAAATACTTGTAAACCGATGTGCGATTAGCTATTGGTTAATAAAGAAAATTTATCTCTTCCAGTATGCTTACGGTTCTTAACGTTTTCTGTTGCCCGGCTTCAATATGCACTTTTGAACTTTGTCAGAAGGGCATTATGACTATTTCTGAACTCTCGAAAAGCAGTTGAAAGTTTTATATGAAACGAAAACTGTTGCAAGTGAGAACCGTCGTTAACTGTCGCATTACATTTTAATCTAAAAGACTTGCATGGCTTTTCTCTATACAGCGATGTTAGAAATGAAGGTCTGTTTAGTGGGTGTATACTGGACGGTAGTTAAGTGGCAAATCAGTTGGTCTGTGTGATTGTTTAATGATTAAGTCGCCACAGCTTAATGACTTGGGTAGACTTCTTTACATCGATAGGGGCTCATGTTGACCTAACAGTAGACAAGCATGTCTAGAACATCAGCCATTTGGTGTCAAACCAGGTTACTATTACCCCATCATATAACTAGCCTAACCTGCACAGAACATCATTCCCATTCTGGGGAAAATCCACTGTTGCTTCCCGTCATTTCTTCTCCTCACCCTCTCCTTCCGTGCAGCGTGACTATGAAATTAAGACCAGGGATCGTCCATAAAGGACATGTGCAGTGACCTATTTTGGGCCTTTTCCTCCTTGTGTCTGCAGTTGACATTGCCCTTCCTACCCTTCTGCAGACGTTTGCACTCCAAGCAATCCAGGTCGATATTTAAATGTTTAGAGTTTCTTAAATCCTGAGGGATTGTTACTGCCTTTGGAACAATGTTTTAATTTCTGTTAATGATAATCCTACAGGTAATCATTAAATTTCTTGCAAAGCAGAATACCAAACAGTGCATTGGTACATACTGTCAACTTAACTGATAAACACTGAGCGAAAATCTAACAGAAGAAGCAGCTCAGTCGGCTCACAAATGAGCGCCTCTGCAAACAGCACAAAGCTCAGTTTGTCTTATGCTAAGCCAGCAACCAAATGCTGAATTCCATAAAACATGAAATGCAGTCTAAGCTCAAACGATCAAGATACTGCAGTCCACATCAGTGCTTGCGGCAGGTCGCCTGGACACCAAATGGAAAGGCGGACTGTTCACCTAACAAGATAAAATAAAACATAATTACTAACGTGATATCATTGCTTTTTCCCATCACTGTCATTATTTTATTTTCATCAGCAGACAGGTAGTCTAGTCAGCTAAATACTGGTGGATATACCAGCGAGAAAAATAGCAGAAATAGACCCTATAGAGGAATATTTCCAGAGAACCTTACCGGTGAGCTGTGCTCAGTCTCAACGTCAACATCATCTTCAAAAGAAACGCCAGGTTGATTCTGACCTCCAAACTATAACAAGCAAACAGAAAGTGACAAAAGGAGGCCAAACTATGACTAATACCATTACTCCCTAGCTGCTTCTAGTACAGATCCCCTTCCTTCATCATGCATATGTAAATGTGCCTGAGAAAACCTTCACAAAGATTGCAAGAAACGTGTTCAGAAGGAAAATGGGTATTAAATGGGTAAAAATTAGTTCTTTTGCATATTTATATTCCTTGTTGTAAGCCCTAATACAGAGTTTTGCTTTCAAAGTATTTTTATTTTTAACTTTATTATGATGCCGTACAACAAAAACTTAACACACACCCTTGGTGACCTAAGTTGAAGTCATGTGCATCAATAATTATTAAGCAAACGACCTAGTCATGTAAATATTCATTCTAACCAGTTTTCTAGTGATATTTCATTGATGGCAGCATCAGCCACATATGAATATGCTCCAGAAGACTATTCTCATAAACATTCATGACCACTAGGTAGAATGACTTAGATCAAGTCATAGTTAGAGCAAACTTTAAATTGTGATTTTTCCAGAGTAGCCCTGAGGAGAAATATATCTTCAAAAATTGTAACTTTTTTATTATTTGCAATAGAAGCATGTGGTTTTCACCTAATTACTCAGCAATTCCAGCAAAATTCAGCATCAAACCAGTTTTTACTTTTCTGACTTTGTAAGGTCACATACGTTACATGTTTTATCATAGTCAGACTAATCATGCACAAGACACTTCCAATTTCTTGTGGAATAATAATCCAACTTAAACATTTTTTGCTACAGTGTGACAATTCTATTTTGCAAACTACAGTGGAAAACACTTAAGATGAAAACGTTTAACACAAATGTTGATTAATATGAAAAAGATGCTCAGCCTGTTCCAGCTTTAATACTTTTCTAAATAAATTAGTTCCTTTATTAAGAAACTGATAACGATGATAACACAAAAAATATCAATTTAACATGAAAAAATCTGTCGTCAAGACTAACGAAAATTCATATGAATGGCCAAATTTTGTTTCACTTTCAGGCTCTGGCTTAGTGTACTCTGGTGGTTTCTGAGATATTCATTGCTTAAAGTGCTTTGTCATTTTTGGCCTACACATTTCATAACCTCACCAGTTCTCAACATCAATGATGACTCTTGCATTTATCGGAAAATACTTTTAACATTCAACAGAAAATAATATGTAGAATGATACATACTTACAGGTATATTTAATTAAATCTTAATGTTTGCAGTTTCATTGTAGTTTATAAATTGATTTGCTGGTTACTTAGTTTATTTTCTGACACTATGGAAATTTTATAGACTGCCACCTATTGTAGCAGATGTAAATGAAATCTGGACTAATATAATAACAGTGACACATTAGTAAAAAAGACTTAAGATGTGGTCTGATAGACGAAATATAGTCCAGCCGCTAACACCTTGGCTTTCACCTCTGCGACCTGAGTTAGACATATATTGTATTGCCAGCCAGTGTGAACCACTGTAGATATCATCATAATACACGAATCAGTGTCCCTTAAATCCAGTACAGCATATATGACTCCTATTAGGTTTTGCTTGGCTAAGTTAATCAAACATGTAGCGCAAAATTTGAATCATTCACGCTATTCTTTTCATTTCTTATTAAACGATTTGCACTGTATGTTGACAGAGACATGATGACCAGTTGTAACTGTAATCAGAAATTTGTATAGCACCGCTTCAAGAAAAACTGATCGCAGGCACTCTCTGCATTAGCCTTAACAATGTTAAATGTCATTAAGAACAGAACATTCATTCATTGGCAAACATTGCTGAGAGAACTAGAAGTCACCAGTGGCAAGCTTGCCCACGTGCAGAGCCCTATGAACAGATTCCCAAATAGAGTTGAAAGATGACGGCACATTCATAGTTCCTGATGAATATAACATTGAGGATGAGCAGCAAAGACAGGCAATGTGATCCACCACTGATGGCTCATGATTGTCTCATTGTCCAGCAGGCCCTTGTAAATGGAAGACAATGATACAGCGTCCAGATATCTTTCGAACCGCCCGATATTTACATGATGGTAGGTAGTTAAGCCAATTCGTGGTTGATGGTTGGTGCTGCTCCAAAGACTCTCTATACCCTTCCTCCACCGAATCCGAGATTTCCCGGCACAGATGGCATACGTAGGTCTCAGAATTGATTGTACAGCTGGAATCGTGTCCCCCTTTGTAGATGGACCATTCCATTCACATAAGATCACAATTGATTGCAACAAAAACTGTCCAAAATGCAGTAAATTAGTGCTGAAAATGAAAAATAATTCCAACAGACTCGGCAACAGTAAAAGTCCAAATGCCAGAATTATGAAGGAAATTTCATTCTTTAACGATGCAATATGTCAAAAAAGACAGACAGTCAATGATTCACTGTTCTGTTGCAATCCATACTTATTTCTACATTTTTTGCAGTCCTGCCTTTTTCTAAAGGACTCAGTCAAGATACCTGCACTGAAGCTAGTTGACTGGTTCCATCTGGCTGCTCAAGTGCCACACATCGGGCAAAGGTGTCATTCTGCCTGTTCCTTTTTGATTTCTTACCAAAAATCACAGATACATCAGAACTGCTGCAATCAAAAAACAATGACACAAAAATTCAATCAAAACCAGAAAATCTGGTAACGCTGCATAACATACTACCAAATTAAAAGACGGTGATTGAGCAAAAATGGAAAGCCATGCTTTGAGTCTCATAAAATTTTCATAGTGTCAGAAAATAAATTAAGTGACCAGCAAATCAATTTATAAACAACAATGAAACTACAAACATTAAGATTTAATTAAATATACCTGTTTAGAGTGTTTGGAATTTGAATTGTGACAGTTGCACTTGACGAAGGCTCGTATATGGCTGTTCTCGCTGAACTGTTACACAAAATACAAAATATTTGTACTTATTATCGTATAAATAAATTATGATGATGATCATCATCAGTAAATTATAAATATATAATGTTTGCAACCTTTATTAAAAGTGCATTATTCTGCGTTTATTTATTTAATTTATTTATACAGAACACTTATATAGCGCCCCTTCAAGAAAACTACTCAGAAGCGCTCCCAAACCAACCTCGGCGAAAGAGAACAGTCTTAAGAGAAGAATAGAAGATTACCTGTAATCATCATACATTACATGTAATCATGATAAGTAGGCTGAATACTGTTACAAAACTAAAGCAGTTATAGTATATTAAAAATGCAACACTAGTTTGAAATGCACATCAGCAGACTGCAGTTAAGTCCTGATGAATAACTACCCTTATTGCAGCACTGTGGTAAACTTACTTCCAGCTTTACATATTCTACACATGGTGGTACCATTGTAAAGTATTGTTAGTTTTTCAACTTGTCACAAACATTGGATTTTGGGACTTGCTCACAAGACCTCAACAGCGGCAAGAGAAGAGACCACAGATATCCCGCCCAAGACTGAGACCTGAGATGTTCTGCCCAAGACCGAGACAAGACTGAGTTGTTGACCAATCTGTCCAAGACAAGACTGAGAAATTAGGTGTGTCTTGAGACTTTTTCAAGACTGAGACATCGATACCAAGACTACATCCTTGGATGCTGCTGCCGATGATGATGAAGAGTATGAGCCTGTGCTTGCAGAAAAGAAATTAGGAGTTGGTTTGTCATCCACAACACCAAAAGAAACAAAATTGTGTGCCTCCAACCATAGTTCACACTGAAAGCACTGTCCTTCAGGTCAAAATTTGCTAAAACATTTTGTTGCTGTGGGTTTTACTTTGAAGGTGTCTTTTGATTCAACAACATAAAAAAATACATGCATAATACAGAAATAACATAAGTTATAAAAACGTTTTCTGCTGATGCTGTCAAAAGGATCCACCAACCTGCTAGGTGCAGAACTCTCCCCTTTCCACCAGAAACATTTCAGGTGGCCAAACAATTTATGTCCATTAGGTTCAATCTAAGGAACCTCTGGTATGGGCATATTTTTATCAACAAGGCAGTTAAAAATGTGACAAAAATGTAAATTGTCAAGCGTGTCAGGGTGTGAAAAAATTTCCAAACTACTGGATAACAGATTTGCATCTTTTACATCGTGAAAAAAATTAGCATAGTGGATACCACCAAAAAACAAACCTTTGAGTTTGTAGAGGTACTTTTGTCTTCAACTGTTGCCATGATTTTTGCACCCACTGTTGTTGCTGTTGTTGTCGTTGTTGCAACTGCATCATCTGTAGATCTTGTTTTAGTTGCTGTTTTCGAGCAACTGTGTCTGATCGCATATATCCAAAATTACCCCTCAGGCGGCCTCGCACGACTGGCCCCGTCTGGAATGAGGTGTCCTGTATCCCCTGTCGTTGTGCAACGTGGCCATAAGAGGGCCTCACCCCAACATTCCAACCCTGACCTTTGGTCTGCTGTTTCTGGCTATAGCCTCTCTGGCTGCTTTGGTTTTGAGAGAACTGATTGCACAAGAAAATTTGAAATATTATAACTATAAAAATAAAATACTTGCAGTGCAGTGAATATCTAAGTCAGGTATATGAATGATTACCCACATAACTATTCTCAAAACAGATTCTAATTACCAGCATCCTTCACTTACCCACTACAAAAGTTGAATAGATATAAATGTTCAGTATACAACCTAATCTCAGTTATCATGCAAAATTCGAAACCCCAAGAGACAACCAGGCAGCAGAATAATTGTACAAGGCAGTCTAAAATAAACATTTACTTTTGCAGGTAAATGGAGCTAACAATTCAAACCTGTATTCCTCGTTGCTGAAAAAGTCTGTTTTGTCTTGCATTTCGTGAACGAAACTGAGTATTGCTAGGCTGTGTATCCTGCAGCACAGTTCAACAGTACAAAAATCAAGGAAAAATAAAATCTTGCAATCATTTTTATATATGAAGATTTTTTAGTGCAGAGCTAGTTGGCCCATTCACTAAGTGAGCCTGCAACTGGCTGTCAGATGGAGCAGGTCAAAGAGTCACTGTTAAAAACTGGGCAGGGTCAAAAGTGAGGGAACCAGAACAGGGCTTATATAAGGGCTATACAACACGGGACTGGGCCTCTCTCCCTTGCCTGGTAGTTCTTCTGATGGTTGCTTCTCTGGTGCGCTGAGGTTTTTTGGCAGGACAGCCATTGTCTTTGGGCAGAAAGGAGCAGCAAACAAAGATGAGCAAGCCAAACAGTGTAAAGCTATAGTTGGACCCAGACCCACTGGCCATGGGTCGCCACACTACCGTGGGATGCAGGAGCCTTTGGTATAATCCTGGCACATGGGCCCTATTCTGCATTCTATCCAGGTGAGTTTGAAACCAGCAAGTCCAGTCAAAATAGAGTTCATCACAACATATAACAGGTAAAATACCTTGGTAAAGTTAATATTTTCAGATTTCAACCACAAAAAGAATCAAGACTTGTCTGCTAAAAATTATGAAAACAGATTACATCATATTTCATAAATGCACATGTGAAATTTTATAAATTCATTTGTGAATTTATGAAATACAGTGCAATCTGTTTTAATAATTTCTTCTATCACAAATAAATATAGGAATTAAACATTAGAAACCTGTTCAATTAAAGTGAAAATCATTACTGATCAATGTCTTGTCATTATAAAGTGTGTTATGTAAGATTTCAATGTTAAGGCATTTGCCTGGATAATGGGACGTTGCTGGTGTATAATAGCGACACAGTGCCATAGAAGTCCTCCACTAGTTAATGCTTATAAGCTAAAACAGTTTTAACATTTTTCCACTGTACCTGCATCGCTTCCCCATACCAAAAGGCTTAATGTGTACAACATACAATAAGTAAGTTTATTCTAATCACTGATGGATAATAAATTGTCTGCAATGAAATGTGACTTAAGTCTTTTGTTATTCTTCACTCTATAACCATTTCATTACCACTGTATTACCACTGCATTCCACCTTATCACAATAATGCTCTGCTAGAAGTAGATGCAAATATGATAGTCAAACATCTTGAATATCTTAAAGTTAGACTCAGGACAGTAAATTGCAGTGTGCTTGCTTTGAGTCTATTATTATGCAATATATAACCATAGTATAATCACTGGATAACCACCATACTACAGTGCCAAACTAAAAAAGTAGTTTCATAAAAAAGAGGACACAAAATAAATTCAAAAATGTCAAGAAGTTTATGCTTTGTAATTAAGCCAATTTTTCACAAACAACTTTTTAAAATAAAGTTTATTCACTAATTAATAATAAGTCAATATAAATAATTGTCATTAGGGTTAAGGCCAAACTCTACCTCAACATTGCCCCTGTTTAGGGGACTAACACCATTAAAAAATCTTCTCCTTGAGCTGGCCTTCAGTTTTGTTTTGCCAATAAGTCGCTGTCCCACTCTTCCCCTGAACTGCTTGATGCGATTCTGGTTTTGCTGTGTGTTCCGTGAAGTCCTCATCCTGAAACTAAAAACAAGGACAACAAAAGTTAGCTTGTCAGCAGTGTATCGAATTTGTTCTGTACCACTCACCAACCAATAGTAATGATCTAGTTGGGCAGCGATTACTGAAGTCATGAATGACCATTGTCTTTAATGATTCATTTTCATGTAAGTTGCATCTCCAATAATTAGTATTTTGTTTTTCTTGATGCCTTATGATGGCAAGTTGAAGTCAATATGTCACAATTTATTTACTTTCCTAACTCCACAGCTTGCAGCGAGCACCTGTTTCTCTTCAATGCCAAAATTCTAACATAGGTCTGCAATTAATATAGGTCTGGCACCCTTTAACTTTAATGAGTTTATGAGTCGGCCCATAAGCTGAAGATTCTTTACTTGTCTCTTTTGTACTACTGGATCCGTCTTTTATACTCTCTGTATGTTTCATGTTTCAGATCTATTGCTCACGGGTTCTGTACTCTATTTCTAAACTAGTCTGAGGAGCTCTTGTTAGTGGTTCTACGAAAACCACCCAGAAGCCGAAAACGACAAATTATCCAATATCGTATCCATACCGAGTCGATTGTCAAAAAGTTACCCAAAACAGTGCGATCGACACCGACACTGGTGTCTTCTAGCCCTACATGTAAAATGTAAATGGTTTCATATGGCGACCGTGTGGCCTCGATCCTGCTCGTGTTTCAGTGAATTAATCGGGTGAGATCCTTCACAACCCCTGCCCGTTTGCATGGGTGTCACGCCATTAAAAGTCCCCGTGCACGGACGGTGCTAGCCCGAGATTCAAACCCCTACTAAGTGTTACAACGTGACGACAGAAACACGGGCTTTCAAATCTGTGAGCATCAGTAACGTTATATGTTACCGCTTACTGAGCTGTGAGAGAGAAAAGTAAGGCTTTGTGCATACCTTTATCTGAAGAACTTTGTAAATGAAAATCGTTTCACTTGTTTCTCAAATGAACGCACAGCAACCACATATATGAATATTCAATAATTAAAATAGGTCGGTTTAGGCAAGGTAATACTCTATATAGGTCGCTGATCGTGTTCAAGACCAATATCTTACAAAGACTAAAAACTATCGTAATCAGTTCTTCTATTACTTCGATACATGTCGTAATTAGTAATTAATCGTAGTCTCAAAAATTTGTGAAAAATTCGTAAAATCGAGCTTTCTACATGGCCCAGCTGAAGCAAAGTCGCATGGACCAGCTTATTCACAGGCTCAATCAAAACAAAATCGATAGGCAGGAAGGGTTCGGTTCCATGTCAAGATCTAATAGCCAGGCAGGTAAGACCATAGACATCATGTATATTAATTAGACTGCTGAACGCCTTGGTCTAGCCGAGCTAAAACTGACGCAAAGACATTCAGGGAATTGTGGGTAAACATCTGGCAGAAAGCAACTGAATGCTCATTACCGTTTTAAGTTTAAAGAATAAATTTAGCAACCTCATCCCCCCTTTATTCTAAACTTATAATTTATTCAGCAGGTCTACTGTCACTATAACAAGTTCACTAGCGTGAATTATTGTACTTATGTACAAGTTTGATTGTCGAAAGCGAACTATTGCTACTTGAGGTCCGTACAGTTCTATAAGGCCACTAACTTCATTGCCCTACATCTTCGTGAGGATGCCGGTTCGCGTACCGACTGTGGGCTGGCTATATGTAACAGATTTGGATCTCAGGCTACCACGGCCGTACAACCCTTAAATGGCGTGTAACCATTCAAACGGGCAGCGGTGGTGACGGATCTCGCCATATAAATTCTCTCAAAATGAATATCAGAGTTGAATCAATACTATAGACAAATGTATACATTTTGCTGTGTGCGTGTTTCTTAAATTTGGTCACTTCATGCCTTGAGGTGAAATGAGCCAGACCTATACATAATGTCATAGGTAAGAATTACTTCATACAATGCTGACACTTTAGTTTGCTGTTTTGGTTATCCTAAAATCAAAATTTAAGGACTTTAATTAAATCACAAGTATTTTCTGACTGTTTTTTGGTCATAACAGCAGTTTTAATCACAAGTAACAAAAATCAAGTCAATAGAAATTCTGAACTTCTTGATACAACTTATATATACACGTACATACACAACAGTAATTTGCAAAGATAACAAACATGAAAAAGGAATATCAGAAAGCTATAATTATACATGTTCTATACATAAGCTGAAAACACGGACAAACAGTGACTCAAAGGCAAAGAACTTCTGGGTAAGCCGAATGAGCTGGCATTAAACATTTAAGAATACTAGCCCTTCAAACAACCAGACGTAAAAGAATGACATAAAATTTTAC